>CM069920.1:36183498-36783498 GCA_036172225.1 Cryptocoryne crispatula var. balansae
GCTGATGCAAATCTTTGAGTGGCTGTCCCGTGCCATCCAAAATTGGTGAAGTCAGTGACCGTCCTTTACTTCGCAAGCGCCTCTGTCTCGGCCAAGTTGTCAACTACATGATGCTGGGATTTGAAATTGGAAAGAATAAGACCATTTTTATCAGTAGGGGCATCAAGAGGCAAGTGCGCCACCCCCGCTCGAAGCAATGCCGAATGCTTCCGCAAGCGCTTGATTGACCATAAATCCGCTATTGCCCGCATTGAGATTTTTCTTTCTCAGATAAGACCTTACGCCCCTAACTCTCTGGGCCTGGCTTGGAAGAACTAGGCTTATGCTAAAGAAAGTAGTAGCAGTACAGGAAGCAAAGAATGCCCTGTTTCAGGAATCATTGGACAAATACCAGTTACTAAAAACGCAAGCGAGAAAACGGAAAGCGTGCGTAGGTTTTCGAGCGCTCCTTTAGCCTAAAAAGTGTGAACGCTGTAAAGTTCCCGCGGACGCAAGCGCCTCTTGCCTAATCAAAGCTTTCGACCCTTGAACTTGAGCTGCTATGCTCCTTTGAAACTAGCTGGAGAGAAGGCGCTTGCGGTTGATTTCCACGACGTAGCGTTCCTTCCTGATTATATAGAGCACACAATGGTGTAACGGAAAGGAGGGCGGTAGGTCGCTTTGGTGGTAACAGTGCCAAGTATCCTTGCCTTGCTGCACAAGGCGCTTTACGATTGAGTTACTCAAAGAATGAACAGATTGCTTCGCGTGGGACTATCACGAGATGCCAGGGTGCCTCCTCGAGTTGGCGCAGGTAGACACTTTAGTCTTACGACTATCCCTATTCGGAGTAGGCACTCGGAGAGTAACCCGACGTCTCTTATTGCTCGACTTAGTATAAATCCATATATCTGCTCCTGTGCTACACATATAATCCTGCACAGTAGTAAAGTACTCTATACTATAGAGCACTGGTTTATCCAAGGCAGAACAAAACCAACCAATTAGACTAATCAAATTGATCAAATTGACTATACCCGGAAATCTCTCGTTCTAGGACTTCTTCACCTATGAAATTTCGATCGTTACAACGGCCATCGGCCCGTCTATGCCTTTCTTTTTTTAAAGGCCTTTCTTTCGAAGTGGCATTGACCAAAGTCGAAAGAGGCTTCTTAGCACAGGAACTTCTTCTAGATAGTAGCGATGAATTATAGAATCCAAAAGCAAGAATAAGTCAAGTTGGTACCGCCTTTTAGTTTGAGTTAGTAACAACTTGGTAAGGGATCAAACCCTGTCAACTAAAAGCTATCCAAAATGTACTCGTGAGTAAAGCTAGCCCCAGAGGGAAAATAGTGTTGTAACCGAAGTAGACTACCGAACGGGTGTGGGGAAGAATCTCTCCAAAGGTTCCATTTCGCAAGCGCCTCTCTCAACAGGTCAGTCAGTAGTGGAATAAGAGTCCTATGATTGCCTAGCCCGACGCGCTACAACCGAAGGAGGGAAGCAAGCGCTTTCGAACGGATGCCCTACACAGGCAATGCCCTAAGCTACGGAAGAAAGACATATAGAGAGGAAGTGCCGATGAAGACTGGCGGAAACGGAAAGGACTGGTTCCCTCGGATAAAGCTTCAAGCGCCACACTGAGCAAACGGGAGGCAGCAGTGGGGAATTTTCCACAATGGGCGGAAGCCTGAGTGAGCAATGCCGCGTGGAGGTTGTGCACTTCTTTTTCTCGGATCAATAGCATTAGGATTCCCCATCGGCCGAATGAACCTGCGAAATAGCTCTGGCTAGAAAGATCGGGGTTTTGATCGAGCAGTTGTTGAGGAATAGCATATCTTTGCCGTCAGAAAAGATAGTGTCGTATTTGCCATAAGGCTCGGCTGCCTAGCCTTGTGGGTCCTATCCTCACCCCTTTAACACTCTTAACAATATAGGGTTGCTCCGCACCCTCTTGACTACTCTGCAGTGAGGGAAGAAGAGGAATCAGAGTAGCACTTTGAAATAGAGCAGAGCTTACGACTGCGGACAAGCAAGAAGAAATAGCAACAACTGTTGAAACTTAATCAGAAATCGCCGTATCCGATTTGAAAACACTCATTCTTGATCTTCTTCTTATCTAGCGGTGCCATGGGGACTACGAGAGACCGATGCCAAGCAAAGCAACGCTTCTTCAAGCATAGATTTCCTGGTCTATCTTATAAGTTATTTCACCGATGCTAGTGCCGAGTTGTTTTCGAGTAGAAGAATCCGATCCTCGCTGAAATAGGAAAAGGGAAGTTTTCACAGTCGAGGCCAAATTGTCATAGCTTTCGTCCGCCTTTAGCCGTCTTCTTTCCTCCGACCTTCCCATCCCCGTTTGCTGAAAAGGCTAGCGAGGGCTTTCTTTGATGCGTCCATCCCTTTCTATCTACAGTTAGAGTCAGCGGAGTACACATTTGATTGATGCCTCGGTTTGCTCGAGAAGGCTGACCTCATTCTTTCACCACAGTACTGAGTTGATGATCAGCCGGTATCGATAAAGATAAAGAGAGAAGAGAGGCTCGCATTCAGGAATCGCAGTTGTCGGTATGGTTGACTAGGTACGCCACACCCTCGTTAGTAGCATCAGTCTCTCGCGTTGAGCTTTCTTCCCTACCCATCGCCTATTTCTCTAATCTTCATACGAAAACCGTATAGCGACGACTGGCTTCCGTTCATTCCTAAAGTTCGTGAGCTACGGTTCACTCATAGGGCTAGGCTAAACCTGAACCCCTTCCATGGAAAGCTCTAAAAAGAGGCAAGCCCTTATCGTATTCTCTTGATCACTGGCTTGAAGATTGACGCTTCTCTAACTTCCAGCTTCCAGATATGTTGGCATCAAGTTTTTCCGCTTAGCTTGCTTGATACAAGTTTCAGCAATGCCGAAGCCGGTGCAGAAAATCTGACCCAGATTCAGAAAATTCATGAATAGATGATGTAAACAGGCTTTGTAAATTCCTTGGCATGGATTTACATGTTACAAATGGCCAAGATAATGTGCTCATTACATAGCCCCGGTCAAGAGCTTCGCAACGGTGCCCAAAACATGAAAAACGGACACCGGAAGGCCGAAATGACCATTTTGCCCCTGACACTTTGGGACAAATTGGGACTCTAACATGGAATTCCAACTTTACCACATTTTCTAGGTTGGATAGAGCTAGGCAACGCTCGAAACGGATCGAAAATCCGACCCCCGGTTGAAGAAATATGCAAGAAAGAGCAAATCCGGACGGAAAGCCGTATGTTCTCGCACCAAGGGCATAATGGTCCAATTAGCTCTGGATCGACCCATGGGATGAAAATTTCAATTTTCATGACCCAAAACTTTGATCTCATGAATATTGATGCATGAAAAATAAATTTGGCCAATGGGAGAAGGTAATTACACTCAGATACAGTTTTCAGCATTATCGACGGCCGAGATCGCTCCAATCGGAGAAACTAGCTAAATCAGGAGATCCGTTGCAATTCTAGTGATCTCAACAACACATCAGGATGGAGCATAAGATCAATGGCCATCAGGGCATGATCTAGAATTTTTTTGAAGTCAATTTGAGATTTATTTAATTGGTTTTGGTCGGAATTAATGCTAGCCCTTGGATCGGGAACACTTTGATTAAACCAGGGTTAAACCAAACCCAAGATGGGCTAACCCAACCTGTCATGGTCGAATTCCATCCTCCCTCATCTGATATGTGCGCAAGAAGCCCTAGAAAATAGGGGAGGGAGGCGCACCCACCTCCTCCTTCCTTGGCTAGTGGGTCCCACTCAACCACTTCCCTCAACCACCTCCCATGGCTTATCCTTATCTCTCCCTTGGTTTATCTTAATCCTAACTAATTCTAGAACTAACCAAGCTTATCCTCATCCATTCCTTGGTCGAACCAGCCTTCTCTCCTCATGTCATGTGCGCACATCTCCTTGAAAGGAGGAGATGGTGCGCACCCTTCTCTCCCTCTCTTTCTAGTTGGCGCATAATCATCCTCAACAACCAACTATGGGTTATCCTTATCATCTCCAACCTCCCTTGAGTTATCCTTATCTCCTCTCAACAACCTCCAGCCTTATCTCCTCCTGGAGATGGCGCCCCTCAGCCCCTATAAAAGCCCCCGCAGCTGGCCATGTGCAAAAAAGTTGATCACCCTGCGGAAGCCCTGCCTCTCCTCCCTCTACCCTGCTCCAAGACATCTTATCCTTGCTTGGACGTATTCATCAGCAAGTCAGCAACGTCTCCAGCCCCTTGTGGTGTGCCAAGTGAAGAAGAAGAAGGAGAAAAGACCTCCCGCCAGCAGGCGCGCCAGCAGCAGGTGCAACCAGCCCACCTGATTGGTGTGCCAACTTCAGCAAGTGCAGCAAGCTCTCTTCATTCCTTTTCTCCATCCATCAACATCAGCAAGGAGAAGACCCCCTTTTCTCATCCAACAGAAAAAGAATAAGGGTTTGGTGGCACCTTCAGCCCATCATCTTCAACACCACCGGCAGTGCAGGAGAGAAGAAAAAAACGGTGAGTTGAAAAACTGTGTTCCAATGTAGCCTTTGAATTCAACTCTTCCCCTTCTCTTCTATACCCCTCTCCATGGTGGCATACCCTCTGAGTAATGCCCATTCAGCCCCTTTGAGTGCCCTTTACATTTGTCTACAGAAATCCCCAAGTGTACCCTCTATTTGGCCATCACAAAAAACAGCCCCTTGCTGCCCCTTAAAACAGGCCTCTGAACCAGCCCCTTTATGCACCCTTTTGGCCCTCCATGATGGCCTCTAAACCTTCTACTATCATGCTTGTCTTAACCCCACTGATGGTCACTTGGACATGCACCTCCTGCCTCCCCCAATCAGGCCCCGAATGGTATGCAAAACAGGCCCCCTTGCTGGCCCAAGTTCTGCCCCCTTGTGAGCACCCATGTCAGGCTCATTTGATGGTCACCTAGTTAACCCTATGTGCAACACACCCAATCAGCCCTATTCTCTACACATATCCCTTACCCATTGAGGAGGATGGAGTGATGTCCCGGGCATTCTTGGATCCACAAGATGGGCCAAGTCTCCCCCGGGCGGGCTCTTGATCCCTCATTTTGGCTGGAGGAGAGGGTGATGTCCTGGGAATTCTTGGAATCCGCACGACGGGCCAAGTCTCTCTCAGGCGGATTCTCAACTTCAACCAAGACAGCCTATTTGTGTGGCCTTCCTTATTTCAATACCAAACAGCCCCTTTGAGGCATTGAAATCCTTTCCAACATGCCCCTTGTGCAGCACCTAATCAACCCTTCCAAACTTGCCTTAAACCTGCCCCTTGTGCAGTCCTACCAAAAGCCCACCTAAACAGCACCTTAGCCAACCCATTCCAGCCCCTCTGAGGCTCACCTACTCCGCTGCTACAGCAAGATGTCAAGGTGCAAAAATGGAGTGCAAATCAGGTCAATCAGGCCATGGAGGTGCAAATCAGGCCCATTGGGTCATGAAGCTCAAAGCAGGCCGCCAGGGCCCATGAAGCTCAAGATTGGGCCAACCGGGCCGACATGACATGAAGCCGGCCTTCTCAGGCCATGAGACATGAAGACCAGCCCATTGTGCTGATGAAGCTGGCCCATTGGGCCTTGGACACTTAAAATAAACCTTAATTAAATCTGAAGGCGAAATGCCAAAATTAAATAAGGAGTTAGTCCACAACTGGATGCTTCATTGGGCGGCTCATCCGGCATGCACCGGAACGTTGACCCGGGCGTAGGCATGGGACACGCTTCCCACTGCAGACGGACCCTTCCCACTACTTGGAAAGTCAAATGACTATGCCTTGTAGGATGGGTAAAATTCCACACCGATTGGAAAATAAGGCGGCATGCTGCCAAAATTTTCCCAATCAAGTGGTATTTTACACCAAGGGAAGGACATTCACACATTTGCACCATCGACAGCATTGAGCATGGCATATGAACTTCCACATCTGATGTACACCAGCATGAACATGAATATTCAATGAACATTTCAAGTGCCGAGTTGATTGCATGTGACTGGGCATCGACACTAGCCCGACAGACCGGATGTGATGCAAACCGAACAAGAGTTAACCAAATCTGAAATTAACTTAATTAAATCTCAAAATACATTCAAACTAATCTTAAAACATTTTTAAAGTATATCATTAAAGCTTTAACATTCAACAAAAATCAGATTTAATACAATCTGGAAGAATTGATTCAATACACTTAATCCATTGGAATTCAATTTCCTAAACAAGTGCAAATCAAACAATCAAACCAATTGAAATGAACACATGAAGAAAACATTAATGTATATGAAATTCATCTTAAAACATGCTAAATTCATATCATTAACAATCTTAAATTCAAGTTTAATCAATTCGAACCAAACTTCAAAACATTTAAAACATACTGAACACACCCGAATCGGTATTAAAACACCAACCGACATGAGAAAATTCACATGGAAATGACTCAACACATGTCAACTAAACTTAAACAAGTCAATTGATAAACACATCAAAAATATCAAGTTCAAACAAAAATAAAATAAACTTCAACCAATTGAAGTAAAACAAACTAAACAATTCAAACAAGCTCAAAACACTTAACATTCAAATCCAAGTTAAATGGAAATCTGAAATCAACATTTCAAACCACATCAAAATACATTCATAAATCAACATAAAATAACTTCAAACAAAATCTAATCAAACTTGTTTGCATCTCATCGGGCCTGAAAGGCCGGGGCCCTTTGTGTTCTTTATACGTTGTGGATGTGCACGCTCTCGCCAAACAAGATCGCTATGGCAGTTAATCAAGGGTGTTCGAGTGTTTACTCGATGTAAATGAACATCGAATATTCGCACCATCCGATGGAGAGAGGTCAAAAAATATTTTCACAGAACCCGAACCTCGGTTCTATACTCTTCTAATATCACCTGGACTATCTAGTAGTTTTTATGGTCTATCACCTATTTTACTAGAAAATTCAGGTATGATATTTTCAACATTCAAAAACAAATATTTTAAACACATTTTAAGAATCAAAATGATTCCCGAGGTTCCCACAAGATACAATATAAGACGGCTAAAGGAAGGTTTGTAGCTTTACCTCCCGAGCGAATATGAAATGTAGCAAGACTTTCACCTAACTTTCGGAACTAACCAGACTGACGTTTTCATTGAGAACTCGTGCCATAACTACAATAGGGGAAGTCTTTCAAAGCTCGTAGAGACTGAACTTTCCGGCTTGAAGCTACAGGCTAACGTAACGTCTACCCGAAGTGCTTTGACTTCCCGTGCTTCCTAACCGAATTCATATTTCACCACTTGATCCATCTCGGGCATATTATACTAAATGACTGGAAGACGCTCACTCCCCCGCAAGCGCCTCACAACTTGAACGCTTAGGCACCTTGCTTGATTCAGCTGCTTTCCTTACTTCACTTGCCTCACTGGCTAGATACATTATAAAGAATTGACTTGAAGGTGAAGGAGCGCTCGAAAGCCGGAGCGCGCTTTCCGTTTTCTCGCTTGCGGAAATAGAAATAAAAAATCGTTTCAAAAAAGGAAAAACAAGGTCATCCTTTCCTGAATCTTAGCTCTTCTCTTTTTTATTCTTCTACTGTCACTTTACTGGGCCGGAAGATGTAAACCTTGACGTCTCCGGCCGACTTCGTACAATTTTGGCGATTAAAAAAAGCTTAGCGCCGCAAGCGCCGTCTTTCCACTTCCGTCTTTCAGGAACAAACACTTCGCCAAATTCTTTTGAGTCCCGGCCCGCTTTTTCCCACTAACTAATTACGACCACCGAACAAACTTGGTTGACGAACATTGTTTATGCGCCGCTAATGTAGCGGCTTGTTGAGCATTTGACAAACTCACAACATCCATTTCAAATGGGATTTGTCCCTTGGACACACGAGCAATCCAACCCGTAGGATTTCCTTTTCCTCCTCCCATTCTCACTTCTGTGGGTTTCCCCGTAATAGGAAGATCTGCAAGAACTTTTACCCATATATTACCATTTCTTCGGGATTGTCTGCTCATAGCACGATGGAATTGTCCGATTTTAGCCCGACGCGCTGCTTCAATGGCTCGATATGAAAGACGACCAGCTCCACAACTTTTGGTGCCATATCTTCCAAAACCAAGTTGTGTACCGTCCGGTTCGCGACCCCTACTACATCTGCCTTTACGATATTTACTAAATTTCGTACGTTTCGGATATAGCACGCCCCTTCTTTTTTTGACTATATGAGATCCGCACTTTGACACCTGAGATTCCGTAACGAGTAGATACTGGAGCAGGAGCATAATCAATTTTCTGGTTAAATACATTACGAGATCTTTTTCCATACTTTCCGCATTCAGTTCTAGCTATTTCCGCACCTTCTGATTGACCTGAACAACTAATACGTATCCCCTCCACCCCTTTTGGCATTATAAAAGGAATATCCTTCACTATGTGACTCAAAATGGAACGAAATGAATTGTTTCTCGGTTGAAAAGAGATGTCTTGAGCAATCGGAGAAGCACTTTGATAGACAGATTTGATCTTTACCGACTCAATTAAGGCGCTTGTGGTGTGTGTTCTATTAGACAATAAAGATCGCATTTTTTGCACTTTGTTCAAATAAGAATTGTACCCATACGGAATTCTTCTGTTTCTAAGTATGATCTCTATCATCATCTCTATTCCCTTGTTCAATTCTCCTATCCCACCTAGGTCTATGAATTTCTCTATCAATTCCGCAAGTGCCTTATCCTTACCCATGAGATTCCAACATTTTTGACTTAATTGACCTAGGAGTTGTTCCCGGGCATCCTCAAAAAAGAGGTTATTATACACCCCAACCCCATCCCTTGGAAAGAAAAAGGTAGCACCAAAGAAAGGAAAGAGCGAAATGGTGGTTTTTGTTGTTCCCGTGAAGCGAAGATCATTCGCTTGGCGAATGAAGTGGATCAACCTCTTTTTGGCTTGGGCCAAACACTTATTCTCGCTGGTCGAGCTTTCTACAAAAAAACCGATGCGAGAGCGTATTCTCTTATCTAAGCTTCCTCCCTTAGCTCCCCCCATCGTAGATGGTTCAGCCAAGCCCGGTGCCACAAAATGATTGAGAACTACGACGGGGTCGAAATGCATTTTGTTCTTAGTATTAAAAAAGTATTGCATGACCGAATAATTCAAGGAGGGGCGCACAGCGGGGAGGGTCCTTTTTAGTAGATGACTCTTCGGGCCATCAGAGCGGGACTTCTTTGGTAAAAAGAACTTGAATAACTTCATTTTCTGAAGGAGTCGTCATTTTCTATCAGTAAGGCTATGTCATTTACAACCCCGACGTATTTCGGATGCTTGAAGGCCCCGCTGACCCAAAGTGATTTAGAAAGATTCTTCTTTATCGATGGTGATCGGTCATGGTATCCATAGCGTTGCATCTTTTTCGGCTGGATTTCATTTTGCTTCTCACAGTCATCGAGCCTGATCAACTCGACTCTTTTCCCTGCCCCCTGACCTCTCACTTCATTTCGTTCTTCCTCCTCGCTTTGAAGAAGACACCCGATCGGCCTGACTTTCCCAAATGCCCACCACCGGCACTTCTCTTTTACGGGTCTTGATTTGTCACGTTGTTTCAGTCATAGTGGTCGACGGGGAAGAAAGAAATGAATGAATGTCCTTTTTGGAAAATGTAGAATAATACACCTACCGAGACGAAAGCCAAAGGCACTTATCGTAGGTGGACGTATCGAACCGAAATAAGATCTCAGATTGACATGTTGATACACTGATTTACCATAATAATAAATAGAGTCAATGGTGACAGGATGGGAAGAGCCTCTTCTTTCTTGCGGGGGCTTCCATTCACCAGCGCAGACTACATACAAGTGCTCTCCGAACCGTGCTGGATAGTCACCTATCACACAGCTCTCAAACCCAACCTGTGGTGGATCCCGGGGGACAAAGTCAATGCGCTTTATCCTTTGCCCCATACTTTGAGATGCTCCTCCCCGCCGATCAAGCAGCGACACTGCTCGTGATAGGCTTAGCTTAAGCCGCTAACGTTCGGTTCGGATAAGTAAAGTCCCTTCGGTCGGTTCACTCAGGTGGTCTTCCCCTGTCTTCCCTAACGTTCAGAGTTGTTCTGGTTTGAGAAAGGAGCACCGCCAAGTCCACTAGGGGCGCCCTGAATGAATAAGAAATGGACAGCTGAGGGAACATTCCACTTCGAATGAGAATAAGCTAGATGTCGATTTCACACTTGGGGTTGGTAAGAACTGAGGGACAATGCCCCCCTAACCTAAGTTGGCCTACCACCGAAGCAACTGGTACTTAATCGGGTGGGGGACGGTTTGGTTTCGTGCAACGCCCCCGCAGCAGAAACAGGCGGTTGTCATTTGAAAGTAAACACCCCCACCCTCGCTCTATTGGAAAAACGCTTCGAAAGAAGAACGTATCGACAAGGCCCCGACCAGCCGGCGCGCCCCCTTTCTTTGTCCGCCGGCCGCCTAGCTTGTTATTCTTTGAGATCTGGATGGACCGGTTTGGGTAAGCATTCATTCTTTAGATCTAATGCTGCAAGTAGCAAGCGTAGGCTGAAAAGGCAATACTCACACGTCGGGGTAGGGCGCTAAGAAGCAACCCGGGGTAATTACTAAAGCTCTTTTCACATAGGGGTAATTACTAAGCGAAGCTGGCATAGTTTTGTAGCACGCGTACGCAAGCGCCTGTTCTACGAATCTACAACTCTCTTTACTGAACCCATCCATATTCGCATCCACCCATTCTCTTTTTTTCCATCTATGATTTTAATGACAGCTTCAACTGGGCTCCATTTTAGAGAGGGTTTTCGGTCTTAATCAAGGGGTCAGGGGCGCGTCGGAACGGTAGCTACTTAGTCTCATCCGAGAGTCAAATCCATTTGTACTGCTTTTGTTTCTAAAAATAAAAAGAAGGGGGTCGATTCGATTTAGGCTCCTTCCCTTCCACTGAATAGCCGCGCTAGTAGTTACTACGAGCCCTTTGCCCCACGCATCTAACCAGCTCACGCGGTTTACCGGTTCCACCAAAAACTCTCATTTTTGGAAGCGGAGCATAGTGCGGCGCCGAGCGAGAAACGTCTCTTCTTTCGGTTTATTCACTGATCTGAACTTAGCACTTGTTTTCTTATTGATTCCTGGGGCTAGGCATTCGCAGAATAAGTCAGTCTATCCGAACCGAAGACGCACTTCTCAGATCAGTGACGGCCTCTCCAGCTCCGCTGGGCGTCGGGGCCTTGGATGCGCTAGCGATCGGCACATTAGGGGAGGGGTTTCTCGGCCTGGTATCCTGTTCGTTCATGATATCTACATTCAACTGTGCCCAGGAGACACGGTCGAAGCACGCCCGCCCAGTGTGCTTATTTCACGACATGCTCAGGTCCCGGGTGTCTTCCTGTGGTCTTCTAGTGTTAGAAGAAGTCGTGTTCGTCTCGGGCATCTGCAACGTCCTCCCACGCCTTTTTTTTAGTAAAATATGGGACAAAGATCAGGAAAAGACGGACCGGACCCATTCGGTGACTTTCACGATCGCCCTCACTGAACCGACTTGGATCTGAACTACGATTCAGATCAAGTCTTACCGAAATAGGATTTCCTTTTCATGCCATATGGTGCTTAGACTTGACTTTATCCCCTTTCTTCCCTGTCTAATGTTCTCGATGGTCTTCGTTTCCGTAAATTGTTGACCAAGAAGGAAATCTTCCTTTTGATCTTGTACTCTACCAATCGATAGCTAGACTGAACACCAACCAAATCTCGACAAAGATAAGTACAAGCAAGTACATCAAAAACCACAAGCGCCTGAAGTGAAAAAGAGTCTCTTTCTATGTTAATTTATCTTTAGCAAGAAGCCCTGTGAAAGCTATCTCATATAAGATAGGAGATTTTTGACCTTGAATAAGTTTCGAGATGCAAGAAAGCAAAGAGGTAATAGGCGCAATCTGGAAAGCAGTTAAGTGACTTCTGTCTTCAAGATATGCCTTTTCTCTTTAATACTATAATACATGTGAGTAAGGAAGTGTCGTAAAGCTCCTGCCTTTGGATGGACCATAGGCCTGATGCTAGGAAGCAAGAAGCTAGGAGAGTGTAGATCTAGCATTAGAGGGAAGCTAAGGCAAGCAATCAGTACACGAATCCCCGTCCTTTAGAAAAATATGCCTCTCTCCACTCTAATACACTGGTGACTAAGAGACTCTCTTGAAGTGGAGTGAAGCCAGCATGCGGTACACAGCATACAGGGGGACGAAATCCATACAAGTAGTGGGGAAGCCGGCCAATCAACCATGTAGACACACAAAATATAGTAAACTAGCTCATCAGTATAGCTAATTGATTCGTTAGGTGACATGAGTTACACAAGCTAATAGGAAATCGACACGTACCTCGTTTTCGCTTCGCACCTCTGGTTGAGTCAATAAAGCTAGCCGTCGCTTTTAAACTTGACCGATGTAGTGGGCGGTAGTTGGAAGCACGGTAAGGGCGAAGCAATCCCCAAGTCTCATTTTAGAGCTCATTAGTGTGTGAAACCCAAGAAAAAGGGCAATAGGTCACTATAGGGACATGAACCCCCTTTTTAAGACCTTCTTTTAGGCCTAGAAAGGGAATTCCACTTATAGATAGGAATAGGCCCATGCAAAATAAGTCTTTCGGGAAACGGGGGGAACCGGTCGATAGATGCAGTGCTAAGGTCGCACTTCTCTTAATGATTCTGTCCATTCGAGCAGTCTGCCGGAAAAGGTGCTTAACGCTCTCTCTTGGTGAGAGTAGCTCTTCATTATATAGTAGGAGCTGAGCTCTTTCGCTAGCTTAAACACTCTGGTAGTAAGGCTCTTCGGTCAATAGTTCCACTGGAAACTGCTTCCTGTAAGGAATCTTCCATTAAAATTTGGTGTAGCGGAAGCGACGATTCCTATGGGTTCCTTTAGAATCCGTCTCAATCAGAACCGAACGATGAAAACTGAAAACCGATCAAATCGGGTTCGAATATACCTGATAGGGATTCATATAATCTCATGGAGAGGAAGGAGATGAGCTTCTTAAGCTCTACAAACCGTTCAAGCGTCCAGTCTCCAGCAGTATCCACACGAACTTCATCCACAGCAGGTTCTCCCTTCGTGCCGGCCTCGAGAACTCTTCCCGAACGGAGCTCCATCGACCATGGACACCTTCTAGATAGAGGAGGAGGTAGGGAGGAGGCTAGGGACGTGGTTTTCACCCTTGGCTTGATGGCGTTTGGCTGAAACCATTAATATTTATAAAGAATTATGGAATTTTTCATAAAAACCCAAAATCTATATAAATTACGCCCTTTCCCCTGTACTTGTAGATAAGTCCTTTTGTGTGTGACCCACTAGGCCCAATAGCCTATTTGGTTGAGGCCTAAATAAAATAGAACAATTTTATTTAATTTAATGAAATCCGTTATCCGATAACAGATTAATCGGCCTACCGATCATGAAGGGTACAAGCCACATCCTATGATCCCAAATGGCTATAAGGATAATGTCATCTCCATTGAGCCTTTCCATCATCAATTACCACATGGATATAAACCCTCATCCATCCAATGTCCCGATTGGAAAGGAGTACGGCATCGACTGTCAACTCCTTAGTGTACCGACTCTATAGGATCCTGTACTCGGAATTGGATCAATTGGAAAACTCCTTTTCCAATTATCCTAACTACCCTGGCCAAGGATTTAGAGTACTATCCCATAGGACATTCACTCTCACTTACCGAGAGTGGACGATCCCTTGTTGTCCGCTCAATTGCCTCCATCGGATTTTTCTTGTACCCGATCTATCGCTATATAGGACCATCTAAATTGTGATCCATAAGTAAGCACAAGTTCCACCCAACAAGGCATCTTTGGCGACTCAGGTCAAAGGTCCAACCATGCAACCGTGATGATAGAAAACCCTGATAGACAGTTTGGTAAGATACCATTCAGGGTTTCTAATTCGGTCAGTTCAGTGAACTCATTCAACTAATGAGCACCTGTATGTGTATCTCAGTGTCTCCACACTAATGACCAATAAGATCGGTCATCCTCATCACATGAGAAGACATCACATACACTAGTCTATCCGGATCCTTGATGTCCCGTCTCAAGTATCCTATGACTAGGAACATTTAGATCAAATACCTCTAGATGATCAATCTCATTATCATGATCTCATCATGATTTAATCATCATTGTATTTGATCAAGGACTTCATTATGATATTCGCATCTAATAAGAGCTTATAATGAAGATTTGCTTAATTAATTGAATACGATATATCTAGAAATGTCAAATCATATCATATATGATTGGCTTGTAGGGCATACATTTCTATCAATCTCCCACTTGCACTAAAGCCAATCACCATCTGACTGATCTGTATCAGCTCAAGGTGAAGCTCAAACACTCTTTAAGTAACTGCTTCAGTTAGTGGATCTGCAATGTTATTAACGGTAGATACTTTATCTTTAATTATATCTCTATAAGTTGCAATCTCTCTGATTGTATGGTATCACCACAGAAGTTCTAAACTTCTGATGAGACTCGGCTCTACTCCATTGTTTTCTCAAAACAATGATACACTTTCAGAGAAAATTGAGACAATCCCATATTAAATATGTAGATGAAAAACTTCATCTAGACTACTTCTCAAGTAGTGTGCAACTACTATGTAAACTTGTTTACATATTTTGTAGAATTTACTGTGTTCTATCACATAGAACTTTTTCATCTCACTGTACCACCATTATTCTGACTTAATATCAAACTTATTTGATTAGAAGTTTGTGTTTGTAAAACTACAAGACTTCAAGTCTTATCCTCCAGTGTATAGAGATACATTCTTAGTGCTTCTCAAGTACCAAATGATATATCTAAACTATCCAATGACTCTCACTTGGATCTTCTTGATGAATTCTCATAACACTTAGAGCATTAATCACATCATGTACGTAGCATCATATAAATAATAGACCCTATGACAAAGGCATAAGGGCTCCATTTATGTGATCTCTTTATCTTTCAAGAAGTCTACAAAGACAACACTTTACAGAGATCTACTCCATACCACATAGGTAAGAAACCTATCTTGGAGTTTATCATGTCAAACCCTTTGACTATGGTGACTACGTACATTAACTGGGCATTGATTTTAGATCTATCTCCATAGATCTCAAAACCCAAATTGTGTTTGGAGGATCAATTTGATAGCTAGGTTCACTTATGATAACACACCTACTTCATTCTTAATGAGTAGTATGTCATCAACATAAAATGTCAAGAAAGTAACAGCACTCTCACTTATCTTGTTGAATATACAAGGCTCCTCTTCATTCTTAACGAAGTCATAAGATTTAATCTCATTAAACCTTATATTTGATCTATGGGAAGTTTTACTTCAGTCCATAAATGAACTTAATACACACTCTTCTTGGATGTTATTGGGACGTGATTCCCTATAGTTGTATCACATACACCTGTTCCTCAGAATACTTTAGAGGAACACTATCTTAACATCCAATTAGCTTATCTCATAATCATAGAGTGTTACAATCAAAATCCGAATGGATTAATCCATGGAATACGTAAAAGATCTCATCATAGTCAACCATTTGACTTCAATGATATCCTTTTCAACTATTCTAACCTTTGAAGGTATCTACCTTCTAATCCACTTCAATCTATTCTTTAGTGATCCATTTATTCCTTATGGATACTATATCCTTAGGTGGATCTATCAAGTTCTAAACTTGATTAAAATAGATAAAGTTTATATCGGATTTTATTGTCTCTTCTCATTAATGAATCAATATCTCATATTGGTTCTATATAGATCCTAGGATCAATATCCTTATTATCTTATGCCTCATTTCATCTATCAAAGATATGTCTCACATATCTCTTAGGTAGAATGGACACAAGTAAAGACATATCATTTGTCCTTGTGTAATTATTAACTAGCACCTTAATAGAAGTGTTATTGGGTTGTTGGACTGGAACATCTTCCATATATACCTTGCTCCCACAATCTTTCTTAAGAAGGAACTTTTCCTTTAGAAATATAGTGAGCTGAGCAACACATACCCTTATACTTAAGGGTCGTATATTTAATATCCAAAAGTTTCCTTAGGATATTCTACAAGCCAACACTTCATAGTCTTATATTCCAACTTGTTAGAGTTATACTTCTTCACCAGGTCGGACATTCCGAAACCTTAACTTGCATAAGGTTAAGTTTTAACCCCTTTTCCATATCCTATATGGAATAATCAGAACAGACATAGAAGGTACCTATTAAGATCACGTGGTTATAATGAGTACTTAACCAAAAATAGACAAAGAGGAAATTTGCAAAGCTTGTCATTGTTCATATTATGTCTTACATAATCTGACTTTTCATTTTATCTACTCAATTAAGCAAAAATGTGTAAAGAGGTGTCCTTTAAAATTAGATTCTATTATCCTTCAATTATATGTGAATTATGTACTTAAGTATTCCTCTCTTTGATCTCATCAAAGAGTTCTAATACTCTTTCCATTAGTATCTCTACTTCATTCTTAATCTCAGATAATTCCTCAAAGGTCTTAGATTTGTACTTCATAAAGTACATGTATCCATACCTAGAGTCATCATCTTTGAAATAATGAAGTAGAAATATTCTTCTTTAGCCTTACTAGATATGGGCTAACATACATTTAAATGTACGAGTTCTAATAACTCATTAACCAATTCTCCATGTCTATATAACGCTAAAGTGTAGATTGATCTAAATCAACCCATTTTCTCTTAAAAGGAATATTCACACATAACATGAGAGCTAACATATCAAATATGATTAAACAATTTATTAAGCTCCCACTGGCAAACACTTTGCCATTCAATCTATTAGAACATCTATCAATTCCATAGCTTAGAATAAATCAACATTTATTCAAGTAGGAAATCATATAAAGTTCTTGTAGAAGGATAAAATAGCAATATTAATTATTAAGACATCTCCAAAAGGCTATTAAAGAATTGCACCTCCCACTAATAATGATGCAACTTTTGCACCATTTCATATGTTGGTCAATATCTTCTTTATTAAGCCTTCATTTACTTGTCATCATCTACAACTCCTTGTAAATATAAGATGCATATCTGGTATCTCATACCATTAGATGCATCCATAGTATCTAATATTATGATATACACATATAGTATCTAATACTATTAAGTGTATATATAAAACAAGTAAGTGCCAATGACTTGGATACATGAAGCTTCTCAAGCTCCACCTTTGCATTATATACAAAACACTTTGTACTTTCTCTTACACTTATCATCATCATGACAGTGTAAGAATCCTGTCTTATTCTAGCTTTATTATCTTCACCACCTTCTTTTACTATTAACCCTCTCCTATTTTTATCTAATGATTTTACTTCTTACTATTGGTCTCACCAACAAGAAGTAATTAAGATGTATTGTTGTTCTAAGTTGCCCTTTAGTTAGCTTATCACTATGAGCCATGATGGATCTCATATCCATCTATCCATGTTGTCTCTACAATTTATATCTCATAGAGACTAACATCTAATTTAAGGCAAACAATGCATCTTGTCTATAAGATAAGATCTTATCTTTCTTTCACATCACTAGATAATTTATGAGACACCTACTTCTCAAATAGAATAGTTAATTGGTCAACTATGAGAACAATTCTCTTAGTTTTAAACCAATCTAAGAAGTGTGAGCCATTAAGCTATTTGACATCTAGTATGCCATACTAATGGTAGTTTATTATCGTATTCTACAACTGAGATATAATTTTATCAATATAACATTGCAGATAAAATTAAGATATGGTCTTTTAACCTAGTTTATGCTCCCACTAATTATCGACGAATTTGCATAACCCTCATTATGCAAAAGACGGGATATCACGATGAAATCCTAGTGGGGACTAAGACCCTATTAACTTTATGGTGACAACCTTGTGGAAAACACAACAAGTCATCCCATTCTTAATAGGTAGGTAACTTTTACCAATTGCGACCCTTGCAATTCTTAGTCATTTAGCCTCTAGAGTTATAACCTTGTGAGAAACACAACAAGCTATATACTCTAGTTAGGTCAACTCCGCTTGTTACGTTATGAGAATGAATTCTTAACATAGCTCTTGTGGGAAACACAACAAGGCCATGCAATGGTCCACCCCAAAGTTTGGCAAATGCCTTGGCCATGATCATCAATCCCTTGCTGAATGAGTCTTGTGGGAAACACAACAAACCCATCCAATCTAAGATTGGCTCATCAAGACCATAACAACGGAAGGCTACGTGAGTCATTCTTAATGTCACACGTTTATCAACCTAATTATGACAAGGAGGGATTTTATTTTAGTCTCATCAATAATATGTGCTAAGTATATATAATACCTTTGGAATATCATATATCTAAGGTATAACCTGTAGCACACATCCACATATCAAATATGCATAAAATCAGGTGATCATGGACTTAACCCTAAGCATGCACCTAAGGCACCCCTATAGGTTCAAATCCTTCCTTTAAATGCTTGAGTTGGTATGCTCCCACTTCAGAAGGGTGCTTCTCCAAGTGGTCCCGCTCTCCAACCTTCCACGAATCAGCTTCTAACTCTTACAAGTGGCTTAAGGGTATGTAGACCCCATAAATGTACATAACTCAATAAGAAACCTTGGTTTTTAACCAAGGGGAGTACATTAATGGAGGGAGGTAGAATGTAAAATCAGATTGTATAGAGAGAGAGAGGAGGCATACGTGTAGACACGCCAAATTGGCCTAATTCGGAGCCCCAGACTCTTATTCCATAGGCGACATCTTCTATCTGACCGTTATCTAATCAAGATTACCTCGTGGAGATGAGCTAAGGACATGAGTGGAGCCCCTCGCAAGTTGAGAATGGACCGATGATTTCCGGAATATTGCCGTAACCTTCAAGCGAGAGCCGCGCGTGAACCATGAAAATACGAAGCCTGCTCGATGACCAACCATGAATGGTCCATAATTGAAGGTCTCGGGAGTCCCGCATATGTTCCGTAACATTTAGGGTTTCCGAGAAGTCATTTCGGTAGGCGTCGGTCAATGACGGCTTTCGTTACGGCTTTTTCGATCTGTGCTGACACGGCTATCCCGGACCACATGTTAGGCCTTTACAGTCATCACCGGGTCTTTTCAAGTCATCCGGGTCGATTCTAGCCGTATATTTTATCAACCGGGGCTATAAGGCCATTTCGGTCATTTTTAGGGTTTCGCGGCTTTTACGTCTTTCGATTCACGTTTACCGGGTTAGTCTCAGTTTTTTCGAGGACTTCGGGTTTTTCGATCGTACCGGACTTGTTCGGTCATCATTTTAAGTCATCCCGAGTTGACCCGAGATTTATCGACCGGAACCGTGCTATTTCGGATCTTCGCCCCGGGTTTCGGCTTTCCGCGAGAGGGTAAACCGGTAGAAAGCCCCGTGCGAACATCACGGGAGTCATGCCGACTGGTTTACCGACTTGAGGAGGTGCGGTTGAAGGCCCTCTTTCCAACGCGACAAACGGGAGCCGAATCGGACATCCCGTTCGCAAGATACGGCTCGCGGAACACGCGCGCAGGAGAGAGAGTGTACTGCGCCCCCGTCCCCTTTGAAACAGGAGGGCGCGCCTTGCGCGCCCTCATACTGGGGGCGTGCCCTGCGCGCCCTCAAACTGGGGGCGCGCCCTGAGCGCCCCCGGTCCCTTTGAAAAGCGGGGGCGCGGTCAGTTTCTTTAAATCGGAAATTTCCCCGATTAGCGCCTTCTAAACCGGATTTTTGGAAAGGTTCCGGCATTGATTTTCGATTATTTGTACCGCGCCCCCGGTTCGGGGGCGCGTTACGTATGTCAAGTCGATTTTTAGCAATTTCCGGAACTTTCCGTCGATTTTTAGCAGTGAGACGCGTAACGCGCCCCCGGTCCCTTTGAAACAGGGAGGCGCGCAGACCGCGCCCCCGAACTGGGGGCGCGCCCTGCGCGCCCTTGGTTTGAGGGCGCACCCTGCGCGCCCTCGTCTCCTTTGAAACACGGGGCCGCGGTACATCCAGTTTCCAAATTTTGCACCGGCTCTCTTCCCCTATAAATTGAGGGCCATTCTCAACAACCCAAGGTTGAACCCCCATGCCTAGCTCGTCCAGAGGTCATCCAAGCTCTTCTCCAAAGTTGTCCCGACGTCCAAAAGCGATCCGAAGTCAAGAGATCGATCCCGAGGTGAAGGAGAAGGCTCGATCCGGGCGTTCTACATCAACCATCTTCATCGACTTCTGAAGAAAATCCGGGGCTTCTTCTGCAAAAGTGTTCAACATAGAAGATGTTCATCTCTTCGTCCTCTTTCATCTCCAACTGACGGCACTCAATTCCGACTTGCCGTTTGTTTGTGGCGATTGCTACACTGAGGGCGCGCACCCAGGTTCTGTTTTCAATATCCGCCCAATTTCATAATTTTTACTGACTTCTACAGAAGGATTTCGGAGAATTCATAAACATAGGAACTCTTCTTCTCTGAGTCCTCTGTCTACTCCAACAAACGGCACTCGATTCTGACATCGGGGTCGTCCGTAGCACTCTCTGCACCAAAGTCGCGCCAGAAGGGTACCAAGCTACCCGAACCGGCCTTCTTCAACCAACTCGGCTTCAACTCAAGCCAATCCATTCTATAAGCTTTCTCAACTCCATTAACTCTGTTTATTTATTATTTTAAAGCATCTTTTAGTTCATTTACATCATTTTTACATAATCAAAAAAAAATACAAAAAAAGGGGTTAGGACTCACCCCAATCCGTTGCACAGGTTGAACAAGCTAGCATTGATTGGAGACTCTTCTTCATCGGCCGGCCGAAGAAGAAGAAGGTTGAACTCACATCCCTTTCTCCCACGCTAAGGTACGCATGGTCAACTTCTTAATTTACATCTCATAAAGCGGAGCCCGCGGCTCCTGGCGACCACCTTTTTCTTTATGCTTTAAGTTCATCTCCTCCTCACTCTCCTCCCACACGACCCGAACCATCTCCGGTGCTCGAGCGACCCCGTGAGATGAAAGTTCGGGGATCAATGTGAGTGTGGGACCGAGGTGAGGAGTCTTTACCGCTTTCCGAGTGTTTTCCGATTCACCCCGTTTTACCCAATTCCATATTTCACCTTCTTATCTTGAGGTGCCGATCCGGAACCCGTTTTTGGAGTCGACAGCTTTTTGGCGACCACGGTGGGACAACCAATGTCTTCAACCGTGCTAGCTTGATTCAACCGTGCAACTAGTTGTTTTCCAACTTGGTTCCCGCGTGAACCGTCTTGTCCTTTACTTCTTCCATGTCAATTTGCCTTTAAACTTGCTGTTTACTCTTTCTTTAAGATTGTCCCACATGTGGAGTTAATTTGCTTTTCTTTCATTTCAATCCGGTTCCCGCGTAAACCACTTTTCTTCTTATAAACCGGTTCCCGCGTGAACCACCTTTCTTTTCCAACTCGGTTCCCGCGTGAACCAACTCACTTTCAGATCGGTCCCCGCGTGGACCACCTCTTTACAGCACCTTCATATTGGCCCCACGTGGCCCTCCTTTTATTTTGTCAACTCTTACATCGGTTCCCGCGTGAACCACCCCTTTCTTCATTAAAACCGGTTCCCGCGTGAACCAAACCCTTTTCTAAACCGGTTCCCGCGTGAACCAACTCACTTTCAGATTGGTCCCCGCGTGGACCACCCCTTTGCACCAATTAGATTGGCCCCACGTGGCCCTCCCTTCCTTTCTTCAATCAAACAAACCGGTTCCCGCGTGAACCACCCCTTTTTCCTTCAAAAACCGGTTCCCGCGTGAACCACATACCTTTCCAAAACTCGGCTCCCGCGTGAGCCACTTTATTTTTAAATCGTTCCCCGCGTGGACCATCCTTTTACCTTCACTTCAGATTTGTCCCCAATTGGACACTCCAACACAAGCCGGTTCCCGCGCGAACCACCTTTTAGTTGCTAGTTGCTAGTTACTTGTTTACTTTATCATTGCTTGTCTTGTTTGCATTCACTTGCTTGGTTTATTTAATAGCTTTCATTCATGTTTGCATATTGATTGCTTCTTCTTATTCTACCCTCCATTTTTCATTTTTGCATTAGCTTTGCATCGGGTACCGGACTTGCTCCGATCCGTAGGGCATTCGAGGCGGGGGCTCTCTCTCCCAACACACCCTCACCCTCCAAACACCTTCTTGGTGGATTCTTTCCTCTCTTATGGGATATTCCTTCCTAGTTGATTTGGTGGTTTCCATCAAGACCTCCGTAAGTCCCCATCCGTGGAGTATTCCTCTCCGCACGATTGGGCCGGTTGTACCACTTCCCAAAACCCGAAGAACCCAAGTACCTACTCGTGGTGATTGAGTGATAACCTTAGGTCTTGAAGATTGAAGCAATAGGAATCATACCTACTTGAGTGAACAATTGCTAACAATCTATCTAATCTAAGGTTTCAACCCAAAAATTTTCGAGTAGTCATTTTAAAAACTTGTTTGCATAACTTGCTTGCTCACAACAATTGAAAACAACAAAAAAAAATTCTCTCCTTTCAAAACACCTAAAACAAAAACAAAAAAAAAATCCCTTTTAACTCTTGTGTTCAACTTGCTTGCCAAACAACCAAAGTGAAACCAAATCAAATCAAACAAACAACGATAACCAAACAAAAACTCTCTTTGCATTTACACCTTTCATTTGCCTTCTTTCAACCATTTTTGTAAGGAAATTTGACAGGATGCCCACTCTAAGGTCCGGAAGACACGTCGGGATGTCGGACTACTACGGCCAAGAAGAGGAGTACGAGACGGGTCACTACGAGCTTCAGCAACCCATGGTCCAACCAGATGGCCATGTTAATGCCGTGATAGAACCTGAGGTCCAAGATCCCGCTCACCGATCCGCTTCACATATTATAGAACAAGCTCTCAAGGATCTATCTCTTCACCTTGATCCCGAGGCCTTTGCAATCATCCTATCTGCCACTAAGGGAAAGATGCCCGCCAATCAAGCTCCGATCGAGGAAAATCAAGCCCCCTCACCACCCCAACCGGCAGTCAGGCCCTTGATCATCTCTTCTCCTGGGCAACCTTGCCGTGTCTCTACTCACCCCGTTGTGGGGCATTCACACAATTCTGCACCAGTTCCTGTTTCCAACCCACCTCTTCCAACCCAATCAAGTAAACACTTTGCTCTTGTGGCTCAGGAATCCAGCCTCACCCAGGCGTTAATGAACAAAATCAACCAGATGGATGAGCGCTTCGAAGAGATGAGGCACCGCCTCGATTCTAAAGCCATCCCTGAAATCTCTGTCCCATCCTTCCCAGTTCTACACCTTCCTCCTTCAGAGATACCAGTCTTCCAACGTTACAACAGGACTGGTAATCCTTTCAACCATCTAAAGAGCTTTCTCTATGACTCCGCGTTCTGGAAAAATGACCGCAAGCCCTTGCCTTCCTATTCCGTCGGTCATTGGAAGGATCCACCCTGGACTGGTTCTATTCTCTTGATTCCATTGAGGCGGCAGATTTCGACATCGTCAAGGCAAAGTTTCTACAGAGGTACAAGGATCGGGTGGGGCCAGCCTGCTCGATAACTGACTTAATTGCTTAAAAGATGAGGCCGGATGAGGATTTTGCTAGATTTGCTGATCGGTGGAGGGGAATGGCTGAGAGGCTAGTGGATACCATCTCAGAGGGGGAGCAGGTGAGAATGCTCATTGGGAACACCACGCCCAACCTTCGCAACCTCCTGATCATGCACCGCCCAACAACCATGAGTGAGCTATGTGATAGCGCCCGATACCTCCAAGCACACTTTAAGGACGCATCCATGATCAACCCGTTCGATACCAAGCCCCGTAACACTAGAAAGCCTACACCTGTAGGACCCACAACCGAAGGGGTAGTAAACAATGAGAGCATCAATGCCATGGGTAACCAGGGTGGGTACCGTCAGAGCCAATACCGTAACCCACCACCCAACCAACAATACCGCCCAGCTCCTCAACTAGCTCCTCAGCCCCAGCAACAACTTGCATACAACCGAGCACCACCACAGCAACCCACCTACAACCGAGCGCCCCAGCAACCAAATGCCTACAACCGGGCACCTCAACAACAACATGTCTACAACCGACCACAACCACAACAACAAGCTTACAACCAAGTGCCACCACTAGCCAACCGACCTAGGAGGGGGGGACCCAAGAGAGAGTACTATCCTCAACTGCCATTCCCCCTCACCGATATATTTAATGCATTGATGGCTGAACAGCAGCTAGAGCTTCCAAAGGAGAGAGAAGGATGGCCGGCGAATGTTGACATGACAAAGTACTGCGCTTATCATCGGTATCCTGGGCACACGGTGGATGTATGTTTCCAGTTTAAAGACTACATCCATGACCTTAATGATCAAGGGAACATTGACTGGGCACAGATGGGGGAGTCTATTCAAGCAATGAAGACACGTCAGAATCAACCACGGTGACAGCAAGCACAACAGCAGCCCGGCCTGGGCATAGTCCAAGATCCGCTCCCGGTACATGCACCCGTACAAGCACCGGCACCGGCACCAGCACCACCAAACCAACAACTCGGCCTCATCCACTCCGCCATCGAGGAGTCAACCCACCATTCCCAGGGTTGGCAGGTCGAGGATCAAATCACCTCCATGCCCGCCATACCAACCCCACCTACAAACCGCACCATACTCTCCATACCGAGAGTTGCTCCCAGCCCACAAACTACCCAAACACCACTACCCTCACCAACCATTAACCCTCCACGGCGCTTAATCATTAGCCCGCCACCAGCCTCCCAACCATCCCCCCAACCTAACCCATCAACCACCATTAATCCTCCACGGCGTCTAATCATTAGACCGCCACCAACACCCCGTACATCACCTAACCTACCGATCACTACCACCCCACGACCCCTCATCATTAGACCATCGCCACCAACACCCCAGACATCACCTAACCTACCAGTCGCCACCACTCCGCGACCCCTCATCATTAGACCATCACCACCAACACCCCAACCATCACCCAACATACCGGCCTTCACCAACCCACGACCCCTCATCATCCGATCCTCACCACCCCTACCTACCATGGGCTCCTCAACCTACCAACCAACTCTACCATCACCATCATCACCACTTCCCCCTACCACGCTGGCGCCGGTACTTCGTAGCGGGAGGATGTTCCAAAGAGTCTTCCCCCAGGCCGGGATGCAACCACAGGAACAGGCAGAAGAGGAGGTAGTAGAGGAACCGTTGCCCGGCACGGCATATGACCTGTTGAAGCACTTGGACAAAATGCCGGCACGGATTTCAATTCTGGAGCTGATAAAGAGGTCAAAGAACCATCAGGACATTCTACAACAATATCTGCAGCGGGTCATGGTCAATGAGGACCTCCCGCCCGAAAAGATCATTACTGTCCTGACCCCGAGGAGTGAACATCCGGCACTCACGTTTACACAGGAGGAGTTGGCACGTCCAGAGATCAGAAAGTACGCCTTGCGTGTCGCAGTAGTCATCCGAGGCGTGGAGATCAAGTCTTGCTTGATTGACACCGGAGCATCCATAAATGTCATGCCGCCAGAAACATTGCAACTTTGCGGCATCTCCGATGAAGAAATCGAGCCTTCTGCCATCACGGTGACAGCTTATGACAACTCCCGGAAGCTGGCACGAGGGGTGGTTACATTGGAAGTAGGGCTCGGGCCGTGTGCTGTCATCGCCGAGTTTCATGTTCTAGAACTGGACCCTACATTCAAAGCTATTTTGGGACGCCCGTACCTTGAGGCAATAGGAGCTGTTGCCTCCACTAATCATCAGTGTCTGAAGTTCCCATACAAGGGCCAGGTGATCAAAGTAACCAACATCCCCATTCTGAATGACGTGGATGATCCCTCTTCTGCACTGCCAATATCAAATTTTGTCCAACCATTGGTTTCCACTATAGAGCTGCCTGAGGTCATGGTATTAACAACGCCTCCAGATACTGTTGCATGGCGGATGATGAAAAGGATGGGCTATCAGCCAGGGAAGGGGTTAGGAAAGGAGCTGCAGGGGGTTGTGCACCCCATTGAAGCCATACAAAGACCAAAGAGACACGGGCTTGGCTATGAGCCCAGTATCGCTCCGCGGATGGTCTACCGGCCAAAAAATGCCATGGGACTCCAAAAATTCTTTATCAAAGGGGAGACCATGATGATGGCCGGGGACAAAGAAGAAGAACCAGTCAAGAGGAAGAAGTCACCAGAGCAAGAGGAGGAAGTGGACAACCTGAGTTCATCCTTGGCTCGGTTGTTCATTGAGGAGGAAGAACCAGTCGAGGGCAAGTCCATCTCTAAACAACTTGTCCACTCGAACCCACCTCCAAACAACATCCCACGTGAGCCGTATCCTACGGTCACATATTTCAAAATCCTCACTCTATCCCTCTTTGATTCACTTGATGGGCTATCTAGCCCAATTCCTATTTCTGGGCCAAAATGGCCACACGAATCGATCATTGGGCCTGAGAGCCCATTCAAATCTTCTTACTCCTCTGGGCTTCTATGCCCATTCCAATCCAACAACCTTGGGCCCGCGTGCCCACCAATCGGGCCCGCGTGCCCTTTAAATTTCTTTTCTAGCTTTGGGCCCACATGCCCACCAAT
The DNA here is from genome assembly GCA_036172225.1 of Cryptocoryne crispatula var. balansae. Taxonomy (NCBI): domain Eukaryota; kingdom Viridiplantae; phylum Streptophyta; class Magnoliopsida; order Alismatales; family Araceae; genus Cryptocoryne; species Cryptocoryne crispatula. The sequence continues at coordinate 36,210,239 of CM069920.1, forward strand.
TGGGCCCACGTGCCCCTTAGGTTTCTTTTCTAGCTTTGGGCCCATGCGCCCATTTCTTGCCATTGTAGGGCCCGCGATCTCATTTTTCTCTCTTTTATTTAAGCTTTCTACTTCTGCTCGAGCCCCACTGGCTCATTCTCTTTCGGTTATTGAAAATACCCAAAATACCCAAAAAAAAACGTCCTCTCGCAAACTCAGTTTTCCATCGAGAAAGACGTCTCTACTTGTCTCAGAGGGTGCTCCCAACCAGGCACCTCTCTTCTCCAACTCACTGATCGATCTGCTCGATCCTTCACCCATTGTAAATACCACCTTTTCAATTCCGTCTTCTTTAGGAGTAGTTAGGGTAGGGAAGAAGAAAACTCGAGGTAAACGTGTGCCAGAGATATCTCCAAAGAAATAGCTCAAAAATGCAAGGAATGTGCAAGGCTGCCAAGGTTTTTGGAAAATGCTATCCAGCTTGATGAAATCCAATATGAGGATGAATTCAATGAAGATCATACACTGGGAGTTTATGAGGTTTTATCAGAAAAGGATCCTGATTTCGAGGATGGAATTGAGGACTTGGCTGATGCGTATGCATCTGGACTTAAAAGATTTGAAGAACCGTCAGCCACGGTGGATGAACCGACAAAAGAACTGAATCTTGGAACACCGGAAGATCCCAAGACAGTCCTCCTAAGTGCAAACCTCACTCCCACTGAGGAACAGAGTTTAATTAAAATTTTGGAAGAATATAAGGACACGTTCGCATGGACATATGAGGACATGCCGGGGTTAGACAACTCGTTAGTTGAACATCGTCTAACTTTGAAACCTGGAGTTACCCCGGTCAAACAAAAATTAAGGAGATTCCACCCTGATGTTGCACTTAAGATGAAAGAAGAGGTCGATAAGTTACATCAAGCAAGATTTATTAAGGTTGTCCTTTATCCGCAATGGGTGGCAAACATAGTCCCTGTCATGAAGAAGGATGGCCGAGTTCGGATCTGTATAGACTTCAGGGACTTGAACCGAGCGTGTCCTAAAGATGACTTTCCTCTACCTCATATTGATGTACTGGTTGATAACACCGCCGGATTCGAGATGTTGTCATTCATGGATGGCTATTCCGGTTATAATCAAATCCGGTTGGCAGAAGAGGACCAGGAGAAGACCTCGTTCACTACACCTTGGGGAACCTATTGCTATGTCGTCATGCCCTTTGGACTAAAGAATGCTGGTGCTACCTATCAGAGGGCAATGATGGCTATCTTCCATGACATGATGCATACCCTTGTAGAGGTGTACGTGGACGACCTGGTCGTTAAGTCCAAAAGCCGAGAAGATCATCCTGAAGTATTAAGAAAGGTCTTGCAAAGGGCTAGGGAATATAAATTGAAAATGAACCCAAAGAAATGCACGTTTGGAGTATCCTCAGGAAAGCTGTTGGGGTTCATAGTGAGTAAAAGGGGCATAGAGATCGACCCAAACAAGGCCAAGGCAATCATTGGTATGCCTCCTCCAAGAAATATGAAAGAACTTCGAGGATTAATTGGGAGGCTACAGTTTGTCCGCCGGTTCATCTCACAACACTCCAAAAGGTGTAAACCTTTCTATGAGTTGACCAAGGCGGGGGCCAAGTTCAAATGGGATTCGAAGTGCCAGGATGCATTCGATGGATTGAAAAGATACCTGGCTAGTCCCCCTGTGCTTAGACCACCAGTCCCTGGCAAGCCCTTAGTGTTGTATATCTCGGTTTTGGAGAATTCTCTTGGGGCAGTCCTTGCACAAGTGGATGAAGAAGGGAAAGAGAGGGCAACTTACTATTTGTCAAAGATTTTTGATCCATGCGAGCAGAAGTATACTGTAGTGGAGAAGACCTGTGCTGCACTAGTCTGGGTAGTTCAGAAGCTTAAACACTATTTCTTAGCTCATGAGGTCAATCTTATCGCCCGCATCAATCCCATCAAATTCCTTCTGGAGAAAACTGTTCTAACTGATCATTTAGGTCGTTGGCAGAGCTTCCTTTCCCAGTTTGATATCACCTATGTTCCCTAGAAGGCGATTAAGGGCTATGCCATTGCCGAACATCTAGCTCATCACCCTATACCCCTCTTTGACCCGGTCCAATCGGAGCTCCCGGATGACAAACTAATGTTGATCCGATCTTCCCACCTTTGGACATTATATTTTGACGGGGCTCTGAATTCTCACGGTAAGGGAATAGGAATCGTCCTTCTATCACCCGAGGGTGTCACCATTCCACAGGCATTTCAGCTTGACTTCCCAAAGAACCAACAATATAGCCGAATATGAAGCCTTGCCGGCCGGGCCGGGAGGCCGCTCATTTCTATGGTGCCACGGAATTAAGGGTGATAGGTGATAGCCAACTAATCCTTCGCCAAGTCCTAACCAAATACCGAACTTCTCATCCGAACCTCAAACCTTACCAAGAACTCACCTCTTGCTACATCAAACTCTTTTCCAAACTCACTTTTGTCCATGTCCCTCGAGCTCAGAACATCCTTGCTGATGCCCTAGCCTCCTTAGCTTCATCTCTATCAGTCCCGCTAGGTAGACAGGTGCGGACTATCCATGTCCGTAGAAGGTCAATGCCGGCGATTAAGGATGGTCGATTTCTAAAAGTCAAGGAGAGATTTGGCAGGAAGGAATATCTAGAGCAGAAAGAAGAAATTTCTCTAATCGAGTTGGAAGAGTTAGATGAAGGTGAGAAGCCTTGGTTTGATGAGATTGCAAGGTATTGTCAAGATCAGACATATCCACCTGGATCAAATGCAAAAGAAAAGAAGGCCATCAGGAGAGTATCCCAGAGGTATACCATCCTAGGAGGGGTGCTCTACAAGAGGAGCCTAAGCAAAATTTTATTGAGATGCGTTGATGAAGAAGAGGCAGAATTGGTGCTTAAGGAAGCACATTCCGGGGTCTGTGGGGGCCATGTCAATGCTCAAGCTCTTGCCAAGAAAATCATCAGGCAGGGGTATTATTGGCCAACCCTAGAAGAGGATTGCTCCATCTTTGTCCGGCACTGTCATTCTTGCCAACTCCATGCCGACAAGATTCATTCTCCCGCATCTTCCCTTCATCCGATTCACGCCCCATGGCCCTTCGCCATGTGGGCTTTCGATATCATTGGCCCTCTAAGTGATCTTAACTCTGAAATCCGTTCCAAATCATTCATCCTGACGGCAACAGAGTACTTCACCAAGTGGGCTAAGCGGAAGCATTCGTGGAGATCAAGGCATCAACACTGTGCTCCTTCATCAAACGCAACATCATCGCCAGGTTCGGGATACCCAGCGACATCATCACCGACAACGGATCGCAATTTCTCTCTCAAGATCTGCGTGATCTTTGCAACAGGTACCGCATTGCATTGCATCATTCATCTCCTTATTACCCGCAAGGCAACGGTCAAGCAGAAGCCACCAACAAAACTTTGATTAAAATCAATAAGAAAACTTGTAAGTCTAGCAAGTTCGCAGACTGGCCAGATAAGCTTGTAGATGCCCTATGGGCTTATCGTACTTCTGTACGGACCCCCACTGGTCAAACCCCGTATGACCTCGCATATGGGATGGAAGCAGTGGTCCCGTATGAAGTACTCCTTCCATCACTCCGAGTTCAACTCGATAGGGACATCCCTATCGATGAGAGACGAGAATCTCTCCTTGCACAACTTGAACTCTTAGATGAAAGAAGGTTGGCCGCCTCTGAGCATGCCCGGACTTATCAGAACCGATTGAAAAGATTTTATCAAAAGAGGGTGGTAGAGAGAAAGTTCGAAATCGGTGAGATGGTAGTTAAACGTATATTCGTTAAGCCGGGTGGTCCCCGCTCCAAGTTGCAACCTAATTGGGAAGGGCCTTTTGTTATAACTGAAAAATATCCAGGCAATGCATATGAGCTAACCAACGCCGATGGAGAAAAATTGAACCATCCATGGAATGGCGTTTACCTCAAAAAATATTTTCCTTAGAAAAGAAAATGGAGAATTTCTGGTACGATATCAAGTCATCGATCCAAGGGTGTTAGCTAGAAGTCAAGGGTAGACATCACCTTGCACACACAACACCTCCCGATCCCAGAATCTGGATAGCCCAACACTCGAGAGAGGCAAGGCAGAACCCTGAAGGCGGAAAGGAAACCTTACCCTATTCTCTTCTATTCGGTCCGAAATAGGTGAAGGGGATTAGAGGAGGATAGTATCGAAAATGCCCACCGCCTTAGTAGGAGGCCGTCTCATAAGGTGCAAAAGGGTGCCAAAAGATGGGCAATGAACCCCACAGGTTTAAACAAATATGGGCCTGTCTGAATGAGTACCCGGAAGAGTAGAAAATGAAGAAAAGGCACTAAAAGATGGGCAATGACCCCACAGGTCGAAGACTTGTCTAAATAAGTGCCACATGTAGAAAATACCCGAAGAGGCCGAACCCCAACGGGTAATTTGGGCATGAGTAGAGAAACCCTCCTCAACATCCCCAAATCCTATCAAAGACTTCCTCTATTACTCTTCCATCTTAAAACCCCTAGGGTAGGGTAAACTGTCCAAACTCAGGGGGAATCCAAACCGATCAAGAGAAGAGGGCAAGAAAGATTCTGGGTAGGGAACCTTATTCACACGTGGTGCTTATTGCTTGAATCTTGATCAACACTCAAAGATCGATGAATGGTCTCAATACCGGCACATTCTCCACAAAAATTCAAAAAAAAATGAATATTTTCAAAAATAAAAAAAAATGAATATTTTCAAAAACCCAAAAAAATGATGAATATTTTCAAAATTCCAAAAAAAAATGAAAATTGTCAAAAATTCAAAAAAAATTGAATATCTTCAAAAAAAAGAGAAAAGAGAGTTGAATATTTTCAAAAATGCATCATCTAACTTGGCATAACCTTGATTTTTGCCTTTGCTAGCATTCATGTTTATTCTTATGTCTTGCATGTTTCATTTCTGCATCGCATATCTATCCTGATTAACACCCCATTAAGAGGGCTCCTCCCTTTGACCTAAGTCAAAGTTGGCCGTAATAGGCAAAGGAATGAGTCGTTGTGAAGATCTAATCCTTTTTTATCAAGTGTTTTCAGGGACTTTAAAATAAGAGGAGAAGGTTCTCTCAACGACAGGTAAGTTCTCTTAACCATTTCATTTCGGTCATCTAGTCTATTTTTATACCTTATTAAGAAGGCTCCTCTCTTTGACCTAAGTCAAGGCAGACAACAATAGGCAAAGAGATGAGTCAGATTTAATCCCCTTTGATTAAGTGTTTTAGGATTCTAAGATCAAGAAGGGAATGACTCTCACCATAGCAGGTAAGCTTTCTTAACCCTTATCTTATTCATTATCAGTCATTTTGTTCATCTTACCTTGTTAATAAGGCTACCCCCCTTGACATGTAAGCAAGGCAAGACAAAAATAGGCAAGGGGGTAAGCCATAGAGCAGATCTAACCCCTTTCTTAAGTATTTCAGGAAAGAAACACAAGTCAAGGAGTGGGGAATCTTGCCAACAGGAATTGCTCACAGAAGCGGAATATTTGACATGGGAAACCCCCATAACTTGCCGACTAGCATATATGTCGCTAGTCGTGTGTTATTATCTTATGCATTATTTGTTGAAGACCATGAGCATGGAGAAGACTTGACCCGAGATCCCCTTCATCAAAATCTACGACGGTCGGGTCATCTCTAATGCTCACGGATAAGCCAAAGTTGTGTTATGAGGGACGATGGTTCCCAAATGGGTATCCTGACCTCATAGACAATCTATATCTTCAACTATTTGTTAAACAAGTTTTGTTTTGTTTTCTTGAGCCCAACATGCATCATGTAGCATTAATTGCATTACATTTTGTTTTGTCATTGCATACATCATTTCCTAAACTTCACCTTCTCACTCTCTCGATCATTCTGAATCCCACCGTGTTTTCTAATCCCATCGTGTTCTCTAATCCCACCATGATCTCTAGTCCCACCAAGCTCTCTAATATCCCACCGTGTCTATTAATCCCACCGTAACCACTTTGTGCTCTCAAATCTTTCTTTTCTTTTCACCACTGTGGCCATTGCAACTTCTTTTGCTACTCATCCCACCGTGGCAGCCATTTTGTCCTGCCAAGGACCTTCTATTTGATCAGAACTTGCACCATCACTATCTTCACGGTCTATGCTTAAACATTTGCCTTTCGGAATCTGAGATCATTACATTCCGAATCAAATCTTGTCTCTTGGAAGACATAAATGAATCTAAGAGCCTGAATGTGCTCGATTGGTATTCTTTTACTTTTTCAAACAAATCTCTTTTTAAACTTTAGCCCATCACAGTACAGGAACACCGCAAAGATCGGGTTACCGGCTGATGATGAACCTACGAACCCATGTTTCGGGGACTCCCCACCGCGTTGGGGGTTGGCTATTCTTCTCTCGTGCCAATGGCACATCTCTTACCAATCGAACACAGGAAGACTTGGTGAAACATGGCGGTTAACCAGGAGACTTGAGGAGATTCGTCTTGCCGAATCTGGTCGTTAAGCGTGTCTATATCTACACCTTGATGCCACCTTTTCAGTCCATCACCATTTCACTCCACTACATTCCACTACGATCCATCTCGCTTCGCTACGCTTTCTCTACGTTTCACTTCGCTCCGCTACATGCCATTCCCTTGCAAAGCCGACATCAAGGCGAGGCAAGCTGTAGACACGCCAAATTGGCCTAATTCGGAGCCCCAGACTCTTATTCCATAGGCGATATCTTCTATCTGACCGTTATCTGATCAAGATTACCTCGTGGAGATGAGCTAAGGACATGGGTGGAGCCCCTCGCAAGTTGAGAATGCACCGATGATTTCTGGAATATTGCCGTAACCTTCAAGCGAGAGCCGCGTGTGAACCGTGAAAATACGAAGCCTGCTCGATGACCAACCATGAATGGTCCATAATTGAAGGTCTCGGGAGTCCCGCATATGTTCCGTAACATTTAGGGTTTCCGAGAAGTCATTTCGGTAGGCGTCGGTCAATGACGGCTTTCGTTACGGCTTTTTCGATCTGTGCTGACACGGCTATCCCGGACCACATGTTAGGCCTTTACAGTCATCACCGGGTCTTTTCAAGTCATCCGGGTCGATTCTAGCCGTATATTTTATCAACCGGGGCTATAAGGCCATTTCGGTCATTTTTAGGGTTTCGCGGCTTTTACGTCTTTCGATTCACGTTTACCGGGTTAGTCTCAGTTTTTTTGAGGACTTCGGGTTTTTCGATCGTACCAGACTTGTTCGGTCATCATTTTAAGTCATCCCGAGTTGACCCGAGATTTATCGACCGGAACCGTGCTATTTCGGATCTTAGCCCCGGGTTTCGGCTTTCCGCGAGAGGGTAAACCGGTAGAAAGCCCCGTGCGAACATCTCGGGAGTCATGCCGGCTGGTTTACCGACTTGAGGAGGTGCGGTTGAAGGCCCTCTTTCCAACGCGACAAACGGGAGCCGAATCGGACATCCCGTTCGCAAGATACGGCTCGCGGAACACGCGCGCAGGAGAGAGAGTGTACTGCGCCCCCGTCCCCTTTGAAACAGGAGGGCGCACCCTGCGCGCCCTCATACTGGGGGTGCGCCCTGCGCGCCCTCAAACTGGGGGCGCGCCCTGAGCGCCCCCGGTCCCTTTGAAAAGCGGGGGCGCGGTCAGTTTCTTTAAATCGGAAATTGCCCCGATTAGCGCCTTCTAAACCGTATTTTTGGAAACTTTCCGGCGTTGATTTTCGATTATTTGTACCGCGCCCCCGGTTCGGGGGCGCGTTACGTATGTCAAGTCGATTTTTAGCAATTTCCGAAACTTTCCGTCGATTTTTAGCAGTGAGACGCGTAACGCGCCCCCGGTCCCTTTGAAACAGGGGGGCGCGCAGACCGCGCCCCCGAACTGGGGGCGCGCCCTGCGCGCCCTTGGTTTGAGGGCGCGCCCTGCGCGTCCTCGTCTCCTTTGAAACACGGGGGCGCAGTACATCCAGTTTCCAAATTTTGCACCGGCTCTCTTCCCCTATAAATTGAGGGCCATTCTCAACGACCCAAGGTTGAACCCCCGTGCCTAGCTCGTCCAGAGGTCGTCCAAGCTCTTCTCCAAAGCCGTCCCGACGTCCAAAAGCGATCCGAAGTCAAGAGATCGATCCCGAGGTGAAGGAGAAGGCTCGATCCGGGCGTTCTACATCAACCATATTCATCGACTTCTGAAGAAAATCCGGGGCTTCTTCTGCAAAAGTGTTCAACATAGAAGATGTTCACCTCTTCGTTCTCTTTCATCTCCAACTGACGGCACTCAATTCCGACTTGCCGTTTGTTCGTGGCGATTGCTACACTGAGGGCGCGCACCCAGGTTCTGTTTTCAATATCCGCCCACTTTCATAATTTTTACTGACTTCTACAGGAGGATTTCGGAGAATTCATCAACATAGGAACTCTTTTTCTCTGAGTCCTCTGTCTACTCCAACAAACGGCACTCGATTCTGACATCGGGGTCGTCCGTAGCACTCTCTGCACCAAAGTCGCGCCAGAAGGGTACCAAGCTACCCGAACCGGCCTTCTTCAACCAACTCGGCTTCAACTCAAGCCAATCCATTCTATAAGCTTTCTCAACTCCATTAACTCTGTTTATTTATTATTTTAAAGCATATTTTAGTTCATTTACATCATTTTTACATAATCAAAAAAATACAAAAAAAAGGGGTTAGGACTCACCCCAATCCGTTGCACAGGTTGAACAAGCTAGCATTGATTGGAGACTCTTCTTCATCGGCCGGCCGAAGAAGAAGAAGGTTGAACTCACATCCCTTTCTCCCACGCTAAGGTACACATGGTCAACTTCTTAATTTACATCTCATAAAGCGGAGCCCGCGGCTCCTGGCGACCACCTTTTTCTTTATGCTTTAAGTTCATCTCCTCCTCACTCTCCTCCCACACGACCCGAACCATCTCCGGTGCTCGAGCGACGCCGTGAGATGAAAGTTCGGGGATCAATGTGAGTGTGGGACCGAGGTGAGGAGTCTTTACCGCTTTCCGAGTGTTTTCCGATTCACCCCTTTTTACCCAATTCCATATTTCACCTTCTTATCTTGAGGTGCCGATCCGGAACCCGTTTTCGGAGTCGACAATACGCAGGCCCCATTTAATAACATAACCAACACAATTAATAACAATCACAAGCCAAGCACAATTAAGTCCATGATCACCTCCATACACACACTAACATTCATCACATGAACATAGAGCGCATACGTGATATTTATATGAGATATATCATATATATCAGCATAAAATTATATATAATTTATTTTGAAATTCTCAATTTCATGCATGTCAAATTTTTCATGAAATAAATAACATGAAAATAACATGACAATAACATATAAACAATTTATATGAAATGAATATACAAAACTAAACTATTTAGAACATTTATGCATTCCCAATACTGTGCAAGATAAAAAATTAATGTCCCAATTTATATTCTGTAAAATCTCATTTTACATAATTAATTAAGACACTAATAATTTAAGTTAAACCTTTAAAACAATTTTAAAGTTTAACCATGAGTGAATCTATGTAAATAGAACTAAACATCATCTAACATGTCAATAAACACTTTAAAACATATTAAATAATATTGTAGAATTTTTCAGAATTTTTATGGATTTTTATGGCAATTTTTAGAATTTTTCTATGATTTTAAACAATTTAAAATCATTAAATAAAAGATCTGGCGCATTGCGCCGCGTATGAGGGCGCACTGCGCTGTCCGGCGTGCGCCGCCATTGCGCTGCGGGCGCTGGCGCGTTGCGCCACCGTCGCAGCCGCGGCGTCTGCGCCGCCAGTGCGCCAGCCCGCTGTGGTCGCGGCCGGCACTATTCATCGGAGGAAATCCCTCCAATAGAATCGGATTTATCTCCTTATCCCGAACTCCGAAAAATATGGAAAAATATGCGTTGGAATCCTTATCAAATAAAGAATACAAAACTGTCGGCCTAATATCCATAAAAAATCCCAATCGTCCGAAAAATTAGGAAGAAGAGGCAGCGGTCACCCAGATTCCGTAGCAGAAATCTCTATTTTGTAACGAGGATAACTCCTTATCCAGGAAGCCAAATAATCTCAAAAAATACAATTTAGAATACTCATCAAATGTATTTTAAAAATATGTATATATTATTTCAGATACAAATTCTCTATCAACGGGAAATCAGGAAGAAACAAGTCGGCATCGCCAGATTCCGCAGAACCCTAGTTCGTCGGAAAACTCAAAATTTCTCTCCCTCCGCCATCGTTCAAAGCTGGATATCAATGGTAACAGCTATGTAATCATATTACCCATCTTATAAACCCTGTACAATCCTCAATTTCTTCTGTGGACGGAGATTTCACAAAATCCCCAAATCCGGGTGTCGGTTCGGGCATGACAGAAACACCAAATTTTGAGGCTTCTCCCGAACACTACAGAGATCCAAACTTCAAACGGTTTGTGGCGTTGGAAAGCCCTATATCACCATATTCTACCAAAGCCACCCAATATTTTATCTGAGTCATACACAGAATATGGTGGCCTCATCAAAACAGACATTTGCACAGATTCGGGAACACATAAATAACATAAAATAATGTCGATTCGACGTCGGTTTTGACTGAGACATGAACCGGGCTCTGATACCACTGTAAGTAATCTACCATTAAAATTTGGTGCAGCGTAAGTGACGATTCCTATGGGTTCCTTTAGAATCCGTCTCAATCAGAACCGGACGACGAAAACCGAAAACCGATCAAATCGGGTTCGAATATACCTGATAGGGATTCATATAATCTCATGGAGAGGAAGGAGATGAGCTTATTAATCTCTACAAAGCATTCAAGCATCCGGTCTCCAGCAGTATCCACACGAACTTCATCCACAACAGGTTCTCCCTTCGCGCCGGCCTCGAGAACTCTTCCCGAACGGAGCTCCATCGACCATGGACACCTTCTAGAGAGAGGAGGAGGTAGGGAGGAGGCTAGGGACGTGGTTTTCACCCTTGGCTTGATGGGGTTTGGCTGAAACCATTAGTATTTATAAAGAATTATGGAATTTTTCATAAAAACCCAAAATCTCTATAAATTACGCCCTTGCCCCTGTACTTGTAAATAAGTCCTTTTGTGTGTGATCCATTAGGCCCAATAGCCTATTTGGTTGAGGCCTAAATAAAATAGAACAATTCTATTTAATTTAATTAAATCTGTTATCCGATAACAAATTAATCGGCCTACCGATCATGAAAGGTACAAGCCACATCCTATGATCCCAAATGACTATGGGGATAATCTCATCTCCATTGAGCCTTTCCATCATCAGTTACCACATGGATATAAACCCTCATCAATCCAATGTCATGATTGGCAAGGAGTACGGCATCGACTGTCAACTCCTTAGTGTACCGACTCTATAGGATCCTGTACTCGGAGTTGGATCAATTGGAAAACTCCTTTTCCAATTATCCTATCTACCCTGGACAGGGATTTAGAGTACTATCCCATAGGACATTCACTCTCACTTACCGAGAGTGGACGATCCCTTGTTGTCCGCTCAATTGCCTCCATCGGATTTTCCTTGTACCCGATCCATCGCTATATAGGACCATCTAAATTGTGATCCATAAGTCAATGGTCAAAGCACAAGTTCCACCCAACAAGGCATCATTGGCGACTCAGGTCAAAGGTCCAACCATGCAACCGTGATGATAGAAAACCCTGATAGACAGTTCGGTAAGATACCATTCAGGATTTCTAATTCGGTCAGTTCAGTGAACTCATTCAACTAATGAGCACCTGTATGTGTATCTCAGTATCTCCACACTAATGACCAATGAGATCGGTCGTCCTCATCACATGAGAAGACATCACATACAGTAGTCTATCAGGATCCTTGATGTCCCGTCTCAAGTATCCTATGACTAGGAACATTTAGATCAAATACCTCTAGATGATCAATCTCATTATCATGATCTCAACATGATTTAATCATCATTGTATTTGATCAAGGACTTCATTATGATATTCGCATCTAATAAGAGCTTATAATGAAGATTTGCCTAATTAATTGAATAAGATATATCTAGAAATGTCAAATCATATCATATATGATTGGCTTGTAGGGCATACATTTCTATCACTTCCTGTATCACTGCTTTTCATTTTTTTTCGCAAATCTCTTCTTTCCATTTTCTCGCTTGCCTTTTTAGTAACTGCAAAGACTCTTGAACCTGGAGCAGCAACTTGAAAGAGATGCGCGCGGTTGGGTCTGACCTTGATAACGATGCTTGTTTCTCGCAGTCCACAGCTCACACAAAATGAATGAGGCAGTTAAGATAGCAGCTGCTCCATATGGGTTCGAGTAGGAGTTGTTTATCAAACAAAAGAGATCAGAAAAAAAGCAGCTTCCTCGGAAGGTAATACCGCAAATAGCTCATTCCACCGCATCCAGACAATCTCTGTGACCTCAAATCCAAGCTCTCAGTTTGTGGGACAGCACCAGCAAGAAGAGCATAATGAGATTCCCACACTCCGAACAATATCATCCGTGGGGAGACATTGATTAGCCAATCGCCATAAGAAGAAGGAGATGCGTTTAGGAATGGCACCAGACCAAATCTTCTGAAGAAAAGGATGGATAATTTTAGGCGCTTGCGAATGATTTTCCCCAGTAGAGAAAACACCAAAAGTAGGAGACCATACTGTCGTCCACTATTGTTTGCGGTAAGTGATGGGCTACGATAGCTTGAACAACAGGTTCAGGTAGCAGCCTCCTAACTTGTCTCCGAGCTGCATGATGCCTATTAGATAACACATCATTAATCTTGACATGCTTTTTGCGCTCCAGCTAAGATCAGTAAGGCGCTATAGTATAAAGGTCTCCCTAGGCACCATATATCCAGCCAAAAACAACGCAAGCGCCTCTATTTACAACATATCGGGTCTTGTCCGCAGGTGCCTTCGCCCTGTATATAGGGCACCAGGTGCCCTGTATATAGGGCACCAGGCGCCCTATATACAGGGCGCCTGGCACCAAATCAAATCAATTCGACTGGCTAATTTGACCCCCCGTAGTGACTCGTCTTGTCGATCTGACGGACCTCATTAAACTGGCGCCCCATATATAGGGCGCTATGCCGCGTGGCACTGCTTTTCGGAAATGACCAAAGTACCATCTTTTGAGCTATAAATAGCCACCCATTTGGAACTAAAAGGGGGTTCCAACTCCGTACCACCTTAGAGCCCATCCAAGACTACGTTTTCAAGCCACTCTCACCTTCTATTACCTTTCAAACCGATCCAAAATCGTCCACCAAAAACCCAAAAAATCTTATGTTTCTGTCATCCAGAAACATGTTTTTTCTTTAACTTTGAGAGCTTCTATCCATCTCTCCTCTTACATCCAGCATCCAAACCACCCTTCATTAGCTTCATTTGCAAATTGTCGACAAGAAGGAGCCCCTATTTCGTCCCGGAAGCCGCCTAGCACTCCGGAGCGGCGTCGCAAAGAGGGGAAGAAAATATGTTCTAGCCAGACTTAGTGCCCCATATACAGAGCACTTTGACCTTGGTCAACGCATCCCATAAGGGGGGCACCTGCAGCTAGCGCCCTATATATAGGGCACCAGCAGGGGCAGAAGCTCATTTTGCCATTTTCGGAGTCCGATCGCCCGTTTAATCGTGTTTTTGTCTTCATTTTTCGTCTTAGCACTGTTCATCATGTTATTTGGCAAGCACTAGATCATTTTGCATCTCATATATGTTTAAAAACCTACCAAAAATAGGGGTTGGAATTCCGTCCCGATCCGGTTAGTTCATTCCCTTTTGCATGATTCAGAGTCTTTATCAAGCATGATGTTATACTTACGCCATAGCTATTGATCTTCAATTGTTTTCTTCATGTTTTATGTAGGACATTCTTAGGTGAATCGACCGGGGTGAAGCTTCAATCCGATCGTAGGTGAAAGAACTCCCTAAAGCTCTCCCCTCTCGGCCGGCCGAGAGAGGAGAAGTTAGAACCTAACAATCTCCCCCCTGTTTACATCCCCAAGGTACGGCGGTCAAACTCTTTCTTCTTCTAGTTCATTTGCTTAACACCTAATCACACTTTGGAGCCTTTTGCTCCTGGCGACCACACACTTCACCTTTCACTACACACTTCTCTTCTTCTCTCTCTCTCCCCAACACACGCGAGCCAAACCGGCTCATCCGGGTGCCTACACTTTTTGGCGACCACGGTGGGACAACTCTTGCTTAAGGCGAGTCGTCGGGATGCCAGACCAAGGATACGAGCCATTGCAGTTGGAGTATGACCAATCCTACCTCCACCCGGATGTCGTATGCGCCGTTATCTAACCTGAAATGCTCCCTGAAACCAGTTCACCCCGACCTCACCCGGATTCTCTGTGGGAGGCATTCGCTCATGCTGACCCAACTCAATTACAAGCCATTGAGGCCATCCTGAAAAGGAAATCTCCTGTCAATCACACCCATGCCGAGGGTGGCCACCACACTTCTACCCCCCAGTTAGCAACTGACCAACCCGGTGCACCAGTACCGGGCCATTCTCACAATGGACCCTTGATTCCAAATTCACCCCATCCGGTGGCCATCCTGAACCACCCGGACCCAAACAACACCACACCACTTAGGCCACCGGTCTACTCTTCCGCACATTTTAATCAAGCACGTCCACAAGTGCACCACCTGATCTACCCTCCTTGCCCGGCTGCTTCGGCCTATCCGATGGCCATGCCGGCAAATCAAGCATCTGTCCTCCCCCCTCCTCTTGTCCGAGAATCCTCCATTGATCAAACTGTACTTAACAAAATCAATAGGATGGATGAACAATATCGGGAGCTCAAGCGATTGATCGACACACGAGCTCTCCCCGAGATATCCCTTCCCTCTCTCCCCGTATTCCATCTTCTTCCTTCTGAAATGCCCATTTATCGCCGATATAATGGAAGCGGGAACCCTTTCATTCACATCAAAGATTTTCTTTATGAGTCTGTCATGTGGCAAAACGATCCAAAGGCCCTTGCATACGTTTTTAGGAGATCATTAGAGGGCTCCGCATTGGAATGGTTCTATTCACTTGACCCTTTGGAAGCCAGCAACTTTGATACCGTCAAAGCAAAGTTCTTGCAAAGATACCAAGATCGAGTCGGTCCTACCTATTCGATCACAGATCTTATGGCCGAAAAGATGAGAAATGATGAGGATTTCATAAGATATGCTGATAGATGGAGGGCAATGGCAGAAAGGCTGACAAATGCACTATCAGAATCAGAACAAGTCAAGATGAACATCACCAATGCCACTCCGGCTCTGAAGAAAATATTGGCATTACATCACCCTGTCACAATGAGCGAACTCTATGAGAGAGCATGGTACATCCAAACCCAACTCTGAGACTCTCCCATCATGAACCTCTTCGACCCTAGGCCCCGAATCACCAAAAAGACAACCACCACCACTACCGGGCCCGTGACCGAAGGCGTGGTAACCAATGAACATGTCAATATCATAGGAAACCCGCCCAACAACCACCAATAGCAGTACAGAAACCCCCAGTACAGAAATCCCCGCCAAACCCAACTGGCACCTCGCCCTCAGATTCAACCCCAACCTTTCTGCCACCAAACACCAAACAAGTATCCCCAATAGCCAATGCAGACACCAGTCCCCCAGCAACCCCGGCAATTGGCCGTACAAACCTTTGCACCTCAACCACCTCGCCAACCAACCACCTATAACCAGGCACCTCCCCCCGCCACCTGTGTGCCATGAAGAGTAGGGCATAGAAGAAACCATTACCCGCCATTACCGTACTCTTTCACAGACATTTTTAACGCCCTTATGGCGGCAGGGCAGATTTCATTGCCAAGAGAAAAGCTAGAGTGGCCACAAAATGACAACACAGACAAATATTGTTTATACCACAGATACCCGGGGCATACAGTGGAGAATTGCTTCCAATTTAAAGATTATATCCATGACCTCCACGAGCAGGGAAGTATTGACTGGGGTCAAATGGGCCAGTACATCAAGGCAGTAAAGAACCAGCCTCAGCAGTAGCAACAGGCACCAGTCCAACAACAACAACGAGAATCTGGTCTAGGGATCATTCAGAACCCGCTACCCGCGCATGCATCCGTGATAGCACCAGAAAAGCCGAGGGTTAACCCTATTCTAACCTCCACCGATGAACCCCGCGATAGAGGCCAAAATTGGCAAATCGAGGGACCAGCTTCCTTCATGAACATTAACCCTACAAACCACGTTAACCGAGCCGTTCACTCCATACCACGAGCTATCCCCACCAGAAGAAGCCAACCACCAATTATCCGCACGCTATCACAGCCAACCATAACGCCACCAGCCGTACAACTCCAACAGGGTAGGACCTTGATCCGCCCGGTCGAGCCTCCGCAAATACCATCACCATTAGGACTCATCATCATACCACCTCATATAACCATGCCACCACAACTTACCCGCATCCCTACAACCCGAACTATCATCACTACACCCCTACATAGGCCTCCCATCATCCGACCTAACCCTCCATCTACCTCTGCTACACCAACCATAGCCCCTCAGCTCGCCACGGTGCTTAGAAGCAGGCGCATGTTTCAAAGAATTTTCCCCCAGACCGGTCAACCAGGACGGTCACAAGAAGAAGAAGAAGAGCACCCAGAAGAACCAGTGCTGTGGACGTCCTATGATTTGCTGAAGCACCTTGACAAAACCCCTGCACGGATTTCCATTCTAGAGCTGATCAAAAGGTCCAAAGCTCATCAAGAAGTTCTTCAGCAATATTTACAAAGAGTAATGGTCAATGAAATCCTCCCCCCTGAGAAGATTGCATCGGTCTTAACCCCGAAAAGTGAACACCCCGCTCTCACTTTCACCAAAGAGGAGTTGGCCGAACCAGAAGTAAGAAAATATGCACTTTGTATCACTGTCAGTATTAACAAAACAGATGTCGAGTCTTGTCTAGTTGATACTGGTGCATCCATCAATGTCCTGCCACCAGAAACGCTACAATTGTGTGGAATCCCAGAAGAGGATATTCGGCCATCACAAATCATTGTAACAGCATATGACAATTCCAAGAGGCCCATCCATGGCATGGTTACACTTGAAGTCAAACTCGGACTCCGAGTTGTCACTGTCGACTTCCACATACTGGATATGGACCCAACTTACAAAGCTATCTTGGGAAGGCCTTACCTTGAGGCATTAGAGGGTGTAGCTTCAACCAATCACCAATGCATTAAATTTCCCTTCAAGGGACAAGTTATTAAGGTGGTAAGTATGCCTGTGGATTTCCTGGTTACTCTCCCTCCTAGCTTGCCGAATCAACCGGTCTTCACAATCCTCGATCTGCCGAGGGATGGAAGGCAGCCCAGGAAAGTTTGGAGAAAGAAGAAGGATGACACCAAAACCCTTAGGTGGCGTATGATGGAGAATCTGGGATATCAAGAAGGCCGAGGGCTGGGGAGAGAACTGCGGGGTATCATAGAACCCATCCAGCTGGTAAAGACAACGTCAAGGAATGGGATAGGGTACGATGGGACATGTGATAATGGCCAAAAGATCAGTCAAAAATACTTCCAGGGGTGTTTGCACAAGTTCTTCGACGAGAGAAACAATACATATGGTTGAAGAATAGGAACCGCAAGAACAAGAAAAGAGGAAGAAAGTGGACAGCCTAGAGAATGAGCCATATCTCGACGTATCATGGTTTTTCTCCGAAGAAGGGTCAAGTGAAGAATTATTCCACAGCAAGCCTTCTGGCAGTCGGAATCAGGGGCATTCACCCTATGTCATCTCCTCGGATCTAACAGACTCATTTCTGACAAATCCACTATCAGATCCACCAGATAGCAAAGATGGATGCTCTCTTTACCCATCTTTGCTTGATTTGTTCCCTTCTCTGTCAATATCTCAACCCACGCTGGAAACTACAACCAACCAAACCCCTTCTGTGTTTATGTTTAGTACTTCTCAAAAAGAAAAAAAAAAGTCCTATTCTCAAACCAAGTTTCGTTCGAAGAAACATCCCAACTTGCTCCGAAGGATGATCCAAACCAGGAGGCCACCCGGTCTCTAATCTATCTTTTTTGCCCTTCATCAATAAACTCCACTCCATCCACCTCCTCTTCTTCTCCTTATTTACCTTCTTCTTGTTTAGGTTTAGTTTTCAATAAAAGCAAAACAAAAATCAGAGGTAGAAGAGTTCCAGGAAGGTACCTGCATCGGTTAGCTCAAAAAAACTTAGAATGTGCCAAGCTACCGGAGTATCTAGAAAATGCAATCCAGATAGATGAAATTCGATATGAGAAGAAGGACAATATTGATCCAACTTTAGGGGTCTATGAGGTTGCATCGGAAAAGGATCCTGATACTGAGGATGAAGAGGAGGATTTGGCTGATGCTTATGCATCCGGCTTAAGAAGATTTGAATAACCATCAGCCACGGTGGATGAACCGACTAAGGAACTTAATCTCAGAACACGAAAGGATGAATATCCTCATCAGCGCCAACCTCGCCCCTTTAGAAGAACAGAATCTAATGGGGGTATTACAAGAATACAAAGACACGTTCACTTGGACATACGAAGATATGCCGGGGTTAGATAAGTCATTGGTAGAGCATCGACTGACTTTAAAACCTGAAGCTACCCCGGTCAAGCAAAAGTTAAGGAGACTCCACCTAGACATAGCAATAAAAATGAAGGAAGAGGTTGATAAGTTACACTAAGCAAAATTCATTAGAGTTGTCCTCTATCCACAGTGGGTGGCAAATATAGTCCCAGTCATGAAGAAGGATGGAAAGGTTTGAATTTGCATTGACTTCAGGGACTTAAACCGAGCGTGTCCAAAAGATGATTTCCCCCTTCCTCATATCGATGTCCATGTTGATAACACAGCTAGATATGAAGCCCTATCATTCATGGATGGATACTCAGGGTATAATCAAATCCGGTTAGCAGAAGAGGATCAAGAGAAGACCTCATTCACTACACCTTGGGGAACTTATTGCTACATCGTCATCATGCCCTTCGGATTAAAGAATGCCGGAGCAACTTATCAAAGGGCCATGGTGGCAATATTTCATGATATGATGCATAAATTTGTAGAGGTGTATGTAGATGATCTAGTGGTCAAATCTCGAACCCGAGATGAGCATGCTGATGTGTTGAAAAGGGTTTTGCATGAACCCCAAAAAGTGTGTATTTGGAGTATCATCTGGAAAGTTACTTGGGTTCATCGTCAGCAAAAGAGGCATCGAAATCGATCCCAACAAAGCCAAAGCCATCATTGATATGCCTCCACCAAAGAACCTAAAAGAGCTGAGAGGGTTAATTGGTAGGCTACAGTTTGTTCGCCGGTTTATCTTACAACACTCCCAAAGGTGCAAACCGTTCTATGAGTTAACCAAGACGAAGGCCGAATTTAGATGGGATTTGAGATGTCAAGAGGCATTCGATGGTTTAAATAAATATTTGTCAAACCCACCTATGCTCAAACCCCTGGTTCCCGGCAAGCCCTTGATCTTATACATCTCAGTTTTGGAAGGATCTCTGGGAGCAGTATTGGCACAATTAGATGATGAAGGGAAAGAGCGAGCAGCATACTATCTATCCAAAATCTTTGATCCTTGCGAGCAGAAGTATACAACCATGGAAAAAACCTATGCCGCCCTGGTTTGGGTGGTCCAGAAGCTTAAACACTACTTTCTGGCCCACGAGGTTAATCTCATTGCTCGCATGAATCCCATCAAATTTTTCCTAGAAAAATCTGTCCTGACTGACTGTTTGGCACGCTGGCAGAGCTTTCTCTCCCAATTTGACATCACCTACACCCAACAGAAGGCAATCAAAGGCTATGCAATTGCTGAGCACCTTGCCCATCATCCTATCCCAATCTTTGACCCTATCCAATCAGAATTTCCCGATGAAGAATTGATGTCCATTCAATCTTCCAATCTATGGACTTTGTATTTTGATGGGGCATTAAACTCCCAGGGTAGAGGGATAGGGATTGTTCTTCTATCACCCGAAGGTGTCACCATTCCATAGACTTTTCAACTCCATTTTCCAGCAACAAACAACATAGCCGAGTATGAAGCCTTATTGGACGGACGAGGCCGCTCACTTTTATGGTGTCACTAAACTAAGGGTGATCGGTGATAGTCAGTTGATTCTCCACCAAGTGCTGGCTAAATACCGCACATCTCATCCCGGGCTCAGGCCGTACCAAGAACTCACCACCTGCTACATCAAGCTATTCTCCAAACTCGAATTCATTCATATCCCTCATGCTCAAAATATTCTTTCCGATGCCCTTATTTCCCTGGTATCTTCACTATCTGTCCCGCTAGGCAGGCAGGTTAGGACGATCTATGTCTGTCGACGAACCATTCCGGCAGTGGAAGATGCACGATTCTTGAGGGTTAAAGAAGAGTTTGAAAGGAAAGAGTACATTGAGCAAAAGGAGGAAGTATCTTTGGTTGAGTTGGAAGAATTAGAAGAGGGTGAGAAACCATGGTATCATTACTGTCAAGATCAGACATACCCACCAGGATCAACTGCCGAAGAGAAGAAAGCCATAAGGAGGGTCTCCCAGAGATACACCATCTTAGGTGGAGTGCTTTATAAAAGGAGCTTGGCCGGAGAGCTATTAAGATGCATAGAAAAAGAAGAGGCTGAATTGGTGCTTAAGGAAGCACACTCTGGAGTATGTGGAGGACATGTAAATGCTCAAGCCCTCGCCAAGAAGATCATCAAGCAAGGGTATTATTGGCCTACTCTGGAGGAAGATTGCTCGATCTTGGTCCGGCACTGTCATCAATGTCAACTTCACGCCGACAAGATTCACTATCCCGCATCTTCTCTTCACCCGATTCACGCCCCATGGCCCTTCGCTATGTGGGCTTTTGATGTTATCGGACCCCTTGGTGACCCAAACTCCACAAACAAAACCAAATCCTTCATCCTAACGGCAACGGAGTACTTCACCAAGTGGGCGGAGGCGGAAGCATACGTGGAGATCAAGGCATCAACAGTCTGCACCTTCATCAAACGCAACATCATTGCCAGGTTCAGGATCCCGGGTGACATCATCACCAACAATGGACTGCAATTCATCTCCCAGGAGCTGCGTGACCTTTGCAACAGGTATTGCATCAGATTGCATCATTCATCTCCATATTATCCTCAAGGCAACGGTCGAGAAGAAGCCACCAATAAAACCCTGATAAAAATCATTAAGAAAACTTGTAAGTCTAGCAAGTTCGCGGACTGGCCAGATAAGTTAGTTGATGCTCTATGGGCCTACCGCACTTCTATTCGAACCCCAACAGGTCAAACTCCCTATGCCTTGGCATTTGGGATGGAGGCGGTAGTCCCATATGTAGTACTTGTTCCTTCCCTCCGAGTCCAGATCGATCGAGACATCCCAATAGATGAATGCCGAGATTCCCTTCTCGCGCAACTCGAACTCTTGGATGAAAGGAGGCTGGCCGCTGCCGAACATGATAGATCTTATCAGGATAGACTTAAAATATTTTATCAGAAGAGGGTGGTGGAGAGAAAATTTGAAATCGGTGAGGTTGTGCTTAAAAGAATATTCATTAAGCCGGGTGGTCCCCGCTCCAAACTGCAACCTAATTGGGAGAGTCCATATGTGATTTCTGCTGTTTATCCCGGTAATTCATTCAAGCTGACTAATGCAGAAGGAGAAGAACTAGCTCATCCCTGGAATGGTGTGTATCTCAAAAAATATTTCCCTTAAAACAAAAATCACAAAAAATCTATAAAATCCAAATGTGTGAAGAATGACGATAACATCTAACGCCTGCTTGTTCGGTACACCAAGTCGTCACTTAGGGAAATAAGGATAGGCATCATACTGCACACACTACACGCCTAGTTTTGAAATCCGATGATTGGAAGTTAGAGAGAAAGCTAGGCAATGCTTGGCAAACGAAGGTCAACGCTATCCCATTCTCTTCTCGTTTCGGTCCAGAATAGATGGAAGGGGTTAGAATGAGGAGTATCAAAAGTGCCCATTGCCTTAGTTGGAAGATGCCTCTGAAGGTCTGACTTCTTAAAAAGAAGAAAAGGTGCCAAAAGATGGGCAATGACCCCTCAGGTCGGCAAAAGAATAGACCTATCTGAATGTGTACCAACAAAAGCCCAAAAGAAAAAGGCTCCAAAAGATGGGCAATGAACCCTTCAGGTCAAAATCAAGCAAAAAGAAAAGACCTGTTCGAATGAGGGCCATCAGAAGAAAAAGGGCTAGAAGGAAGGACCCGAGGATGTCAAATCCCAAACAGGCAACGCGGGCACCAGTAGAGAAACAAATTCGACACCCTTGAATCTTATTAAGGACTTACCATCAATCCTCTTCCCTCTTTAACCTTGCGGGTAAGGTTGACCAACTAGACCCAAGAAGAGCCATGGCCTATCAGAGACGGAAGATCAGAAGATTTTAGACTAGGCACTTTCTTACACATGATGCCTTCTCATAACCCTTAGGTAACAATGAGAGGCACCTACGACAAGCAAAGCAAAAGATGAGATGGTCGTGTCCTTCACACCGAACAAAAAAATCGAATACTTCAAAAATCACCAAACAAATCCATAAAGTCAAAAATCATAAAAATTAAATATTCTAAACACCAAAAAATTCATAAAAGATCCAAAAAACATCAAAAACATTGTAAAACCATCAAAACTCAAAAAAATTAAAATTTCAAAACACCTAAAAATTTGCTTTCTAGATTGACTAGCTGCCTTTGCATTCATGTTTAATTTCAGTCTTGCATATTTTCTTTTGTGCATACTTATGTTTTTCTGTTATCTTTACCTTGATAAGGCCGATGTCCCTTGATAAAAGATCAAGGCAACTTTCCCTCTTCTCGCAAGGGACTAAGCCAAAATAAAGTTCTAATATCTTTTCTCAAGTGGGTGCAGGAACAGGAGAAGGCATGTCAGCTTCATATCCCCAGACACTAGAGGAAGCAAAAACAACAACAAAAAATGAAAAATTGAAAAACAAAAGTGGACTACCCCGACCCCTATTAGGACTTGCATTTAGTATTGCTTCTATCAAAATAAGTAATATTTGAGATGTTGAAGACCTCAAGTCTAGAGGGGGCTGAGCCTGAGAACCCCTTTAAATAAATCAGTGAGGGCTCAGTCATTCCCTAGGCTTGCGGATAGGCCAAAGTTGAATATGCGGGGACGACGGTTTCTTCGTGGATGTCCTGACCTGTTATGTTCAACCTATATCTTCAACTATTTTCCTATATTTATTTGTATTTCTTTAAACCCAGCATGCATCATGCATCATCTCATGCATCATCATACTCATGCCGACCTTTCCATCACAGTCTTTCTATGACTTTTTGGGAAAGCTTTGGTCTACCCGAAAGATCCGATTTTAACCGTGTTTCAATGATAATTTCATCAAAACAAGAAGTTATTGTAAGGAATCGTCCATTAAAATTTGGTGCAGCGGAAGCGACGATTCCTATGGGTTCCTTTAGAATCCATCTCAATCAGAACCGAACGACGAAAACTGAAAACCGATCAAATCGGGTTCGAATATACCTGATAGGGATTCATATAATCCCATGGAAAGGATGGAGATGAGCTTCTCAAGCTCTACAAACCGTTCAAGTGTCCGGTCTCCAGCAGTATCCACACAAACTTCATCCACAGCAGGTTCTCCCTTCGCGCCGGCCTCGAGAACTCTTCCCGAATGGAGCTCCATCGACCATGGACACCTTCTAGAGAGAGGAGGAGGTAGGGAGGAGGTTTGGTACGTGGTTTTCACCCTTGGCTTGATGGGGTTTGGCTGAAACCATTAGTATTTATAGAGAATTATGGAATTTTTCATAAAAACCCAAAATCTCTATAAATTACGTCCTTGCCCCTGTACTTGTGGATAAGTCCTTTTGTGTGTGACCCACTAGGCCCAATAGCCTAATTGGTTGAGGCCTAAATAAAATAGAACAATTCTATTTAATTTAATTAAATCCGTTATCCGATAACAGATTAATCGGCCTACCGATCATGAAGGGTATAAGCCACATCCCATGATCCGAAATGGCTATGGGGATAATCTCATCTCCATTGAGCCTTTCCATCATCAATTACCACATGGATATAAACCCTCATCCATCCAATGTCCCGGTCGGAAAGGAGTACGGCATCGACTGTCAACTCCTTAGTATACCGACTCTATAGGATTATGTACTCGGAATTGGATCAATTGAAAAACTCCTTTTCCAATTATCATATCTACCCTGGCCAGGGATTTAGAGTACTATCCCATAGGACATTCACTCTCACTTACCGAGAGTGGACGATCCCTTGTTTTCTGCTCAATTGCCTCCATCGGATTTTCCTTGTACCCGATCCATTGCTATATAGGACCATCTAAATTGTGATCCATAAGTCATTGGTCAAAGCACAAGTTCCACCCAACAAGGCATCTTTGGCGACTCAGGTCAAAGGTCCAACCATGCAACCGTGATGATAGAAAACCCTGATAGACAGTTCGGTAAGATACCATTCAGGGTTTCTAATTCGGTCAGTTCAGTGAACTCATTCAACTAATGAGCACCTGTATGTGTATCTCAGTGTCTCCACACTAATGACCAATGAGATCGGTCGTCCTCATCACATGAGAAGACATCACATACACTAGTCTATCCGGATCCTTGATGTCCCGTCTCAAGTATCCTATGACTAGGAACATTTAGATCAAATACATCTAGATGATCAATCTCATTATCATGATCTCATCATGATTTAATCATCATTGCATTTGATCAAGGACTTCATTATTATATTCGCATCTAATAAGAGCTTATAATGAAGATTTGCCTAATTAATGGAATGAGATATTTCTAGAAATGTCGAATCATATCATATATGATTGGCTTGTAAGGCATACATTTCTATCAGTTATTCCATTCAAACCACACTGGTATTCCCGAGCAAAACCCGATAAATTTGAAGAACCCAACCTTGGTTGATTACTGGTTTCATCTTTACGTTTTCACAATTTAGTTTCTACCGAGTCCAGCACACCATGCAGTTCGGGTCCTGGTCGGTAACAATTCTCCCCCGCGTGGGATTTTAGTTATAGTTTTCCGCACAAACAATCAACCGAAGGGAAGGTTCCGATAAGACAAAAGGCGACCTTGGAGTCCGGTAAAGTTTCATTCCACTCAACTAGGCTAAGGAAGGCATGTCTAAATCTACTCCTTGGCGTCACCTTTTCAGTCCATTACCACTTCATTCCGCTACACCTCACTAGGTTTCACTACATTCGCCTACGCTACATCCATGTCATTCCCCTACAAAGCCGACTCCATGGCGAGGCAAGCTGTAGACACGCAATTTTGGCCTAGTTAGAGAGTTTAAATTCTTGTTTTCATGTAGAATATTTAAAGCAAATCGTGTTTTCCGGACGGATCAAGTTTTTGGCACATTCCAAAGGGGATCGATAGAACAATCGACCGGGCCGAACACCCTGTATATAGGGCACCCGGCGCCCTATATATAGGGCACCTGGCGCCCTATAAACAGGGCACCTAGCGCCCTGTATATAGGGCACCAGGCACCCTATATACAGGGCTCCTGGCACCAAATCAAATCAATTCGACCGGCTGATTTGACCCCCCGCAGTGACTTGTCTTGTTGATCTGACGGACCTCATGATGCTGGCGCCCCATATATAGGGCGCTATGCCGTGTGGCACTGCTTTTCGGAAATGACCAAAGTACGCTCTTTGAGCTATAAATAGCCCCCCATTTGGAAATAAAAGGGGGTTCCAAGTCCGTACCACCTTAGAACCCATCCATGACTACGTTTTCAAGCCACTCTCACCTCCTATAACATTTCAAACCGATCCAAAATCATCCACCAAAAACCCAAAAAACCTTCTGTTTTTGTCATCCAGAAACATGTTTTTTCTCCAACTTTGAGAGCTTCTATCCGTCTCTCCACTTACATCCAGCATCCAAACCACCCTTCATTAGCTTCATTTGCATATTGTCGACAAGAAGGAGCCCCTACTTCGTCCCGGAAGCCGCCAAGCACTCCGGAGCGGCGTCGCGAAGAGGGGAAGAAAATCTGTTCGAGCCAGACTTTGTGCCCCATATACAGGGCACTTTGACCTTGGTCAACGTGCCCCATAAGGGGGGCACCAGCAGCTAGCGCCCTATATATAGGGCACCAGTAGGGGCAGAAGCTCGTTTTGCCATTTTCGGTGTCTGATCGCCCGTTTAATCGAGTTTTTGTCTTCCTTTTTCGTCTTAGCACTGTTCATGATGTTATTTGGCTTGCATTAGATCAATTTGCATCTCATATATGTTTAAAAACCTACCAAAAATAGGGGTTGGGATTCCGTCCCGATCCGGTTAGTTCATTCCCTTTTGCATGATTCAGAGTCTTTATCAAGCATGATGCTATACTTACGCCAGAGCTAATGATCTTCATTTGTTTTCTTCATGTTTTGTGCAGGACATTCTTAGGTGAATCGACCTGGGTGAAGCTTTAATCCGATCGTAGGTGAAAGAACTCCCTAAAGCTCTCCCCTCTCGGCTGGACGAGAGCGGAGAAGTTAGAACCTAACAATCTCCCCTCTGTTTACATCCCCAAGGTACGGCGGTCAAACTCTTTCTTCTTCTAGTTCATTTGCTTAACACCTAATCACACTTTAGAGCCTTCGGCTCCTGGTGACCACACACTTCACCTTTCACTACACACTTCTCTTCTTCTCTCTCTCTCCACAACACACGCGAGCCGAACCGGCTCATCCGGGTGCCTACAGGGATGTCCGATTCGGCTCCCGTTTGTTGTGTTGGAAAGAGGGCATTAAACCGTAGATCCTCAAGTTAGCAAACCAGTTGGCATGACTCCCGAGATGTTTGCACGGGACTTTCCACTGGTTTACCCTCACGCGAAAAGCCAAAAACTGTGGCGAAGATGCAAAAGTGCACGGTTCCGGTCGAGAAATCTCGGGTCAACTCAGAATGTCTTAAAATGATGACCGAACAAGTCTGGTAGAATTAGAAAACCCGAAATCATTAAAAAAATAGAGATTAACCCGGTAAACGTGAACCAAAGTTCAAAAAAGCTGGAAATAACTGAGAAACCCTAAAATCGACCGAAATGGCCGTATGGCCCTGATTGATGAGAATATTCAGCTACGATCGATATGGATGACTCGACAAGACTTGGTGATGACCAGAAAGGCCTAACACGTGGTCTGGGATAGTCGTATCTGTACAGATCGAAAAGCCATAACAAAAAAAACTATTATAGACTAATGCCTACCGAAATGACTTGTCGGAAACCCGAATATCACGGAACACACTTGGGACTCCCGAGACGTTCACGTATGGACCATTCAAGGTCAGTCATTGAGCAAGTTTCATGATTTCACGATTAACGTGCAGATCTCGTTCGAAGGTTGCGACATTGTTCCGAAAATCATCGGTCCATTCCCAACTCGTGAGGGGCTCCACCAACGTCCTTAGCTCATCCCCACAAGGTAATCAGGATCAGATAATGGTCAAATAAAGGATATCGGCCATGGAATAAGAGTTTTGGTGCTCCGAATCAGGCCAATTTTGCATGTCTACAGTTTGCCTCGTCTTGATGTCGACTTTGCAAGGGAATGACGTGTAGCGAAGCGGAGTGAAACATAGAGAAAATGTAGCAAAGTGATATATGGAATGTAGTGGAGCGAAATGGTTAGGGACTAAAAAGGTGGCATCAAGGTGTAGATATAGACACGCTCAATGACCAGATTCAGCTAGACGAATCTCTTCAAGTGTCCTGGATGACCGCCATGTTTCATCAAGTCTTCCTATGTTCAATTTTTAAGAGATGTTTCATATCTACGCCTCTGATGACCACTACGATGCGTAAGGCATACTTTCTAATTTTAGGCCGTGCCAACTCCTCCTATGTGAAAGTGACTGCTGGGTGTTTACTTCTCAGGGCTAGGACAGTAATGATCTTTTCAGGTAGGAGGTCCTCATTGACCATGACCCGCTACAAGTATTGTTGTAGGATGTCCTAATGGTTCTTTGACCTCTTGATGAGCTCTAAAATTGAAATCTGTGCTGGCATTTTGTCCAGTTGCTTCAACAAGTCATATGCCATGCCGGGCAACGGTTCTTCCACTGCCTCTTCTTCTGCCTATTCTTGTGGTTGCATCCCAGCCTGGGGGATGACCCTTTGGAACATCCTCCCGCTACAAAGTACCGACGCCAGCTTTGTAGGGGGAAGTGGTGATAATGGTGATGGTAGGGTTGGTTGGTATGTTGAGGGGCTCATGGTAGGTAGGGGCGGTGAGGATCAGATGATGAGGGGTCGTGGGGTAGTGGAGGCCGGTGTGTTGGGTGATGGTTGGGGCGTTGGTGGTGATGGTCTAATGATGAGGGGTCGCGGAGTGGTTGCGACTGGTAGGTTGGATGAAGGTCGGATAATGAGAAGTCGAGGGGTGGTGGAGGTTGGTAGGTTAGGTGATGTTTGGGGTGTTGGTGGCGGTCTAATGATTAGATGCAGGGGAGGAATGATGGTTGATAGGTTAGGTTGGGATGATGGTTGGGGTGCTGGTGGTGGTCTAATGATTAGGCGCCATGGAGGGTTAATGGTTGGTGAGGGCAGTGTTGGTGAGATTAGGTCTTGTGGTGTTTGGGTAGTTTGTGGGTTGGGGGCAGCTCTTGGTATGGAAACTAAGGTGCGATTTGTAGGTGGGGTTAGTCTGCCTGGCATGGAGGTGGTTTGATCCTCAACCTACCAACCCTGGGAGTGGTAGGTTGACTCCACGATGGCAGAGTGGATGAGGCCGAGTCGCTGGTTTGGTGGTGTTGGTGCCGGTACTTGAGCGGGTGCATGTACCGGGAGCAGATCTTGAACTATACCCAGGTCGGGCTGCTGTTGTGCTTGTTGTTGTCGTGGTTGATTCTGTTGTACCTTCATTGCTTGAATGGATTCTTCCATCAATCCCCAGTCAATGTTCCCTTAATCATTGAAGTCATGAATGTAGTCTTTAAATTAGAAGCGTACATCCACCGTGTGCCCAGGATACCAATGGAAGGCACAATACTTTGTCATATCAACATTCGCTGGCCATCCTTCTCTCTCCTTCAGAAGCTCCAACTGCTATTCAGCCATCAATGTATTGAAAATATCGGTGAGGGGAAATGGTAGTTGAGGATAGTACTCTCCCCCCTCCTAGGTCGGTTGTTTGGTGGTGGCTCTTGGTTGTAAGCTTGTTGTTGTTGTGGTTGTGCTTGGTTGTAGACAGGTTGTTGCTGGGGCGCTCGGTTGTAGATGAGTTGCTATGGTGGTGCTCAGTTGTATGCAAGTGCTGCTCGGGTTGAGGGGCTAGTTGACGTGCTAGCCGGTATTGTTGGTTGGGTGGTGGGTTACGGTATTGGCTTTGGCGATACCCACCGTGATTAGCCATGGCATTGACGCTCTCATTGTTCACTACCCCTTCGGTGGTGGGCCCTACAGGCATAGGCTTTCTAGTGTTACAGGGTTTGGGGTCGAATGAGTTGATCATGGAAGCATCCCTAAAATGGGCTTGGAGGTAGCGGGCGCTATCACACAACTCACTCATGGTAGTCGGGCGGTGCATGATCAATAGGTTGAGAAGGTTAGGCGTGGTATTCCCGATGAGCATGTAGACACGCCAATTTGGCCTTATTTAAAGCTTAAACCATTATTCCATTGGCAACATATATTTTAGACCATCAAAATCATGATGAACCACCCTTTTGGATGAGCCTAGGTGCTTATTGTATGTATGAGGATAATTAGCTAATTTCTAATCAAATTCGTGTTTGCCGAACAAGAGACTCTTGGTGGTGTGCCAGATTATAGTTTTCCCAGCATATCCTCTATTTGATAATTTTTCACAGGATTATATGGAAATCCAATGAAGAAGTCCTCAACATAAATAATATTCCCCTATGAGTCCTCTTTTCAATGCAACAAACGGCATTCAATTCTGATCTACCATTTGTCCGTAGCGCCTTTTAGAAGTCAGATGCGCAGTTCTGTCCGCACGCAGCACCAATCAAGCCCAATTGCATGTAAGCCCAGCCCATTGGGCACATATCTGATCAATTCACGACCTTACCTTCCTTTTTCCCCATCCATATCACTTTTTATAGCATCTTGAAGCTTCATGGTCGAAATTAGCATCATCAAATGATGGCAATCCAACTTGTTGTATTGTATATCAAGACTTGCCATTTTTAGACTACATTTGTTTCCTCTTCAAGTGGAGACATATTTTGAGCATGGGGAAGGTGATCCACGGTTTAAAATCTCTCTAAATAATTTGGGTAAGTTTATATATGCCTCAGGATGAAAATCAGCAACATTAAATGGAGGAAATCCAACCTATGGTCGGATGTATCAAAACTTACTATTTTTTGACCTGGTTTTCATCCCCTATAAAGGGAGACTCATATGAACGACCTAAGGAGGGCATCACCATCCTCCAGAACTCCTCTCTTCGTCCTCCAGCCACCCTAGGCTCATACCAACCTCCTAAAATCGTTCTCTCTTCGTCCCAGTGCCCGGAGATCATCCCAAAGTGAAGAAGAAGCCGGTCTATGCTCCAACGTGCTGCACTGCTGATCATCGGCTTCTACAGATATATATAGTCATTTTATGGCCTAAATTTTTTCAGACTAAGTGTGTATCATCAAGATATATTTCATATCCAACAAACAGAGATCAATTCTGACATTCCCTCGGTTTTTTATGGCGACAACACCGGCGCTGCATAGACAGATCCGAAGTCTTCATATAAAGTACATTTAATGGTAGATTCAGCCTATACATACTTCATATAAATTGTTCCCAGGTAAGTTATATTTTATCTCCAACAATAATCATTCAATTTGGATGTCTGTGGTACCCATAGCATGTCCTACATCAACATTGTGCTGGGAGTTTCTAGAACTTCACTGTTCAAGATCCGGCTTATCAGGTAAATTCAGATTACTTATCATAAGATTCAAGAAAACTTGTCTTCAGATAAAACCACCCTCTGTGAGTCCTTTTTATTTTAAAGCAAACATCACTTTATTATGATGTCTTTTCTGTTCGTTATGATCTCTGCATCAGAGCTGCGCAGTTTACATTGAATCTGTCCAACCCGGTTGCCACTTTGCCTGGGTTGTGTTGTCTTTAACCATTCATATTCTCCTTGCTAACTCTTCATTCAAATCATTTAGTTCACATTTAAGCATAATTTTTACATCATTTTATATATCATAAAAAACCAAAAAAAGGGGTTAGGGCTAACCCCGAATCCGGTGAGTTTGTTTCAAATTGTCGTTTTGTGTTATTGTTTTTACAGTTACTACACTTCACACAGTTCTAATCCCTCCTTCACTTGTTTTCTTGTCTTCTTTGTCTACTATTTGCATAGGTACATCAAGTTAGCATCGGTTGGACTCTCCCTCATCAGCCAGCCGAAGAGGAAGAAGGTTGAACTCACATCCCGATCTCCCACGCTAAGGTACACGGTCATATTCAATTTCTTTTATTTGTCAATTCCGTAAAGTGGAGCCCGCGGCTCCTGGCGACCACATTCTTTCATGTTTTAATTTCATCTCCTCCTCACTCTCCTCCCACATGACCCGAACCATCTCTGGTGCTCGAGCGACGCCGTGAGATGAAAGTTCGGGGATCAATGTGAGTGTGGGACCGAGGTAAGGACATTTTACAACTTTCCGAGTGTTTTTCGATTCACTCCCCTTTTTCCCCAATTCAATCTTTCACCTTATTTTCTTGAGGTGCCGATCCGGAACCCGTTTTTGGAGTCGACAACTTTTTGGCGACCACGGTGGGACAACCAATGTCTTTAACTGTGCTAGCTTGATTTGTTTGTGCAACTAGTTTCATTCTAATTCAATTCTAGTCACTAGATTGTTTGTTTTGTTGCATGATTGCTTGTCTTGTTTGCATATCGCACGCTCTATTTACTTCATTTCATTTCATGTTTTTGCACATTGATTGCTTCTTCTCCTCCTACCCTCTATTTTTCTTTTTTTACATCAGCTTTTGCATCGGGTACCGGACTTGCTCCGATTCGTAGGGCATTCGAGGCAGGGGCTCTCTCTCCCAACACACCCTCACCTTCCAAACACCTTCTTGGTGGATTCTAACATCTCTTATGGGATATTCCTTCCTAGATGATTTGGTTGTTTCCATCAAGACCTCCGTAAGTCCCCATCCGTGGAGTATTCCTCTCCGCACGATTGGGCCGGTTGTACCACTTTCCCAAAACCCGAAGAACCCAAGTACCTACTCGTGGTGATTGAGTGATAACCTTAGGTCTTGAAGATTGAAGCAATAGGAACCATACCCATTTGAATGAAAAATTGCTAACATTCTATCTAATCTAAGGTTTCAACCCAAATATTGTCGAGTAGTCATTTAAAACCTTGTTTGCATAACTTGCTTGCTCACCACAATTGAAAACAACAAAAAAAATTTCTTCTTGCAAAACACTTAAAAAACAAAAAAAAAACCTCTTTAATTTTGTGTTCAACTTGTTTTTCAAACAACCTAATTGAAACAAAAAAATTCAAACAAAACAAAACATAACAAACAAATTTTCAATTGTGTGCTTTGCTTGCTCTCTTTTTTAACCATCCTTGAAGAAAGATCGACAGGATGCCCATGATGCTAAGGTCTGGAAGTCACGTTGGGAGGTCGGACCACTACGAGCTACAACAACCCATGGTCCAACTAGTGGGCCATGTCAACGCCATCAGGGAGCCTGAAGTTTAAAATCCTACTCATCCTCCTGCTTCACTTAGTGTGGAACAAATCCTCCAGGGTCTATCCCTCCATTTAGATCTTGAATCCTTTTCACTTGTGCGATCTTTAACAAAGGGCAAGATGCCCGCCAATCAAGATCCGGTCGAGGGAAATCAAGCCCCCTCATCACCTCAATCAATAGCTAGGCCCCTCATCATCAACTCTCCTGCACAATCTTGCTGTGCTACCTTGCCTACTCACCCTGTTGTGGGTCACCCACCTGATTCTATGTCAGTTTCTACTTTGAAGCCACCTCTTCCAACCCATTCATCTAAATACCTTGCACCGGTGGCTCAGGAACCCAACCTCACTCAAGCATTCATGGACAAACTCAACCAAATGGATGAGCACTTTGAAGAGTTGAGGCATCGTTTGGACTCAAAGGCCATCTCTAAAATATCTACTCCATCTTTCCCTGTCCCACATATCCCTCCATCACAAACACCAGCCTGCCATCACTACAATGGCTCAGGTGATCCCTTCACCCATGTCAATTATTTCTTGAGCAAATCATCTCGATGGCAGAATGATAGAAAGACCCTTGCCTTTCTTTTTAGGAGATCTTTAGAGGGTGCAGCCCTAGATTTGTTTTTTTCATTAAACGAAGTAGAGATATGGGATTTCGAAATTGTCAAGGCCAAATTCTTGAAACGATATGGGCCAGGCTATTCAATAATTGGGGAAGTAAAAGAAGATGTGGAATTAATGCAATATTCTGATGAATTGAGGCCCAGGCTTGAGAGGAGCATTGATGCTATGCACCAACCTAGGAGCCCTCTCCAACCTCATCCAGATCATCATCATCGACTGACTCCTCGACACCAGTTGATTAGGCCACCCATGCCCCAATCTCAGCCAGTCATGCAGCCCATGTCAATGGCACAATCAATTGTGCACAATCAAGCTCCTCTTGTCAATTGTGCCAATATCTCTTTACCTAAACTGGCTCCCCAACCTTCGACTCCACCAACATTTCTTAAGGTCCATCGACCAATCATTCGACCATTGGCTTTCAGCCTATTCCAACAACAACCCCTCGGCTAGCCACGCAAGCCTTGGCCCCTCAACCCACTTCACCAACGGTCCCTCGGCTAATCAGTCATCTTAAGCCGATCGAGCAAACCCCGGCTTCTCAACTAATCCCACCACGTAGGGATCCTCCTCAGTTGGTTGCACAACAACCAATCATTTCTTCTCCTACTATTCTTGCTCCTGCTGTAGTAGATGATTCAGACACTTCGACCCTTCAAGCTCCTGCCCTGGCAGAGGAATTAATAACTCCAACTATTTGTGCTCCTGCCACGGTAGAAGAATCAGCTTCTCATCATGTCATTGTTATATCTCAAGATCAAAGTCAGCTAGTAGGGGAGGTCGAACCAAACCCTTCTACCTTTTTGGAATCCCCTAGACTAGGCATGCCCTCTTCCATAGAACATCCTAAGGAGAAGCCTGCTATAGGGAGCTTAGATGAAGGAATCATAAACTTAGTTGATTGTCAATCCAATGATGGACTAGGCAAGGATTTGTTAGGCATTGATCAACTGTTACCATCATTGGAATTGATCAATGAAGATGGTCAGATTGAATTGACCCCTGAACTGGGAAGTAAGGAGACCGAATTGGTCAATGAAATAGGGAGTAAATCCACAAGTCTCCAGAAGGATGTAGACCTTAGCAAGGGAATACTGGGACCTCCTCCAGATAGGCAGGTAAATCCCTTAGCATCAATCTTAGGGCCACGACCCTTACCCCATTCTTCTCTTAAGCAACAATTCGGCCCATGGGCCCATCAATCAATCTTAGGGCCACGACCCTTTCTTTATTCCCCTCCAAATCAACAATTAGGCCCATGGGCCCACAATTCCACAATCTTAGGGCCACTACCCTTTCTTTATCCTTCTTACAACCATAAATCAGGCCTATGGGTCCAAAATTTGTCAATCTTAGGGCCATGGCCCACACCCCATCCCACTCAATTGGGCCCTTATGCCCCATTTTTGGGCCCTTATGCCCCATTTTCGGGCTCTTATGCACCTTTTCATCAACTGGGCCCATGTGCCCCTTTCCATCAGCCGGGCCCACATGCCCCCTTTATCCAACCGGGCCCACGTGCCTCTCTTCATCAACCGGGCTCTTTTGCCCCTTTTCTTCAACCGGGCTCACGTGCCCCTTTTAATCAATCAGGCTTGCATGCCCCTTTCCTTCCACTGGGCCCATATGCCCTTTTCCCCAATTGGGCCTACATATCCCTTTCCTTCCATCGGGCCCACGTGCCTATAATTCTCTCCAATCGGGCCCTTGTGCCCTTAATTTTTCTAAATCGGGCCCACGTGCCCGCAATTCACCTCAACCGGGCTCACATGCCCATGTTTTTCTACAACCGGGCCCATGTGCCCAAATTTCTTCTAAATCGGGCCCACATGCCTACCTTCCAACAAACTCGGGCACACATGCCCACACTCCTTCAACTTCGGGCCTATATGCCCCCATTTCTTCACCATCGGGCCCACGTGCCCAAACTTCTTTGAAATCGGGCCCCCGTGCACCCACTTCTTCAACTTTGGGATTATGCACCCATACTCTTCAATGGCGCCAGCGAGCCCATCACAAATCACAATCTTGCTCCCAACCATTTAAATCGGGTCCATGTTCCCACTCTTTTCATTGGGTCCCTCGGGCTCAACCTCCAATCAGGCCTTCGCACCCATCACCTCTCATCGGGCCCTCATGCCCATCAACATCAACTAGGCCCTCTGGCCCGCATTCAACTCTTGGGCCCACATGCCCCTTGATTCCAACCCTTCCCGGGCTTGCAATCCCACTATCAACTCATGGGCCCAAGATCCCACTTTAATTCACTTTTCTTTTCAAGCATTCTCCTTCCTTTTCCAAGTGTTACTTTCAACAAAAAAATCAAGGGTAGAGAAATTTCCTGGGTGATACCGTAATCTTTGTCTTTTACATCATTAATTTTGACTCCGCCATGATAAATCGGATCCTCCACATTTTCACTTCATCCTATGACTATGAATCTTCAATCCAATGCAATATGGTGCATATCAACAGTGGAAACAGTTGGGCAAGGCAAGGCAAGGCATGGCAGACAAGGCAAGGCAAGCACAAGCAAAGCCGTCATCAGCAATGAACTTCTTCTTCTCTCAGGTATTACATGAAATTGCATTCATCATCATTATGTCATCTGCAAAGCAATATTTTTTTAAAAAAATGATTTTGAATTTCATATGACAATTTTGATTGAGAGAAATTCATGACTGACGACATTTGTAGCTACGTTGTTCTTATCAAACAAATTCTTTACATTGCAAGGCATGTTTTCAATTGATTCACCTATGGAATGAAATCTACCTCAAAAAATGGAGAGAACTACTAGTATGACTTAAGTTTACATGTTCTAGGTTGTTGTCTAGGAGTCGAGGGTAGATACCATTCTACACATACAACATGTCCCGATCCCAGAATCTGGATGACTTGACATCGAAGAGAAGCTAGGCAAAGCTTAGAGATGGAAGGAAAACTCTTACCTTATTCTATTCTATTCAGTCCAAGATAGGTGAAGGGGATCAGAGGAGGAGAGTATCGAAAGCATCCGCCGCCCTAGTAGGAGGCCGTCTCAGAAGGTCCAACTTCTCAAATAAAAAAAAGGGTGCCAAAAGATGGGCAATGAACCCCACAGGTTTAAACAAATATGGGCCTGTCTGAATGAGTACCCAAAAATGCAGAAAATGAAAAAAAGGCATCAAAAGATGGGCAATGACCCCACAGGTCAAAGAACCTGTCCGAATGTGTGCCACAAAAATAGGTTTGTCAATAAAGAAGAAAAGACCCGAAGAGGCCGAACCCCAACGGGC
Source organism: Cryptocoryne crispatula var. balansae (assembly GCA_036172225.1). Classification (NCBI taxonomy): domain Eukaryota; kingdom Viridiplantae; phylum Streptophyta; class Magnoliopsida; order Alismatales; family Araceae; genus Cryptocoryne; species Cryptocoryne crispatula. The sequence goes on from CM069920.1 coordinate 36,247,042, forward strand.
AATTGGGTGTCAGTAGAGAAATCCCTCTCCACATCTCCAAAGCCTATCAAGGACTTTCCCTCAATTCTTCATTCTTACCCCCAAGGTGTGGGTGAACCAACCAAATCAAAGATAAACTCTAGCCAATCAAAGGTTGAAGGTCGGAAAGATTTTGGGTAAGGAACCCCATTTTGCATATGATGTCTACCAACGAACCTAGAAAAAACAGCCAAGTAATGTGAACTTGTGTCAATACTGATTTTTCTCTCCAAAAAAAAATTATTTTCAAAAAAAAAATCTCAAAAAAAATGTTTAACATTTCAAAAACTCCAAAAAAAGTTGAATATTTTCAAAATAAAACTACAAAAAAAGTTGAATATTTTCAAAAACTCCAAAAAAAATAAATATTTTCAAAAACTCAAAAAAAGAAAAATAGCATTTTCAAAAATTCCAAAAAAATTGAATCTTTTCAACAAAAAAGAAAACTTCTTTTTCAAATTCAACAAAAAATTTAAAACTTTTTAAAATAATTTATCACCATGCTTGGTTTGAATTTTCGTCTTTACATTCATATTTACTTTCAATCTCTCATGTTTCAAATTTTCATTGCATTTTTTCTACTTGATTTTTACACTCCTAAGAAGGCTATACCCCTTGACAAAGGTCAAGGCATACTTCAACTTGCAAGGGGGATAAGCCGCATTGTTGTTCTAATCTCTTCCTTCTAAGTGTTTCAGGCATAAGAAAAACTTTACACCCCTTGACAAAGGTCAAGGCATACTGCAACTTGCAAGGGGGATAAGCCGCATTGTTGTTCTAATCTCTTCCTTTTAAGTGTTTCAGGCACAAGAAAACTTTACATACCTTGACAAAGGTCAAGACATACTGCAACTTGCAAGGGGGATAAGCTATATTGGCATTCTAATCTTCTTTTTTTAGTGTTTCAGGCACGAAGAACAAATGAGGAGAACTTCACAACAAGGCGAAGCTCGCCACTTCCCTCCCCAAGGATTCTTAGGAGGAGGTGCCACCATGACCTCGACCTCAACTTCGTCGAGGAGCATTTTCAAGATTTCAATAAGGCGATGCTTGCCACTTCCCTCCCCTGAGGATTCTTAGGAGGAGGTGTCACCATAACCTCGGCCTCAACTTCGTCGAGGAGCATTTTCAAGATTTCAATAAGGTGATGCTCGCCACTTCCCTCCCCTGAGGATTCTTAGGAGGAGGTGTCATCATTACCTCGGCCTCAACTTTGCCGAGGAATTTTCACTCTGTGTCCTCATTAGGACACATGAACTCTTTTGTGAGAATGCATGTCATCACACCGCAAACTCACCGTTATCATTTCCTTTCTTAGCATATATTAGGTGCATTACTATTTATTTTATGCATTGATATTGAAGACCGTGAATGCAAAGAAGACCAGGCCCGAGATCCCCTTCATCAAAATCCACGACGGTCAGGTCATTCTTTATGCTTACGGATAAGCCAAAACTGTGCAGTGAGGGCGACGATGGTTCCCGAATGGGTATCCTGACCTCATAGACAATCTATATCTTCAACTAATTGTTAGACAAGTTTTGTTTTTGTTTTCTTGAGCCCAGCATGCATCATATAGTATTAGTTGCATTGCACTTTTCATAATCATTGCATACATTCTTTTAAAATCTTCACCTTCCCACTTAAGTCTCTAAATATTTTATCCTAATTCTGATCATTCTGTACTCCAGTGTGTTTTCTAATCCCACCGTGTTCTCTAGTCCCACCAACCTTTCTAATATCCCACCATGTCTGTTAATCCAACCATGTTCAGTAATCACCTGGTGCCTTCAAATATTTTATTTCTATCCCCACTGTGACCACTGCAACACCCTTCTTGCTATTTATCCCACCGTGGCAGTCAACTTATCCCGCCAAGGGTCTTCTATTTGATCAAAACTTGCATCGTCACTATCTTCACGGTCTATGCTTAAACATTTGCCTTTCGTAATCTGAGATCATTCCATTCCGAATCGAATCTTGTCTCTTGAAAGACTTAAATGAATCTAAGAGCCTGAATGTGCTCGATTGGTATTCTTTTACATTTTCAAAACAAATCTCCTTTTAAAAAATTTTAGCCCATCACAGTACAGGAACACCGCAAAGATCGGGTTACCAGCTGATGATGAACCTACGAACCCATGTTTCGGGGACTCCCCACCGCGTTGGGGGTTGGCTATTCTTCTCTCGTGCCAATGGCACATCTCTTACCAATCGAACATATGAAGACTTGATGAAACATGGTGGTTAACTAGGAGACTTGAGGAGATTCGTCTTGCCGAATATGGTCGTTGAGCGTGTCTATATCTACACCTTGATGTCACCTTTTCAGTCCATCGCCATTTTACTCCACTGCATTCCATTACAACTCATTTCACTTTGCTACATTCCTCTACCTTTCACTCCACTACGCTACATGCCATTCCCTTGCAAAGCCGACATCAAGGCGAGGCAAGCTGTAGACATGCCAATTTGGCCTTATTTAAAGCTTAAACCATTATTACATTGGCAACATCTATTTTAGACCATAAAAATCATGATGAACCACCCTTTTGGATGAGCCTAGGTGCTTATTTGAAGTATGAGGATAATTTGCTAATTTCTAATCAAATTCGTGTTTGCCGAACAAGAGACTCTTGGTGGTGTGCCAGATTATAGTTTTCCCAGCATATCCTCTACTTGATAATTTTTCACAGGATTATATGGACATCCAATGAAGAAGTCCTCAAAATCAATAATCTTTCCCTCTGAGTCCTATTTTCAATGCAACAAACGGCATTCAATTCTGATCTACCATTTGTCCGCAGAGCCTTTTAGAAGTCAGATGCGCAGTTCTGTCCGCACGCAGCACCAATCAAGCCCAATTGCATGTAAGCCCAGCCCATTGGGCACATATCTGATCAATTCACGACCTTACCTTCCTTTTTCCCCCTCCATATCACTTTTTATAGCATCTTGAAGCTTCATGGTCGAAATTAGCATCATCAAATGATGGCAATCCAACTTGTTGTCTTGTATATCAAGACTTGCCATTTTTAGACTAGATTTGTTTCCTCTTCAAGTGGAGACATATTTTGAGCATGGGGAAGGTGATCCATGGTTTAAAATATCTATAAATCATTTATTTAAGTTTATATATGCCTCAGGATGAAAATAAGCAACATTAAATGAAGGAAATCCAACCTATGGTCGGATGTATCAAAACTTGCTATTTTTTGACCTGGTTCTCATCCCTTATAAAGGGAGACTCATATGAACGACCTAAGGAGGGAATCCCCATCCTCCAGCACTCCTATATTCGTCCTACAGCCACCCTAGGCTCATCCCAACCTCCCCAAATCGTTCTCTTTTCGTCCCGGTGCCCGAAGATCATCCCAAAGTGAAGAAGAAGCCGGTCTATGCTCCAACGTGCTGCACTGCTGATCATCGGCTTCTACAGATCCTTATAGTCATTTTATGGCATGACCTCCTTCATAAGAAGTGTGTATAATAAAGATATGTTTCATCTCCAACAAACATAGATCAATTATGACATTCCCTCGGTTTTTTATGGCTTCAACACCGGCGCTGCACAGACAGATCCGAAGTCTTCTCTTCTAAGTCATTGCTTTCTCATTCAATTTCAGTACATTTAATGGTGGATTATGCCTATACATACTTCATATAAATTGTTCCCAGGTAAGTTATATTTTATCTCCAACAATAATCATTCAATTTGGATATCTGTGGTGCCCATAGCATGTCCTACATCAACATTGTGCTGGGAGTTTCTAGAACTTCACTGTTCAAGATCCGGCTTATCAGGTTAATTCAGATTACTTATCATAAGATTAAAGAAAACTTGTCTTCATATAAAACCACCCTATGTGAGTCCTATTTATTTTAAAACAAACATCACTTTATTCTGATGTCGTTTATGTTCGTTATGATCTCTGCATCAGAGCTGCGCAGTTTACATTGAATCTGTCCAACCCGGTTGCCACTTTGCTTGGGTTTTGTTGTCTTTAACCATTCATATTCTCTTTGCTAACTCTTAATTCAAATCATTTAGTTCACATTTTAGCATCATTTTTACATCATTTCATACATCATAAAAAACCAAAAAAAGGGGTTAGGGCTAACCCCGAATCCGGTGAGTTTGTTTCCAATTGCCGTTTTGTGTTATTGTTTTTACAGTTACTACACTTCACACAGTTCTAATCCCCCCTTCACTTGTTTTCTTGTCTTCTTTGTCTACTAGTTGCATAGGTACATCAAGCTAGCATCGGTTGGACTCTCCCTCATCGGCCGGCCGAAGAGGAAGAAGGTTGAACTCACATCCCGATCTCCCACGCTAAGGTACACGGTCATATTCAATTTCTTTTATTTGTCAATTCCGTAAAGCGGAGCCCACGGCTCCTGGCGACCACATTCTTTCATGTTTTAATTTCATCTCCTCCTCACTCTCCTCCCACATGACCCGAACCATCTCTGGTGCTCGAGCGACGCCGTGAGATGAAAGTTCGGGGATCAATGTGAGTGTGGGACCGAGGTGAGGACATTTTACAACTTTCCGAGTGTTTTCCAATTCACTCCCCTTTTTCCCCAATTCCATCTTTCACCTTCTTTTCATTAGGTGCCGATCCGGAACCCGTTTTCGGAGTCGACAGAGCATCCTCACCTACTCTCCCTCAGAGATGGTATCCACTAGCCTCTCAGCCATTCCCCTCCACCGATCAGAAAATTTGGCAAAATCTTCATCCGACTTCATTTTATCAGCAATTAAATCAGTTATCGAGTAGGCTGGCCCCACTCGATCCTTGTACCTCTACAGAAACTTTGCCTTGACAATATCAAAATCTGCTGTCTCTATAGAATCAAGAGAATATAACCAGTCAAGGGAGGATCCTTCCAATGATCGACGGAATAGGAAGGCAAGTGCTTTGCGGTCATTCTTCCAAAACGTGGAGTCGTATAGAAAGCTCTTTAGGTGATTAAAATGGTTCCCAGTCCCATTATAGCATTGAAAGATTGGTATTTCAAAAGGAGGGAGATGTAGGACTAGGAAAGATAGAACAGAAATTTTTGGGGTGGCTTTAGAATCGAGGCGGTGCCTCAACTCTTCAAACCGCTCATCTATCTGGTTAAGTATTTTCATGAATGCCTGGGTGAGGCTGGATTCCTGAGCCCCCGAAGCAAAGTATTTAGGTGAATGGGTTGGAAGAGGTGAGTTGGAAATAGGAGATGAAATAGCATTATGTGAATGCCCCACAACGGGGTGAATGGAGACACAGCAGGGTTGCCCAGGAGAAGAAATGATCAGGGGCCTGACTGTCGATTGAGGTGGTGAGGGGGCTTGATTTTCCTCGACCGGATCTTGATTGGCGGGCATCTTGCCCTTTGTGGCAGATTGGATGATTGCAAAGGTCTAGAGATTGAGGTGAAGAGATAGATCTTTGAGAGCTTGTTCTATACTATGTGAGGCGGTTCGGTGAGTAGGATCTTGGACCTCAGGATCCATCACGTCATTAACACGGCCCACTGGTTGGACCATGGGTAGTTGAAGCACGTAGTGAACCGTCTCGCACTCCTCTTCTTGCCCGTAGTAGTCTGACATCCCGATGTGTCTTCCGAACCTTAGCATCATGGGCATCTGTCAAATTTTTTAACAAAATGGTTGAAAGAAAGCAAATGAAAGGTGTAAATGCAAAGAGAACTTTTGTTTGGTTATGCTTTTTTTTGTTTGATTTTTTTTTCAATTTGGTTGTTTGGAAAACAAGTTGAACACAAAAATTAATGGGATTTTTTGTTTTGTTTTAGGTGTTTTGAAAGAAGATTTTTTTTGGTTGTTTTCAATTGTTGTGAGCAAGCAAGTTATGCAAACAAGTTCTTAAAATGACTACTTGACAATTTTTAGGTTGAAACCTTAGATTAGATAGATTTTTAGCAATTGTTCACTTAAATGGGTATGGTTCCTATTGCTTCAATCTTCAAGGCCTAAGGTTGTCACTCAATCACCACGAGTAGGTACTTGGGTTCTTTGGGTTTTGGGCAAGTGGTACAACCAGCCCAATCGTGCGGAGAGGAATACTTCACGGATGGGGACTTATGGAGGCGTTGATGGAAACAACCAAATCAAGTAGGAAGGAATATCCCAGAAGAGAGGTTAGAATCCACCAAGTAGGTGTTTGGAGGGTGAGGGTGTGTTGGGAGAGAGAGCCCTCGCCTCGAATGCCCTACGGATCGGAGCAAGTCCAGTACCCGATGCACTAATGCAAAAATGAAAAATGGAAGGTAGGAGGAGAAGAAGCAATCAATATGCAAACATGAAATGAATGAAAGCTATTACATAAATCAAGCAAGTGAATGCATTCAAGACAAGCAATGATAAAGTAAAACAAGTAACTAGCAACTAGTAACTAAAAGGGGGTTCGCGCGGGAACCGGCTTGTGATGGAGTGTCCAAGTGGGGACAAATATGAAATGTAGGTAAAAAGGTATGGTCCACGTGGGGACCGTTCTAAAAATAAGGTGGTTCACGCAGGAGCCAAGTTTTGGAAAGGTAGGTGGTTCATGCGGAAACCAGCAATCTAAAGTGGTGTAAAGGGGTGGTTCACACGGGGACCGATTTGAAAGTTGGTTGGTTCATGCGGTAATAGGTTTAGAAAAGGGGTTGGTTCACACCGAAACCAGTTTTAATGGAGAAAGGGGTGGTTTACGCGGGAACCGGTGTAAAAGGTGACAAAATGAAAAGAGGGACACATGGGGCCAATCTAAAGGTGCTGTAAGGAGGTTGTTCACGCGGGGACCAATTTGAAAATAAATTGGTTCACGCGGGAACTGAGTTGGAAAAGAAAGATGGTTCGTGGGAAACTGGTTTATAAGAAGAAAAGAATGGTGCACACGGGAACTGGGTTGAAATTAAAGACAAGCAAGTCAAGTCCACATGGGGGACAATCTTAAAGAAAGAGTAAACAGCAAGTTTAAAGGTAAATTGAAATGGAAAAGGTAAAGGACAAGCCGGTTCGCATGGGAACCAAATCGAAAAACAACTAGTTTCACGGATCAATCAAGCTAGCATGGTTGAAGACATTGGTTATCCCACCGTGGTCGCCAAAAAGCTGTCAACTCTGAAAATAGGTGCCAGATCGGCACCTCAAGAGAAGGTGATGATAGAATAGAATATGGAAAAAAGACGGGTTAATCAAAAAATACTCGGAAAGCGGTAAAGAGTTTTCACCTCAGTCCCACACTCACATTGATTTCAAACTTTCATCTCACGGCGTTGCTCGAGCACCAAAGATGGTTCGGGTCATGTGGGAGGAGAGTGAAGAATAAATAAACCTTAAGCATGAATAAAATATTGGAGTGGTCGCCATGAGCCGAGGGCTCCGCTTTATGGAATTGAAAAATAAAAGATGACAGTGTGTACCTTAGCGCAGGAGATTGAGATGTAAGTTTAACCTTCTTCTTCTTCAGCCGACCGATGAAGAAGAAGAGTCCAACTGGTGCTAACTTGATCAATTTGTACAATTTAAGAAGAATAGAACAAGTGAATAAATAGATTAGACTTTGGAAAGTGTAGTAACTGTAAAGAGGAGATGAGAAAGGAAGCAATTGAAACTGAACTCACCGGCTTTGGGGTGAGCCTTAACCCCTTTTTTGTGTTTTTGATTATGTAAAAATGATGCAAATGAACTAAAATGAATTAAAATATGTTCAAAAATAGTAAATAAACTGAATGAAATGAGTTAATAAGAACTTATGAAGTCTATTGGCTTGAGCTGAAGCCAAGTTGGTAGAAGAAGGCCGGTTTGGGTAGCCTTGCACCCTTCTGCCATGACTTTCGTGCTGAAAATGCTACAGACGATCTCGATGTCAGAATCGAGTGCCATTTGTTTCTATGGATGTAGAACTTGGAGAGGAAGATATCTACTATTGATGACTTCTCCGAAATATGCCTGTAAAAGTCTATAAAAAATTTGAAAGTGGACGGATATGGAAGAACAGAACCTGGATTCACGCCCTCAGTGCAGCAATCGCCACGGACAGATGGCAAGTTGGAATCGAATGCCACTACTTGAAAATGAAAGAGGATGAGGAGAAGAACAACTCTTCTGTTTAAGACTTTCGCATCAGAAGCCTCGAATTTTTCTACAAAAGCCGATGAAGTTCGGATGCTGTAGAACACACGGATCGGGCTTCTCCTTCGCTTCAGGATCGATCTTTCGACGTTGGATCAGCTATGGACGTTGAGACAGCCTTGGGAGGGAGTTTGGTTGACCTCAGGATGAGCTAGGCATGGGGGGTTCAACCTTGAGTTGTTGGGAATAGCCTTCAATTTATAGAGATGGAGAACCGATGCAAAATATAGAAACTAGTCCAACCGCGCCCCTGCATTTCAAAAGAGGTGAGGGCGCACAGGGCGCACCCTCAACCTAGGGGCGTTTAGGGCGTGCCCTCACCCTGGGGGCACGGTCTGCGCACCCCATATTTCAAAGAAGGCAGGGGCGCGTTACGCGTCTTATTGCTATAAATCGCCGGAACCTTACAGAAATTATTAAAATTCGAATTTGATAAGATGAACGTGCCCCAGACCTGAGGGTGAAGTAAAAAAAATGATAATTAATAGGGGAAACTTTCCAAAATCCGGTTTAGAAGGTGCTAATTAGGGTAATTTACGGTTTGCAAAAACGGACCGCGCCCCCGCGATTCAAAGGAAATGAGGGCGCACAGGATGCGCCCCCGGACTGAGGGCGCTCAGGGCGTGCCCCAAGTATGAGGGTGCTCAGGGCATGCCCTAACATTTCAAGGGGAGCGGGGGCGCATTACACTCTCTCTCCTATGCGCGTGTTCCGCGAGCCATAACTTGCAAACGGGATATCCAATTTGGCTCCCGTTTGTTGCGTTGGAAAAAGGGCATCAAATCGCAGCTCCTCAAGTCGGTAAACCAGCCAGCATGACTCCCAAGATGTTCACACGGGGCTTTCTACCGGTTTTCCTCACACGAAAAGTCAAAAACTGTGGAGAAGATCCGAAAGGGCACGGTTCCGGTCGAGGAATCTCGGGATGACCCAAAATGATGACCGAACAAGTCTGGTGCAATTGAAAAATCCAAATAAATCGAATACTCTGAGATTAACTCGGTAAACGTGAACCGAGGCTCGAAAAAGCTGGAAATAACCGGGTATTTAGGGTTAGATTACCTAGGTCGATCCTAGCCGAAAACGTGAACCTTTTCGGTCTATTTTAGGGTTTCTCGGTTATTTCCAGCTTTTTCGAGGGTGAGGGTGAGGGTGGGAGAGAGAGTGTTTGGAGGGTGAGGGTGTGTTGGGAGAGAGAGAGCCCCCGCCTCGAATGCCCTACGGATCAGAACAAGTATGGCACCCGATGCAAAAAACTAATGCAAAAATAAAAATAGAGGGTAAGAGGGGAATAGGCAATCAATATGCGCAAACATGTAATGAAATTAAGCTATCAAATAAACCAAACATGGGTCATGTAAGAAATCATAGAGCAAAACAAGTAACTAGAGACTAGTAACTAAAGGGTGATTCGAGCGGGAACCGGTTTGTGAATGAGTGTCCACATGGGGACAGATTTGAAGTGGAAGAAAAAGGGGTGGTCCATGCGTGAACTGATTTTAAAGTAGAATGGCTCCTGTGGGAGTTGAGTTTTGAAAAGGTGGGTGATTTACACGAGAACCAATTTTTGGAAGGAAAGGGGTGATTCACGCAGGAATCGGTTTGTTTGGTCGGAAAAGGGAAGGAAGGCCACGTGGAGCCAATCTAAAGGTGGTGCAAAGGGGTGGTCCATATGGAGACCATTATGAAAGTGGGTTGGTTCACATAGAAATCGGTTTAGAAAAGGGGGTTAGTTCATGTGGGAACTGATTTTTAAGAAGAAAAGGGTGGTTCATGCGGGAACCGGTGTAAAAGATGACAAAAATGAAAGAGGGCCACGTGGGGCCAATCTGAAAGTAATGCAATCGGGTGGTCCACACAGGGACTGATCTGAAAGTGGGTTGTTTCTCGTAGGAAGCAGGTTGAAAAAGAGGGTTCGTTCACACTGGAACTAGTTTTTAGAAGAAACAGGTGGTTCGCACGGGAACTGGTTTCGAAATTAAGAGAGAGAAAATCAGATCCACATGGAGACAAGCTTAAAAGTAAAGGTAAATAGCAAGCTTTTAAGGTAAATGAGCAAGCAGGATTCTCAGAAGCTGCAGGAGAGAGTATGCAGGCATCCAACCAGGAGCATGTAGGACTTCAACAAGACCAGGATCTGGTGTCTTCGGATCCGAGTATGTGCAGATGTGGGAAACACCATGCAGGACACTCCAGGGCTCAGGTAAAGGTTATCCTATTGGATCTGAATGAGCTGTGTATTAGCAAGTCTGAAGGGTATGCAGGGAGAAAATTGGCAGAGTTTAAATGGGTTTGAATAACCTGTTCTCTGGAGCTATTGGGCCTGCAAGGTTCAGACTATGAAGGACTGCACTAAGATGAATTGGGATGACTGATGTCATGGCCTTAGAGCTTAATTTCTGGGCTGTTTAAAAGCACACACAGGTCAGCCCAAGGGAAACATGCATGATGTTGAAAGGGTTGGCCGGGGAGGGCACTTGCATGGGATCTTGTTATATATAGGAAGGTGTTTAGGTGAAGAAAAGGATTGAGGATGGGAGGTGTAGCTTCATGGGGACTTCCTTTACCTTACCTTTCTTTTCTTCTTGTAATCTTCTTTCTCTCCTTCGGATGCCTGACCATGTGCAAGACGAACAGGTGATTGCTTCACCTTTTAGCTCGGCCTACACTTCTTGTTTCTTCTTGAGCCCGGTTCTTTGGGCGGTGGCATAGCCTTCAAGCTTACTTTTCTCCTTCGGTTCATCTATTCTTCATTGTCTTCTAGCGGGTGCATGGCAAATCAGACTGTAGGCCTTCTTCTCTTCAGATCTTCTTCTTCTTCTCTTGCTGATAGCCGCACGGGTGCTTCTTCAGTGCTTTTTTCCTTGCACGGTGCCTATGGAACCGACTTCTTCAACGGATGGCGCGGCGACAATTTTATTTAGAGAGGGGGAGGTGAAAGGGCGAGGTTACGAACAGTGGTCAAAACCCGTCCCATGGAGTCTCCATGCACTGTTACGATCTTCATGTGGCTGTTACATTCTCCATCTGTTTCTTCATCCTCCAAAGTTTGCTAGTGTAAAAGGGGATTTATGACAAATGGATGTCTTTCATCCTCCAACGATTCTTGCTTTTAAGAGGAGATTAATGACCCCCCGGGTGCCACTAAAGTAAGTCCGTTGCCGACTTAAATAAGAAGAGATGCCTACGGACCATGCGGAGGTGGCGGAGGCTGGTGTAATCCCCGAATGCCCTCACAAATGGGCTGTTGGGGGAAAATGTGGAAGTTCTTAGGCAAGAAATTACCAAGGCAAAAATAAAGCCTAGTAAATATATATGGGATGGATTGTGAAAATGTGCTTACTCTTGAGTTGTTTCACAATGAATTGAATTTAAAGGTGGATAAAGGGTTGGATTGGATTTAATTCTAATAATTTTTATTAAAATTTTTAAAAATGATAGATAGTTAGTTTTTCAAAGATGATAGGCAAAGAAGAATTGCTCGTGCAAATTATGACATTCTTTTCATTCTTTACGAACAAGGTATCTTCTCTTCTTTCTTTTTTTTCTTTTTTTATGATCTTCTCGGGTTTTCAACTAGGTCAGTCCCTTGTCCTTTTTGCTTACATTTCTAGGAAGAGGTTTTCATGTAATGGAGTTATCTGATTTTGCCTAAAGCACATTTTTAGGTTTTTACATTAGTCATGTTCTTTTGACATTTTTGCTCTTAACCGATCAGTCGTGGATGATCGACTAAGACTGTTGGGCATCTCTCATTTTAGCCCTCTCTTTTGATTCTTTTTTTTAGTTAATTTGAAGAGAATTGAGGCTTTCCTCTAGCCATGACGTGTGTTTTTCCATTAACAATAAGGGATTCACGCTTCCCCTGGGCCATAAGATTTTAGAGAATGAGGAATTAAGACTTCTCTTGGGTTATAGGATTTTAGATGGTGAGAAATTAAGACTTTCCTTGGTGTCTTTGTGCCATTGTCCTTTGGAATCTATAAACTTGTGAGTGAGTTCTGTTGGCACCGATTTTTTTTTTAAATTAAGCCCATTTCCATGCATGTAATGAGCTTTGTTTTAGAGTAGGTCCACTTCAAGGCCAATTTATTGGTCGGGTAAACATACCATTGAATTGGTTTAATTTAGGTGCCAAATGGACCCATTGGAATACCAATTCTGGCCCATCTATGCCTTACGACAGACCTGCTTTGGAGGAGGCCATGTCATCAGAAAAAAATTTTTTGGAAATAATCGGAAGGGGAAGGTTCCAATGAAAGAGGGAAGATTGACATTGAATTCCTGAGCAGATTCCATTACGAGACTAACTCCGATGGTAGGAGTCCTAGTAAGGAAGAACAACTAACCTAAAAGAGGATCCGTGTGAGCCAAGGGAAGGAGGCAAGTCGATCCCGTATGCCTCGGGGGTTGCTCCGAGTCCTTCTTCGAGCCGAAATCCCCATTACGGAAGGAGTCCCAGTGGTGGAAGGGCCGTCGAGGCCTATATAGGCATGGCCAAAGGCTCTGCCCAGGAGGGGTTAAAAGGAAGGAGAGGCTGATAAAGGAGACCCCCCCCTGAGCGCAAGAGAGAAGAGAAGAAGAGAGACAGAGAGGCCCGAGAGCAAGATAAAGGAGAGGACGGACCTTCTTCCGCTGGTGTTCTGTCCGTCGGGAGTCCTCTTACGGTGGCCGCGTTCGCCAGACACCCTTCGAAAGACCCCATCGTCAATGGAAGTCCTTGCGGAAGCCACGTCTGCCGAGACGCCCTCCGGAGCCTGCCGTCGCCACCGGAATCCCCTCCGGAGGAAGCTAGCGCCGCCGTAATCCCTTCCGGACACTTGCCGCCATCGTTGGAGGGTCCTTCCTTCTCCCTCACCGGTGTCACTGCCATCGAACGAGGCAGGAAGCACCCGAAAATGGCGTCGCGGTGCCATCGGGAGCCGGAGGCCGCCGAGAAGACACTGTAGCGGGGGGGGGGGGGAATAATGCCCCCCGACTATGGTCTAGCGTGGAAATGTGGGTGGGGCCCACCCGACAAGAAATGAAAAAAAAAGGAAGAAGAAGGGCCGTGGCCACGTGAGAAGCCAGCGCCCGCGGGGAGGTGCCGGACGTGAGCCGCGCGTGTGGCTGTTGCTGCTGCGGAGAGGTGTTGACCCGCAGGTCAACATTCATGTGGGGCCCACTTGCTAGGAGGCTTTAAAAAAAAGAAGAAAAGAGAGAAGGAGAGCAGCCGATGGGCTGTGCGTCCGAAGGAGGAAGGCCCATTTTCCCCGGTGAATAGTGCTCCGACAAGAGCTTAAAAAAAATAAAAAAAAGATCTTAAAAGACACCCTCAATTGAAATTTAAATAAAAATGCACTTATTTAATTTCACAAACCGAGGCGAGCATACGGCCGGCTAAAAAGCCGCCACATGGTCTTGCCATAACTTAAAAGAATCAAAATAAATGGGAAAGCAATAGGCCAGTTTTAAGCACGCCTCTTGACCCATAATTCAAAACTGAAATAAAACAAACAATAAACAAAAATTAAATAAATCCACTAAGTTAATTTCACAAACCAAGGCGAGCATCTGGCCGGCTAAAAACCCGCCACATGGTCTTGGCTAAACTTAAAAGAATTTGTGGGTCGTATCTAAATCTTCCCCTTAACTTTTTAAGGTGGACATACAAAGGTCTATTGAAAAGACCCCAATGTCTTACCATGCCCCAAGAGGGAGTTACTTACCCATTATGCCATGGGAAGGCTGTGCATGATCAACATGCCGATATGCCAAACTATGAGCTAATGAGGTTCATGAGGTTTGAGATGAGTCCCCACAAGCTTATCAAATCTGGGTGTGCTCAATCTCAAATCAGTGAGTTGATTGCCCCCAAGCTTATCAAAAGCCGGGTGTATTTAATCTCAAATCAATGAGATGAGTCCTCATAAGTCTATCAAAGACCGGGTGCTTTTTTTCATCATCAAACAAGCTACATGTTCATCAAGGACTGAAAGAGACCTGATTTCTGGTCATTCAAGTTGTAAATCATGTCTCATATTTTCGAGAGAACAAGTGAAATTCATGTTCGGTACATAGATTGATACTACAAGGAGAGAACAACAACTTGAGATTTTCTGGAAGGCAAGACAACAAAAATTGACATAAAACAATGTCTGAAAAAAAATCTGAAGTTAATAAAATCTGGAACGAACAAAAATCTGAAATCCAAATCTGTCATCACCATAAAATCTGAACAACCAAAAGATTTTAAAATCTGAAAATCTGTTATCAAAAACGACAGAGCGCAATCAAGACCTTAAGAGCTCCTAAATCTGAAAACCAACTTATTATGTAAAACCTCAAATCTGAAAATGGGAATATACAGAATCTGAAAATCTTTTGAAACATATGAGATTTGAACTCCATAAAACTCTGGGATTTGAGGGTGTAGAATCTGAATTTCTTCTGGAGGTTTAAAATCTGAATTCCAAATCTGAACTTCACATTCGGAGATAAAAATATGAAAAGGCTAAGGTAACAAACAGCAAATTCTGAAATGTGAGCCTAAGCTGAAATTGGAGAACCGTAAACCCCAATCTGCACAGTTCCCAACTTGTCCCAAATACAACCTCAACAAAATCAATCAGGTGACAAGCCATAATCTGTCAATCAAACCTTAAAACTCGGAATCATAGATCAAAATCCAATGTTCTCACAAAAATTCCAAGATGAACTTAAATTCATGTTGAAACAAATCAAATTTCCCTAAATAATCCAAACCCAAGCAAATTTGAACTGAAAAAATCCGAATGCCTGAAATCTGTAAATCTAAAATCTGAAAAATCTGAAACATGTAAATCTGAAATTTGAAAACAAAAATCTGCAAATGTGCACAAATCTGAAATCTGAAACAAAAATTTAAAAATCAGAAGTCAGAGCCTAAAATGTAAAGTCCAGAATTTGTGATTGAAACCTTCAAATAAAAGGATATGTAGTTTGAATCTGCAACCGAACATCAAAATTTTGAAGTCCATGAACTTGTAATTTTCAATCAACCAAATTCTGAAGAGGCCGAAAGTGTGTAAATTTGAAAATTTTGAATGTACAAAATTTGCTGGGGAGCCGAACTAAAGAGAAACCCAGAATTTGAACCAAGTCATAAAACAAACCACAAATCAAACAAATCTCAAAACAGAGCATGAATCAATCACAAATTAAACCAAACTTGATAATAGTTCTGTCAAATAAACTCCGAGTTTAAACAACCTGTTTAATTTCAACCAAACAAACAAAATTGAACAAATTTAATTTAAGCAACCCAAACTGACACCCACAAGAAAATTAAATTCAAGATTAATAAATCACAATAAATTATAACTAAATTAAACTTAATTCAAAAATCTAACAAATCTGTAATCTAGAAAATGTTAATCAAGATCTCTTTAAACAAATTCTAAATTTAATCAAGTTGCAAGCAGAATCAAAATAAAACATAATTGATAAAATAAACTCAATTAAATTTTCAAATCAAACTCGGATCAAATCCCCCAAATCCAATCAACCTGAATCAACTCCCAAATAAATCCAACTCAAACTTAATAAAATCCAAATTAAGCAAACAAGCCAAAATTCAAATAAATTCCAAACAAACTCATTCCAAACAAACTTAAATCAATTAATCAATTCAAACTCAACCCAAATCAAACAAACAATTTCCAATATGTATCTTAAATCAAATTGAATTCAAATAAATCAATTTCAAACAATTCATCCTAAACAAACTTAAAAATAAATCAATTCAGATTAATAAAAAAACAAACCAAATTAATGCAAATCAATGCAATTCAAACTAAATCAAAAACCAAATTAAATGCTTGCCTTCCATCAAGTTCATGGGGTTGTTTTCTCCTATGTGTTTAGTTTTGTTGATGTATGTCTTCTACTCAATGAGTTGTTATGATGATTATTAATCAAGTGTTTTCGAGTAATCTCGATATAATTAACGTCGGATCTTCGCACCATCCGACGGGGAGAGGTCAAAACAAATTTTCAAGGAACCTAACAACCTCAACATATAATTTTGACCCTAGTTAGTACTTTTATGGAATACCATCTATTTTCCTAAGTAGTCAATGCTAAGGTCTAATCCAAATTCAAAAAGAAAATGAATTTCCAAAATCTTTAAATCTTTAAATTTTGAGGTTACATCAAGTTCACATTCAATTTGTAGGGTATGGAATTTTAGGATGGTTTTGCATGATTGGAATCCATATGCTTGTGGGTACAAAAAGAATAAATGATCGTACTCGGCCCATAGAGTATGGATTTGGGGTGATTTGATGCTGTTAAACTCATAAACTTGTAAATGCGAAGGGATCACATTCGGTTCGTAGGGTTTGATTTTTAGGGTGGCTTTGTTCTAGTGAGACATTGTGTAGTCTAGGATTTGTAGAGGGTTTAGGTATTTTGCTAGTACTCGGTCCATTTATGTAAACAGTATTGAATGATGGGTTTGAAGGATTGAGGCTTACCTCCAGGCTATAAAATTTGATTTGGGTAGAGGATTAAGGCTTATGTCCAAGCTATAAAGTTTAAATTTTGTCAGTGGAACTTGGGACACAAGGAACATGGAAGGTTCTGTGTCTAGCCCTAGTGGCATGTAATTTGAGGAGATGTAATTTCAAGTTCCACGTAGACCTTGAGGGTTGAGGGTATAAAAGTTTGACACTATGAACCTCAATTTTTCTTAAAAAATATTCTCGTATCCCTTTCAGAACTACTTTGAAAAGTATGTGGTAGCTTACAAATGTATTAAATAGTCCAATGATATATTTTTAAAAAGTATTTAGAGCCGAGGTTATCGGGTTTTGTGAAAAAATATTTTATTTTGATCTCTTCTCATCGGATGGTGCGAATATCCGATGTTAGATTATATCAAATAACTGCTTTAAGACCATTGATTAACTATCAACAATCTTTTTCGTAAAAGGTACACATCCACATAAAGAAATAAACTTAATGGTGGTGGTTGCTCGGGGATCGATGAGATTGAAACATTATTGAGTAATGTTTGTTGATGTTGATTTTCTTTGTTTTGATTTTTTTCTCAATTTTGATATTGACTTTAATTTTTTGTTCAAGTTTTATGTCATTTTGTTGTGTGTTTTAGTTGTTTATTAGTTAAATTTAACTTGAATTAAAAGTTTGATTTGAATTATTTTATTTCGGTTTTGGATTTGATGAGTGACTTAAAGTGTCTTGAAATTAAATTAATTGATTGTAATTGAGTTGTTTTGAATTGAAATGTTTCAGATTTTGACATTTTGATTACCATTCTTATGATGTGTATTGGTTTTCATGTTGGAGTTCGCTTTTGGTTTGGTTAACCTTAAGTTTTGATTGACTTATTTGAGGTGTGTTCCAAATTAATGGTTCTGTTTCTCTTTATTTTAAATCTGATTTTTAGTTTTAGGTGATTTATTTTTGATGTTTTGAATGTTTTATTAAGTCTATCTTAGGTTGTTTAAATCATTATTTGGTTAGTGATTTATTTGCATGGTTTAGGTAGCTTAGTGAGGATTTTTTTTAGATTTAATGACATGTTTTAAGGTATTTTCAAAATTTATTTAAAATTCTTTTATGTTTGTTTTATCTTGTTTATTGTTGTTTGTTTATTGTTGTTCGGTCGCATCTCATCTGGTCCATTTGATTAACATCGATTGCATGAACTCAAACATCAGTGTCGACACTTAAAATTCCTTGCATTGTATTGAATGAGTTTGGATACATCAGTTTGACATGTGACAGTGCTGTTAACGTGAACGTGAATGTGATTGACTCGGCGTGTAGGTGTGCCATTGACATAAATGTGATCGACTCGGCATGTAAGCGTGCCATCGACATGAGGATGATCCGGGGCGAACATGATTGCATTCCTTACCCTAGGTATATATTCATAAGATCTAAGGGAAGAGTTGGACGACATGAGTGGCTCACCTTCAATCAAATGAGATTTACCTCTTTTGTGGTAAGTCTTTCGACTTACCACATTGGGAGAAGGATCCGTCGACAATGAGAAATGGCTCATGTCTACGTCCAGATGCGATGTACCAGGGCGCCAATGGAGTGCCTAGTAGTGAGTTAACTTCTTATTTTAATTTTCATTTTGTGTTTTGAATTTAATTAGAATTTATTTTAATTGTCCAAAGCCTATTGGATCGATTCTTGTCCTCTCGGCACATTTGACCAGCTTCATGTCTTATTGGACCCAAATGGCCTACTTTGTGCTAATCAAGCTAGAATAGTTGAAGACATTGGTTGTCCCACCGTGGATGTCACAAAGCTGTCGACTCCTAAAATGGGTTTGTCGTAATCCGGATTGGCACCTCTAGAGGAGAAGAGAGATAGGAAGGAAAACACGGAAAACTCTCACCTCGGTCCCACACTCATTGATTCCCAAACTTTTGTCTCTCGGCATCGCTCGAGCACCCGAGAGGCAGTTTGAGTTGTGAGGGAGGAGAGTGAGGATGGATTAGGAAAGGATGACAAGATGTACCCTAGCATGGGAAACAAATGCTCGGGTTCAACCTTCTCCTTCTTCGGCTGGCCGATGAAGAAGAGTCCTCAACTACTGCCAGCTTGAAGAACCTATGTAACTTAAAACAATAAATCAAGTGAAAGAAGTTGATTAGAACTAGGTGAGGTGTAGAAACCATAAAAAGAAAGATAAGAAAATGAGCAATCAGATTTGAACTCACACCCTAACCCCTTTTTGTATTTTTTTGATAAAAAACTGAAATGAAATGACCCAAAGATTTTGTAAATGAAATAGGGGAGGTTTAGAGAGTGGGATGGCTTGGATCGGAGTCGGAACAAGCAAAAGAAACTGGTTCAGTTGACATACACATGGGTGAGTATAGTAACCCTGCTGGCGCGACTTCGGTGCAGAAGCTGCTTCGGTCGACCCGATGTAAGAATCAAGTAATGTTTTTTTCTAAAGATAGAGAACTAAAATATAAAGATATGTTATGTTAATTACTTCTCTATAATACGACCGTGTAGACCTTTAGAATTTTTGGAATAGGATAGATGTAAAATAGAACCTGATTGCATGCCCTCGATGTAGCAATTGCCACATACAAACAACATGTCAGAATCGAGTGCCATCAGTTGAAAATGAAATAGGATGCATAGGGGAAGCTTTATTCTGTTGACCACTTTTGCATAACACATCCCGAGAATTCTGTAGAGGCCGATGAATAATGTCAATGTCGAGAGCACGAGTCAGGCCACCTTTCTCATGTCGGGGTTGATCTCTCACCAATGAGACGTAATTGAACATGAAAGAGAGCATTGGGGAGAGCTTGAAAAACCTTTGGATGGTCTAGAGCATGCATGGTAACCCCAGGTTGTGGAGAATGGTCCTCAATTTATAGGGGAAGTAGACTCAGCGTAAAGTATAGATGGAAACCGAACACACCCCAGGGTTAAGGGTGCACATAGCGCGCCCTCACCCTGAGGGCATGCATACCCTCACCCCGAGGGCACATTCAGCGTGACTTGCCAAAATCCACTTGAATTGATTTAGAAAGTTTCTAAATCGGGTTTTTCTAAAATGGATGTGCCCCTGGGTCGAGGACATGTTCAAAATAAGTATTTTTAAAAAAAAAAATTTTCAAAATCAATTTGGAAAGTTAAAAACCGAGTCAACAAATCATATTTCAGAACTAGATGTGCCCTTGGGAGAGGGTGCGCATACTATGCTCACCCTGAGGGCGTAGTCACCGCACCCTCGTGTGTGGGCACAGTCACCGCGCCCTCGGGTCGAGAGCGCATTCGCGTCTCTTTCGTGCTGTGTACGGTTCGGAAGCCATAAATCGTAAACACGACATTTGTTTTGACTTCCGTTTTTTTGTAAGAAAGAGGACTTGCAAACACAGCTTCTTAACTTAGTAAAATAGTTGGCACCTCTTCCAAGATTTTTGTACGAGATTTTAATGTCCAATTTATCCCTTTGGCGGTGCCAAAAGCTGATGCGTTGTTCCAAAATGACACGATTTTGGTTAAAACATTTGGAAACCACTTAGAAACCTCAGAAAGACATAATCCAATGTTCACATAACACCGATCGGAGTGATGTGACAAGAGCTAGAACAATCATATGACAGCTAGAAACTGACATGGTGCGGAATGAGTCAAAAATCGTTGGGCCATTCTCATTTCACCCAGTCCACCCGTGTCCTCGGTTCAACTCCTCGAGTGGCTTGGATTGGATAACGATCAAATAAATGGTATTGCCGGTGGAATAAGAGTCTGGGGCTCTGAATCAGGCCAATTTGGCTTGTCTACAACAAGCATCCATTTTAGATCTATCTTCATAGACCTAAATCCTTAGGAAGTGTAGACACGCCAAATTGGCTTGATTCGGAGTGCCCAACTCTTATTCCATTGGTGATATCCTATATTTGACTATTATCTGATCCTGATTACCTTGTGGAGATGAGCTAAGGACATTGGTGGAGCCCCTCGTGAGTTGGGAATTGACCGATGATTTTTAGAATAATGCCGTAACCTTCGAGCGAGAGCCACGCATTAATTGTGAAATCACAAAGCTTGCTCAATGACCGACATTGAATGGTCCATACTTGAACGTCTCGGGAGTCCCACATGTGTTCCGTGACATTTGGGATTTTCGACAAGTCATTTCGGTAGGCGTTAGTCAATAATGGTTTTTTTGTTATGGCTTTTTGATTTGTACTGACATGGCTATCTCGGACCACATGTTAGGCCTTTACGGTCATCACCAGGTCCCTTTAGGTAATCTAGGTCGATCCTAGATAACCCACATGATGAGAATATTCAGCTAGGAACGACCTAGATTACCCGAAGGGACCTGGTGATGACCGGAAAGGCCTAACACGTGGTCCGAGATAGCCATGTCATTACAGATCAAAAAGCCATAACAAAAAAATCGTTATTGACTAACGCCTACCGAAATGACTTGTCGAAAATCCCAAATGTCACGGAACACATGTGGGACTCCCGAGACATTCAAGTATAGACCATTTAATGTCGGTCATTGAGCAAGCTTTGTGATTTCACGATTAACGCGTGGCTCTCGCTCGAAGGTTACGGCATTGTTCTGAAAAGCATCGGTCCATTCCCTACTCACGAGGGGCTCCACCAACGTCCTTAGCTCATCTCCACAAGGTAATCTGGATCAGATAATAGTCAAATATAGGATATCACCCATGGAATAAGAGTTGGGCACTCCGAATCAAGCCAATTTGGCGTGTTTACACTTCCTAAGGATTTAGGTCTATGAAGATAAATCTAAAAGGGATGCTTGTTGTAGAGAAGCCAAATTGGCCTGATTCAGAGCCCCAGACTCTTATTCCACCGGCAATACCCTTTATTTGACCGTTATCCAATCCAAGCCACTCGAGGAGTTGAACCGAGGATACGGGTGGACTGGGTGAAATGAGAATGGCCCAACGATTTTTGACTCATTACGCACCATGTCAGTTTCTAGCTGTCATATTATTGTTCTAGCTCTTGTCACATCACTCCGATCGGTGTTATGTGAACATTGGATTATGTCTTTCTGAGGTTTCTAAGTGGTTTCCAAATGTTTTAACCAAAATCGTGTCATTTCGGAACAAGGCATCAGCTTTTGGCACCGCAAAAGGGATAAACTGGACATTAAAATCTCGTACAAAAATCTTGGGAAAGGTGCCAACTATTTTACTAAGTTAAGAAGCTGTGTTTGCAAGTCCTCTTTCTTACAAAACAAATGGAAGTGAAAACAAATGTCGTGTTTACGATTTATGGCTTCCGAACCGTACACACGTACGAAAGAGACGCGAATGCGCTCTCGACCCGAGGGCACGGTGACTGTGCCCACACATGAGGGTGCGGTGACTACGCCCTCAGGGTGAGCATAGTATGTGCACCCTCTCCCATGGGCACGTCTAGTTCTGAAATCTGATTTGTTGACTCGGTTTTTAACTTTTCAAATTGATTTTGGAAATTTTATTTTTTAAAAATACTTATTTTGAACATGTCCTCGACCCAGGGGCACATCCATTTTAGAAAAACCTGATTTAGAAACTTTCTAAATCAATTCAAGTGAATTTTGGCAAGTCACGCTGAATGCGCCCTCGGGGTGAGGGTATGCACGCCCTCAGGGTGAGGGCGCGCTATGTGCACCCTCAACCCTGGGGTGTGTTCGGTTTCCATCTATACTTTACGCTGAGTCTACTTCCCCTATAAATTGAGGACCATTCTCAACAACCTGGGGTTACCACGCAAGCTCTAGAACATCCAAAGGTTTTTCAAGCTCTCCCCAATGCTCTCTTTCAGGTTCAATGCCATCTTATTGGTGAGAGATCAACCCCGACATGAGAAAGGTGGCCTGACTCGTGCTCTCAACATTGACATTATTCATCGGCCTCTACAGAATTCTAGGGATGTGTTATGCAAAAGTGGTCAACAGAATAAAGCTTCCCCTATGCATCCTATTTCATTTTCAACTGATGGTACTCGATTCTGACATGTTGTTTGTAGGTGGCAATTGCTACATCGAGGACATGCAATCAGGTTCTGTTTTACATCTATCCTATTCCAAAAATTCTAAAGGTCTGCACGGTTGTATTATAGAGAAATAATCAACATAACATATCTTTATATTTTAGTTCTCTATCTTCAGAAAAAAACATTACTTGATTCTAACATCGGGTCGACCGAAGCAGCTTCTGCACCGAAGTCGCGCCAGCAGGGTTACTGTACTCACCCAAGTGTAGGTCAACTAAACCAGTTTCTTTTGTTTGTTCGACTCCGATCGAAGCCATCCCACTCTCTAAACCTCCCCTATTTCATTTAAAGAATTTTTGGGTCATTTCATTTCTGTTTTTCATCAACAAAAATACAAAAAGGGGTCAGGGTGTGAGTTCAAATCTGATTGCTCATTTTCTTATCTTTCTTTTTACGGTTTCTACACCTCACCTAGTTCTAATCAACTTCTTTCACTTGATTTATTGTTTTAAGGTACATAGGTTCTTCAAGCTGGTAGTAGTTGAGGACTCTTCTTCATCGGCCAGCCGAAGAAGGAGAAGGTTGAACCCGAGCATTTGTTTCCCATGCTAGGGTACATCTGGTCATCCTTTCCTAATCCATCCTCACTCTCCTCCCACACAACTCAAACTGTCTCTCGGGTGCTCGAGCGATGCCGAGAGACAAAAGTTTGGGAATCAATGAGTGTGGGACCGAGGTGAGAGTTTTCCGTGTTTTCCTTCCTATCTCTCTTCTCCTCTTGAGGTGCCAATCCGGATTACGACAAACCCATTTTAGGAGTCGACAGCTTTGTGACAACCACAGTGGGACAACCAATGTCTTCAACTATTCTAGCTTGATTAATCCGCGCAACTAGTTGCGTTCTGATTTGGTTCCCGCAAGGACCACTCAACTTTCACCTTTTCCATGCTCATTTACCTTAAAAGCTTGCTATTTACCTTTACTTTTAAGATTGTCTCCATGTGGA
Organism: Cryptocoryne crispatula var. balansae; assembly: GCA_036172225.1. Classification (NCBI taxonomy): domain Eukaryota; kingdom Viridiplantae; phylum Streptophyta; class Magnoliopsida; order Alismatales; family Araceae; genus Cryptocoryne; species Cryptocoryne crispatula. Next base: position 36,270,684 of record CM069920.1, read on the forward strand.
TCTGATTTTTTCTCTCTTAATTTCAAAACCAGTTCCCGTGCGAACCACCTGTTTCTCCTAAAAACTAGTTCCAGTGTGAATGAACCCTCTTTTTCAACCTGCTTCCTACGAGAAACGACCCACTTTCAGATCAGTCCCTGTGTGTACCACCCGATTGCATTACTTTCAGATTGGCCCCACATGGCCCTCTTTCATTTTTGTCATCTTTTACACCAGTTCCCACATGAACCACCCTTTTCTTCTTAAAAATCAGTTCCCACATGAACTAACCCCCTTTTCTAAACCGATTTCTATGTGAACCAACCCACTTTCAGAATGGTATCCATATGGACCACCCCTTTGCACCACCTTTAGATTGGCTCCACGTGGCCTTCCTTCCCTTTTCCGACCAAACAAACCGATTCTTGCGTGAATCACCCCTTTCCTTCAAAAAATTGGTTCTCGTGTGAATCACCCACCTTTTCAAAACTCAACTCCCACAGGAGCCATTCTACTTTCAAATCAGTTCACGCATGGACCACCCCTTTTTATTCCACTTCAAATCTGTCCCCACGTGGACACTCATTCACAAACCGGTTCCCGTTCAAATCACCCTTTAGTTACTAGTCTCTAGTTACTTGTTTTGCTCTATGATTGCTTACATGACCCATGTTTGGTTTATTTGATAGCTTAATTTCATTACATGTTTGCGCATATTGATTGCCTATTCTCCTCTTATCCTCTATTTTTATTTTTGCATTAGTTTTTTGCATCGGGTGCCGGACTTGTTCCGATCCGTAGGGCATTCGAGGCGGGGGCTCTCTCTCTCCCAACACACCCTCACCCTCCAAACACTCTCTAAGTAGATTCTAACCTCTCTTTTGGAATATTCCTTCCTAGTTGATATGGTTGTTTCCATCAACACCTCAGTAAGTCCCCATCCATGGAGTATTCCTCTCCACACAATTGGGCTGGTTGTACCATTCATCCCAAAATCCCGGAGAACCCAACTAGAGTGGACAATTGCTAATAATCTATCTAATCTAAGGTTTAAACCCAAAAATTGTCGAGTAGTCATTCTAAAAACTTTTTTGCACAACTTGCTTGCTCACCAAAATTGAAAATAACAAAATTCCTTTTTTCAAAACACCTATACAAAGAAAAAAGTCTCTTTAATTTTGTGTACAACTTGTTTGCTAACAACAAAGTTGAAACAAAAAATCAAACAAAACAAAACATAACCAAAAGAATTTCGATTGTACGTTCCACTTGCTCTCTTTCAACCATCTTTTAAGAAATATTGATAATATGCCCATGATGCTACGGTCCAGAAGACACCTCGGGATGTCGGACTACTACGGGCAAGAAGAATAATACAAGACAGGTCACTACGAGCTTCAACAACCCATGGTCCAACCAGAGGGCCATGTTAATATCATCAAAGAACCCAATGTTCAAGATCCCATCCATCAATCTGCTCCACGTAGTGTGGAGAAATTTTTTAATCTCTTTCCATCTTGATCCTAAATCCTTTTCAATCACGCAATCCCTAGCAAAGGGCAAGATACCCGCCAACCAAGGTCCATTGAGGTAAAACCAAGCCCCTTCACCACCTTGAACGGTAGCTAAGCCTCTTATCTTCTCCTCTCTTGGGCAACCCTACCGCGTCTCCTTGCCCACTCACCCAGTCGTGTGGCACCCATCAAATTCTATGCAGATTCTTGCTTCCAACCCGCCAGTTCCAGCCCATTCCTCTAATCATTCTTCAAATCATGTGCCAGCACTGGTAGCTCAGGAACCTAACCTCACCCAAGCATTCTGAGATAAACTCAATCAAAAAGATGAACACTTTGAAGAACTCAGGCACTGGTTGGATTCCAAAGCCACTCCAGAGATATCTATTCCATCCTTTTCTATTCTACACCTTCCTCCTTCATAGATATCAGTCTTTCAACATTACAACAGGACTAGTAATCCCTTCACACATCTCAAAAGCTATTTGTATGACTCTGTGTTCTGAAAAAATGACCACAAAGCCTTCACTTTTATCTTTCATCGATCATTGGAAGGACCCTTGAATGGTTCTATTCTCTTGATTCTTTTGTGGTAGTGGACTTCGATGTGGTGAAGGCAAATTTTTTGCAAAGATACAGGGACCGGGTGGGGCCAACCTACTCGATCATGGACTTAATTGCTGAGAAGATGAAGCTGGATGAAGACTTCACCAAATTTGCTGACCAATAGAGAGGAATAGCAAAAAAATTGGTTGACACCATTTCAGAGGGGGAAAAAGTGAGGATGCTCATTGGGAATATCGCACCAGCCCTTCGCAACCTCTTAGTCATGCACCACCCAACCACCATGAGGGAGCTCTGCAATAGTGATCGATACCTTCAAACCCACTTTAGGGATGTTTCCATGAACAATCCTTTCGACCCTAAACCCCACAACACTAGAAAACCCACACCTGTAGGGCCTACCACCAAGGGGTCGTAAACACTGAGAGTTTCAACGCCATAGGGAACCAGGGTAGGAATTGCCAAAACCAATACCCAAATCTCCCACTAAACTAGCAAAACCAACCAGCTCCTCAGCCAGCCCAACAACAACCTCAGTAGCAACCTGCCTACAACCGAGCGCTGCCATAGCAACTTGCCTACAACTAAGCACCACCACAGTAGCAACCTGCCCACAAACAAGTGCCCCCGCCAACCAACCAACCTAGGCGAGGGGACCAAAGAGAGAAATTACCCTTAGCTGCTCTTCCCTCTCAGATAATTTTAGTGCACTAATGGCTGAACAGCAGCTAGAGCTCTCAAAGGAGAGAGAGGCATAGCTGGCAAGCACAGACATGTCAAAGTATTATGCCTACCATTGGTACCCAAGGCATACTATGGAGGTTTGCTTCTAGTTCAAAGATTACATTCACGATCTTAACAATCAATGGAACATTAGCTAGGTGCAGATGGGGGAGTCCATACAGGCGATGAAAGCACCACAAAATCAACCACGGCGCCAATAGCAGCAAGCACAATAGTAGCCTGGCTTGGGCATAGTTCAAGATCCACTCTCGGTACATGCACCTACTCTAGCACCGGCACCAGCCCCACCAAACGCATGGATTGGTCTTGTTCACTCTGCCACCGGGGAATCAAAAATCACTTCTAGGGTTGGCAAGTGAAGGATCAAACCACGACCATACTCGTAAGACCACCCACAATCCATACCATATTCTCTATACCAAGAGACACCCTTGGCCAACAACTTTTTGGTTGGCATCAAATTTTTTCGCTTAGCTTGCTTGATACAGATTTCAGCAATGCCAAAGTCGGCACAAAAAATCTGACCCAGATTCAGAAAATTCAAAATAGATGATGTAAATAGGCTTTGGAAATGCCTTAGCATGGCTTTATATGCTACAAATGGCTAAGATAATGTGTTCATTGTATAGCCCCGGTCGAGAGCTTTGCAACGGTGCCCAAAACATGGACAACAGACATCAGAAGGCCGAAATGATCATTTTTCCCCTGACACTTTGGGACAAGTTGGGACTCTAACATGTTATTCCAACTTTACCATATTGTCAAGGTTGTATAGAGATAGGCAATGCTCAAAATGGATCAAAAATCCGACCACTGGATGAAGAGATATGCAAGAAAGATCAAATCCGGACGGAAAGCTGTATGTCATCACACCAGGAGCATAATGGTCCGATCAACTCCTGGATCGACACATGGGCTGAAATTTTCAATTTTCATCACCCAAAACTTTGATCTCATAAATATTTATGCATGAAAAATAAATTTGGCCAATGGGAGGATGTAATTGCAATTAATTACAGTTTTTGGCATTATCGATGGCCAAGATCGTACCGATCGGGGAAATCGGTAAAATCAGATATCCAGAGAAATTTGGGAGATCTCAGCCACACATCTTGATGTATCACATGATCAATGGTCATTATAGCTCATTTTATATTTTTTGGGATTAATTCAAGGTGTATTTAATTGATTCCAGTCAGGATTTATTGTAACCGTCGGATCGGGAGCACTTTGATCAAACCAGGGTTAAAATTAACCCAAATTGGGCTAACCCAAGATGAATCTGGACAAACCCAGCTCTTTCCCACCTTCATTGAACGTTCAATGCCTTGAAATATAGGAGTGGGTGTGCCAACACCCTACAATGTAGGGGCAGGTGTGCCAGCTTCTCACCTCACACACACATGGCTGATGAGAAGTCTTCTTGCACTAGGACTCTCCCCAACTGACCTTTATCCATATACCATCTGAGCCTTATCATCCAAGGCTTATCTTAACCATAATATGGGCATTCTTTGGTCGAACTTCAACCCATTCCCAACTGCCATGTGCGCACACTCATCTAAAAGATAGGAGCTGGTGCGCCAGATTGCGTCTTACATACACCACACCTTGGTTGGATGCCTAGCCCAATTAGAAGTCTTGTAAAAATATAACTCTTTTATAATTATGACTCTCAACCTCTCAGGCTCGTCCTCAAATTCATATGGGTCTCCAATCCCCTATAAAAGGCCCCCCATCTGGCCTTGGTCGAAGCTAGCTTAGCCCACCTGTGCGCCAGCTCTGCTTCAGCCCGTTCCTCTCTTTGGTGCACCATCAACCATGCTCCAACCCTTCCTCATCTTGCTTGGACGTCTTCAGCATAAAGTCAGAAATCTCTTCTACTCATTTTGGGTGTGCCAAGTGAAGAAGAAAAATAAGACAAAGGCTTCCTCCAACAGGTGCGACATCAGCAGGTGCAACCAGCCCACCTGGTTGGTGTGCAAACTTCAGCAAGTGTAGCAGGCTTCTTCATCATTGGTGAAGTCTTCAACACTAACAAGACCTTCATCATACTCCTACGGCATCATCCGTACAAGTATAAGAAGAAGAATAAGGAGAAGAAGGGCACACATCCCTTCAATCTTCAACACCACCTGCAGTGCAAGAAAAGAAGAAAAAATGGTAAGTAGGAGAAGTGTGCTCCGATGTAGTCTTTTAATTCTACTATTCCCCTTCTCTTTTCTACCCCTCTCCATGCTGGAATACCCTCTGAGTAATACCCATTCAGCCCCTTTGAGTCCCCTCCACGTTGGTCTATAGAAAGCCATCCTTTAGCCCCAAGGGCACCCTCCATTTGGCCATCACAAAAACAGCCCTTGCTGTCCCTTAAAACAGGCCTCTGAACCAGCCCCTTTGTGCACCCTTTTGGCCCTCCATTTCGGCCCCTAAACCTTCCACTATCATGCCTTTTTAGACCCCACTTATAGTCACTTGAACATGCACCTCATGCCTACTCCAATCAGGCCCCAAATGGCATCCAAAACAGCCCCCTTGCTGGCCCAAGTTCTGCCCCCTTGTGAGCACCCATGTCAGGCCCCTTTGATGGTCACTTAGTTTTCCCTATGTGAAACACACCCAATACAGCTCCTACAGCACCCCCAAATAAACCAAACATCCTCTTTGATGTGTGAAAGGAGGGGTGACAGTCCGGGCCTCTTGGTATCCGCCGGACGGGCCAAGAGTTAAGCCGGGTGGCCTGATTTTATATATATCAAAATGCCCTTGTGCTACCCCTAAATCAAACCCCATGTGTCTTGTTCTCCTTCCCCTTAGAGTATAGGGTGATGGTCGACGCTTTGCGACCCTTAGAATCTGCCGGACAGGCCGAGACTACTCGGGCGGGCCTTCAATTCTCATGCCCTTTGTGCATTCCTAAACCAGTCCTATTTCACACCTAAACCTGCCCCTTGTGCAGTCCTACCAAAAGTCCACCTAAACAGCACCTTAGCCAACCCCTTTCAGCCCCTCTAAGGCCCTCTGCTACAGCAAGATGTCAATGTGCAAAAATGGAGTGCAAATCAGGCCAACCGGGCCATGGAGGTTCAAATTAAGCCCATTGGGTCATGAAGCTCAAAACAGGCAGCCAGGGCCCATGAAGCTCAAGATTGTGCCAACCGGGCTGACATGATATGAAGCCGGCCTTCTCAGGCCATGAGACATGAATACCAGCCTATTGTGCTGATGAAGTTGGCTTATTGGGTCTTGGACATTAAAAATCACATTTAACTAAATCTGAGGGCGAGATGCCAAAGTTAAATAAGGGGTTAGCACAACCACATGGGCGCTACACATTGGAAATCAGAAGAAGTGTGATTCATCAAGATATCTTTCATCTCCAACAAATGGAGATCAATTCTGACATTCCCTTGGCTCATGACGGCTTCAACACCGGCGCTGTACAGACAGATCTGAAGTCTTCTCTTCTAAGTCATCGTCTTCTCAGTCCATTTCAGTACATTTAATGATAGATTCAGCCTATGCATCCTTCATAGAAAAATTTCCTCGGTGAGTCCTCTTTTATTTAAAACAAGAATCATTCAATTCACATATCTGTGGTGCCCATAGAACGTCCTACATCGACATTATGCTGGAAGCTTCCAGAACTTCACTATCCAAGATCCGGCTTATCAGGTAAATGCAAATTACTTATCATAAGATCCTAGCAAACTTGTCTTCATATGAAACCACCCTCGTTGAGTCCTCTTTATTTTGAAACAAGCATCACTTTATTCTGAAATTGGTTCTGTTCATTACGGTCTCTGCATCAGAGCCGCACAGTTTACATTGAATTTGTCCAATCCGGTTGCCACTTTGCCTGGGTTGTGTTGTCTTTAACCATTCATATTCTCTTTGCTAAATCTTATTTCAAAACATTTAATTCATATTTAAGCATCATATTATTCTATTTTTCATCATTTCATATATCACAAAAAACAAAAAAAAAGGTTAAGGCTAACCCCGAATCCGATGAGTTTGTTTTCAATTTCTGTTTTATGTTATTGTTTTTACAAGTTACTACACTTCACTCAGTTCTAATCCTTCTTCACTTTTTTTCTTGTCTTATTGTCTTCTAATTGCAAAAATACATCAAGCTAGTATCGGTTGGAGACTCTTCTTCATCGACCGGCCGAAAAAGAAGAAGGTTGAACCTGCACACATTCTCTCCCGCAGGTACACACGGTCATCTAACTAAATCTCTTGTTCAATTCCAAAAAGTGGAGCCCGCGGCTCCTGGCGACAACCTCTTTTATTCATACTTTAAGTCAATTCATTCTTCACTCTCCTCCCACATGACCCGAACCATCTCCGATGCTCTAGGATCAATGTGAGTGTGGGACCGAGGTGAGGATTTTACTACTTTCTGAGTATTTTCCGATTCACTCCCTTTTCCCTATTCCATCATCACCTTCTCTTTAGGTGCCTATACAGAACCCGTTTTTGGAGTCGACAACTTTTTGGCGACCACGATGGGACAACCAATGTCTTCAATTGTGCTAGCTTGATTGATCCGTGCAACTAGTTATTTTCCGATTTGGTTCCCGTGCGAACCGACTTGTCATTTACCTTTTCCATGTCAATTTATCTTTAAACTTTCTATTTACTCTTCCTTTAAGATTGTCCCCCATGTGGAATTGACTTTTTTGTCTTTAATTTTTACCCGGTTCCCGCGTGAACCACTCTTTTCTTCATATAAACCGGTTCCCACGTGAACCACCTTTCTTTTCCAACTTAGTTCCCGTGTGAACCAACTTATTTCAAATCAGTCCTCTCATGGACCACCCATTTGCAGCACCTTCAGATTGGCCCCACGTGGCCCTCTTTTCATTTTGTCACCTTTTATACCAGTTCCCGCGTGAACCACCCCTTCTTTCATTAAAACTGGTTCCCACGTGAACCAACCCCCTTTTTTCAAACCGGTCCCCACGTGAACCAATCCACTTTCAGATCAGTTCCCACATGGACCACCTCTTTAAACCACTTTATATTGGCTCCACGTGGCCCTCCTACCCTTTATTTCAATCAAACAAACCGGTTCCCATGAGAACCACCTTTTATTTGCTAGTTGATAGTTACCTCGTTTTACTTTATCATTGCTTGTCTTGATTGCATTCACTTGCTTGATTTATTTATTAGTTTTCATTAATTTCATGTTTTCATATTCATTGCTTCTTCTCCTCCTACCCTTCATTTTTCATTTTTGCATTAGCTTTTTGCATCGGGTACCGAACTTGCTCCGATCCGGAGGGCATTCGAGGCAGGGGCTCTCTCTCCCAACACACCCTCACCCTCCAAACACCTTGGTGGATTCTAACCTCTCTTCTAGGATATTCCTTCCTAGTTGATTTGGTTTTTTTCATCAAGGCCTTCGTAACCCATCCGTGGAGTATTCCTCTCCGCACGATTGGGCCAATTGTACCACTTTCCCAAAACCAGAAGAACCCAAGTACCTACTCGTGGTGATTGTGTGATAACCTTAGGTCTTGAAAATTGAAGAAATAGGAACCATACTCATTTGTGTGAACAATTGCTAACAATCTATCTAATCTTAGGTTTCAACGCAAAAATTGTCGAGTAGTCATTTTAAAAACTTGTTTGCATAACTTGCTTGCTCACCACAATTGAAGGTGCCAAAAGATGGGCAATGACCCCACAAGTTAAAGCACCTATCCGAATGCGTGTCACAAAAATAGGTTTGTCAATAAAGAAGAAAAGACCAGAAGAGGCCGAACCCCAATGGGCAATTGGGTGTGAGTAGAGAATTCCCTCTCGACGTCTTCAAAGCCTATCAAACTTTCAAGAAATTCTTCATTCCTAGCCCCCAAGGACTGGGTGGACCAACCAAATCAAAGCTAAACTCTAGTTGATCAAAGGTTGAAGGTCAAAAAGATTCCGGGTAAGGAACCCCATTTTGCACATGGTGTCTACAAACGAACCTAGAAAAATAACTAAGTGATGAGAACTTTTGTCAATACTGATTTTTTCTCTCCCAAAAAAGTCAATACTTTCAAAAATTACAAAAAAAATGAACATTTTCAAAAACTCCAAAAAAAGTTGACTATCTTCAAAAAATAAAAAATTTAAATAGTTTTTAAACCTAAAAAAAAAGAATATTTTTTAAAAATCTCAAAAAAATGAATATTTTCAATTCAAATTCCAACAAAAAAGTTCAAAATTTTTAAAATTTCATCACCATGCTTGGTTTTAATTCTCATCTTTACATTCATATTTATTCTCTCATGTTTCAAATTTTTTATTGCATATTTGTTATTTTATTTCTACACCCTTAAGAAGGCTATTACCCCTTGACAAAGGTCAAGGCAGACCGCACCTTGCAAGGGGGATAAGCCATACTGGCATTCTAATCGCATTTTTCTAAGTGTTTCAAGCATGAAGAACAAACATGGAGAACTTTACACAACAAGGCAATGATCACCACTTCCCTCCCTTGAGGATTCTTAGAAGGAGGTGTCACCATAACCTCGGCCTTAACTTCACCGAGAAACTGTTTGCAAGACTTGAACAAGGCGATGCTTGCCACTTCCCTCCCCTAAGGATTCTCAGGAGGAGGTGTCATCATTACCTTGGCCTCTACTTTGCTGAGAAACTTTTGCTCTGTGTCTTCATCAAGGCACATGAACTCTTTTATGAGAATGCATGTCATCACATCACAAACTCACCATTATCATTTTACTTTGCATATATTGGTGCATTACTACTTATTTATGCATTGATGTTGAAGACCGCGAGTATAAAAAAAGACCGGGCCCGAGATCCCCTTTATCAAAATCCATGATGGCAAGGTCATTCTTTGTGCTCACAGATAAGCCAAAATTAAATATTGAGGGACGATGGTTCCCGACTCATATTGACCTCTGATGTTCAATCTATATCTTCAACTACTTTGTAGTATAGTATTGATTTTTTAAACCATCATGCATCATGTAGTTTTGCATTAGTTTCATTGCATCCTTGCTCGTCATCTCTGCATCCATCTGTGGTCATCACTTCCTTTGAATCCCCACCGGGTGCACTCTCCCATCATTTACCATGATTTTGATCTTTATAATATCCTACCATGTTTTTTAATCCCACCGTATTTGATAATCCCATCGTATCTATTAATCCCATCGTGTTTGGTAATCACGTTGTGCCTCCAAACCTTTCATTTCTATCCCCATTGTGGCCACTGCAACACCCTTCTTGCTATTCATCCCACTGTGGCAATCACCTCATCCCACCATGGGCACCCATTTTGATCATCATTCTTGCACCACCATTATCCTAATGGTCTATTCTTGCGCCTAAACATTTACCTTTTGGAATCAAGATAATTCCATTCTGAATCAAATGATGTCTCTTGGAAGACTTAAATGAATCTGAGAGCCAAAATATGCTTGATTGGTATTCTTTTATTTTACAAAACAACTCTCTTTTGAAGCTTTTAGCTCATCACAGTACAGGAACACCGCAAAGATCGGGCTGTTGGTTGATGATGAACCTACAAACCCATGATTCGGGGACTCCCCACCGCATTCGGGGTTAGCTATTCTTTTCTCATGCCCATGACACATCCTTTACTAATCTGATGTAAGAAGACTTGGTGAAACGTGGCAGTAATCCAAGGAACATGAAGAGATTCTCTATGCCGAATTTGGTCATTGAGTGTGTCTATATCTGCACCTTGATACCACCTTTTCAGTCCATTGCTATTTTGCTCCACTGCATTCCATTACAACTCATTTTGCTTCGCTACATTTCTCTACATTTCACTTCACTTCACTACATAACATTTCCTTGCAAAGCTGACATCAAGGTGAGGCAAGCTGTAAACACACCAATTTGGCCTTATTTGAGGCTTAAACTCTTATTCCATTGGTAACATATCTTTTAGATCATCAAAATCATGTTGAACGATCCTTTTGGATGAGCCAAGGAGTTCACTAGAAATCTAAGAAAGAGTTGTTAATATCTAATCAAATTCATTTTTCCTAAATGATAGCCCATTCTAACTTTTATGTTGCTCTTGGTGGTCTTTGCACCAAGGTCGCGTCGCTTGGTTGTGTGCGAAATTATACTTTTTCTAGCATATCCTCTACATTAAAAATTTTCACAGGATTCTGTGGATGTCCAATAAAGAAGTCTTCAACATCAATAATATTCCTCTTTGAGTCCTCTTTTAAATGCAATAAATGACATTTAAGTCTGATCTCCCATTTGTCTGCAGCGTCCTTTAGTAGTCAGATGCGCAGTTCTGTCCGCACGCAGCACCGATCAAGCCCAATTGCATGCAAGCCCAACCCGTTAGGCACATATCAAGCCCAATTGCATGGAAGCATTTCCTTCCTACATATCACTTATTAATGTATCTATAAGCTTCATGGTCGAAATTAGCATCATCTAATGATGGCAATCCAACTTGTTGTCTTTATACATCAAAACTTGCCATTTTTAGACCAGATTTGTTTCCTCTTCAAGTAGAAACATATTTTGAACATGGGGAAAGTGATCCACGGTTTTCAATCTCTCTCAATCATTTGGGTAAGTTTCTATAATCTTTAGGATGAAAATAAGCAACATTAAATGGAGAAAATCCAACCTATGGTTGGATGTATCAAAACTTGATGTTTTTTTACCTGTTTTTCATCCCCTATAAAGGGAGACTCATATGAACGACCTAAGGAGGGCATTCCCATCCACCAGCACTCTTCTCCTCGTCCTCCAGTCACCCTAGTCTCATTCCAACCTGTCCAAGTCGTCCTCTCTTCGTCCTGGTGCTCGGAGATAGTCCCAAAGTGAGAAAGAAGCCGGTCTATGCTCCAACATGCTGCACTGCTGATCATTGGCTTCTAAAGATTTTTATAGTCATTTTCCTCCCCGACTTACTTCAGAATAAGTGTGATTCATCAAGATATATTTCATCTCCAACAAACAGAGATCAATTCTGACATTCCCTTGGCTCATGATGGTTTCAACACCGGCGCTACACAGAAAGATCCTAAGTCTTCTCTTCTAAGTCAACGTCTTCTCAGTTCATTTCAGTATATTTAATGGTAGATTCAGCTTATGCATATTTCATAGAAATTTTTCCCTCCATTCCTCTTTTATTTAAAACAAAAATCATTCAATTCACATATTTGTGGTGCCCATAGAACATCCTACATTGACATTGTGCTGGAAGCTTCCAAAACTTCACTATCTATGATCCGGCTTATCAGGTAAATGAAAATTACTTATCATAAGATTCTAGCAAACTTGTCTTCATATCAAACCACCCTCGTTGAGTCCTCTTTATTTTGAAACAAACATCACTTTATTCTGACATTGGTTCTGTTCATTATGGTCTCTGCATCAGAGCCGCACAGTTTACATTGAATCTGTCCAACTTGGTTGTCACTTTGCCTGGGTTGTGTTGTCTTTAACCATACATATTCTCTTTGCTAACTCTTAATTCAAATCATTCAGTTCATATTTAAGCATCATCTTATTCTATTTTTCATCATTTCATATATCACAAAAAACCAAAAAAAGGGTTAGGGCTAACCCCAAATCCGATGACTTTGTTTTCAATTGCCGTTTTATGTTATTGTTTTTACAAGTTACTACACTTCACTCAGTTCTAATCCTTCTTCACTTCTTTTCTTGTCTTATTGTCTTCTAATTGCACAAATACAGCTAGCATCGGTTGGAGACTCTTCTTTATCGACCGGCCGAAGAAGAAGTAGGTTGAACCTTCACACATTCTCTCCCGCGCTAAGGTACACAGTCATCTAACTTAATCCCTTGTTCAATTTCATAAAGTGGAGCCCACGGCTCCTGGCGACCACCTCTTTTATCCATGCTTTAAGTCAATTCATTCCTCACTCTCCTTCCACATGACCCGAACTATCTCCAGTGCTCGAGCGATGCTGTGTGATGAAAGTTCGAGGATCAATGTGAGTGTGGGACCGAGGTGAGAATTTTACTATTTTCCGAGTGTTTTCCGATTCACTCCCTTTCCCTTATTCCATCATCACCTTCTCTTGAGGTGCCGATCTGGAACCCATTTTCGGAGTCGACAGGACCCTTCCCACTACTTGGAAAGTCAAATGACTATGCCTTGTAGGACGGGTAAAATTCCACACCGATTAGAAAATAAGGCGGCATGCTGCCAAAATTTTTTCAATCAAGTGGATTTTACACCAATGGAAGGACATTCACACATTTGCACCATTGACAACATTGAACATGGCATATGAACTACTACCACATTTGATGTACATTGACAGCATTTGAACATGAACATTTCAAGTGCTGAGTTGATTGCATGTGACTGGGCATCGACACCAGCCCGACAGACCGGATGTGATGCAAACCGACCAAGAGTTAACCAAATCTGAAGTTAACTTAATTAAATCTAAAAAAACATTCAAATAAAACTTAAAACATGCTTAATATAGATCATTAAAGCTCTAAGATTCAACAAAAATCAGATTCAATACAATCTGGAAAAATTGATTCAATATACTTAATCCATTGGAATTCAAATGCTTAAACAAGTGCACATCAAATAATTTACAACCAACTGAATAAAGCACATTAAATACACATTAAAGCATCTAAAATCTATCTTAAAACATGTGAGAGTATATCATTAACAATCTAGAGATCAGACCTAATCAAGTGGAATCAAAGTTCAAAAATGTTTAAAAAAACATATCAAACACACCTAAACTGGTATTAAAACACCAACCAATATGAGAAAATCACATAAAAATGACTCAACACATGTCAAGTAAATTTAACAAGTCAAATTTATCAATACATCTAAAATATCAAGTTCAAACAAAAATAAAAATAAACTTCAACCAATTGAAGTTAAACAAACCAAACAATTCAAACAAGTTCAAAACAAATATCATTCAAATCCTAGTCAAATTAAAATATGAAACCAACATTTCAAACCACATCAAACTCAATTCATGAATCAACATAAAATAACTTCAAACAAAACCTAATCAAACTTGTTTGCATCTCATCAGGCCTAAAGGGCCGGGGTCCTTTGCGTTCTTTACATGTTGTGGATGTGCACGCTCTCGTCAAACAAGATCGCTATGGCAGGTAATCAAGGATGTTCGAGTGCTTGCTCGATGTAAATGAGCATCGTATATTCGCACCATCCGATGGAGAGAGATCAAAATTTTCACAGAACTCGAACCTCAGTTCTATAATCTTCTAATATCACCTGGACTATCTAGTATTTTTATGGTTTATCACCTACTTTACTAGAAAATTTGGATTCAATATTTCAACATTCAAAAACAAATCTTTTAAACTTTTTTTTAAAACAAAAGAAATGATTTTTGAGGTTCCAACATTTTTCAAGCACCCCAAAGCCCAAGCTTACCAACATTGCCATCATCAACCATTAATCCACCTCGACACCTAATAATTAGATCACCCCCAATACATCAACTAGCACCTAACCTACCAACCATCACTATTCCACAGCCTCTCATCATCCGACCATCACCTAACCCACCAGCCGCCACCACTCCACGACCTCTCATCATTCGACCATCACCACCAACACCTCAACCACTGCCTAACCTACCGGCCACCACCATTCCACACCCCCTTATAATCCAACCCTCACAAACCCTACCTGCCTCAGGCCCCTCAACACCCCAGCCAGCCATACCATTGCCACCTTCGTCACTCCCCCCTACCACACTGGCACCGGTAGTCAAGAGCGGGAGGATATTTTAATGGGTCTTCCCCTAAGTCGGGATGCAGTCGTAGGAGCAGGTAGAAGAGGAGGTAATAGAGGAACCGTTGCTTGGTATGGCATATGACTTATTAAAGCATTTGGATAAAATACCTGCATGGATTTCAACTCTAGAGCTCATAAAAAAGTTGAAGACTCACCAAGATATTCTATAGCAGTGCTTGCAGCGGGACATGGTCAATGAGGACCTCCCACCCAAAAGGATCATCATTGTCTTAACCCCTAAGAATGAGCACCGTCACTCACATTCACACAAGAAGAGTTAGCACGGCTAGAGATCAGGAAGTATGCCTTGCGTGTTGCAATTGTCATCAAAGGCATTGAGATCAAATCCTGCTTGATTGATACCGGAGCCTCAATTAATATCATGTCGCCAGAAACATTACAACTATGCGGCATCTCTAATGAAGAAATCGAGCCTTCTGCCATTACGGTGACTGCATATGACAACTCCCGAAAATTTGCACAAGGGGTAGTCACGTTGGAAGTAGGACTCGGACCATGTACTATTACCATCGAGTTTCATGTTTTAGAATTAGATCCCACGTTTAACACCATAATGGGATGTCCATATCTCGAAGCAATAGGAGTTGTTGCCTCAACTAATCCTCAATGTGTGAAGTTCTCATACAAAGGGTAGGTTATTAAAGTAACCAACGTGCCTATTGTGAACAACATGAGTAATCTCTTTTCTGCATTGCCACTGTCAGAATCTGTTCCACTGCTAGTCTCAACTACAGAGTTGCCCAGGGTCATGACATTGACGACCTCGCCACTAGATACAATTATTTGGCGGATGATGAGAAGGATGGGATATCAACTAGGAAAAGGATCGGGCAAGAAGCTGTAAGGAGTTGTACACTCCATCAAAGCTGTGCAGAGACCAAGAAGGCAAGGACTCAGATTTGAGCCAAGTTTCATTCCAAGGATGGTTTATCGGCCAAAACATGCCATGGGGCTCCAAAAATTCTTTATTAAAGGGGAGACCATGATGATGGCCGGAGACGAAGAAAAACCAGACACAACAACCAAGAGGAGGAGGGCATTAGAACATGAGGAAGAAATGGATAACCTGAGCTCATCCCTGGCCCGGTTTTTCATAGAGAAGGAAGAATTGAAAGAACCATTTAAGGGTGAGCCCGTCGACTCGAGCAAACCTTCATACAACATCCCACGTGAGCCATATCTATGGTTACATATTTCAAGGTCCTCATGCCCCTCCTCTTGAATTCACTTGAGGGCTTTCTTGCCCAATTCTCCCCTCTGGAATATGGCCACCCAAATTGATCACTGGGCCTTAGAGCCCGCTCAAATCTTCTTACTTCACAGGCATCTACACCCGCATGAAGCATCAGGCCCATATGCCCACCAATTGGACCCACGTGCCCCTTAAAATGTTTTCTAGCTTTGGGCCCATGTGCCCGTTTCTAGTCATTGTGGGGCCCACGAGCCCATTTTTCTTATTTCTGCTTAAGCTTTTCGTTACCCCTCGAGCCCCACTGGCTTGTTCTCTTATTCTTATTGAAAACACCCAAAATAAACATCCTCTCACAAACTCACTTTTCTGTTGAGGAGACGTCTCTGCTTGTCTTGGAGGGTGCTCCACACCAGGGACTGCCCTCAATCTTTACCCATTGTAAATACCACCTTTTCAATTCTATCTTCTATAAGAGTAGTTAGGTTAGGGAAAAAGAAAATTCAAGGTAAGTGAGTTCTGGAAAGATATCTCCAACAATTAGCTCAGAAATGCAAAAAATGTGCAAGGCTGCCAAATTTCATAGAAAATGCTATATCCAATATGAGAATCAACTTAATACGGATCATACATTAGGAGTTTATGACATGGTATCAGATAAGGATCTTGATTTTGAGGAAGGAATTGAGGACTTGGCTGATGCGAATACATTTGGACTTAAAAGTTTTGAAGAGCCATCAACCACGGTGGATGAGCTGACAAAAGAATTAAATCTTGAAACACCGGAAGATTCCAAGACCATCCTCTTGACTGTAAACCTCACTCCAATTGAGGAGCACAGCTTAATCAAAATCTTGGAAGAATACAAGGACATGTTTGCTTGGACATACGAAGATATGCCAAGGTTAGACAGCTCATTACATGAACATAATTTAACTTAGAATCATGTAGCTACCCCAGTCAAACAAGAATTAAGGAGTTTCCAACCCGATGTTGTACTTAAAATAAAAGAAGAGGTTGACAAATTACATCAAACAAAATTTATTAAGGTCGTCTTTTATCTACAATAGGTGGCAAACATAGTCTCTATCATGAAGAAGGATGGACGAGTTCGGATCTATATAGGCTTTAAAAACTTAAACTAAGCATGTTCTAAAGATGACTTTCTTCAACCTCATATTGATGTATTAGTTGACAACACCGCTAGATTTGAAATTCTTTCATTCATGGATGGCTATTCTGGATATAATCAAATCTGATTAGCTAAAGAGGACCTAGAGAAGACCTCGTTCACTACACCTTGGGTAACCTACTGCTATGTCGTCATGCCCTTTGGACTAAAGAATGCTGGTGCTACATATCAGAGGGCTATGATGGCTATTTTTCACAACATGATGCGTACCCTTGTAGAGGTGTTCGTGGATGACTTGGTCGTTAAGTCCAAAAGCCGAGAAGATCATCTTGAAGTTTTAAGAAAGGTCTTACAAAGAGCTAGGGAATATAAAATGAAGATGAACCCTAAGAAATGCACATTTGGAGTATCCTTAAGAAAGTTGTTGGGTTCATAGTGAGCAAAAGGGGCATAGAGATCGACCCAAATAAGGTTAAGCAATCATTGGTCTGCCTCCTCCAAAAAATATGAAAGAACTTCGAGGATTAATCGAAAGGCTACAGTTTGTCCACCATTTTATTTCACAACATTCCCAAAGGTGAAAACTTTCTATGAGTTAACCAAGGCAAGGACCTAGTTTAAATGGGATTCAAAGTGCCAAGAAGCATTCGATGGTTTGAAAAGATACCTAGCTAGTCTCCATGTACTTCGACCACTAGTCCCTGGCAAGCCCTTAGTTCTATATATCTCAGTTTTGGAGAATTGATTTGGGGTAGTCCTTCCACAAGTGGATGAAGAAGGGAAAGAGTGGGCAACCAATTATTTGTCCAAGATTTTTGATTTGTGTGAGCAGAAGTATACTGTAGTAGAGAAGGCCTGCGAGTCTAGGTAGTATAGAAGCTTAAAAACTATTTTTTTGCTCATGAGGTCAACCTTATTGCTCGCATCAATCCCATTAAGTTCCTTATAGAGAAGATTATTCTAACTGATTAGTTAGGTCATTGGCAAAGCTTTCTTTCACAGTTCGATATCACTTATCTTTTCTAGAAGGTGATTAAGGGCTATGCCATTGATAAACATCTTGCTCACCACCTCATACCCATCTTTAACTTGGTCTAGTCGGAGCTCCTGGATGACAAACTAATGTTGATCCAATCTTGCAACCTTTGGACATTATATTATGATAGGGCTTTGAATTCGCAAGGTATGGGAATAGGAATTGTTCTTCTGTCACCCGAAGGTGTCACCATTCCATAAGCATTTCATCTTGATCTTTCAGCAACCAACAACATAACTAAAAATGAAGTCTTGCTGGGTAGGCTAGAGGCCGCTCACTTCTATGGTGTCACTAAAATGAAGGTGATAGGTGATAGCCAGCTAATTTTGTGCCAAGTTCTAACCAAATACTAAAATTCTCATTCAAACCTCAAACCCTGCCAAGAACTCACCTTTTGCTACATCAAGCTATTTTCTAAACTCACTTTTGTCTATGTTTCCTGAGCTCATAATATTCTTGTTGATGCCTTAGCCTGCTTAACTTCATCTCTATCAGTCCTGCTAGGTAGATAGGTATGGACTATCCATGTCCGTAGGAGGTCAATGCTGGTGACTAAGGATGGACATTTCTTAAAGGTCAAGGAAAGATTTGGTAGGAAGGAAGATCTGGAGCAAAAAAAAGAGATTTCTTTGGTTGAGTTGGAAGAATTAGATGAGGGTAAGAAGCCTTCGTATGATGAGATTGTGAGGTCTTATCAAGATCATACGTACCCGCCTGGATCCAATGCAAAAGAGAAGAAGGCCATTAGAAGAGTATCCCAAAGGTACACAATCTTAGGAGAGGTGCTCTACAACAGGAGCCTAAGCAAAATCTTACTCAAATGCATTGATGAAGTAGAAGTAGAGTTGGTGTCGAAGGAAGCACATTCTAGGGTCTGTGGAGGGCCACGTCAATGCTCAAGCTCTTGCCAAAAATATCATCCGACAAGGGTATTATTGGCCAACCCTAGAAAGAGGACTACTCTATCTTTGTCTGGCACTGTCACTCTTGCCAACTCCATGATGACAAGACCCATTCTCTTACATCTGAAGTGCACTCCAAATCATTCGTCCTAACAGCTACAAAGTACTTCACCAAGTAGGCAGAAGTGGAAGCTTTCATGGAGATCAAAGCATCAACACTATGCTCCTTCATCAAGCGCAACATCATCACCAGGTTTAGGATTCCCAACGACATTATCACTGACAACGGACCATAATTCCTTTCTCAGGATCTACATGATCTTTGCAACAGGTACAACATTGCATTGCATCATTCATCTTTGTACTATCTGCAAGGCAACGATCAAATAGAAGCCACCAATAAAAACATGATCAAGATTATCAAGAAAACTTGGAAGTCTAGCAAGCTTGTGAACTGGCCAGATATGCTCGTAGATGCCCATAGGCTTATCGTATTTCTGTGTAGACCCCCACTTGTCAAACCCTGTATGCCCTCGCATAAGGGATGGAAGCAGTGGTCCCATACGAAGTACTCTTTCAATCACTCCGAGTTCAGCTCGACAAGGACATCCCCATTTATGAGAGACAAGAATCTCTCTTTGCACAACTTGAACTCCTGGAAGAAATAAAGTTGGCTGCCCCCGAGCATGCCTAGACTTATTATAATAGACTCAAAAGGTTTTATCAAAAGAGGGTGGTAGAGAAAAAAAATTGAAATCAGTGAGATGGTAGTCAAACGTATATTCATTAAGTCGGGTGGTCTCCACTCCAAGTTGCAACCTAATTAAGAAGAGCCTTTTGTTATCACTGAAAAATATCTAGGCAATGCATATGAGATAACAAATGCCGATGGATATTCTCCCTTCTTAAACCCCTAGGGTGGGTAAACCGTCCAAATTCAAGGGGAACCCAAGCTAATTAAGAGATGAAGACAAGAAAGATTCTTGGAAAGGAACCTCATTTTCTCGTGGTGTTTGCCGCTTGAATCTTAATTAACATTAAAGGACTAATGAATTGTTCCAATACTAGCACATTCTCCTAAAAAACTCAAAAAATTAAATATTTTCAAAAATTCAAAAAAAAATGAATATTTTTAAAAACCCAAAAAATGAATATTTTCAAAATCTAAAAAAATTTGAATATTTTCAAAAATCTAAAGAAGTTGAATAACTTCAAAAATCCAAAAAAATTGAATATTTTTAAAAATACAAAATAATATGCATCATTTAACTTGGCTCGGCCTTGATTTTTTGCATTTACTTGTATTCATGTTTATTTTTCTATCTTGCATGTTTCTATTTTCGCATTGCATATTTGTCTTTGTTATCACCCGTTAAGAGGACTCTTCCCTTTGACCTAAGTCAAGGTAGACGGCAATAGGCAAAGAGATGGGTCATGGTGAAGATTTAACCTCCTTTATCATGTATTTTAGTAATTCAAGAACAGAAGGGGAGAAATTCTCACCATGACAGGTAAGTCCCCTCAACCTTTATCACATCTCATTTTTTTAGTCATTTATTTATCCCACCTTGTTAATAAGGCTACCCCCTTGACATATAAGCAAGGCAAGATGATAATAAGCAAGGGGTAAGCCATGGCATAGATCTAACCCCTTTATTAGGTATTTCAGAAAGAACACAAGTCAAGGAGGGGGGAGTCTCGCCAAACAGGTATGTTTCTTACCCTTACACCTGCTATTTTATTTTATTATTGTCATTTATAATTCTTTAAGAGGCTTCTGCCCCCTTAACAAACTTGCAAGGGGTCAAGCCAAAATGCGATGCTAACTAGCCTTTCGAATGATGTCATCAAATAACTCTGAAGTAAACAAAGGTCTGAATACATCATTAAGTGATACAACAAGGAAGAAATAGAGCAGCTACAATAAATGAAGAGCTAAGCTTGCCACACACGTCAGATCCCACTGCTGCCCTCTCCAGAGGAACAAGCACGTGGAGGAGGCATGCAAGTTGTGTCTACTAACGCTGCTGCAGCCGCCTTGTTCCAGAGATGCTCAGAAGAAGTGGCCAAGTACGCAGTGGCACCACTCATGTGGCTCTAACTACCCTGCTAGCTCTAGCCATGGTGACTCCAGTTGCGATGGCCGCCACTCCTATGTGTGCTACTCCAGTGGGAACTGCTCTGATGTGTATGACTCTAGCTTTGCTAAGCGGGAAACACCCTGGCAGTAAACTTGTAACGTCACCTCTGCCATAGCCAAGTGAATTGGTGTCCACAGGAGCATCTGCTTTAAAGATCGGATGGCCTGGGTATGCTAGCGCTCCATCTCCCACATGGCTCTATCATGTTGGTGTTGAAGATTGGAGACAACCATCTGGGACCTCAGGTCAGCCGGTGCTAACTGCCATGTCTCTAGCTCTGTCTCCAAGGTCTAGATGCGTGCAGAAAGTGTACTCTGAAGATCTGCAACATAGAGAAGTAAAGAAGCAAAATGAGCCAAAAGAATAGATAAAAGTTCAATCAAGAATACATCTGTCTCCTTGGCCGCCAGGGCCTCCATGTCCTCGCTCAAATGCTGACAAAGCTTGGCTACTTCTTCCCTCGACAAGGAAGGAGGGGAACCTTCAGCACGAGCCTTATACTGCAAACCAAAAAGAAGACATATCATAACCAGGCAAGGAATTAAGACAGATAGAGAAGTAGTAGATGAAACCTTTTTACCTCGGTCTCCAAGGTAGCACGAAGAGTGGCCACCTCCTCCTGTAGGCTAACGATCTCAGTCCTCTGTTGGAACAACAACGCTCAAGCTTTCTAAAAAATTACATGTGTCAGATGTAGTAGCAAAAAAAAAGGTGTAGCTAGAATAGGAGAAGGTTACCTGACCCTCTGGGATGAACAAGTGACCGTACATGTCCTCATAGCGGCATAGGTAGTCTAAGCTGACGTGTGCCCAACCATCGAACACCTCGCTGCCCTGGTACCAAAGCTCAATGGAATCACAGTAGCGCTCTGTCCAATCTGTTGCAAGAATCAGATGTCTAACCTGTTAGGAATCGGTCCAATCAGATTGGCACAGTGGAAAATTATTGATTCCTCTTGATCAAAACCGAACGACGTCACCAAAATTGGTATTCGAAACATTTTTGATCACATACCTTTGTAGGATTCAAATAATCCTTAAAGACCAGAGAAGATTAATGGGGTGTTTGGTTGCATGATAATTGAGGTTTTTATTTTAATTTTTAAAAATTGTAAGAAAACTTGTTAAAAGAGGTGTTTGACAACCATGACAATTTTATGTTTTGAAAGTGATTTTCTTCTTAAACAAAAAAAGAGGGTCTCACCTCTTTATTTTTCCTTGTGGTCCCCCACTTTATTTGGTCATTTGCTGTGGTTACTCTTTTTTGTAATCACATCCCTCCAAACATGATAATTTTATGTCATGAGTTGGTTTACTTTTTATTTTAATACAATTTTTTATCATGAAAGTGTACAAAAAATTATCATGCAACCAAACACCCCATAAGCATTCTCACACTCGTTCAGCCACTTAAGTGTGCGGCCTCTAGTCATATCCACACGAGCTGCCTCCATAGTCGGGTTCTCCTTCACGTAGGACCTTCTTACTTGCCTCGGATGAAGTCCCATCTACTCTCGACGACCTCCAACACGGGAAAACGTGAAGGAGTGAGGTAGGGACAAAATTTGCAGTCTTGACTTGTGGGTCTCATGCTTAATTTGCTATTACATAGGAAATTTGGAGTTTTTCACAAAAATCCCTCCTTTCTCTATATTTACACCCTTGCCCCCTGTCGACTCCAGAAACGGGTTCCGGATCGGCACCTAAAGAAAAGGTGAAAGATAGAATAGGGGAAAGGGAGTGAATCGGAAAACACTCAGAAAGCGATAAAATCCTCACCTCGGTCCCACACTCACATTGATCCCCGAACTTTCATCTCCCAGCGTCGCTCTTGCACCGAAGGGACGGTTCGGGTCATGTGGGAGGAGAGTGAGGATGGAATGAAAGAACTTAATGAATAAAGAATAAAAGTAGGTGGTCACCAGGAACTGTGGGTTCTGATTTATGGAAATAAACAAGAGATTAAGTTAGATGACCGTGTGTACCTTAGCGCGGGAGATTGACATGTGAGTTCAACCTTCTTCCTCTTTGGCTAGCTGATGAGGGAGAGTCCAACTGATGCTAGCTTGATGCATCTGTGCAACTAGGAATAGTTTCTATGAAGGATACATTGGATGAATCCACCGTTAAATGTACATAAATTGACTGATAAGACGAGGACTTAAAATAGCAGACTTCGGATTTGTCTGTGTAATGCCGGTGTAGAAGTCACAAAGAGCCAAGGTGATGTCATAATTGATCTCTATTTATTGGATATGAAAGATAGCTTGGTGAAGAACACTTCTTCTGAAGGAAACCTGGCTGAAAAATGATCAGGGAGATCTGTTGAAGCCGATGATAAAAAATGCAGCATGTTAGAGCATAAACCAGCTTCTCTTCACTTCGGGATAATCTTCGGGCACCAGGATGAAGAGAGAACCATTTGGAGAGGTTTGGACGAGCCTAGGGTGGCTGGAAGATGATGGGGAGAGTGATGGAGGATGGGATGCCCTTCTTAAGTCGTTCAAATGGGCTCCCTTTATAGGGGATAAGAAATAGGTCCAAAAATAGAGGCTTTAATACATCCGACCTCAGGTTGGATTTCCTCCATTTAATGATGCTAATTTTCATCATGAGACTTCTAGAAACCTACCCAATGGATTTAAAGGGATTGAAAATCGAGGATCACCTTCTCCATGTTCAAAATATGTCTCCATTTGAAGAGGAAACAAATATAATAAGACAACAAGTTGGATTTCCATCATTAGATGATGCTAATTTCGACCATGAAGCTTCCAGATACTTTACCAAGTGATATAGAGGAAGAAAAAGGAAGGTAAGGTTTTGAATTGGTCAGAGATGTGCCCAATGGGTTGGGCTTGCATGCAATTGGGCTTGATAAGGGTGCGTGCGGACAGAATTGCGCGTTTGATTTCTGAAGGTCGCTACGGACAAATGGGAGATCAGAATTGAATACCGTTTATTGCATTGAAAAGAGGACTCATAACTTAAGATTATTGATGTTGAAGACTTGTTCATTGGATGTGGACAGAATCCTGTGAAAAAATTTCAGGTAGAGGATATGTCAGAAAAGTATAATTTGGCACACAACCAAGCGGCGCGACCTTGGTGCGAAGACCACCAAGAGAAACATGGAAGTTAGAATGGGATCTCATTTGAGAAAAATATATTTGATTAAAGATCAACAAATCTTTCTCAGATTTCTAGTGAACTCCTTGGCTCGTCCAAAAGGATCGTTCAACTTGATATTAGTGGTCCAAAGAGATGTTGCCAATGGAATAAGGGTTTAAGCTCCAAATAAGGCCAAATTGGCGTGTCTACAGCTTGCCTCACCTTGATGTTGGCTTTGCAAGGGAATGGTATGTAATGGAATGGAATGGAATGTAAATAAATGTAGCGAAGTTCAATAAATTGTAGTGGAGTGGAGTGAAATAGCGATGTACTGAAAAGGTGGCATCAAGTTGTAGATATAGATATGCTCATCAACCAAATTAGGCAAGGAGAATCTGCACAAGTTTCTTGGATTACTGCCACATTTCGTCAAACCTTCTTATATATGATTGGTAAAAGGTGTGCCGTGGGCACGAGAGAAGAATAGCCAACCTCCAACACGGTGGGGAGTCCCTGAATCATGGGTTCATGGGTTTATCATCAGCCAGCAACCCGATCTTTACGGTGTTCCTGTACTGTGATGGGCTAAGGTTTAGAAAGAGAATTATTTTGCAAAATAAAAGAATACCAATCGAGCATATTCAGGCTCTCATATTCATTTGAGTTTTCCAAAAGACATGATTTGATTCGGAATGGAATGATCTTGATTCCAAAAGGCAAATGTTTAGGCACAAGAATAGACCATGAGGATAATGGTGGTGCAAGACTTATGATAAAAAATGGGTGTCCATGGTGAGATATAAAATGGGGACTGCCATGGTGGGATAAGTAATGGTGGGATAAGTAGCAAGAAAGTGCTGCAACAACCACGGTGGGATATAAATGAAAGATGTTGAGGGACACATAGTGATTGTTATAGATGACGAATACGATGACACGGTTGGATTAACGAACATGGTGGGATATTGAAAAGATCAAAATTAGGATGTATAATGAGAGAATGTACCCGATGAGATACAGAGGATATTAAGTAAGAATGCAATGGAACTAATGCAAAACTATATGATGCATGCTGGGCTAAAAAAGTCAAAATTTTACTTAACAAAAAAAGTCACTCGATTGTTATTCTAGGTTCATTGGTAGATACCACGTGCAATAAAAAGGGTTCCTTACCCAGAATCTTTCCAACCTTCAATCTTTCATTGGCCAAAGTTTAGTTTTGATTTGGTTGGTCCACCCAGACCCTGGGGGTTAAGAATGAAGAATTGATAAGGAAGTCCTTGATAGGCTTTGAAAATGTTGAGAGGGATTTCTCTACTTGCACCCAATTGCCTATTGGGGTTCAGCCTATTCAGGTCTTTTCTTCTTTATTGACAAACCAATTTTTGTGGTACACATTCGGACAGGTGCTTTAATCTGTGGGGCATTGCCCATCTTTTGGTGCCTTTTTTATTTTCTACATTTTTGGGTACTTATTTAGACATGCCCTTATTTGTTTAAACCTGTGGGGTTTATTGCCTATCTTTTGGCACCCTTTTCTTTTGAGAAGTTGAACCTTTAGAGATGGCCTCCTACTAAGGCAGTGGATGCTTTCGATACTCTCCTCCTCTAGTCCCCTTAGCCTATCTTGGACTGAACAGAAGAGAATATGGTGAGGGTTTTCCTTCCATCTCTAAGCCTTGCCAAGCTTCTCTCAGGTGTCAGGTCATCCATATTCTGGGATCGGGACGTGTTGTGTGTGGGATGGTATCCACCCTCAACTCCTAAAGAACAACCACATGTGGACTCAAGTCATACTGGTAGTTCTCTCCATTTTTGAGGTAGATTACATTCCATGGGTGAATCAATTAAAAACATGCCTTGCATTGTAAAGAATTCATTAGGATAAAAGTTCTCATCAATCATAAATTTCTCTCAAGTAAGATTGTCATGTGAGATTCAAAATCATTTTAAAAAAACATTGTCTTGCGGATGACATAATGATGATGAATGTAATTTCCAGTAATACCTGAGAGAAATAAAAGTTCATTGTTGATGACAGCTTTGCTTGTGCTTGCCTCGCTGCTTCCACTTTTAATATGCTCCAAATTGAATTAGATCATAGATTCAGAGTCATATGATGAAGTGAAAGATGTAGAGGATCAGATTTGGCATGAAGGAGTCAAATTTAATGATATATAAGGCAAAGTTTGTGGTATCACCCAAGAAATTTCTCTACCTTTGATTTTTGTTGAAAGTAAAATTGGAAAAGAAAGAGAATTAAAAAAGGAAAGAAAAATGCTCGAAAACAAAAGTGAGCTAAAGTTGGCTCTTGGGCCCAAGCGTTGATACTGGTAGTTCTCTCCATTTTTGAGGTAGATTACATTCCATGGGTGAATCAATTGAAAACATGCCTTGCATTGTAAAGAATTCATTAGGATAAAAGTTTTCATCAATCATAAATTTCTCTCAAGTATGATTGTCATGTGAGATTCAAAATCATTTTAAAAAAACATTGTCTTGCGGATGACATAATGATGATGAATGTAATTTCCAGTAATACCCGAGAGAAAAAAAAGTTCATTGTTGATGACAGCTTTGCTTGTGCTTGCCTCGCTGCTTCCACTTTTAATATGCTCCAAATTGAATTAGATCATAGATTCAGAGTCATATGATGAAGTGAAAGATGCAGAGGATCAGATTTGGCATGAAGGAGTCAAATTTAATGATATATAAGGCAAAGTTTGTGGTATCACACAAGAAATTTCTCTACCTTTGATTTTTGTTGAAAGTAAAATTGGAAAAGAAAGAGAATTAAAAAAGGAAAGAAAAATGCTTGAAAACAAAAGTGTGCTAAAGTTGGCTCTTGGGCCCAAGCGTTGATAGTGGGCCTGCAAGCCCGGGAAGGGTTGGAATCAAGGGGCATGTGGGCCCAAGGGTTGAATGTGAGCCAGAGGGCCCAATTGATGTTGATGGGCTTGAGGGCCTAACTAAAGGTGATGGGCTCGAGGGCCCGATTGAAGGTTGAGCTTGAGGGACCCAACAAATGTCGACTCTGAAAATTTGACGGGGCACCTCTCCTTTTCAGGGAAGTCTGTGAATCCGGATCATCACCTCAAGAGGGTTGAGAAAGAAAGAAAGAAAAACAAGGAAAGCAATTCTCAACTCGGTCCCACACTCACATTGATCCCCGAACTTTCATCCCTTGGTGTCGCTCGATCACCAAAGAGACGGTTCGGGTAATGTGGGAGGAGGATGAGAAGTATAAAATTAAGACATGTGGTTGCCAGTAACCGCGGGTTCTGATTTATGAAATAAAGATGACCGTGTGTACCTTAGCGTGAAGAGTGCGGGTCAAAGTTTCTCCTTCTTCGGCCAGATGAAGGAGGGAGCTTGGACATCTTGGGATGCCCGGGGAGTCGTGAACCAGCCTCTGGAATGACCGGAATCGGCCTCAATTTATAAGAGAATGACCGTCACAATCCATGCTAAAAAAACAGGGGATTTGCGCCCTGGTGCTGGGCGCATGTGCCTCCAAGTGGGGGCGCATCCTATCCATCTGAAAATTTTGGTCTGATCCGTTCGAAAAATTCGATCCGATCCGTTCAGAGGTAAAGTTCCGGTTGAAAAATAGTTCCCTCATGCCCTCGATCGGGGGCACAAGGCCACATGCCTTAGGGGTAGGGCACATGGTCACGTGCCCTAGGTCTTGGGCGCATGTGCCCAGGGACCAGGGCGCATGGGACTGTTTTGCACATCCTTCTTCCGGAAGCCATTGCGGACACTCCTAAACTCGAAAATTGACGCCGTTTGTTACGTTGTAAAGATAACAGGACAAAAAAGTTTTCTATTGCAACGGATCAGGCATAACATCATCCAAAACTTCAGAAATTTTTTCGGAATTTAGGACAGTGAACAGAAGATCTGATACTGGTCGGAATGACTCCGACGACCAACCGGAAAGACACGGCATGAATAAAAACTTATCTGGAGTGTGAATCTGACCATTACCTTCAATGCATTATCATTATGCATTGGTCATTTAGCCAATTTCTGTGTTTACATGATTTACGTGTGGCTTTCGCTCATAGTTTTGTGCGGAAAACTTCAGAAAACATCCGATTTCATTCGGCGAAGCTCCAAAGCAATCTTTAAAAGACTCAACATCATTATAAGATCAATCACACATGTTTTCCTATAAAACATGAGTTTTATGCTCTGAATTAGGTAAATTTGGCGTGTCCACAGCTTGCCTCGCCTTGATGTCAGCTTTACAAGGGAATGGCATGTAATGAAGCGGAGTGATTCGGAGTGAATTGTAATAGAATGTAAGTGAGCGTAGATGAATGTAGTAGAATGAAATGGTGATGAACTGAAAGGTGACATCAAGGTGTAGATATAGAAACGCTTATCTACCCAATCCAGCAAAATGAATCTCACTGAGTATTCTAGATCGCTTTCATGTTCCATCAAAACCTCATAATTGACTAGTAAAAGACATGCCATTGGCATGTGAGATGAAAAATAAAAGATAAATGATGTAGTCAACCCTCAGCGCGGTGAGGAGTTCTCGAATTTTTAGGTTCATCATCAGCCAGCAACCCGAACTTTGCAGTGTTCTTATACTGTGATAGGCCAAAGTTTAAAAGAGAAATTGATTTTAAAATGAAAAGAATACCAATCCATGATATTTGGAATCTCAAGTTCAATTAAGTTTTACCAAAATACTCAGTTTAATTCTGAGTGGAATAACCTCAAGTTCTAAAAGGGTTCGTTTAAGCATAACAAAATTGCTCGGGTATCTTGAAAACTATGAATCATGCTCTAGAAAAAATTAGGTATTCGAAAAACGACAAAATAGACTTAAGCCATAGTGGGATTGAAAGATAATGGTGGGACTAACATAGAATGATGGGAAAGAAGAAACAATGGCATGACAAACATGATACGGTGAGATAAAATAAAAGACACGGTGGGATAAAAGAAAGGAAAGAATAAAATATGATAAAATAAAAGAAAGGAAAGAATAAAACATGATGGGATAAAATAAAAGACACGGTGAGATAAAATAAAAGAAAGAATAAAACATGGTGGGATAAAATAAAAGACAGTGAGATAACAATGGTAATGATGAAGAATGAAAAAGAAGATAGATGCGAAAACATAGAAAATTATGTTGAAAATAGTTGAAGATATAGATTGTCTATTGGAGGTCAAGACACTTGATTAGGAACCATCGTCTCTCCAATGCTCAATTTTGGCTTATCCGTGAGTGTGAAGAAATGACCAAGACGTCGTAGATTTTGTTGAAAGGGATCTCGGGCCCAGTCATCGTCACCCTCAAGGTCTTCAACATCAATGTATTTAATACATATTAAATGAACCTAACATAACTAAATGACAAATGGTAGAAGTGATGTGAAGTGAAGGATAGAATGCTGGTGATGATGTGAGATTGATGTGAAACTGAGTGAAGTCTTCAGGCATGGTCTATCAGCTTGCATCGACTGCCTGATTCATCTGCATCTCTGATCCATCGTTGTCTTGCCTTTTGACAAAATATAGCACCATGATAATGTTCAGCTGGGTGGCGCTTCTTCTATTTTCGCCACAGGGTTTGCATGACGTTTCTTTGGGAACACTGATCTCACCAATTCACCTGTTAAGACTTAAAATGTTGCCTACACATTTCTGGTTAGTACCCAACAAACGAATTTTTCATATAAAGCATATTGTTCCCAAAATAGACAACTGAAGTTTTTACTATTAGAACCATCATTTTGAGGTTAAAAAAATATTTTTGATGATGGTTCTTTTAGAAAAAATGTTATTCTCAATATTATAAAAAAATTTTGATTTTTTGAGATTTTTATAAATTTTTCAAATATTTTGGTTTATGTGTCCCCGATCAGGGCACGTGCCCATGCGCCCTGGGGTGGGGCACCTGGCCATGTGCCCCCAGATGAGGGCACATATTCATTGAGGCAAAATATTTTTTTTTTTTTGCAAAAAAATGTACCTGATGGCCTTTCTTTTTTGCCTCTTCAGCTCCTAAAAACACTTAGCAAAGATGATTAAATTTTCATTATGACTCATCCCTTTGCGTATATATCATTTGTCTTGATTTTGAGTAAAAGGAAGGAGCCTTCTTAACAAGGTAGAATAAAATAAATGACTTAAATGAAATGGAGGTAAGGGTTGAGAGAACTTACCTGTCGTGGTGTGAACCCTCTCTTCTCCAACATTGAAATGCCTGAAACACTTGATAGAAAGGGGATTAGATCTTCACCACAACTCATCCCTTTGCTTATTATGGTCAACTATGACTTAGGTCAAAGGGAAGAGCCTTCTTAACAAGGTAATTAAAGCAAAAATGGATATGCAATGCATGAATGGAAATATGCATAACAGAAAAAAAAAATAAACATGGATGCAACTATGGCAATGATCATGACTGAGCTAATGATGCATTTTTTTTTGAATTTTATTGAAAACATTCATTTTTGTATTTTCAAAAATATTCAATTTTTTAGATTTTTAAAATATGCATTTTTTTGGCTTTTTGAAATATGCATTTTTTGGATTTTTGAAATATTCATTTTTTGTGGAGAAAATGCTGGTATTTGAGATAGTTCATCAGTCTTTGAAGTTTGTCAAGGCTCAAGTGGTAGATACCATGTGCAAAATAAAGTTCCCTACCTACAATCCTTCTAACCTTCTTCCTTTGATCGGCTTGGATTCCACCTAGATTCGGTTAATTTACCCTACCCAAGGGGTTTTAAGGAGGAAGAGTATAGAGGAAGTCCTTGATAGGGTTTGGAGATGTTGAGAGGGATTTCTCTACCCCCACTCAAATTGCCCATTGGGGTTTGGCCACTTTGGGTCTTTCCTATTTCTTCCTCTTTTCTATGAGGCACATATTTAGACAGGTTTTTGACCTGTGGGGACATTGCCCATCTTTTAGTGCCTTTTGCTTTGACTATCATTCTAGGTACTCATTCAGACAGGTTGATCTTTTTTCTTTTTCTAACCCGAGAGGTTCAAGCCCATCTTTTGGCACCCTTTTTCACTCTCTGAGACGGCCTCCTACTAGGGTGGCGAGTGTTTTCGATACTACCCCTCTCTAATATTCTCTCCCTATCTTGGACCGAATAGGGTAAGGGTACTCCTTCCGTTTCTAGATTTTTGCCTTACCTTACCTTTTGCAAGTGTTGGGCTGTCTGGATTCTAGGATCGGGAGGTGTTATTTGTGTAGGATGGTACCTACCCTTGACTTCTCACGAACAACCTAGGATCGATGACTTGAGATTATACCTGTGGTTTCTCTTTTTGTATGGAAAGTACTTTTTAAGGTAAACTCCATTCCAAGGATGATTCAATTTTTCTTCATCTGCATTAGTCAATTCATATGCATTGTTTGGATACTTTTCAGTGATTATAAAAGGCCCTTCCCAGTTAGGTTGCAATTTGGAGCAGGGACCCCCGGCTTAACGAATATGCATTTGACTACCATCTCACCGATTTCGAACTTTCTCTCAACCACCCTCTTTTGATAAAACCTTTTAAGTCTATTCTAATAAGTCCGGGCATGCTCGGAAGTAGCTAGCCTTTTTTCATCCAAGAGTTCAAGCTGTTCATAAAGAGATTCTCGTCTCTCATCAACAGGAATATCCCTTATCGAGCTGAACTCGGAGAGAAGGAAGTAATACTTCGTAGGGGACCACTGCTTCCATCCCATATGTCAAAGCATATGGGGTTTGTCCAGTGGGAGTCCTTACAGAAGTATGATAAACCCATAGAGCATCTACAAGCTTATCAGGCCAGTCGGTAAACTTGCTAGACTTACAAGATTTCTTGATGATCTTGATTAAGGTTTTGTTGATGGATTCTGCTTGACCATTGCCTTGTGGATAGTATGGTGATGAATGATGCAATGAAATGCGGTACCTGTAGCAAAGATCACACAGATCTTGAGAGAGAAATTGTGGCCCATTATTAGTGACGATGATGCTGGGGATCCCGAATCTTGCAATGATGTTGTGCTTGATGAAGGAGCAAACTGTTGAAGCTTTAATCTCCATGAACGCTTCCGCTTCAGCCCACTTTGTGAAGTACTCCGTTGCTGTTATTAGAATGAATGATTTTGACCGCATTTCGGAGTTGAGGTCACTCAAGGAGCCAATGATATCAAAAGCCCACATGGCAAAAGGCCATGGGGCATGAATTATATGAAGGGAAGATGCGAGAGAATGAATCTTGTTATCATGGAGCTGGCATGAATGACAGTGCTGGACAAAGATAGAGCAGTTTTCTTTTAAAGTTGGCCAATAATACCCTTGTCTCAAGAATGTTCTTCCTTTAGCACCAACTCGGCTCTTTCTTCATCAAGACACCTGAGTAAGATTCCACTTAGGCTTCTCTTGTAGAGCACTACTCCTAGGATTATATACCTCTGGGATACTCTTCTAATTTTCTTCTTTTCTTTGGTGGTTCATCCAGGCATATATGGCTGATCTTGGCAATACCTCATAATTTTGTCATACCAAGGTCTCTCACTTTCTTCTAATTCTTCCAACTCAATTAAGGAGATTTCTTCTTTGTGTTCCAAGTATTCCTTTCTATTGAATCTCTCTTTAACCTTCAAAAAATGTCCATCCTCAATTGCTGGAATTGATCTCTTACAGTTGTTGATAATTCGCACTTGCCTGCCTAGCGGGACAGATAGAGATGAAGCTAGTGAAGCTAAGGCATCAGCGAGGATATTCTAAAAACGGAGGATATGGACAAAAGTGAGTTTGAAGAATAGCTTGATGTAGTTGGTGGTGAGCTCCTGGTAAGGCTTGAGGTTTGGATGGAAAGTTCGATATTTGGATAGGACTTGGCATAGGATCAATTGACTATCACCTATCACCCTTAGTTTGGTGGCACCATGGAAATGAGCAGCCTCTAGTCCAACCAACAAGGCTTCATACTCATCTATGTTGTTTGTTGCTGGAAAATTGAGCTGAAAAGCCTGTGGAATGGTGACACCTTCAGGTAATAGAAGGACAATACTTATGCCTCTACCATCAGAGTTCAGAGCCCCGTCAAAATATAATGTCCAAATATTGGAAGATCGAACTGACATTAGTTTGTCATCCGGGAGCTCCAATCAGACTGGGTCAAAGTCGGATATGGGATGATGGGCAAGCTGTTCAGCAAGCATAGCCCTTAATTGCCTTCTGTGGAACACAAGTGATATCAAATTGGGACAAGAAGCTCTGCCAATGCCCTAACTGATCAGTCAAAACTGCCTTCTCTAACAGAAACTTGATAGGATTGATACAAGCGATGAGCTTGACTTGGTGAGCAAGAAAATAGTGCTTGAGTTTCTAAACCACCTAAACAAGAGTAGCACAGGTCTTTTCTACCACAGTGTACTTCAGCTTACAAGCATCAAACATCTTAGACAAGTAGTAAGTAGCTCGCTCTTTCCCATCTTCATCAACTTGTGCAAGGACTGCCCCAAGAGAGTTCTCAAGAACCAAAATGTAGAGGACCAAGGGCTTGTCGGGAATTGGTGGTCTAAGTACAGGGAGACTTGCCAGGTATGTTTTTAACCTATCAAACACCTCCTGGCACTTTGAATCCCATTTAAACTCGGCCCCCAACTTGGTTAACTCATAGAAAGGTTCACACCTTTGGGAATGTTGTGAGATAAACTGGCGGGCAAATTGTAGCCTCCCAATCAGTTCCTCAGGGGAGGCATACCAATAATTGCCTTGGCCTTGTTTGGGTCGATCTCTATGCCCCTTTTGCTTACTATGAACCCTAGTAGCTTTCCTGATGAAACTCCAAATGTACCCTTCTTAGGGTTCATTTTCAGTTTATATTCTCTAGCTCGTTGCAAAACTTTCCTTAGTACTTCAGAATGATCTTCCCGACTCCTGGACTTGATAACCAAATCATCCACATACACCTCTACAAGGGTGTGCATCATGTCGTGAAAGATAGCCATCATAGCCCTCTGATATGTAGCACCAGCATTCTTTAACCCAAAGCACATGACAACATAGCAATATGTTCCCCAAGGTGTAGTGAACGAGGTCTTCTCTTGGTTCTCCTCAGCTAAAGCATTTCAAATCCAGCTAGGTTATCAACCAAAACATCGATATGAGACAAAGGGAAATCATCCTTAGGACAAGTTCGGTTCAAGTCCCTGAAGCCTATGCAAATCAAAACACGTCCATCCTTCTTCATAACAGAGACTATGTTAGCCACCCATTATGGATATAGGATGACTTTAATAAATTTTTCTTGATGTAGTTTGTTGACCTTTTCTTTCATTTTGAATGCAATATTAGGGTGGAACCTCCTGAACTTTTATTTAACCGGGGTAGTTCCAGATTTCAAGGTTAATCTATGTTCAACCAATGAATTATCTAATCTCGGCATGTCTTCATATGTCCACATGAACGTGTCCTTATATTCTTCCAAAACTTTGATCAAATGTTGTTCTTCTGAGGGAGTGAAGTTTGCACTGATGAGGATAGTCTTAGGATCTTCCATGGTTCCTAAATTTAATTCCTTCGTTGGTTCATTCCATGTGGCTGTTGCTTCTTCAAATCTTATAAGTCTAGATGCATATGCATCAGCCGTCCTCAATTTCATCCTCAGATTCAAGATCTTCTCTGATACCACCTCATATACTCCTAAAGTATGATCTATGTTATGCTCATCATCATATCGGATATCATCTAACTGGTATTCTCTAAAAAGTTTGGCAGCCTTGCACACTATGTATTTCTGTGCCAATTGTTGTAGATACCTACATGAAACTCTTTTACCTCTGACTTTTTTATTTCCTAACCTAATCTGACCTACTGAAGACAAAGCTGGAAAGGTGGTATTTACAGTGGAGGGAGGATCAAGTAAATTGATCAATGATTCAGAAGAGAGGGATCTATGATTGTGAGCACTCTCTGGGATGAGTAGAGATGTCTCCTCGATGGAAATGTGAGTTTCGGAGAAGATGTTTTTTTTTGGGATTTTCAAGTAAAAAGTTAGAATGAGTCAGAATGACTAGAGGCTTGCTAGAAACTGATGAAATTAATAGAGAGAAAAACTTAAGAATAAAGGGAGAAAAGGGGCTCGTGGGCCCAATGGTAACGAAAATGGGCACATGGGCCCAGAATTGATGAAAGAAAGTAAATGGGTACATGGACCCGATTTTGGAAATGGATGGGCATGTGAGCCCATGTTGGAAAGAACCATCAGTTCTGAAGTTAATGAGAGAAGTAGTGATAGAAATGTATGCCCTACAAGTCAATCATATATGATATGATTTTACATTTCTTCTAATATCTTATTCAGTATAAATGGCATAATCTTCATTACTTGCACTATCTATGTGTCTATCGTAATGAAGTCCTTGGTTGTATGTAATAATGATTGAATCATGATGAGATCATGATAATGAGATCAATCATCTAGAAGCATGTACTCTAAATGTTCCTAGTTGTAGGATCTCGAGATGGGACATTAAGGATCCGGTAAGACTAGTGTATATGATATCTTATTATATGATGAGAATGACCAATCTCATTGGTCATCAGTGTGGGGACACTGAGATACATGTATAGGTGCTCATTAGAAGAATGAGTTCACTGAACTGATTAGTATAGAATCCCTGAATGGTATCTTATCAAATTGTCGATCAGGGTATTCTATTATCACGGTTGCATGGTTGGATCTTTGACATGAGTCGCCAAAGATGACTTGTCGGGCATACCATGTACTTTGACTGTTGACTTATGGATCACTTAGTATTGTGGTCCTGTATAGTTAATGGATTGGGTATATGAGAAACCCGGTGGAGGCAATTGAGTGGACAATAGGGAATCGTCCACTCTCGGTACGAGAGAGAATGTCCTATGGATAGTACTCTAAATCCTTGGCCAATGTAGATAGGATAATTGAAAAAGAGTTTTCCAATTGATCCAATTACGAGTACAAGATTTCATAGTGTCGGTATATTTAGGAGTTGACAATCAATGCTGTACTTCTATCCGACCGAGACATTGGATGGACGAAGATTTATATCCATGTGGTCCACCAATGATGGAAAGGCTCTTTAGAGATGAGTTTATCCCCAAAGCCGTTTAGTATCATAGGATATGGCTTGTAACCTTTTTGATCAGTAGGCCATTAAATCTATTATGAGATAATAGATTTAACTTAAAAGAAGTTGTTCTTTTAATTAGCCCTCAACCAAATGGGTTATTGGGCCTAGTAGGTCATACACATAAGGGCTAATCCATAAGTTTGGGGGCAAGGGTGTAAATATAGAGAAAGGAGAGATTTTTGTGAAAAACTCCAAATTCTCTATATAATAGCGAATGCATGAGCCCCACAAGCTAAGGGCTGCAAAATTTGTCCCTACCTCTCTCCTTCATGTTTTTCTATGCTGGAGGCTGTCGAGAGTCGATGGGACTTCATCCGGGGTGAGTCAGAAGGTCTGACACGAAGGAGAACCCAACTATGGAGGCGGCTCGTGGATACAACTAGAGGCCGCACGCTTAAGCGGCTTGGAGAGCGTGAGAATGCTCGATCTTCTCCGGTTCTTTAGGGATTGTTTGAATCCCATAGAGATAAGTGTTCAAAATCATTTCGAATATCGGTTTTGGCGACGTCGTTCGGTTCCGATCGAGACCAAGAATATGATATATGAGGAATTGAAAATTTTCCGCTGTGCTAATCTAATTGGACCGATTCCCAGCAAGTAGTTGGGCTAGTAGGCCCAGTGAGAATAGAAGGCTTAAAAGGGCACATGGGCCCAAAGTGGGTAAGTGGGCTAGGAAGCCCATCCAAAAGATCTATAAATAATGGTACGAGGTTTAAACATGGGATTGTTGTATTTGGGCTTCGTGGAAGGGTTTTGACTTGGTTGGTAGCCTACTCAAAAGGATGATCCAAGATTGGTCTGCCCTTGAGTGGTTCTTGGTGCTCTTCCCCACTTGAGAACAAACGAGTCAAAGATAAGCACAGGTCTTCCAAGTCTTCTTATTCATCTGGAGCCTTTTTTCTCTTGACAGCTATCATGGAACTTTTGTCATCTTTAGCCATCATCATGGTCTCCCATTTAATAAAGAATGGGTGGAGTCCCATTGCATATCTTGGCTGGAAGATCCTCCTTGGGATGGAATTCTCTTTGTATCCCAACCCCTGCCTATGTGGCCTTTTCAAAGATTGAATTGGCTGAGTGATCCCTTGAAGATCCTTGCCCAAACCTTATCCAGGCTGATAACCTAATTTCATCATCATCCGCCATCCCACTATGTCTGGTAGAGAGGCGGTCATGCATCTGACTTCTAGTAATTCTCCCACTGAGATCTGGAGTTGTATTGACAGTCTTAAGGGCAAAGAAGCATCGTTTAGCTTATCCCTTATAGACATGCTAGTCACCTTGACCACTTGCCCTTTAAAGAGAAACTTTATGCACTGGTGGTTTGTTGAAGCCATAGCTCCTATTGTCTATAAGTATGGCCTCCCAAGTATATCCAAAAAATTGGTTCCAATTCTAGAACATTAAAATCTGTTGTAATAGTACATGGTCCAAGTTTGACCACCCCACGTGCAGACTTCTTGGAGTTGTCGTAGGCCATCACCATGGCATAGGATGGCTTGATTTCTCGTTCAGAAATGCCACACAACTGCAAAGTTTCTAGCGGCATAACGTTGATAGAAGCTACAGTGTCAACCAAATAGGATTTCACTTCAATATTACAAATAACCACAGTCACATGCAAAGCATATCTCCTGACCTCTGTATCTTCTAATTCCTCCTGAGAGAAAGTGAGTGTTGGGTGCTCACTTCTGGGGGCTAACACTGTAGTGATCTTCTCAGGTGGGAGATCTTCATTCACCATTACCTTTTGCAAATATTATTGTAAAGTCTCCTGGTGCACCTTTGATCTTTTGATCAAATCAAGTATAGAGATACGGACCGGTGTCTTATCCAAATATTTTAACAAATCATAGGCCATGCCTGGCAAGGGTTCTTTCGCTTGTTATTCCTCCACTAGATCCTGCGGTTGAGTCCCAGCTTGGGAAAAGAGCCGCTGGAACATCCTCCCACTCCGAAGCACTGAGGCTATTTGGCAGTCAGGTAGAGGTGATGAGTTAACTGAAGTGGGATGTGGTGGAACTAGTGTAGGTGCAGCATGTTTGGTAGGCAATGGGATTGGTGGTTCAAGGATGATTGGGTTAGTGGGTAGAGGGGTAGGATTTGGAGGGGATGGTGAAAGTGATACTGGTGGCCAGATAAGAAGAGGCAGGGTGCATGAGTGGTTGATGGGATTAATGAAGGTGTTGGCAATGTGGTAGGTTGTGGGGTTGGTGATATGATAGGTTGGGGTTTTAGAGTGACAGAGCTCATAGGCTGGGGGTTCAGGTTTGGTGGTGATTGTGGTAGCCAGATGAGCAATGGCCGGTGTGTAGCAATCGTTGAGGGAGATGTAGTCAAGGTGGGGGCTGGCCTAATGATGAGTTGGCGAGAAGAAGTGGTGGCCAGTGGTTGGGTTATTGAGCTTGGTGGTGGTTGTGGAGTAGACAGTGCACCGATTATCTGTCTAGGAGGATTCTTGGCAGCAGACCTAGCTGGGTTCACCGGCATGGTTGCGTTGTGGTTTTCTACTTGCCAAACTTGAGCATGGCTGGTTTCTTCCCAGATAATGGAGTGTACTGGACCAATTCCTAGGTTTGGAAGTGTTGGTGCCGGTGCCGGAGTAGGAGCATGTAATAGGAGCTGATTTTGAACAATCCCCAAGCCGGGTTGTTATTGAGGTTGAGCCGGTGGACGCTTCCACCGCTGCTGCCTAGCCTTCATTGTCTATATGCATTCCCCCATTTGAGCCCAATCAATGTTGCCTTGGTTATTCAGATCGTCGATATAATCCTTGAATTGAAAACACACTTCAACAGTGTGACCAAGATATTGGTGGTAAGGACAGTATCGGGACATACCTACATTTATTGGCCAAACCTCTCTTTCCTTGGGCAATTCCATCTTTTTTTCTATCATGAGTACATTGAAGATGTCGGATAAGGAGTAAGGGAGTTGTTGGTAAATCTCTCTCCTAGGACCTCCCCTTCGTGGTGCCTGATTGGATGGTGGCGGTGCCTATTGTAGGTAGGTTGACAAGGTTGCTGGCGTTGCACTACTAGCTGAGGTGGTTGTTGTGGTTGTGGTGGCCTAACCTGTTGTTGAGGGGGGGGTCGTAAGAATGGTTCTGTAGTGGGTTTCTGAACTGGTTTTGACGGTTCCCTCCCTGGTTCCCCACAATGTTTATAGCTTCGTTGTTGACCACTCCCTCAGTTGTAGGCCCAGCTGGTGCAGAGGGGGTGTTCCTGATGTTCCTAGGTTTGGGATCAAATGGATTTATCGTGGTAGCATCTTTGAAGTGGGCTTGCAAGTATCGGGCACTGTCATAAAGTTCATTCATGGTGGTAGGATGGTGCATAATCAAGACATTCCTTAGAGCTGGTGTGGTGTTCCCGATAAGCATCTTCACTTGTTCCCCTTCAGAAATAACATCTGTCAGTTTCTTTGCCATTCCCCTCCAGCGATCAGCAAACTTTATGAAGTCCTCTTCGGGCTTCATCTTCTCAGCAATCAAATCTGTAATGGAGCATGATGGTGCCACCCGGTCTCTGTATCTTTGCAAAATTTGGTCTTTACAATATCAAAGTCTCCTGTCTCAAAGGAGTCGAGTGAGTAGGACCATTCAAATGCAGACCCTTCTAGTGATCGGCAGAACAAGAAAGCAAGAACCCTACGATCATTTTTCCAGAATGAGGACTCGTAGAAAAAATCTTTTAGGTGGATAAAAGGATTGCTAGTACCATTGTAGTGGTGATAAGCTGGTAGTTCAAAAGGTGGCAGGTGAAGAACCGACAAAGAAGGAATAGAGACCATAGAAATTGACATGGAGTCTAGGCAACATCTCAACTCTTCATAGCGTTCATTCATATGAGTCAGCTGATTCATGATTACCTGGGTGAGAGTAGGTTCTTGGTTTTCTGGTGGGGGTATGTGGTTAGATGTGTGATTCTAGAATTGACGAGCATGACTTGGCAAATTCTCTGAACATTGTCCCGTGACTTGTTGGGCCAAGGGAGCAACATGGTTGAAATAAGGTGGCTGGACAAATGATGGTTGAACTATAGATGGTTGTGCTAATGATGGTTGAATCACAGATTGCTGAACAATAGGTGGTTGAACAAAGGGTGATTGAATGAGTGGTGGTCGATCCATAAGACATGTAGATGAGGCAACTTGGTTGGCTTCAGCCTGATCAGAGGCAATTTTTCCCTTCACCATAGATTGTATACGGGTGTAGTTTCTAGGTCAGTATAAGGAGACAACTCCCTAAAGAGTTGTTCAACATCATGGGGAGCAGATGGCTGAGGGACCTCTTGCGCTTCTGTCTCAAACAAGGGATTAACATGACCGTCTGACAGAATTCGTTGGTGGCCCATCTCATGCTCTCGATGTTTAGCTTGTTCTTCCATTCCAATGTGTCTTCTAGACCTTAATTGCATTGTCGCCTTTCAACTTCAAGGAAGGTAAAACAAACAAGTTGGCAAAATAAACAAAGAACTTTTTCATAGTTTTTAGTATCTTGCAAAAAAATGTTAGAGTTTTGAATTTTTCTTTGACAAACAAGTGATGCAAAGACTTGAAAACAAGATTACGCAATGATTTTGATTAAACCTTAAGTTTATGGATTTGTTAAGAATTGTTCTCTTAACAAATAGGTTAGGATCCTAACTCTAATCTCTAATGACCTAGGTTTCACACAATCTCACCACGTGTAGGTAACATAGGATGCTCTGGGTTTTGGGGAGTGATACAACCAACTTGATTGTGAAGAGGAATACTCCACGTATGAGGAATTACGGAGGCCTTGATGAAAGCCAACCAAGTCAACTAGGAAGGAATATCCCAGAAGAGAGGTCAGAATCCACCAAGAAAGTGCTTTGGATGGGAGGGGTAAATGGGAGAGTGAGCTCCCGCCTCAAAAAAAGTGTAAAATAAGGAGGTAGAGAGAAGGAGCAGAGAATGCACTCAAGTAATAAAGCAAGTAATAAACAAAACATAAACTTAAATAAGCAAGCAATGACACAAGGAAGGTAACTAGAAACTAGACAAGCAACTAGAAACTAGAATCTAGATCTTGTCTCACACGGGAGCCAAATGGAGATAGTGAAAACTGATGAAAAGAAGAGGGTTAAGATCTGATAGCCAAGCAAAAGGGTGGTCCATGTGGGTATCGATGTAAGAATAAGCTGGTTCATGTGGGAATAGGGGTAAAATGTGAAGGTGGTTCACGCGAGAACCGGTTTTGGGTAAAAAAGGGTGGTTCACATGGGAAACGGTTTGAATGATCAAAGGAGGGCCACGTTAGGCCAATTAAAGGTGAAAAAGGATCTGATCCAAGTTGGGATAGATCTCAAGGAAAGTGGTTTGGTTCACGTGGGAACCGAAGTAAAGAAAGAGGTTGGTTCACGCGGGAACCAGTTTAAAAGGAAAAAGGGTGGTTCACGCGGGAACCGATTTAAATGACAACTGAAAATAAAAAAGAGTCACACGGTGACCAATTTGAGGGTGATAACCTATAGCAAAGAGATAAAATATGATTTTAATAACTGAAAATAAATGTTGGTTCACGCGGAAACCGGTTTGTAGAAGAGAGTTGGTTCGCGCGGGAACCAGTTTTAAAGCAAAGGTGGGTTCACGCGGGAACCGATTTGAAGTAAAATGACAAAAATTAAATGAGGTACTTGGCACTTCAGATATGATGAAATATGGGTGACATCAAAATTTTTGAGATGGCATGAAATTTAAGAGAGGTGGAAAGAAGGGAAGGCTCACGTGGGAACCGATCTAGAACTAGAACTAATTGCAAAGAAACACTAAGCACCCAAACTTAAAGACATTGCTTGTCCGTGGTCGCCACAAAGCTGTTGACTCTGAAAATTCGATGGGGGCTCCTCTCCTTTTCAGGGAAGTCCGTGAATCCAGATCGTCACCTCAAGAGGGTTGAGAAAGAAAGAAAGAAAAACACAGAAAGTAATTCTCACCTCGGTCCCACACTCACATTGATCCCCGAACTTTCATCCCTTGGTGTCGCTCGATAACCAAAGAGACGGTTCGGTTCATGTGGGAGGAAGATGGAAAATATAAAATTAAGACATGCGTCGCCAGGAACCGCGGGTTCCGATTTATGAAATAAAGATGACAGTGTGTACCTTAGCGTGAAGAGTGCGGGTCAAAGTTTCTCCTTTTTCGGCCGGCCGATGAAGAAGAGTCCTCAATGCATGGGTGCTTTATTTTCTATGCAACTAGACAAACAAATAGATGAAAAAGACAACTATAACTAAACAAAGTGGAGTATATGTAAATAAAATAACATGAAACACACAACTGACTAGAAACTGACTGGATTCAGGTTATCTCTAACCCATTCTTTTTATTTTCCAATTAACAGATTAAAAGTAATGCAAAAAATGTAAAAAATAATAGGAGGATGGAGAATCACGAAACAAAGAGATAGGAAGAGGAACATAAATATCCTAATAAGAATTGAGAGAGATATGGAGAAATCTGGGTTGTCGAAAAAGCCGAGCAGCAGTCCAAGATCTGCCAGGCGCGACTTTGCTTCTGAGCTCATCATGACCATACCTAACCTCGGAATCATGTGACGTTGATTGAAAACTGAAGAAGACTTGGATAGGAAGAACATTGATGTTGAGAGCTCGGATAGAAGGCATCCACACGCTGCTGTAGAAGCCAAAGAAGAGAGACTTGGTAGATCACCTGCATACCAGCCTTCCTCTCTCTTGAACTGACTTTTATCTCTCTAAAAACATGAAATTCTCTTTCTAAAAATCACAAAATTGATGCATGAGGAAGCTTGGACATCTTGGAATGCCCAGGGGATCATGAACCAGCCTCTGGAATAACCGGAATCGGCCTCAATTTATAAGAGAATGACCGTTGTGATTCATGCTAAAAAATAAGGGATTTGCGCCCTGGTGCTGAGCGCATGCACCCTGATTCTGGGTTCATGTGCCCTGGTTCTGTGCGCATGCACCCTGGTGCTGGGTGCATGTGACTCCGTGTGCCCTGGTGCTGTGCGCATGATCCGTTTGAAAAGTTCGATCCGATCCGTTCAGAGGTAGAGCCCCAATTGAAAACTGATTCCCTTGTGCCCTCGATCGGGGGCACAAGGACACGTGCCTCGGGTAGGGTGAATGGCCACGTGCCCTAGGTCCTGGGAGCATGTGTGCCCAGGGACCTGGGCGCATGGGACTATTTTGCGCGTCCTTCTTCCGGAAGCCATTGCGAACACTCCCAAACTTGGAATTCAACGCCGTTTGTTTCGTTGGAAAGATAACAGGCTGAAGAAGCTTTCTATAGAAATGGATAAGTCATGACATCATCCAAAACTTCATAATTTTCTCTAGAAATTAGGACAGTGAACAGAATATCTGATACTGGTAGGAATAACTCCAACGGCCAACCAGAAAGACACGGCATGAATCAAAACTTATCCAGAGTGTGAATCTGACCATACCTTCAATGCATGATCATTAGGTATTGGTCATTCAGCCAATTTTCATGTTTACACGATTTACGTGTGGCTTTCGCTTGAAAATTATGGCATTGTGCGGAAAACTTTGGAAAACATCCGATTTCATTCAGTGAAGCTCCAAATCAATCTTTAAAAGACCCGGCATCACACATGTTACACTATAAAATATGAGTTTTATGCTCTGAATTGAGCAAATTTGGCATGTCTACAACAAAAAAAATGGGCATGTGGACTTGATTTAGGTGATTGGTAACAAGATTGTGATTTGGAAGATTTG
The DNA here is from genome assembly GCA_036172225.1 of Cryptocoryne crispatula var. balansae. Taxonomy (NCBI): domain Eukaryota; kingdom Viridiplantae; phylum Streptophyta; class Magnoliopsida; order Alismatales; family Araceae; genus Cryptocoryne; species Cryptocoryne crispatula. The sequence continues at coordinate 36,314,700 of CM069920.1, forward strand.
TGATGGGCTTGTGGGCGCCATCGAAGAGTATGGGTGCACAAGCCCAAAGTTGAAGTGGGAGCACAGGGGCCCGATTTCGAAGTAGTATGGGCACGTGGGCCCGATGATGAAGAAATGGAGGTATACAGGCCCGAAGTTGAAGGAGTGTGGGCATGTGTGCCTGAGGTTGAAGGAAGGTGGGCACGTGGGCCCGATGATGAAGAAATGGAGGTATACAGGCCCGAAGTTGAAGGAGTGTGGGCATGTGTGCCTGAGGTTGAAGGAAGGTGGGCATGTGGGCCCGATTTAGAAGAAATTTGGGCACATGGGCCCGGTTGCAAAAAACAAGGGCATGTGAGCCCGGTTGTGGTGAATTACGGTCACGTGGGCCCGATTGAGGTGAATTGTGGGTACGTGGGCCCGATTTAGAAAAATTAAGGGCACATGGGCCTGATTGGGGAGAATTATGGGCACGTGGGCCCAATGGAATGAAAGGGGCACGTAGGCCCAGTTGGGGAAAAGGGGTGCATGGGCCTAGTTGAAGGAAAGGGGCATGCAAGCTTGAATGATTAAAAGGGACAGGGGTTGAAGAAAAGGGGCATAAGAGCCCAGTTGATGGCACATGGGCCTGGTTGGATAAAGGGGGCACGCAGGCCCGTTGATGAAAAGGGGCACACGGGCCCGATTGAAGGAAAGGGGCACAAGAGCCCAGTTGATGGAAAGGGGCACATGGGCCCAGTTAGATGAAAAGGGCATAAGGGCCCGATTGTAGAAGAGGGGCATGAGGGCCCAGTTGAGTGGGATAAAAGTGTAGGCCGTGGCCCTAAGATTGATAGATTTTGGGCCCATGGGCTCAATTGATGATTGTGAGAAGGATAAAGAAAGGGCAATGACCTTATGATTGAGGAATTGTAGGCCCATGGGCCTGATCTTTGATTAGAAGGAGTAGAGAAAGGGTCGTGGCCTTAAGACAGATTTCAAGGATTTTTCCTGCCTAGCTAGAGAAGGTCCTAGTATCCCTTTGCTATGGTCTACATCCTTTAGGAGGATTGTCGATTCGTTCCCCATTTCACTGACCAATTCTATCCCCTTATCTTTTAGTTTAGGGGTCAAATCTATCTCCCCAGCTTCAGGGATCAATGTCAATGATACAACATTTGATCTGTACTTGGCAAATCCTTCCCTAGTCCTTGACAATCAACTAAATTTGTGATCCCCACATCTAAGCTCCCTGCAGTAAGCTTCTCTTCAGGTTGTTCCAAGGAAGAGGCCATGCCTAGCCTAAGAGATTCTAGAAGGATAGAAGAGTTTGGCTCGACCTTCCTTAATTGATTTGATTTTGAAAGATAACAATGATATGTTGAGAAGTTGATTCCTCTAACAGGGCAGGAGCACAAATAGTTGGAGTGATCGAATCATCTGCTGGGGCAGGAGCTTGAAGGGTCGAAGTGACTGAATCTTCTACTACAACAAGAGCAAGAGTAGTAGGAGTGATTGATTCCTCTGCCAAGGCAGGAGTATGAAGAGTTAAAGTGACTAAATCATCTACCATAGTAGGAGTAGGAATGATTAGATTAATTGGTTCCTCTGCCAAGGTAAGAGCATGAATGACAGGAGTGACTGGTTCCTCTGCCAAGGCAGGAGCAATAGAAGAAACAAATGCCTTAACCAACTTAGGGTGAACCCTATTTTTAGGGGTTGATTGAATACCCAAGGGTTGTTCAATTGGTGTCGGCATAGAAGTCGGTTCAGGATAAGGAGCTATTGGTGAAATTGGTTGAGGGGCCAAGGCTTGTGTGGTTGGCCAAGGAGCTGTTGGTGAAGTAGACTTTGAGCTAAGGGCAGGATGATTGGCCAAGGGGCCTTTGAAAATGTTGGTGGAGTCGAAGGTTGGGGATCCAGTTTAGGTAATGAGGTATTGGCACAATTGACAAGAGGAGCTTGATTGTGCACAATTGATTGTGCCACTGACATGGGTTGCATGACCGGCTGAGATTGGGGCATGGGTGGCCTAATCAACTGACGTCGAGAAGTCGGCCGATGATGATGAACTGAATGATATTGCATTAATTCCATGTCTTCTTTTGCTTCCCCAATTATTGAATAGCCTAGCCCATATCATTGCAGGAATTTGGCCATGACAATTTCAAAATCCCATATTTCTATTTCCCCTAGAAAAAAAACCATTTTAGGGCTGCACATCCAATGATTGCTTAAAAAGAATAGAAAGAGCTCTTGAATCAATTATCCATCAAGATGATTTGCTCAATAAATCATTCACCTGATCCATTGTAGCGATGGTAGGCTGGTGTTTGTGATGGAGGGATATGTTGGACTAGGAAAGATGGAGCAGATATTTCAGAGATGGCCTTTGAGTCCAAACGGTGCCTCAGCTCTTCAAAGAGCTCATCCATTTGATTGAGTTTGTTCATGAATGCTTGCGTGAGGCAGGGTTCCTGAGCCACCGGTGGTATTTGGATGAACGGGCTGGAAAAGGCAGGTTGGAAGTAGGAACTAGAATGGAATCAAGTGGGTGACCCACAATAGGGTGAGTAGGCAAGGTAGCACGACAAGATTGTGCAGGAGAGTTGATGATGAGGGACCTAGCTGCCGATTGAGGTGGTGAGGGAGCTTGATCTCCCCCAACTAGACCTTGATTGGTGGGCATCTTACCCTTAGCGGTGGATTGGATGACGGAAAAGGTCTCAGAGTCAAGGTGGAGAGATAGACCCTGGAGCAGTTGTTCCATGCTATGCAGAGCAGTTTGAATTTCGGGTTCCTTGATGGTGTTAATGTGGCCCTCTGCTTGGTCCATGGGTTGTTGTAGCTCATAGTGACCCGGCTTGTACTCTTGTTGCTTGTAGTAGTCCGATCTCCAAACGTGGCTTACGGACCTTAGCATCATGGGCATCATGTTGATCTTTCTACAAAGATGGTTAAAAAAGAGAGCAAGCAAAGCACACAATTGAAGATTTTTTTTTATGTTTTATTTTGTTTGAATTTTTTTTTTCTATTTTTTTGTTTAGAAAACAAGTTGAACACAAAATTAAAGAGGTTTTTTTTGTATTTTTAGGTGTTTTGAAGAAAATTATTTTTGGTTGTTTTCAATTGGGGTGAGCAAGCAAGTTATGCAAACAAGTTCTTAAAATGACTACTGGACAATTTTTGGGTTCTAGCCTTATATTAGATAGATTGTTAGCAATTGTTCACTCAAGTAGCTATGGTTCCTATTACTTCAATCTTCAAGACCTAAGATTGTCACTCAATAACCACGAGTAGGTACTTGGGTTCTTCGAGTTTTGAGAAAGTGGAACAACCGGCCCAATCATGCGGAGAGGAATACTCCACGGATGGGGACATACGGAGGTCTTGATAGAAAAAACCAAATCAACTAGGAAGGAATATCCCATAAGAGAGGTTAGAATTTACCAAGAAGGTGTTTGGAGTGTGAGGGTGTGTCGGGAGAGAGAGCCCCCGCCTTGAATGCACTACGGATCGGAGCAAGTCCGGTACCCAATGAATTTAGAGGGATTGAAAATCGTGGATCACCTTCTCCATGTTCAAAATATGTCTACACTTGAAGAGGAAACAAATATGGTCTAAAAATAGCAAGTTTTGATGTACAAGACAACAAGTTGTATTTCCATCATTAGATGATGCTAATTTCGACCATGGAGCTTCCAGATACTTTACCAAGTGATATGAAGGAAGAAAAAAGAAGGTAAGGTCGTGAATTGGTCAGAGATGTGTCCAATGGGCTGAGCTTGCATGCAATTGGGCTTGATAAGGGGTGCGTGCGGACAGAATTGTGCGTCTGATTTCTGAAGGATGCTGCGGACAAATGGGAGATCAGAATTGAATGCCATTTGTTGCATTGAAAAGGACTTGTAGAGTAAGATTATTGGTTTTAAAGACTTCTTCATTGGACGTTGTGAAAATTTTAAGCTAGAGGATATGTCGGGAAAAGCATAATCTGACACGCAACCAAGTGGCGTGACCTTGGTGCAAAGACCACCAAGAGCAACATAGAAGTTAGAATAGGCTCTCATTTGGGAAAAATAGATTTGATTAGAGATCAAAAACTCTTCCTCAAATTTCTAGTGAACTCCTTGGCTCGTCCAAAAGTATCGTTCAACTTGATTTTAATGGTTTAAAAGAGATGTTGCCACTAAAATAATGGTTTAAGCTCCAAATAAGGCCAAATTGATGTGTCTACACCCCCAAACTTATGGATTAGATCTTATGTGTGTGATCTATTAGGTCCAATACCTCATTTGGTTGAGGTCTAATTAAAAAATCAACTTCTTTTAAATTAAATATATTATCTCATAATATATTTAACGACCTACCGATCATAAAGGATACACGTCACATTATATGATCCCAAATGACCTTGGGGATAAACTCTTCACCAAAGAGCCTTTCCATCATCGGTTACCACACGGCTATAAAACTTCGTCCATCCAATGTCCCGGTCAGATAGGAGTATGACATTGACTGTCAACTCCTAAATATATCAACACTATGGAATCTTGTACTCGTAATTGGATCAATTGGAAAACTTTTTTTCAATTATCCTATCTACCATGGCCAAGGATTTAGAGTACTATCTATAGGACATTCTCTCTCTCCTACCGAGAGTGTACGATCCCCTATTGTCCACTCAATTACTTCCATCGGGTTTCCCATATACCCAATCTATTAACTATACAAGACCACAATGCTAACTGATCCATAAGTCAATAGTCAAAGTACATGGTACGCCTGGCAAGACAACTTTGGCGACTCAGGTCAAAGATCCAACCGTGCAATCGTGATGATAGAATACCCTGATCGATAATTCAATAAGATACTATTCGAGGATTCTATACTGGTCATTTCAATGAACTCATTCTTCTAATGAGCACATGTACATGTATCTCAGTGTCCCCACACTAATGACCAATGAGATCAGTCATTCTCATCATATGAGAAGACATCATATACGCTAGTCTTACCGGATCCTTGATGTCCCATCTCGAGGATCCTACGACTATGAATATTTAGAGTACATGCTTCTAGATGATTGATCTCATCAGATTCAATCATCATTGCATGCAACCTAGGACTTCATTACGATAGACGCATCTAGATAGTGCAAGTAATGAAGATTATACCATGTATACTGAATAAGATATTACAAGAAATGCAAAATCATATCACATATGATTGACTTGTAGGGCATACATTTCTATCATGATCTAACTAGCGGAAGAGGTGGTGGAGGCTCCAACCATGCCTGCTCTTGACCAAGAAAGCATGTCATGAAATGAAGCCACAAGGGGATTCATTCATTAACACAGAGGAGGTGCAGGTCACGACCAATGACCCATTGAGAACTAACAACCCAGGCATGTAGATGACCATCTATCTCGAGATAAGGCTGCCAGCACACATGCAAAAGGAAAAGAAGACTAATTCACTGACTCAGAGAGAAATTCAACGAATTAATCAAATATACCTCAGTGTGGGGAAGCAAAAAAATCTAAGCTCGAATGAATGCCAACTAGCTCTTATGGCCCTTGGCAGGGCAGATAGGATCCTAGTGGGCCATCAGTGGAAGACGAGTGGGAAAGACTACTGTGCGTGGCCCAAGGAGAAGTATAAGTAGCTTCAGACCTGTAAATGGCAACTCATCAGGCAACAAACATAATCATAAAGCAAAGCATGAATAGAGCACAAGCTGCTAAGATTGAAGAAAGGGAGAAAAGCCTGCTACAGAAACAAAGCCGGACTCGGGTTGAAGGCTATAGAACAGATGGGCGAGCATTGCTACACCCCATGCATACGTGCCAACCTACTCCAAGTCAGCAAGAAAAAGAAGAAATCACAGGTGTATGCGGTATGTCTTTGAGCCAAGAAACAAGTTCCTGAAGAAGAGAAGGAAATGGCACAGGTCTACATCGGCCTCCACGGTGCCAGGTAAACCGGTGAAGCCGGATGAAGCCTGGCCGACCATGCGACCAAAGAGCCTCTCCAGGTCTTCACAACAAAAATGCATGGCGTCAACCAAGCCAACCATCTCATTGACCTCGAGCCGAGCAATGGTGCAAAGACCCTCGTCAAGGTCGAACTCAGGCTCATAAGCAAGAAGAACCCAAAACTCTCGTGAGTAATCGGTAAATGTCACACACACTACTGGTCGACCATCTACATGGAGGCCAGTAAGGTATGCGACATCCTCCAAGGATAGCACCATGTGCCCCCAAGGAAAGAGGAAAATGTGGAACTCTGGGTCCCACAACTCTCGGAGGACCTACACCAGTGGTAGGTCCTCCCAAAAGGGGGTCACGTGGAGGAGGGGCCCAAACCCCATCTCATCCAACTAAACCTGCTAGAAGTCTACGAGGCCCGGATATGCCACATGCACGAGATCCCACAAAATCATTGATTTCACCCGCATCTGCAAACAAAATCATCTTCATTAGTCCACTTGTTTTTATTGATGAGAAAAAGGACTAACTGGTAGGGGATAAAGAAGGTTACCTCACGTGGGGTAGGGATGTCGAACTCATCAAAATCAAAGTCATGTCGATGGAATCACCTCAACATCTGTATCATTAAGAAGGGATGTTAACATCACAATAATTAATTTGTCAATTAATTAACAAATTTGTTAATTAATTGATTAATTAATTAATTTTAAAAAAATTAAAAAAATCTCGCCTAACCGTGCAATGGTCATGCCCTCGCGTCCCTCTTGGTGGGCGGGCGCGATGATCGTGCCCTCACCCTTTTCCTTAGGGGACAGCACAGTGACCATGCCCTCCTGCCGGGGACATAGTCACCGCATCCCCAACCTGGGGGCACAGTTAACACTTATTTTCATGATATAGAGTAATTAAACTCGAAATCGTGTGAAACATGAGTTCAATCGAAGAGTAAGGCCTAATCTACATTTCTTATGACAAGGGCACTGACCTTTGAAGGCATCTCGGACTCCAAAAATGAGCTTGAACGTCCGATGCTTCTAGATGAGGAGAGATGGTGTGGAGGTTGAAATGAAGAATTCATGGCATATGGGGGTATTTATAAAGGGTAAAATTGATGGAAAATAAGAAAATTAGAAAAATTATCCCTTGGTCTAAAAATTTGAGCTGATCGCAAAGTCACTGAAAGAATTTTGATTCAACATACGGTTTGCTCTGAAAATTTTTGTGAAGGAAAAATCTCCTTTTAGTTTCCACCAAAAATCTCTCTTTTAACATAATGTTGCATCTCTCATACACTAAGATAGCTAGGCATACTTATCCTTTTTATCACCACTAGCTAACATTTTTTTGATAACAAGAGAAATTTCTAGACATTTCTCATCTAGAAATGTTCGAAAATGCATTTTTAGGGTCCAAATTTGAAGAAAAAATTTTCAAAAGGCGCCATGTTGTTCATAAAATTGAACCAATCAAGGAGCCACTGAAAGAGAATTCATCAAGCGCACGGTTTTCTATGAAAAATTAGTTGAAGAAAAAGGTGCCTTAAAACCAATAAAAAATATCCAGTTTCATATTGATAAACATCCACGTGGTTGAAAAATAGCAAAATTTAGTCATCTTAATTATCATCACTTGTTCTTTAATTTTTGGAAACAAGATAAATTTTTATTGAACTTTTCATTCAAAAATAGAAATTCAGAATTCATTGTTTATTTAAAAAGTAACAGTGGTTTATCTAAGAAACAAATGCAGGAAAGAAGACCCTCAAGAAGACAAAAACTTCAACTCAGAGATGTAATGGTGCTTCCAAACAAAGTCTTCCTCTATCAAAATGCCCGGGCAGCACACCCATCTTGTCTCCCATTAGGTAACCACTAAAATTGCCTCCTCCTCATCGTTTGTGAAACCAAGCTGCCTACCCTTGATGGATGGTAGGTGAGACAGCATGGGCAACTCATAGTGGGGTAAGTCGATCTAAGAATAGCAGTGGTGTGTGTTGTACAACACAAAGGTTGAACTAGTGATCAAGTGGATATCAGCACAAAACACACTTGGAAGTCTTTCTATGTCACAGCAACAGAAGGATACAGGAAGCCAGAACGGTTCATGGAAGCAAAATATACACGCCACTCCGGCCTCTTCTTCACTAAAGCACACATATTAGCAACCCTCTCATCAAAGATAAGTGTAGCAGTGTACGAGAACAAGAGGCTGCGACGAAAGAGCTGTGACTTGGTAGTCACTTGACCACTTGGATCAAACTTAAATTGGAAATTAGCCTAGCAAGCCAGTAGAAGAGCATTGCCAAAGAAAGGATGGCCCATGCAAGCTGTAGACAGCCCGCAGTACAGGAAGCCTAGAACTGAGGGACCAAGCTGCACGCCGCTCCAAATGCTACTGATGCATGGAAGCTGATCAAGCTCCAGGAAGCAATCCTTTGTAGGGAAAAAGAACACCGTGGCAAGGTGAGTTGCGAATCTTTTCACACCTCACAAAATCCGCTTCTCGTCCAAGCCAGGAGTCGTCACAAGAGAAATCATCCAAGCCGCCAACTTGGGAATGCTGATCCGCTTGCCGACCAACAAGGAATTGATCTACACAGCCTCGAAAAAATCTTGCAAGAACTCCAAGCTGGAGAGTAACCTAGAAGGGATAAGCATACTAGTAGTTTCTCCCTTCTGAGTCCAAGGAAGGCCAAGAAGGAGCTCCGCCTCCTCAAGAAGAACTGTGCACTTGAAGCTGCTAAACACGAATGTGTGAGCATTAGGATGTCACAACTCAACAAGAACTCCCATCAAGCTGAAGTCGAAGTAGTATCCTGAATACTGCTAGCATGAATCATGAGTCTGGTCAAGCCCCAATCCTGAAGGGTCGCTCTGACCGACACACTGAGCACGTCAAGCAAACTAGTAAGCCAAGAAGAAGAGAAATACCGATGAGGCCCTAGAAGGTTTGGGTAATCCTGCACCAAAAAGGTTGTAAGAAAGACTTACATTGAAAAGAGGGGAGGAAATAAAGAGAGAGCTAAAATCGGTAGTAAACTCGCCAAGTTAGTGCCAATTCTGGCTTTCAGATGTCTCGGGACGCTTGACATAGCTCTGATCATACCAACACATTGCTTCCTTAAAGGAGAAGCCATATAGAAGGTTGGGAGGATATTTTGAACGTCCTCCACGAGCTTTATATAAGTTAAAACAGTCCTTGTTTGAGTGAGAATTGGATTCAGTGCGAAATCGGAAACTTTCCAAAATCTGCAACTGGACACACCCTCGGCCGAGGGAACGTTGGCCGCACCCCTAGTCTGAAGGCGCGCAGGCTGCACCCAAAGCTGAGAGTGCGGTGTCCATGTCCTCAGACTGAGGGCGCACAATCCATGCCCCCGGTCCAAGGGTGCGGTAAATCGATTTTCAGAGAAATTCCAAAAAAAAAAACTAAAAAAATATGAAAAATTGTTAATGATGTGATGATTCATATAGAATATTTTTGAGGCCAAATAGACATTATTGTCCTTTTAAAATTAACATTTCTCTGATAAGTGATAGGGGCGCCGGACAAAAGCGGAAGAATGGAAATGGGAAACCCCCATGGCATTTGATGGGTTAAAATGAGAATGCTAGGTATGTTTTCAACCCATGAAACACCTCCTGGCATCTTCGAATCGCATTTAAACTCAACCCTCCCCTTGGTTAACTCATAGAAAGGTTTACACCTTTGTGAGTGTTGTGAGATAAACCGGCGGACAAATTGTAGCCTCCCAATCAATCCTTAAAGCTCCTTCATATTCTTTGAGGGAGGCATACCAATGATTGCCTTGGCCTTCTTTGGGTAGATCTCTATGCCCCTTTTACTTACTATGAACCCTAGTAACTTTCCTAATGAAACACCAAACGTACACTTCTTCTTAGGGTTCATTTTCAGCTTGTATTCTCTAACTCGTTGCAAAATCTTCCTTAGTACTTCAGCATGATCTTATCGATTCTTGGACTTGATAACCAAATCGTCCATATACACCTCTACAAGGGTGTGCATCATGTCATGAAGATAGCCATCATAGCTCTCTGATATGTAGCACTAGCATTCTTTAACCCAAATGGCATGACAACATAGCAATATGTTCTCCAAGGTGTAGTGAATGAGGTCTTTTCTTGGTCCACCCCAGCTACCCAGGTCTGATTATATCTAGAATAGTCATTCGTAAATGAGAGCATTTCAAATCCAACTATTTTATCAACCAAAACATCGATATGAGGTAAAGGGAAATCATCCTTAGGACATGCTCGGTTCAAGTCCCTGAAATCTATGCAAATCCAAACCCGTACATCCTTCTTCATAACATGGACTATGTTAGCCACCCATTGCGGATATAGCATGACTTTAATAAATTTTGTCTGGTGTAATTTGTTGACCTCCTTTTTTATTTTGAGTGCAATATCAAGGTGGAACCTCCTGAGCTTTCATTTAACCGGGGTAGTTCCAGGTTTCAAGGTATGTTTAACCAATAAATCATCTAATCCCAGCATATCATCATATGTCCATGCGAACGTGTTCTTGTATTCTTCCAAAATTTTGATCAAGCGTTGTTCTTCTGAGGGAGTGACGTTTGCACTAATGAGGATAGTTATAGGATCTTACAGGGTTCCTAAATTTAGTTCCTTGGTTGGTTCATTCCCTGTGACTAATGGTTCTTCAAATCTTCTAAATCCAAATGCATATGCATCAGCCAAGTCCTCGATTTCATCCTTAGATTCAGGATCCTTTTATGATACTACCTCATATACTTCCAAAGTATGATCTATGTTATGCTAATCCTCATATCAGATTTCATCCAGCTGGATGGTATCCTTTAAAAAGTTTAGTAGCTTTGCACACTCTATGCATTTCTATGCCAATTGTTGCAGATACATACTTGGAATCCGTTTACCTCTAACTTTCCTATTTCCTAACCTAACCTGACCTAATAGAGACAAAGCTGGAAAGGTGGTATTTACAATGGAGGGAGGATCGAGTAAATCGATCAATAATTCAGAAGGGAGAGATCCCTAATTGGGAGCACCCTCTGGGATGAGTAGAGACGTCTCCTCGATGAAAATGTGAGTTTCAGAGAATATATTTTTTTGGGATTTTCGAGTAAGAAGACAGACTGAGCTGAAGTGACTCGAGACTTGCTAGAAGCTGATGGAATTAACAGAGTGAAAAACTTAAGAATAAAGGAAAAAAAGGGTTCGTGGGCCCAATGGTAACAGAAAATGGGCACATGGGCCCAAAATTGATGAAAAAAGTGAATGGGTACACGGACCCAATTCTGGATATGGATGGGCATGTGAGCCCATGCTGGGAAGTGCCCTCAGTCCTGAAGCTGATGAGGGGATTAAATGGGCAAGCAAGCCCAGTAAGAGTGGAAGGCTGGAAAGGGCACATGGGCCCAAAGTAAGTTGTTGGTCTGGCAAAAGAGAGTGGGCTTGGAAGCCCATCCAAAAGATCAAAAAACAATGGTATGAGGTTTACATATGGGATTGTCGTATTTGGGCCTCGCAGAATGATTTTGACTTGGTTGGTATGCTCAACCAGATGATCCGAGATTGGTCTACCCTTGTGTGGTTCTTAGTCCTCTTCCCTACTTGAGAACAAACGAGTCAATGACAAGCACACAGATCTTCCAATTCCTCTTCCTCATTTGAAGCTTTTCTTCTCTTGTCAACTGTAATGGAACCTTTGTCATCTTCAGCCATCATCATGGTCTCCCCTTTGATAAAGAATGTGTGGGGTCCCATGGTATATCCTGGTTGGAAGACCCTTCTTGGGATGGAATCCTCTTCGTATCCCAACCCCTACCTACATGGTCTTTTCATAGTTTCGATCGGTTGAGTGATGTCTTGAAGGTGTTTGCCCAAACCTTTTCCAGGTTGATAACCCAATTTCATCATCATCTGCCATCCCACTGTGTCTAGCAAAGAGGCGGTCATGCATATAATTTATGGCAACTCTCCCATTGAGATTTGGGGATATATTGATAAACCTAGGGTGAAGAAGCATAGTTTAGCTCGTCCCTTATAAGCATGCTAGTCACTTTGACAACTTGTTCTTTAAAGGAAAATTTTATACACTGATGGTTTGTTGAAACCACAGCTCCTATTGCTTTCAAATATGGCCTCCCAAGTATAGCCCGAAAAGTTAGATCCAATTCTAGGAGATGAAAATCGGTTGTGACCGTACATGGTCCAAGTTTAACTTCTAAAGTGACCACCCCACGTGCAGACTTCTTGAACTTGTCATAGGCTGTTACCATGGCACAAGAGGGCTTGATTTCTTGTTCAGGAATGCCACATAGATACAAAGTTTCTGGTGGCATAACATTGATGGAAGCTCTAGTGTCAACCAAACATGATTTCACTTCAACATTGCAGATGATAACAGCCACATGTAAGGCGTATCTCCTGACCTCTGGATCTACTAATTTCTCCGGAGAGAAAGTGAGCGTTGGGTGCTCACTTTTAGGGACTAACTCTATAGTGCTCTTTTTTGGCAGGAGATCCTCATTTACCATGACCCTTTGCAAATACTGCTGTAAAATTTTTTGGTGCACTTTTGATCTTTTAATCAACTCAAGTATGGAGATACAGGCCAGTGTCTTATCCAAATGTTTCAACAAATCAAAGGTCATTCCCGAAAAGGGTTCTTCAACTTGTTCTTCCTCCACTAAAACCTGCGGTTGTGTCCCAGCTTGAGGAAAGAGCTTTAGAGCATGCTCCCACTTCGAAGCACCAGCACCAGGGCTATTTGGTGGTCAGGTAGAGGTGATGGGTTAACTAGGGTAGGATGTAGTGGAACAGGTGGTGTAGGTGCAAGTATGATAGGCAATGGGACTGGTGGATCTGAGATGATTGGGTTTGTGGGTAGAGGGGTAGGATTTGGAGGTGGTAGTGATGGCGATGGTGGCAGCCTGATAAGAAGAGGTCGGGGTGTAGGAGTGGTTGATGTGGTAGGCTGTGGGGTTGGTGATGTGATAGGTTGAGGTTTTGGAGTGACAGGGTTTATAGGTTGGGGGCTCAGATTTGGTGGTGATTGTGGTGGCCAGATCAGCAAGGGCCGGTGTGTAGCAATGGTTGAGGGAGGTGTAAGGAAAAGGCTGGTCTAATGATGAGTTGGCAAGAAGTGGCAGCCAGTGGTTGGGTTATTGAGCTTGGTGGTGGTTGTGGAGTAGGAGGTGCATGGATTATCTGTCTAGTGGGGTTCCTAGCAGGAGGCCTTGCTGGGTTGACTGGCATGGTTGCATTGTGGTTTTCTAGTTGCCAACCTTGAGCACGGTTGGCATCTTCCTGGACAATGGAGTGTACTAGGCCAATTCTCGGGTTTGGATGTGCTGGTGCCGGTGCCAGAGCGGGAGCATATAATGGGAGCGGGTTCTAAATAATCCCCAAGCCAGGTTGTTGAGGTTGAGCTGGTGGACGTTGTCGCTGTTGCTGCCTAGCCTTCAATGCCTGTATGCAATCTCCCATTTGAGCCCAATCAATGCTGACTTGGTCATTGAGATCATGGATATAATCTTTGAATTGGAAACACACTTCCACGGTGTGACCAGGGTACCAGTGGTAAGCATAGTATCGGGACATATCTGCATTTACTGGTGAAACCTCTCTTTCTTTGAGCAATTTCAACTATTTTTTTGTCATAAGTACATTGAAGATATCGGTCAAGGAGTAAGGGAGTTGTCGATAATTATCTCTCCTACGACCTCCCCTTTGTGGTGCTTGATTAGGTGGTAGCGGTGCCCTATTGTAGATAGGTTGATGAGGTTGCTTGGGTTGCACTATAGGTTGAGGGGGTTTTGTAGTTGTTGTGGTTGTTGTGGCCTAACCTATTGTTGAGGGGGGTGGTAAGAAGGGTTCTACGGTAGATTCCTGTACTGATTTTGACGGTTCCCTCCCTGGTTCCCCACAATGTTTACAACTTCATTGTTGACTACTCCCTCGGTTGTAGGCCCAGCTGGTGCAGAGGTGATCTTCCTGATATTTCTAGGTTTAGGAATAAAAGAATTTATCATTTTGTCATCTTTGAATCTGGGTTGCAAGTATCGGGCACTGTCATAAAGTTCATTCATGGTGGTAGGATGGTGCATGAACAAAACATTTCTCAAGGCAGGTGTAGTGTTTCCAATGAGCATCTTCACTTATTCCCCTTCAGAAATAACTTCTATTAGTTTCTCTGCCATTCCCCTCCATCGGTCAACAAACTTTATGAAGTCCTCCTCGGGCTTCCTCTTCTCAGCAATCAAATCTGTAATTGAGCATGATGGTGCCACTCAGTCTCTATATCTTTGCAAAAATTTGATCAAGACAATATCAACATCTCCTACCTCAAAGGGGTCGAGCAAGTAGAACCATTCCAATGCAGAGCCTTCTAGTGATCAGCAGAACAAGAAAGCAAGAACCCTACAATCATTCTTCTAGAATGAGGACTTGTAGAGAAAATCATTAAGATGGAGAAAAGGATTGCCAATACCATCGTAGCGGTGATAAACTGGTAATTCAGAAGGTAGCAGGTGAAGAACTGGCAAAGAAGAATAGAGACCTTAGGAGTTGACTTGGAATCCAAGCAACATCTCAACTCTTCACAGCGTTCATTCATCTGGGTGAGCTGATCCATGATTGCCTACGTGAGAGCTGGTTCTTGTTTTACTGGTGGGGGTATGTGATTTGATGCGTGATTCTGGAATTGAGGAGCATGATTTGGCAAATTCTCTAAAGATTCTCTCATGACTTGGTGGGCCAAGGGAGCAACATGGTTGAAAATAGCTGGCTGGACAAATGATGGTTGAACCACAGATGGTTGAACAACAGATGGTTGAGCTAGTGAAGGTTGAATCACAGATTGCTAAACAATAGGTGGTTGAACAAAGGATGATTGAATGAGTGGCGGTCGAACCATAGGATGAGGAGATGAGGCAACTTGATTGGCTTCAGCCTGATCAAAGGCAGTTTTGCCCTTCACCATGGATTGTATATGGGAAAAGGTTTCTAGGTCAGTATAAAGAGACAACTCTCTAAAGAGTTGTTCAACATCATGGGGAGAAGATGATTGAGAGACCTCTTGTGCTTCTGACTAAAACAAGGGATTAACATGACCATCTAACAGAATTTGTTGGTGACCCATCCCGTGCTCCTGACGTTCGGCGTGTTCTGTCATTCAAACGTGCCTTCCAGACCTTAATTTCATTATCACCCTTCAACTTCGAGGAGAGGGTAAAACAAACAAATAACATTTATCTAATTTTTAGTATCTTGCAAGAATTTTAGAGTTTTGAATTTTTGATTTGACAAACAAGTGATGCAAGGACTTGAAAACAAGATTATGCAATGATTTTGATTAAACCTTAGGTTTATGGATTTGTTAAGAAATTTTCTCTCAACAAATGGGTTAGGATCCTAACTTCAGTCTCCAATGACCTAGGTTTCACACAATCTCACCACGTATGGGTAACTTAGGATGCTTCGGATTTTGGGGAGTGGTACAACCAACTCGATCATGAAGAGGAATACTCCACATATGAGGAATTACTAAGGCCTTGATGAAAACCAACCAAGTCAACTAGGAAAGAATATCCCAGAAGGGAGGTCAGAATCCACCAAGAGGGTGTTTTGGATGGGAGGGGTAAATGAGAGAGTGAGCTCCTGCCTCAAAAGGAAAAAAAAATGTAAAAGAAGGAGGTACATGTCGACTCCAAAAATGGGTTTCGGATCGGCACCTCAAGAAAAGCTAAAAGATAGAATGGGGAAAAGGGAGTGAATCGAAAAACACTCGGAAAACGGTAAAATCCTCACCTCGGTCCCACACTCACTTTGATCCCCGAATTCAAGCTTCATGTCATGTCGGCCCCATTGGCCCAATTCAAGCTTCATGTCTTCATGGCCCAGTTGGCCTGTTTTGAGCTTCATGACCTGATGGGCCTAATTTGCATTTCCATGGCCCGTTGACATGATTTGCACTCCATTTTTGCACATTGACATCTTGCTGTAGCAGTGAGATAGGTGAGCCTCAAAGGGGCTATAATGGGTTTGTGGAGGTGCTGCATGGAAGAGTTGGAAAGGGGACTGCACAAGGGGCAGGTTTAAGACAAGTTTGGAAGGGTTGATTAGGAGCTGCACATACGGCATGTAGATAAGGATTTCAATGCCTCAAAAGGGCTGTTGTAAGGAATCGTCCATTAAAATTTGGTGCAGCGGAAGCGACGATTCCTATGGGTTCCTTTAGAATCCGTCTCAATAAGAACCGAACGACGAAAACCATAAACCGATCAAATCGGATTCGAATATACCTGATAGGGATTCATATAATCCCATGGAGAGGAAGGAGATGAGCTTCTCAAGCTCTCCAAACCGTTCAAGTGTCCGGTCTCCAGCAGTATCCACACGAACTTCATCCACAGCAGGTTCTCCCTTCGCGCCGGCCTCGAGAACTCTTCCCGAACGGAGCTCCATCGACCGTGGACACCTTCTAAAGAGAGGAGGAGGTAGGGAGGAGACTTGGGACGTGGTTTTCACCCTTGTCTTGATTGGGTTTGGCTGAAACCATTAGTATTTATAGAGAATTATGGAATTTTTCATAAAAAACCAAAATCTCTATAAATTACGCCCTTGCCCCTGTACTTGTGGATAAGTCCTTTTGTGTGTGACCCACTAGGCCCAATAGCCTATTTGGTTGAGGCCTAAATAAAATAGAACAATTCTATTTAATTTAATTAAATCAGTTATCCGATAACAGATTAATCAGCCTACCGATCATGAAGGGTACAAGCCACATCCCATGATCCCAAATGGCTATGGGGATAATCTCATCTCCATTGAGCCTTTCCATCATCAGTTACCACATGGATATAAACCCTCATCCATCCAATATCCTGGTCGGAAAGGAGTACGGCATCGACTGTCAACTCCTTAGTGTACTGACTCTATAGGATCATGTACTCGGAAATGGATCAATTGGAAAACTCCTTTTCCAATTATCCTATCTACCATGGCCAGGGATTTAGAGTACTATCCCATAGGACATTCACTCTCACTTACCGAGAGTGGACGATCCCTTGTTGTCTGCTCAATTGCCTCCATCGGATTTTCCTTGTACCCGATCCATTGCTATATAGGACCATCTAAATTGTGATCCATAAGTCAATGGTCAAAGCACAAGTTCCACCCAACAAGGCATCTTTGGCGACTCAGGTCAAAGGTCCAACCATGCAACCGTGATGATAGAAAACCCTGATAGACAGTTCGGTAAGATATCATTCAGGGTTTCTAATTCGGTTAGTTCAGTGAACTCATTCAACTAATGAGCACCTGTATGTGTATCTCAGTGTCTCCACACTAATGACCAATGAGATCGGTCGTCCTCATCACATGAGAAGACATCACATACACTAGTCTATCCGGATCCTTGATGTCCCGTCTCAAGTATCCTATGACTAGGAACATTTAGATCAAATACCTCTAGATGATCAATCTCATTATCATGATCTCATCATGATTTAATCATCATTGTATTTGATCAAGGACTTCATTATGATATTCACTTCTAATAAGAGCTTATAATGAAGATTTGCCTAATTAATTGAATGAGATATTTCTAGAAATGTCGAATCATATCATATATGATTGGCTTGTAGGGCATACATTTCTATCAATCTCCCACTTGCACTAAAGCCAATCACCCATCTGGCTGATCTATATCAGCTCGAGATGAAGCTCAAACACTCTTTGAGTAACTACTTTAGTTAGTGGATCTGCAATGTTATTAACGGTAGATACTTTATCTTTAATTACATCTTTATAAGTTGCAATCTCTCTGATTGTATAGTATCGCCACAGAAGTTCTAAACTTCTAATGAGACACCGGCTCTACTCCATTGTTTTCTCAAAACAATGATACACTTTCAGAGAAAATTGGGACAATCCCATACCTTAGATGAGAATCTTCATCTAGACTACTTCTCAAGTAGTGTGCAACCACCATGTAAACTTGTTTACATATGTTGTAGAATTTACAGTGTTCTATCACATAGAACTCTTTCAACTCACTGCACCACCATTATTCTGACTTAATATCAAACTTATTTGATTAGAAGCTTGTGTTTGTAAAACTACAAGACTTCAAGTCTTATCCTCCAGTGTATAGAGATACATTCTCAGTGCTTCTCAAGTACCAAATGATATATCTCTAAACTATCCAATGACTCTCACTTTGATCTTCTTGATGAATGCTCATAACACTTAGAGCATTAATCACATCATGTACGTAGCATCATATAAATGATAGACCCTATGACAAAGGCATAAGGGCTCCATTTATGTGATCTATTTATCTTTCAAGAAGTCTACAAAGACAACACTTTACAGAGATCAACTCCACACTACATAGGTAAGAAACCTATCTTGGAGTTTATCATGTCAAACCCTTTGACTATTGTGACTACGTACATTAACTGGGCATTGATTTTAGATCTATCTCCATAGATCTCAAAACCCAAATTGTGTTTGGAGGATCAATTTGATAGCTAGGTTCATTTATGATAACACACCTACTTCATTCTTAATGAGTAGTATGTCATCAACATAAAATGTCAAGAAAGTAACAGCACTCCCACTTATCTTGTTGAATACACAAGGCTCCTCTTCGTTCTTAACGAAGTCATAAGATTTAATCTCATTAAACCTTATATATGATCTATGGGAAGTTTTACTTCAGTCCATAAATGAACTTAATACACACTCTTCTTGGATGTTATTGGGACTTGATTCCCTATAGTTGTATCATATACACCTATTCCTCAAAATACTTTAGAGGAACACTATCTTAACATCCAATTAGCTTATCTCATAATCATAGAGTGTTACAATCAAAATCCGAATGGATTAATCCATGGAATAGGTAAAAGATCTCATCATAGTCAACCATTTGACTTCAATGATATCCTTTTCAACTATTCTCACCTTTGAAGGTATCTACCTTCTAATCCACACCAATCTATTCTTTAGTGATCCATTTATTCCTTATGGATACTATATCCTTAGGTGGATCTATCAAGTTCTAAACTTGATTAGAATAGATAAAGTTTATATCGGATTTTATTGTCTCTTCCCATTAATGAATCAATATCTCATATTGGTTCTATATAGATCCTAGGATCAATATCCTTATTATCTTATGCCTCATTTAATCTATCAGAGATATGTCTCACATATCTCTTAGGTAGAATGGACACAAGTAAAGACCTATGATTTGTCCTTGTGTAATTATTAACTAGCACCTTAATAGAAGTGTTATTGGGTTGTGGGACTGGAACAACTTCCATATATACCTTGCTCCCACTATCTTTCTTAAGAAGGAACATTTCCTTTAGAAATATAGTGAGCTGAGCAACACATACCCTTATACATAAGGGTCGTATATTTAATATCCAAAAGTTTCCTTTGGATATCCCACAAGCAATACTTCATAGTCTTATATTCCAACTTGTTAGAGTTATACTTCTTCACCAGGTCGGACATTCCGAAACCTTGACTTGCTTAAGGTCAAGTTTTAACCCCTTTTCCATATCTTATATGGAATAATCAGAACATACTTAGAAGGTACCTATTAAGAACAAGTGGTTATAACGAGTACTTAACCAAAATTAGACAAAGAGGAAATTTGCAAAGCTTGTCATTGTTCATATTATGTCCTACATAATATGACTTCTCATTTTAACTACTCGATTAAGCTAAAATGTGTAAAGAGATGTCCATTAGAATTAGATTCTATTATCCTTCAATTATATGTGAATTATGTACTTAGTATTCCTCTCTTTGATCTCATCAAAGAGTTCTAATACTTGTTCCATTAGTATCTCTACTTCATTCTTAATCTCAGATAATTTCTCAAATGTCTTAGATTTGTACTTCATAAAGTACATGTATCCATACTTAGAGACATCATCTTTGAAATAATGAAGTAGAAATGTTCTTCTTTAGCCTTACTAGATATGGGCTAACATACATCTAGATGTACGAGTTCTAATAACTCATTAACCCATTCTCCATGTCTATATAAAGCTAAAGTGTAGATTGATCTAAATCAACCCATTTCCTCTTAAATGGAATATTCACACATAACGTGAGAGCTAACATATCAAATATGATTAAACAATTCATTAAGCTCCCACTGGCAAACACTTTGCCATTCAATCTATTAGAACATCTATCAATTCCATAGCTTAGAATAAATCAACATTTATTCAAGTAGGAAATCATATAAAGTTCTTGTAGAAGGATATAATAGCAATATTAATTATTAAGACATCTCGATAAGGCTATTAAAGAATTGCACCTCCCAGTAATAATGATGCAACTTTTGCACCATTTCATATGTAGGTCAATATCTTCTTTATTAAGCCTTCATTTACTTGTCATCATCTACAACTCCTTGTAGATATAAGATGCATATCTGGTATCTCATACCATTAGATGCATCCATAGTATCTAATATTATGATATACACATATAGTATCTAATACTATTAAGTGTATATTTAAAACAAGTAAGTGCCAATGACTTGGATACATGAAGCTTCTCAAGCTCTACCTTTGCATTATATACAAAACACTTCGTACTTTCTCTTCCACTTATCATCATCATGACAGTGTAAGAATCCTGTCTTATTCTGGCTTTATTATCTTGACCGCCTTCTTTTACTATTAACTCTCTCCTATTTCTATCTAATGATTTTACTTCTTACTATTGGTCTCACCAACAAGAAGTAATTAAGATGTATTGTTGATCTAAGTTGCCCTTTAGTTAACTCATCACTATGAGCCATGATGGATCTCATATCCATCTATCCATGTTGTCTCTATAATTATGTCTCATAGAGACTAACATCTAGTTTAAGGCAAACAATGCATCTTGTCTATGAGATAAGATCTTATCTTTCTTTCATATCACTAGATAATTTAAGAGACACCTACTTCTCAAGTAGAATAGTTAATTGGTCAACTATGAGAACAATTCTCTTAGTTCTAAACCAGTCTAAGAAGTGTGAGCAATTAAGCTATGTGGCATCTAATATGCCATACTAATGGTGGTTTATTATCGTATTCTACAACAGAGATATAATTTTATCAATATAACATTGCAGACATTCATTAAAATTAAGATATGGTCTTTGATCCTAATTTATGCTCCCACTAATTATCGATGAATTTGCATAACCCTCATTATGCAAAGACGGGATATCACGATGAAATCCTAGTGGGGACTAAGACCCTATTAACCTTATGGTGATGACCTTGTGGTAGCACAACAAATCACCCCATACTTAATAGGTAGGCAACTATTGCCACTTGCAACTCTTAGTCATTTAGCCTCTAGAGTTATGACCTTGTGGTAGCACAACAAGCCATATACTCTAGTTAGGTCAAACCCGCTTGTTACGTTATGAGAATGGATTCTTCACACAGATCTTGTGGTAGCACAACAAAGCCATGCAAATGGTCCACCCCAAGGTTCGACGAATGCCTTAGCCATGATCACCAATCCCTTGCTGAATGAGTCTTGTGGTAGCACAACAAACCCATCCAATTTAAGATTGGCTCATCAAGACCATAACAACGGAAGGCTACGTGAGTCATTCTTAATGTCACACGTTTATCAACCTAATTATGACAATGAGGGATTTTATTTTAGTCTCATCAAGAATATGTGCTAAGTATATATAATATCTTTGGAATATCATATATCTAAGGTATGAAAGATAGCACACAACCACATATCAAATATGCATAAAAATTAGGTGATCATGGACTTAACCCTAAGCATGCACCTAAGGCACCCCTCTAGGTGCAAATCCTTGCTTCAGATGCTTGAGTTGGTATGCTCCCACTTCAGAAGGGTGCTTCTCCAACTGGTCCCGCTCTCCAACCTTCCACGAACTGGCTTCTAACTCTTACAAGCAGCTTAAAGGTATATATGCAGACCCCACAAATGTACATAACTCAATAAGAAACCTTGGTTTTAACCAAGGGGAGTACATTAATGGAGGGAGGTAGAATGTACAATCAGATTGTATAGAGAGAGAGGAGGCACACGCAGGCCCCATTTAATAACATAACCAACATAATTAAAAGCAATCACAAGCCAAGCACAATTAAGTCCATGATCACCTCTATACATACACTAACATTCATCACATGAACATAGAGCGCATACGTGATAATTATATGAGATATATCATATATATCAGCATAAAATTATATAATTTATTTTGAAATTCTCAATTTCATGCATGTCGAATTTTTCATGAAATAAATAACATGAAAATAACATGACAATAACATATAAACAATTTATATGAAATGAACATATAAAACTAAAATATTTAGAACATTCATGCATTCCCAATACTGTGCAAGGTCAGAAATTAATGTCCCAATTTATATTCTATAAAATCTCATTTTACAGAATTAATTAAGACACTAATAATTTAAGTTAAACCTTTAAAACAATTTTAAAGTTTAACCATGAGTGAATCTATGTAAATAGAACTAAACATTATCTAGCATGTCAATAAACACTTTAAAACATGTTAAATAATATTTTAGAATTTTTAAGAATTTTTCTGGAATTTTATGGCAATTTTTAGGATTTTTCTATGATTTTAAACACTTTAAAATCATTTGAAAAAGAATTGGCGCATTGCGCCAAGCTCAATGGCCCACAACGCCTGTTCTGCGTGCGCCCGCATGCGCCGCAGGGTGCGCCGGGCTCAAAAGACGCGTGCGCCAACTTCCGTGCGCCGACGGGTGCGCCGGTCGCCTTCCCGAGCAGGTACTGTTCATTCGGAGGAGAGTTAATCTCATTAACTCGGACATATCTCCCTATACCGGACTCAGAAAAATATGGAAAAATATGCGTTGGAATCCTTATCAAATAAGGAATCCAAAAAAGTCGGCCTCATATCCAGGAAAAATCCCAATAGTCCTAAAATTGAGGAAGAAGAGGCGGCGGTCACCCAAATTCCGTAGCAGAAATCTCTATTTTACAACGAGGATAACTCCTTATCAAGGAAACCAAATATTCTCAAAAAATACAATTTAGAATCCTCATAATATGAAGTTTACAAATATGTATATATCTCTTCATAGAAAAATTCTCTATAAACGGGAAATCAGGAAGAAACAAGTCGGCGCCGCCAGATTCCGCAGAACCCTAGTTCGTCGGAAAACTCAAAAATTCTCATCCTCCGCCATCGTTCAAAGCTGGATATCAAAGTTAAAGGCTAGGTAATCATATTACCCATCTCCCAAACCCTTTCCATGCCTCAATTTCTTTTATGGACGGAGATTTTACAAAATCCCCAAATCCGGGTGTTGGTTCGGGCATGACAGAAACACCAACTTTTGAGGTTTCTCCCGTACACTACAGAGATCCAAACTTCAAAAGATTTGCGGAGTTAGAAAGCGCTATATCACGAGATTCTACCAAAGCCAACCAATATTTTATCTCAGTCATACACAGAATATGGTGGCCTCTTCAAAACAGACGTTTGCACAGATTCGGGAACACATAAATAACATGAATTAATGTCGATTCGATGTCGGTTTCGACCGAGACTTGAACCGGGCTCTGATACCACTGTAAGGAATCGTCCATTAAAATTTGGTGCAGCGGAAGCGACGATTCCTATGGGTTCCTTTAGAATCCGTCTCAATAAGAACCGAACGACGAAAACCGAAAACCGATCAAATCGGATTCGAATATACCTGATAGAGATTCATATAATCCCATGGAGAGAAAGGAGATGAGCTTCTCAAGATCTACAAACCTTTCAAGTGTCTGGTCTCCAGCAGTATCCACACGAACTTCATCCACAGCAGGTTCTCCCTTCGCGCCGGCCTCGAGAACTCTTCCCGAACGGAGCTCCATCGACCGTGGATACCTTCTAAAGAGAGGAGGAGGTAGGGAGGAGACTTGGGACGTGGTTTTCACCCTTGGCTTGATTGGGTTTGGCTGAAACCATTAGTATTTATAGAGAATTATGGAATTTTTCATAAAAACCCAAAATCTCTATAAATTACGCCCTTGCCCCTGTACTTGTGGATAAGTCCTTTTGTGTGTGACACACTAGGCCCAATAGCCTATTTGGTTGAGGCCTAAATAAAATAGAACAATTCTATTTAATTTAATTAAATCAGTTATCCGATAACAGATTAATCGGCCTACCGATCATGAAGGGTACAAGCCACATCCCATGATCCCAAATGGCTATGGGGATAATCTCATCTCCATTGAGTCTTTCCATCATCAGTTACCACATGGATATAAACCCTCATCCATCCAATGTCCTGGTCGGAAAGGAGTACGGCATCGACTGTCAACTCCTTAGTGTACCGACTCTATAGGATCATGTACTCGGAATTGGATCAATTGGAAAACTCCTTTTCCAATTATCCTATCTACCCTGGCCAGGTATTTAGAGTACTATCCCATAGGACATTCACTCTCACTTACCGAGAGTGGACGATCCCTTGTTGTCCGCTCAATTGCCTCCATCGGATTTTCCTTGTACCCAATCCATCGCTATATAGGACCATCTAAATTGTGATCCATAAGTCAATGGTCAAAGCACAAGTTCCACCCAACAAGGCATCTTTGGCGACTCAGGTCAAAGGTCCAACCATGCAACCGTGATGATAGAAAACCCTGATAGACAGTTCGGTAAGATACCATTCGGGGTTTCTAATTCGGTCAGTTCAGTGAATTCATTCAACTAATGAGCACTTGTATGTGTATCTCGGTGTCTCCACACTAATGACCAATGAGATCGGTCGTCCTCATCACATGAGAAGACATCACATACACTAGTCTATCCGGATCCTTGATGTCCCGTCTCAAGTATCCTATGACTAGGAACATTTAGATCAAATACCTCTAGATGATCAATCTCATTATCATGATCTCATCATGATTTAATCATCATTGTATTTGATCAAGGACTTCATTATGATATTCTCTTCTAATAAGAGCTTATAATGAATATTTTCCTAATTAATTGAATGAGATATTTCTAGAAATGTCGAATCATATCATATATGATTGGCTTGTAGGGCATACATTTCTATCAGCTGTTTGGTATTAAAATGAAGAAGGCCACACACAAAGGGACTGTCTTGGTTGAAGTTGAGAATCTGCCTGAGAGAGACTTGGCCCGTAGTATGAATTCCAAGAATTCTCAGGACATCACCCTCTCCTCCAATCAATAAAAGGGATTAAGAGCCCGCCTGGGGGAGATTTGGCCCATCCTGTGGATCCAAGAATGCTTGGGACATCACTCCATCCTCCTCAATGGGTAAGAGAGATGTGTATAAAATGAAATAGGACTGATTGGGTGCTGTTTATATGGCCATTAGAGGGGTTAAGTAGGTGCTGGTTTCCAATCCATCAGAGAGGCCTGATTTCAAAGCCAGCATAGGGGCCTGGTTTGGGTGTTTTTCTGAAGATTGTCCACTTGAGCAGCAAGGATGGTCGAACATAGCCTGATTAGAAGCATGTTCAGGAGCCTAATTGGCTGCTAGAGGGATGGCAACAAGAGGCATGGTGTTAGGTGATAGCATGGGGTCACTTGGAGATGCCAAATGGGCTGTTTACAGGCTACCTATGGGCTGTGCACACATGGACAGCAAAGGGGTCTGAAATGAGGGGCCTAAAGGGGCTGATCAAAGAATGTTTATGCAGACAACATTGGGAGGTTGAACATGGCTTTAATGGTACCAACATGGCTGGGTTGTTTTGGAACATTTGAATGGCCAAGGAGGAGGCCGAGGGGAAGAGAAAGAAGAGGGGAGGAAGAGAACTAGAAAGTACTACATCTTCCCTCACCTTTTTGGCACCATTCTTGTTGGAGATTGAAAGAGAAAATGTCTGTATCTCTTTTCTTCTTCTACTTCTTATTTTCTTGCTATGTATGGGACTGGAATTGACACACCAAGATGGAGCACTTGCTGTTGAAGTTGATGTATCCCAGATGGGCTGCTGCTGGCGCACCTGCAAGAGGGAGAAGATTTCTCCTTCTTCTTCTTCACTTGTAGCACCAAAAATGGGATGGATAGGTTACTGACTTGTTTCTGAAGACGTCTAAGCAAGGATAAGATGTTTTGAAGCAGGGTCGAGGGAAGAGAGGAAGGGCTTCCACAGGGTCATCAGATTGTCCTTCACATGGCCAGTTGAGGGGGCTTTTATGGGGGCTGAGGGCACCATCTGCAGAAGGGGATAAGGCTTGGGATGTTGAGGTTGTTGAGTGGATTAAGGAAAGATGGTTGAGGTTGTTGAGTGGATTAAGGCAAGATGGTTGAGGTTATTGAGGTTGTGCGCCAACTAGAAAGAGAGGGAGAGAAGGGAGTTCGGCCAGCCCCTATCTTCTAAGAGATTGAACGCACAAGGGAGTGGGAAGGCTGGTTCGGCCAGCCCCTATATTCTAGGGAATTGAACACACAAGGGTGTGAGAAGGCTGGTTCGGCCAAACATCAGATGGGGATAGGCCATGGGTTGTTGAGAGGGATAAGGATAAACAATGGGGGTTGTTGACCTTGTTGAGGTGGTTGAGGGAGATAAGCCAAAGTTGCTAGCCATGCCATCAGATGGGGAGTTCGGCCAGCTCCCTAACTTCTAGGGGATTGTGCACATGGCATATGGGGAGGAGTTCGGCCTGCCAAGTGGAGGGAAGAGAGACAGAATGATCCAATCTAGACCGTTCATCTAAAAGACTCCTTATCCGATGGCTACCATTAATTTCGGCCAAAAATTGATTAAACATAGCCAAAATTAAATCAAAACAATATGGGACAATCATTGATGACCATTTATCTTATGATACTTACAAATGTGTGGCTGATATCTCCCAAATTGCCCAAGATCTCTGATTTTACCGATTTCTCTGATCGGTGCGATCTCGGTCGTCGATAATGTCGGAAACTATAATTCAATGCAATTACCTCCTCCCATTGGCCAAATTTATTTTTCATGCATCAATATTCATGAGATCAATGTTTTGGTCCATGAAATTTAAAATTTTCAGCCCATGGGTCGATCCGGGAGCTGATCGGACCATTATGCCCCTGGTGTGACGACATACAACATTCCGTCTAGATTTGATCTTTCTTGCATATCTCTTCATCCGGGGGTCGGATTTTCGATCCATTTTGAGCATTGCCTAGCTCTATCCAACCTTGACAATGTGGTAAAGTTGGAATCCCATGTTAGAGTCCCAATTTGTCCCAAAGTGTCGGGGGAAAAATGGTCATTTTGGCCATCCGGTGTCTGTTTTCCATGTTTTGGACACCGTTGTGAAGCTCTCGACCGGGACTATGCAATGAGCACATTATATAGACTATTTTTGGCATGTAAAGCCATGCCAAGACATTTCCAGAGCCTGTTTGCATCATCTATTCTTGAATTTTTCGAATCTGGGTCAGATTTTTCGTGCCGACTTTGGCATTGCTAAAAACAAGGGAAAATCAGTCCAACCGAGCCATGGAGGTGCAAATCAGGCCCATTGGGTCATGAAGCTCAAAACAGGTCGCCAAGGCCCATGAAGCTCAAGATTGGGCCAACCGGGCCAACATGAAATGAAGCCGGCCTTCTTAGGCCATGAGACATGAAGACGAACCCATTGTGCTGATGAAGCTGGCCTATTGGGCCTTGGACATAAAAATCACATTTAACTAAATCTGAGGGCGAGATGTCAAAGCTAAATAAAGAGATTTGCACCACTTTGTGGGCTCTCCACAAATGGGTAGCTAGCCCAGACACGTATCCGGTATGTTGACCTGGGCATAGGCATAGGACACGCTTCCCACTACAGACGGACCCTTCCCACTACTTGGAAAGTCAAATGACTATGCCTTGTAGGATGGGTAAATAAGACGGATGGCTAAATAAAGAGATTTGCACCACTTTGTGGGCTCTCCACAAATGGGTAGCTAGCCCAGACACGTATCCGGTATGTTGACCCGGGCATAGGCATAGGACACGCTTCCCACTACAGACGGATCCTTCCCACTACTTGGAAAGTCAAATGACTATGCCTTGTAGGATGGGTAAATAAGACGGTATGCTGCCAACATTTTCCCAATCAAGTAGATTTTACACCAAGGGAAGGATATTCACACATTTGCACCATTGACAACATTGAACATGGCATATAAACTGCCACATCTGAACATAAAATATTTTGAACATAAACATTTCAAGTGCTGAGTTGATTGCATGTGACTGGGCATCGACACTAGCCTGACAGACCGGATATGATGCAAATAGAACAAGAGTTAACCAAATCTGATGTTAACTTAATTAAATCTGAAAATACATTCAAACCAACCTTAAAACAGGTCGTTAAAACTTTAACATTCAACAAAAATCAAATCTAATACAATCTGAAAAATAAATTGGTTCAATGCACTTAATCCATTGGAATTCAATTTCCTAAATAAGTGCAAATCAAATAATTCACAACCAATTGAAAAGAACACATAAAGAAAACATTAATGCATCCGAAATTCATCTTAAAATATGTCAAATTCAGATCATTAACAATCTGAAGTTCAACTTTAATCAATTTGAACCAAACTTCAAAACATTTAAAACATACCGAACACACCCGAATCGGTATTAAGACACCAACCAATATAAGAAAATCACATGAAAAGGACTCAACATATATCAACTAAACTTAAACAAGTCAAATTGATCAACACATCTAAAATTTAGAACTCAAAACAAAGTAAAATAAATTTCAACCAATTGAAGTAAAACAAACCAATCAATTCAAATAAGCTCAAAACAAATAACATTTAAATATAAAACAAATTGAAATATGAAATTAACATTTCACACCTGATCAAAATCAATTCATAAATCAACATATGTCAACTCCAAACCAAATCTAATCAAACTTGTTTGCATCTCATCGGGCCTGAAAGGCTAGGGCCCTTTGTGTTCTTTATACGTTGTGGATGTGCACGCTCTCGTCAAATAACATCGAGTGTTTGCTCGATGTAAATGAACTTCGGATATTCACACCATCCGATGGAGAGAAGTCAAAAATAATTTCACAGAACCCGAACCTCGATTCTATACTCTTTTAATATCACCTGGACTATCTAGTATTTTTTTATGGTATATCACATATTTTACTAGAAAATTCGGGTACGATATTTCAACATTAAAAAAAAATCTTTTAAACACTTTTACATTTTAAAAGAAAAGATTCCTAAGGTTCCCATAGGGCTATATTGAGAATCCATTCCCATAATATAACAAACGGATTTGACCTAACTAGATTATATGACTTGTTGCGTTTCCCACAAGGTCACGACTCTAGAGGCTAAATGACTAAGAGTTACAAAAGTTGCAATTGGCTTGTTGTATTTTCCACAAGGTCATCACGATAATGTTATTAGGGTCTTAATCCTCACTATGATGTCATCGTGATATCCCATCTTTGCATAATGGGTGTTATGCAAATTCACTGAAATTAGTGGGAGCATAAATTAAGATAAAATACTATATCTTAATTTTCTTTGAATGTCTGCAATATTTTATAAATAGAATTATATGTATTATGGAATTAGATTCTTAACCACCAATTTAGTCATTAGGCTCATTAACATTAACTTCTTTGACAAGTTTAGAACCGTCAGAAGTGTTCTCATGGTTGACTATGTAAGTTACCTACTTGGGAAGTGGGTGCATACAAATCATCTAGTGTAGTGAGAGAAGATGAAATCTTCATCTCAATGGAAAGATGTATTGTTTGCTTTATGCTAAATGTTAGCCTCTATATAAAGTCTAAAAACAACATGGATAGATGGATATGAGATCTATCATGGCTCATGGTAATGAGAAAATTTAGGGTAAGATTAAATAATAATACGTCTTCAATACTTCTTGTTGGTAGGACCAATGAAAAAAAAATGAGATCATTAGATGAGAAAATGAAGGCAAAGTTAAAAGTCAAGAAGATGGTCAAGATTATTAGGTCCAAATAAGACCTAAGATTGCTATTCTACTATCATGATGATGATTAATGGAAATGATGTAAATTATATTGAAAATATAGCAAAGGAAGAGCTTAAGAAGCTTCTGACATCTTAATCATTGATGTACTTGCCATACACATATACACATAAAGTATAAGATACAATTTGTGTAGATCATAGTATATAAGATACTAAACATATGTCTTATGGTATTAGATACCAGATGTGTATATCTTGTATGAGATATTAGATATACATATAAGATGTTATATACGCATGCATATCTTGGTATGAGGTACTGAATATGCATCATATATTTGCAAATGTTGTAGATAATGACAAGTAAAGGAAGGCTTGATGTATAAAGGTTAACCTGTGGGAGGTAAAAATCTTTAAATAACCTTTGGGAGGTGTCCTTATCATGAAGATTGTTGATTTTCTCCTTCTATATGAACTTTATCGATATTTCCTACTTGAATAAATATTGATATTTTTAGTTATGGAAATGATAATTGTTCTAAGACTATGAATGCAAAAATGTTTGCCAGTGGGAGCTTAGTAAATAGTTTACTAAGCTTAATGATATGTGTGAATGCTCCTCGTAAGAGGAAGTGGGTTGATATAGATCAATATATTTCTTTAGCTTAATGTAGACATGGTCATATCAATGAGAAAAAGACTTAAAGAGTTCCACATGGATGGAAACATGAAGGCAAGTGATTTTGAATCATTGACCAAATAAGAATCTTATCTCATTGAAAAATTACTAACTCTTTATTTACTGGAAATGGAGGGTGGACCAAGGAGTTATTAGAACTTGTACATTTTGATGTCTGTTAGTCTGTGTCTATTAAGGCTAAAGATGAACATTCTTACTTAATATTTAATAGATGATTTCTCTAGGCAAAGATATATGTGCTTGTGAAGTACAAATATGAGCCTTTGAGGAATTGTCAAAAGTTAAAAATGAAGTAAGGAATAAATGAAAAGAGTATTAGAGCTCTTTGATTTAATCAAGGAATGAATACTCAAGTACTAAATTCACACATCATTTGAAGAATAATACAGCCTTGCCCTAATGGACATCTCCCTATAAACCTTAGCTTACTTGAGTAGTAGTAGTAGTAGGGGTAATTGTGTTATGTATGGCATGACATAAGTAATGACAACCTTTGCAAAATATTCCATGCTATTTATGATTAAGCACTCAATATAGCCACTCTATATTGGTACCTTCTAAATTTGTTCTAATTTTTTCATATATGATATGGAAAAAGAGATTAATGCTTGACCTTAAGTTACTTAAGATTTTGAAATGTTTGACCACGACGAAGATCTATAACCTATAATAATTAGAATATAAAATAGGAAGTGTAGACTTGTAGAATATTCTAAGAAAACTTAAAGATATTTAAGTGTACCACTTTTAGAGATAAAGGTTAAATGTTGTTCAGCTTACTATATTCTTAGGGAAGAGTTTCTACTTAAGGAAAATAGTGGGAGCAAGAAATTTTTGGAAAGAGTTCCAGGCCTACAACCCAAGGACACTTCTATTAAGGTACTAATTGATATTAACATACAATATAGGTCTTCAATTGTGCTCATTTAACCTTGTAGATATGTAAGACATATATTTGATAGAAGAAAATAGGCACAATAAAGTGAGGATGTTGATCCAAAGACCTCTGAAATACAATATGAGATATTGCTTTCAAAATGGGAGGAGACAATAAAATCTATAATAATATCCATCTATTTTAGCCAAGTTTGGAAGATGGTAGTTCCACCCGAGGGTAAAGTACCCATCCGGTGTAAATGGAAAATAAAGGATGGATAAAAGTGAATTTGAAGGTGAGACCTTCAGGGCAATGATGATCGAAAAACATCATCTAAGTTAAGGAGTTGACTATGAGGACATATTTTAACCATTGCCACAATTCAAATCATTTAAATTTTATTGGTGCACACTTTGACTATTGTCGACTCTAAAAATGGGTTTGTCATCTTGTAGATTGGCACATCAAGAAAAGGTGATGATAGAAATAGGTGAAAGGGAGTGAATCGAAAAATACTCGGAGAGTGGTAAAATCCTCACCTCGGTCCTACACTCACATTGATCCCCGAACTTTCATCTCACGGTGTCACTCAAGCACCGGAGACAGTTTGTGTTGTAAGGGAGGAGAGAGAGGAGTAGAAAAACTTAGAATATGAATAAATAAATTGTGGTCACCAGGAGCCGTGGGCTTCGCTTTATGGAATAGAAACAAGAGATGACCACGTGTACCTTAGCACGTGAGATGATGTGTGAGTTCAACCTTCTCCCTCATCGGCCACAGGAGATGATGTGTGAGTTCAACCTTCTTCCTTATCGGCCGGCCGATGAGGGAGAGTCCAACCGGTGCTAGCTTGATCAATCTATGCAACTTAGAACAATAAACCAAGTGAAGGGTTTGATTAGACTTGTAGGAAGTGTAGAAACTGTAAGAGAGGAGATGATAAAGAAGCAATCGGGTTCGGACTCACCGGATTCGGGGTGTGCCTTCATCCATTTTTTTATTTTTGGTTATGTAAAATGATGCAAACTAACTAAAAGATATTCTAACAAGTAAATGAACTGAGTTAAAAGAAACTTATGGGATAAAACGGCTTGAGTTGAAGTCGAGATGAATGAAACTAGCCGGTTCGGGTAGCCTTGCACCCTTCTGGTGCATCTTTGGTGCAAAGAATTCTACGAATGATCCCGATGATGGAATCAAGTGCTGTTTTGTTTATGTGGATGGATAACTCAGGGAGGAAGAGATCTCCAGTTGATGAATTCTCCGTAATCCGTCTGTACAGGCCTTTATAAAATCTAGAAGTGAACAAATATAGAAAATAGAACCTGGATGTACGCCCTCAGCGTCGACTCCGAAAATGGGTTCCGGATTGGCACCTCAAGAAAAGGTGATGATGGATGGATATGGGAAAAGGGGGGGTGAATCGGAGAACACTCGGAAAGTGGTAAAGAGTCCTTACGTCAGTTCCACACTCACATTGATCTTCGAACTTTCATCTCACGACGTCGCTCGAGCACCGAAGATGGTTCGGGTCATGTGGGGGATGAGTGAGGAATAAATAAACTTAGAATATGATTAAAATATTAGAGTGGTCGCCACGAGCCATGGGCTCCGCTTTATGGAATTGAAAAATAAAAGATGACCATGTGTACCTTAGCACGGGAGATTGAGATGTGAGTTCAATCTTCTTCTTCTTCGGCCGGACGATGAAGAAGAGTCCAACCGGTGCTAACTTGATCAATCTGTGCAACTTAAGAATAATAGAACAAGTGAAGAAATGGATTAGACTTATGGGAAGTGTAGTAACTGTAAAGAAGAGATGAGAAAGGAAGCAATTGAAACTGAACTCACCGGCTTCGGGGTGAGCCTTAACCCCCTTTTTGTGTTTTTGATTATGTAAAAATGATGCAAATGAACTAAAAGACATTTTAAAATAGTAAATAAACTGAACGAAATGAGTTAAGAAGAACTTATGAAGCGTATTGCCTTGAGTTCCGTTTGTTTCTATGGATGGAAAACTCGTAAAGGAAGAGATCTACTGTTGATGACTTCTCCAAAATCCACCTGTAGAAGTCTGTAAAAAATCTGAAAGTGGACGGATATATAAGAATAGAACCTAGATGCACACCCTCAATGCAGCAATCGCCATAGACAGACAGTAACTCGGAATTGAGTGCCGCCAGTTGCAAATGAAAGAGGATAAGGAGAGGAACAACTCTTTTGTTAAAGACTTTTGTAGAAGGAGCCCCGTAATTTCTACAGACGCTGATGAAGTTCGGTTGCTACAGAATGCACAGATTGGGCTTCTTCTTTGCTTCGGGATCCATCTCTCAACATCGGATTGGCTTTGGAAGTTAGGATGGCCACGGGAGGGAGCTTGGACAAGCTAGGCATGGGGGGGGGTTCAACCTTGGGTCGTTGGGAATGGCCCTCAATTTATAGAGAATGGAAATCGGTGCAATATATGGAAACTGGTGCAACCATGCCCCCGACTTTCAAAGGAAGTGGGGGCGCACCCTCCACCTGAGGGCGCTCAGGGCACAGAGTGCGCCCTCCTATTTCAAAGGGAGCGGGGGTGCGTTACGTGTTTCATTGCTAAAAATCGTCGGAACCTTCCGAAAATTGCTAAAAATCGGACTTGATAAGATGAACGTGCCCCCGACTCGAGGGCGCGATCAAAATAAACGATAATTAGCGGGGTAAATTTTCCAAAACCTAGTTTAGAAGGTGCTAATTAGAGTAATTTCTGGTTTCTGAAAATGGACCGCGCCTCTGCGTTTCAAAGGAAGCGGGGGCGCACCCTGTGCTCCCCTAGACTAAGGGCACGGTGACCACGCCCTCCCAATTCAAAGGGGGCTGGGCTACGGTACACTCTCTCTCTCCTACGCGCGCGTTCTGTGTGCCGTAACTTGCAAACAGGATGTCCGATTCAGCTCCTATTTGTTGCATTGGAAAGAGGGCCTTCAACCTCACCTCCTCAAGTCGGTAAACCGGCCAGCATGACTCCCGAGACGTTCACACGGGGCTTTCTATCGGTTTACCTTTTCACGGAAAGACAAAATCCACGGCGGAGATCCGAAAGGGCACGGTTCTGGTCGAGAAATCTTGGGTCAACTCGGGATGACTTAAAATGATGACCGAACAAGTCCGGTATGGTCAAAAAACTTAAAATCATCTAAAAATACAATGTTAACCTGGTAAACGTGAACTGAAGCTCGGAAAAGTCGAGAAACCCTAAAATCGACCAAAACGGCCGTATGGCCCTGATTAATGAAAATATTTAGCTAGGATCGACCCGGATGACCCTAAAAGACCCAATGATGACCGGAGTAGACATGCCAATTTGGCCTTATTTGGGGCTTAAACTCTTATTCCATTGGCAACATCTCTTTTAGACCATCAAAATCATGATGAACCACCCTTTTGGATGAGCTGAGGTGCTTATTGGAAATATGAGGATGATTTTCTAATTTCTAATCAAATCCGTGTTTGCCGAACAAGAGACTCTTGGTGGTGTGCCAGATTATGCTTTTCCCAGCATATCCTCTACTTGAAATTTTTTCACAGGATTATGTGTACATACAATGAAGAAGTATTCAACATAAATAATCTTCCTCTCTGAGTCCTATTTTTAATGCAACAAACGGCATTCAATTTCGATCTACCATTTTTCCGCAGCGCCTTTTAGAAGTCAGATGCGCAGTTCTGTCCGCACGCAGCACCAATCAAGCCCAATTGCATGCAAGCCCAGCCCATTGGGCACATATCTGACCAATTCACGACCTTACCTTCCTTTTTCCTCCTCCATATAACTTTTTATAGCATCTGGAAGCTTAATGGTTGAAATTAGCATCATCAAATGATGGCAATCCAACTTGTTGTCTTGTATATCAAGACTTGCTATTTTTGGACCAGATTTGTTTCCTCTTCAAGTGGAGACATATTTGGAACATGGGGAAGGTGATCCACGGTTTCCAATCCCTCTCAATCAGTTTGGTAAGTTTCTAGATGCCTTAGGATAAAAATCATCAATATTAAATGGAGGAATTCCAACCTAAGGTCGGATGTATCAAAACTTGCTATTTTTTGACCTGTTCTTCATCCCCTATAAAGGGAGACTCATATGAACGACCTAATAAGGGCATACCCATCCTCCAGAACTCCTATCCTCGTCCTCAAGCCACCCTAGGCTCTTCCCAACCTCCCCAAATCGTTCTATCTTCGTCTCGGTGCACGGAGATCATCCCAAAGTGAAGAAGAAGCCGGTCTATGCTCCGACATGCTGCACTTCTGATCATCAGCTTATACAGATCTTTATAGTCATTTTCAGGCCTAACTTCCTTCATAATAAGTATTCTAAATCAATATATATTTCATATAAAACAAACGGAGATCAATTCTGACATTCCCTCGGCATGTTACGGCTTCAACACCAGCACTGTACAGACAGATCCGAAGTCTTCTCTTCTAAGTCATCATCTTCTCAGTCAATTTCAGTACACTTAATGGTAAATTCAACCTATACATCTTTCATATAAATTGTTACCCGGTGAGTTATATTTTATCTACAACAATAATCATTCAATTTGGATATCTGTGGTGCCCATAGCATGTCCTACATTGACATTGTGCTGGGAGTTTCCAGAACTTCACTGCCCAAGATCCATCTTATCAGGTAAATTCAGATTACTTATCATAATATTCAAGCAAACTTGTATTCATATCAAACCAGACTAGGTGAGTGCTCTTTATTTTGAAACAAACGGCACTCAATTTTGACATTGGTTTTGTTTTTTACGGTCTTTGCATCAGAGCCGCGCAGTTTACATTGAATCTGTCCAACCCGGTTGCCACTTTGCCTGGGTTGTGTTGTCTTTAACCATTTATATTCTATTTTCTAACTCTTCATTCAAATAATTTAGCTCATATTTAAGCATAATTTTTATTCAGTTTTTCATTATTTCATACATCATAAGAAAACCAAAAAAAGGGGTTAGGGCTAACCCCGAATCCGGTGAGTTTGTTTCCAGTTGTCGTTTATGTTATTGTTCTTACAGTTACTATCTCATAGTTCTAATTATTTTCTTCACTTGGTTTATTATTCTAGTTGCACAGGTTGAACAAGCTAGCATTGATTGGAGACTCTTCTTCATCGGCTGGCCGAAGAAGAAGAAGGTTGAACTCACATCCCTTTCTCCCACGCTAAGGTACACGGTCATACTCAATTTCTTTTATTTGTCAATTCCATAAAGCGGAGTCCGCGGCTCCTGGCGACCACCTTTCATTTATGTTTTAAGTTCATCTCCTCCTCACTCTCCTCCCACATGACCCGAACCATCTCCGGTGCTCGAGCGACGCCGTGAGATGAAAGTTCGGGGATCAATGTGAGTGTGGGATCGAGGTGAGGAGTCTTTACTGCTTTTCGAGTTTCCATCCATCTTTCACCTTCTCTTGAGGTGCCGATCTGGAACCCGTTTTCGGAGTCGACAGCTTTTGGGCGACCACGGTGGGACAACCAATGTCTTTAACCATGCTAGTTTGATTTGTTTGTGCAACTAGTTTCATTCTAATTCAGTTCTAGTCAGTAGACTATTTGTTTTGTTGCTTGATTGCTTGTCTCATTTGCATATCGTATGCTCAGTTTACTTCATTTCATTTTATGTTTTTGCATATTGATTGCTTCTTCTCCTTTTACCCTCCTTTTTTACTTTTGCATTAGCTTTTTGCATCGGGTACCGGATTTGCTCCAATCCGTAGGGCATTCGAGGCGGGGGCTCCCTCTCCCAACACACCCTCACCCTCCAAACACCTTCTTGGTGGATTATTACCTCTCTTCTGGGATATTCCTTCCTAGTTGATTTGGTGGTTTCCATCAAGGCCTCCATAATTCCCCATCCATGGAGTATTCCTCTCCACATGATTGGGCCAGTTGTACCACTTTCCCAAAACCCGAAGAACCCAAGTACCTACTCGTGGTGATTAAGTGATAATCTTAGGTCATGAAGATTGAAGCAATAGGAACCATACCCATTTGAGTGAACAATTGCTAACAATCTATCTAATCTAAGGTTTCAACCCAAAAATTGTCGAGTAGTCATTTTAAGAACTTGTTTGCATAATTTGCTTGCTAACAAAAATTGAAAACAACCAAAAATTTCTTCTTGCAAAACACCTAAAAAAAACCTCTTTAATTTTGTGTTCAACTTGGTTTTCAAACAACCAAATTGAAAAAAAAATTTCAAACAAAACAAAACATAAGAAAAAAATTTCAATTGTGTGTTTTGCTTGCTCTTTTTTTTAACCATCCTTGAAGAAAGATCGACAGGATGCCCATGATGCTAAGGTCTGGAAGTCATGTTGGGAGGTCAGGCCACTACGAGCTACAACAACCCATGGTCCAACCAGTGGGCCATGTCAACGCCATTAGAGAAGCTGAAGTTCAAAATCCTACTCATCCACCTGCTTCACTTAGTGTGGAACAAATCCTTCAGGGTCTATCCCTCCATTTAGATCCTGAATCCTTTTCACTTGTGCAATCCTTAACAAAGGGCAAGATGCCCGCCAATCAAGATCTGGTCGAGGGAAATCAAGCCCCCTCACCACCCCAATCGACAGTCAGGCCTCTCATCATCTCCTCTCCTAGGCAACCCTGTCGTGCCTCTACTCACCCTGTTGTGGGGCATTCATATAATTCTATGCTAGTTCCTACTTTGAAGCCACTTGTTCCAACTCATTCATCTAAATACCTTGCACCGGTGGCTCAGGAACCCATCCTCACTCAAGCATTCATGGACAAACTCAACCAAATGGATGAGCACTTTGAAGAGTTGAGGCATCGTTTGGACTCGAAGGCCATCCCTAAAATATCTACTCCATCTTTCCCTGTCCCACATATCACTCCATCACAAACACCAGCCTACCATCGCTACAATGGCTCAGGTGATCCCTTCACCCATGTCAATGATTTCTTGAGCAAATCATCTCGCTGGCTAAATGATCAAAGAGCTCTTACTATTCTTTTTAAGCGATCATTGGTTGGTGCAGCCCTAGAATGGTTCTTTTCACTAGGGGAAATAGAAATATGGGATTTTGAAATTGTCAAGGAAAAATTCTTGCGACGATATGGGCCAGTCTATTCAATAATTGGGGAAGAAAAAGAAGATGTGGAAATAATGGAATATTCTAATGAATTGAGGCCCAGGCTTGAGAGGAGCATTGATGCTATGAACCAACCTAGGAGCCCTCTCCAACCTCACCCAGATCATCATCTTCAGCCAACTCCTCGACGCCAGTTGATTAGGCCACCCATGCCACAATCTCGGCCGGACATGCAACCCGTGTCAACGGCACAATCAATTGTGAACAATCAAGCTCCTCATGTCAATTGTGCCAACACCTCATTATCAAAATCAAATTCTCAACCTATTTCACCAACAACCCCTCGGCCAATCATCCAGCCCTTGGCTTCTCAACCTATTCCACCAACAATCCCTAGGTCAATCATCCAGCCCTTGGCTTCTCAGCCTATTCCACCAACATCTCCTCAGCCAACCATCCAAGCCATGACTCCTCAACTAATTACACCAATAGCTCTTCAGCCTGAACCGACTTCTATACCAGCACCACTTCAATCAATCCCTCAACATAGGGTTCCCCCTCAATCAGTCAAACCACTTGTTTCGTCTATTGCTCCTGCCATGGTAGAGGAACCAGTCACTCCAATCATCCATACTCCTGCTGTGGTAGATGATTCAGGCACTTCGACCCTTCAAGCTCCTACCCTGGCAGAGGAATTAATAACTCCAACCATTTGTGCTCCTGCCATGGCAAATGAATCAACTCCTCAACATATCCTTGCTCTCTCTCAAGATCGAAGGCAGCCAGTAGGGGTGGTCGAACCAAACCCTTCGATACTTCCGGAATCCCCTAGACTAGGCATGCCCCCTTTTATAGAGCAACCTAAGGAGAAGCCTACTGTAGGGAGCTTAGATGAGGGGATCGCAAATTTAGTTGATTGTCAAGGACTAGGCATGTATTCTTCAAGTATATATCAACTATTACCATCATTGGAATTGATCAATGAAGATGGTCAGATTGAATTGACCCCTGAACTGGGAAGTAAGGAGACCGAATTGGTCAATGAAACAGGGAATGAATCAACAAACCTCCTGAAGGATGTAGACCTTATCAAGGGGATACTAGGACCTCCTCCAGCTAGGCAGGTAAATCCCTTAGCATCAATCTTAGGGCCACGACCCTTACCCCATTCTTCTCCTAAGCAACCATCTGTTCCATGGGCCCACGATCAATCAATCTTAGGGCCACAACCTTTTCTTTATTCTTCTCAAAATCAACGATAGTAAAGACTTTGAATTTCACATGACAATTTTAATTGAGAGAAAGTCATGATTGACAATATTTGTTGCTACCTTGTTTTTATTAAACAAATTCTTTACATTGCAAGGCATGCGAACAATTGATTCACCTCTGGAATGTAATCTACCTCAAAAATGGAGAGAACTACTAGTATGACTTAAGTCCACATGTTCTAGGTTGTTGTCTAGGAGTCGAGGGTAGATACCATTTTACACACACAACACGTCCCGATCCCAGAATCCGGATGACTTGACACCCGAGAGAAGCTAGGCAAGGCTTAGAGATGGAAGGAAGACCCTCACCATATTCTCTTCTGTTCGGTCCAAGATAGGCAAAGGGGACTAGATGGGGAGAGTATCGAAAGCATCCACCGCCTTAGTAGGAGGCCGTCTCGAAAGGTCCAACTTCTCAAAGAAAAGGGTGCCGAAAGATGGGCAATGAACCCCACAGGTTTAAACAAATATGGGCCTGTCTGAATGAGTACCCAGAAAAGTAGAAAATGAAAAAAGGTGCCAAAAGATGGGCAATGACCCCACAGGTCAAAGCACCTGTCCGAATGGGTGCCACAAAAATAGGTTTGTCAATAACGAAGAAAAGACCCAAAGAGGCCGAACCCCAACGGGCAATTGGGTGTGAGTAGAGAAATCCCTCTCGACATCTCCAAAGCCTATCAAGGACTTTCCCTCAATTCTTCATTCTTACCCCCAAGGTGTGGGTGAACCAACCAAATCAAAGCTAAACTCTAGCCGATCAAAGGGTGAAGGTCGGAAAGATTTTGGGTAAGGAACCCCATTTTGCATATGATGTCTACCAACGAACCTAGAAAAAACAACCAAGTAATGAGAACTTGTGTCAATACTGATTTTTCTCTCCAAAAAAAATATTTTAAAAAAAAATCTTAAAAAAAAAGGTTGAACATTTCAAAAACTCCAAAAAAAAAGTCGAATATTTTTAAAAAAAACTACAAAAAAAATAAATTTTTTCAAAAACTCAAAAAAAGAAAATAGCATTTACAAAATCCCAAAAAAATTGAATATTTTCAACAAAAAAAGAAAACTTCTTTTTCAAATTCAACAAAAATTTTCAAACTTTTTAAAATATTTTATCACCATGCTTGGTTTGAATTTTCGTCTTTACATTCATATTTACTTTCAATCTCTCATGTTTCAAATTCTTCATTGCATATTTGCTACTTGATTTTTACACCCTTAAGAAGGCTGTTACCCCTTGACAAAGGTCAAGGCATACTGCAACTTGCAAGGGGAATAAGACGCATTGTTGTTCTAATCTCTTCCTTCTAAGTGTTTCAGGCACAAGAAAAACTTTACACCCCTTGACAAAGGTCAAGGCATTCTGCAACTTGCAAGGGGGATAAGCCATATTGGCATTCTAATCTCCTTTTTCTAGTGTTTCAGGCACGAAGAACAAATGAGGAGAACTTCACAAACAAGGCGAAGCTCGCCACTTCCCTCTCCAAGGATTCTTAGGAGGAGGTGCCACCATGACCTTGACCTCAACTTCGTCGAGGAGCATTTTCAATATTTCAATAAGGCGATGCTCGCCACTTCCCTCCCCTGAGGATTCTTAGGAGGAGGTGTCACCATAACCTCGGCCTTAATTTTGCCGAGAAACCTTTTGTAGGCGATGCTCCCCACTTCCCTCCCCTAAGGATTCTCAGGAGGAGGTGTCATCATTACCTCGGCCTCAACTTTGCCGAGAAGCTTTTGCTCTGTGTCCTCACTAGGACACATGAACTCTTTTGTGAGAATGCATGTCATCATATCGCAAACTCACTGTTATCATTTCCTTTCTTAGCATATGTTAGGTGCATTATTATTTATTTTATGCATTAATGTTGAAGACCGTGAATGCAAAGAAGACCAGGCCCGAGATCCCCTTCATCAAAATCCACGACGGTCGGGTCATTCTTTGTGCTCACGGATAAGCCAAAATTGTGCAGTGAGGGACGATGATTCCCGAATGGGTATCCTGACCTCATAGACAATCTATATCTTCAACTAATTGTTAGACAAGTTTTGTTTTTGTTTTCTTGAGCCCAGCATGCATGATATAGCATTAGTTGCATTGCATTTTTCATTATCATTGCATACATCCTTTCAAAAGCTTCACCTTCTCACCCTCTTGTATCATAATTCCGATCATTCTGAATCCCATCATGTTTTCTAATCCCACTGTGTTTTCTAATCCCACCATATTTTTTAGTCCCACCAACCTTTCTAATATACCACCGTGTCTGTTAATCCCACCATGCTCTGTAATCACCTTGTGCCTTCAAATATTTTATTTCTATCCCCATTGTGGCCATTGCAACTCTTTTTATATTCATCGCACCGTGGCAGTCACTTCCTTCCGCCAAGGGCCTCCTATTCGATCTAAACTTGCACCGTCATGGTTTGTACTTCAACATTTGCCTTTTAGAATCTGAGATTATTCCATTATGAATCAAATCTTGTCTCTTGGAAAACTTAAATGAATCTAAGAGCCTGAATATGCTCGATTGATATTCTTTTACTTTTTCAAAACAAATCTCCTTTTAAAAATTTTTAGCCCATCACAGTACAGGAACACCGCAAAGATCGGGTTACCGACTGATGATGAACCTACGAACCCATGTTTCGGGGGCTCCCCACCGCGTTGGGGGTTGGCTATTCTTCTCTCGTGCCAACGGCACATCTCTTACCAATCTAACATAGGAAGACTTGATGAAACATGGCAGTTAACTAGGAGACTTGAAGAGATTCTCTTTGCCGAATTTGGTCATTGAGCGTGTCTATAGCTACACCTTGATGCCACCTTTTCAGTCCATCGCT
Organism: Cryptocoryne crispatula var. balansae; assembly: GCA_036172225.1. NCBI lineage: Eukaryota > Viridiplantae > Streptophyta > Magnoliopsida > Alismatales > Araceae > Cryptocoryne > Cryptocoryne crispatula. The sequence goes on from CM069920.1 coordinate 36,357,472, forward strand.
ATTTCGCTCCGCTGGATTCCATTACAACTCATTTCGCTTCTCTACATTTCACTCTGCTACGCTACATGCCATTCCCTTGCAAAGCCGACATCAAGGTGAGGCAAGATGTAGACACGCCAATTTGGCCTTATTTAGAGCTTAAACCATTATTCCATTGGCAACATCTCTTTTAGACCATCAAAATCATGATGAACCACCCTTTTGGATGAGCTTAGGTGCTTATTAGAAATATGAGGATGATTTTCTAATTTCTAATCAAATCCGTGTTTGTCGAACAAGAGACTCTTGGAGGTGTGCCAGATTATGCTTTTCCCAGCATATCCTCTATTTGGAAATTTTTCACAGGATTATATGGACTTATAATGAAGAAGTATTCAACATGAATAATCTTTTTCTATGAATTATCTTTCCATTAAAATAAATGGCATTCAATTCTGATTTCCCATTTGTCCGCAGCGCCCGATGGAAGTCAGATGCGCAGTTCTGTCCGCACGCAGCACCAATCAAGCCCAATTGCATGCAAGCCCAGCCCATTGGGCACATATCTGACCAATTCACGACCTTACCTTCCTTTTTCCTCCTCCATATCACTTTTTATAGCATTTTTAAGCTTATTGGTCTAAATTAGCATCATCTAATGATGGCAATCCAACTTGTTGTGTTGTACATCAAAACATGCCATTTTTGGACCAGATTTGTTTCCTCTTCAAGTGGAGACATATTTTGAACATGGGAAAGGTGATACACGGTTTATAATCCCTCTAAATCATTTGGGTAAGTTTCTAGATGCCTCAGGATGAAAATTAGCAACATTAATTGAAGGAAATCCAACCTATGCTCGGATGTATCAAAACTAGCTATTTTTTGACCTGTTTTCCATCCCCTATAAAGGGAGACTCATATGAACGACCTAAGAAGGGCATCCCCATCATCCAGCACTCCTATATTAGTCCTCCAGCCACCCTAGGCTCTTCCCAACCTCCCCAAATCGTTCTATCTTCGTCTCGGTGCCCGGAGATCATCCCAAAGTGAAGAAGAAGTCAATCTATGCTCTGACGTGCTGCACTTCTGATCATCGGCTTCTACAGATATTTATAGTAATTTTTAGGCCTGACTTCCTTCATAATAAGTGTGTTTCATAAATATATATTTCATCTCCAACAAACGGAGATCAATTCTGACATTCCCTCGGTTTGTTACGGCTTCAACACCGACGCTGCACAGACAGATCCGAAGTGTTCTCTTCTAAGTCATCATCTTCTTAGTCAATTTAAGTACATTTAATGGTAGATTCATCCTATACATACTTAATAGAAATTGTTCCCCGTTGAGTTATATTTTATATACAACAATAATAATTTAATTTGGATATCTGTGGTGCCCATATCATGTCTTACATCAACATTGTGCTGGGAGTTTCCAGAACTTCACTGTCCAAGATCCGGTTTATCAGGTAAATTCAGATTTCTTATCATAAGATTCAGGCAAACTTGTCTTCATATAAAATCACCCTCGGTGAGTTATATTTATTTTGAAACAAACAGCATTCAATTTTGACATCAGTGCTGTCTATTACAATCTCTGTATCAGAGCTGCGCAGTTTACATTAAATCTGTCCAACCCGGTTGCCACTTTGCCTGGGTTGTGTTGTCTTTAACCGTTCATATTCTCTTTGCTAACTCTTCATTCATATCATTTAATTCATATTAAAGCATCATTTTATTCAGTTTTTCATTATTTCATATATCATAAAAAACCAAAAAAAAGGGGTTAGGGCAACCCCAAATCCGGTGAGTTTGTTTCCAGTTGTCGTTTATGTTATTGTTTTTACAAGTTACTACACTTCACTCAGTTCTAATCCTTCATCACTTGTTTTCTTGTCTTATTGTCTTCTAGTTGCAAAAATACATCAAGCTAGCATTGGTTGGACTCTTCTTCATCGGCCGGCCGAAGAAGAAGAAGGTTGAACCCGCACACACTTTCTCCCACGCTAAGGTACACGGTCAAATTCAACTTTCTTTCTATTTTCATTCCATAAAGCGGAGCCCGCGGCTCCTGTGACCACATCTTTCATGTTTTAATTTCATCTCCTCCTCACTCTCCTCCCACATGACCCGAACCATCTCCGATGCTCGAGCGATGCCGTGAGATGAAAGTTCGGGGATCAATGTGAGTGTGGGAAAGAGGTGAGGAGTCTTTACCGCTTTCCGAGTGTTTTCCGATTCACTCCCTTTCCCCAATTCCATCTTTCACCTTCTCTTGAGGTGCCGATCCGGAACCCATTTTCGGAGTCTACAACCGGAAAGACCTAACACGTGGTCCAGGATAGCCGTGTTAGTACAAATTGAAAAGCCATAATGAAAAAGCCGTTATAGACCAACGCCTACCGAAATGACTTATCAAAAACCCCGAATGTCATGGAACACACGCAGGACTCCCGAGACATTCAACTATGGACCATTCAAGGTCGGTCATTGAGCAGGCTTCGTGTTTTCATGGTTCACGCGCGGCTCTCACTTGAAGCTTACAACATTATTATGGAAATCATCGGTCCATTCCGAACTCATGAGGGGCTCCACCAACGTCCTTAGCTCATATCCACGAGGTAATCCGGATCAGATAACGGTCAAATAAAGGATATCGCCTATGGAATAGGAGTATGGGGCTCCGAATCAAGCCAATTTGGTGTGTCTATAGCTTGCCTCACCTTGATGTCTGCTTTGTAGGGGAATGACATGTTGTGAAGCAGAGTGAAACGTAGAGAAAGCGCAGCAAAGCGAGATGGATCATAGTAGAATGTAGTGGAGCGAAATGGCCATGGACTTAAAAGGAGGCATCAAGGTGTAGATATAGACACGCTCAATGACCAGATTCAGCAAGATGAATCTTCTTAAGTGTCCTGGATGACCGCCATGTTTCATCAAGTCTTTTTATATTCGATTGGTAAGAGATGTGCCATTGGCACGAGAGAAGAATAGCCAACCCCCAATGCGGTGGGGAGTCCCCGAAACATGGGTTGTAGGTCATCAGCCAGTAACCCAATCTTTGCGGTGTTCCTGTACTGTGATGGGCTAAAATTTTAAAAAACGATTTGTTTCAAAAAAGTAAAAGAATACCAATTGAGCATATTCAGGCTCTTAGATTCATTTAAGTCTTACAAGAGACAAAGATTCAATTTGGAATGGAATGATCTTGAATTCCAAAAGGCAAATGTTGAACCTTAGACCGTGAAGATAACAGTAATGCAAGTTTTGATCAAATAGCCCTTGGTGGGATGAGTTGACTATCATGGTGGGATGAGTAGCAAGAGAGTGGCCACAGTGGGGATAGAAATAATTCGAAGGCATAAGGTGATTACCGAACACGGTGGGATTAAGAGACACGGTGGGATTAGAAAGATTGGAATTGGGGTACATGATGGGAAGAAGGGACCCAGTAGGGTTCAAAAATATCCGGACAGAAGTAAAAGATCATGATGTATGCAATGATAACGAAGAATGCAACGCAACTAATATTACATGATGCATGTTGCGCTCAAGAAAACAAAAACAAGACTTGTTTAACAGCACAACTTTGGCTTATCCGTGAGCATAGATTGTCTATGAAGCCAAGATACCCATTCGGGAACCATCGTCCCTCATAGCACAACATTGGCTTATTCATGAGCATCGGAGATGACCCAACCATCGTAGATTTCGATGAAGGAGATCTCAGGTCAAGTCTTCTCTACACTCACGGTCTTCAACAATAATGCATAGAATAATAATACCTGACTAACGACTTATATATTAGCCAGCAAGCTATGGGGGTTTCCCATGTCCATTTTTCCATTTCTGCGAGCATTTTGCCTCCTCCATGTGGTCGTTCACATGGAGCCGGCAGCAACAGACACTGATATATGTAGCAGACTTTAGCTCTTCTGGTGTTGTAACTGCTTTCCATCCTTGTTGCAGCAGTTGATGGTATAATCAGATATTTATCTGTTTGCTTCAGTGTTGTTTGATCTGCTTGACATTTATCGAAAAGATAGTCAGTATCACGTTCCGTCTTGGCCCCTTGCAAGTTTATCAAAGGGTGAACCTTCTAAAGGTTGGCAAACAATAATAAAATTAAGTGATAGATGTAGGGTAAGAAACATACCTGCTGGTGAGACCTCCCCCCCTCCTTGACTCGTGTTTCTTTTCTGAAATACTCAATAAAGGGGTTAGATCTGCACCATGGCTTACCCCCTTGCTTATTTTCAACTTGCCTTGTTTGTATGTCAAGGGGGGTAGCCTTCTTAATCAGGTAGAATGCACAAAATAACTAACAAAATTAACAAGGTAAAAGTTAAGAGAGCTTACCTGTTATGGCGAGAGTCACTCCCTTCTTGATCCTGAAACACTTGATAAAAGAGGATTAAATCTTCACCATGGCTTATCACTTTGCCTATTGCTATCTACCTTGACTTAGGTCAAAGAGAGGAACCTTCTTAACAAGGTGTAAAAATGAACTAAATAATCGAAATGAAATGGTTAAAAGAACATACTTGTCATTAAGAGAACCTTCCCCTCTTACTTTAAAACCCCTGAAAAAACACTTGATAAAAGAGGATCAGATCTTCACAATGACTCATCCCATTGCCTACTAAGGTCAACTTTGACTTAGGTCAAAGGGAGGAGCCCTCTTAACGGGGTGATAATAAAGATAAACATGAACTGCAGAAACAAAACATGAAAGACATAGAAATAAACATGAATGCTAGCAAAGGCAAAAATCAAGGTTATGCCAAGTTAAATGGTACATTTTTTTGGATTTTTGAAGATATTCCATTTTTTTGAATTTTTGAAAATATTCAATTTTTTGTATTTTAAAAACATTCAAAACTTTTTTTTAGATTTTTGTGGAGAATGTGCCGATATCGTGACAATTCATCGGTCTTTGAGTGTTAATCAAGATTCAAGCGATAAACACCACGTGAAAATGGGTTCCCTACCCAGAATCTTTCTTGCCCTCCTCTCTTGATCAGTTTGGATTCCCCCTGAGTTTGGATAGTTTATCCTACCCTTGGAGTTTAAGATAGATGAATAATAGAGGAAGTCTTTGATAGGCTTTGGAGGTGTTGAGGAGGGTTTCTCTACTCATGTCCAAATTGCCCGTTGAGATTCGGCCTCTTCGGGTCTTTCCTACATGTGGCACACACTTAGACAAGTCTTTGACCTGTGGGGTCATTGCCCATCTTTCGGTTCCCTTTTTCATTTTCTACTCTTTCGGTTACTCATTCATACAGGCCCATATTTGTTTAAACTTGTAAGGTTCATTGCCCATCTTTTGGCACCATTTTTTGCACCCTATGAGATGGCCTCCTACTAAGGCGGCGGCCATTTTCAATACTATCCTTCTCTAGTATCCTTCACTTATCTTGGACCGAATGGAAGAGAATAGGGTAAGGGTTCTTTTCTGACTTCAGGGTTCTACCTTGCCTCTCTCGAGTGTCGGGCTATCTGGATTCTGGGATCGGGAGGTGTTGTGTGTGCAGGGTGATGTCTATCCTTGACTTCTAGCTAACACCCTTGGATTGATGACTTAATATTATACCAGACATTCTCCATTTTTTTCTAGGAAAAAGATTTTTTTGAGGTAAACGCCGTTCCATAGATGGTTCAATTTTTCTTCATCGGCGTTGCTAAGTTCATATGCATTGCCTGGATATTTTTTAGTTATAACAAAAGGCCCTTCCCAGTTGGGTTGTAACTTGGAGCGGGGACCACCTGGCTTAACAAATATGCGTTTGATTACCATCTCACCGATTTCAAACTTTCTCTCTACCACCCTCTTTTGATAAACCCTTTTCAATTTGTTCTGATAAGTTCGGGCATGCTCAGAGGCGGCCAACCTTCTTTCACCTAGGAGTTCAAGTTGTGCAATGAGATATTCTCATCTCTCATTGACATGATGTCCCTATCAAGCTGAATTCTGAGTGATGAAAGGAGTACTTCGTTCGTACGGGCCACCGCTTCCATCCCATATGCGAGAGCATACGGGCTTTGACCAGTGGGAGTCCGTACAGAAGTACGATAAGCCCATAGGGCATCTACAAGCTTATCTGGCTAATCTGCAAACTTGCTAGACTTATAGGTTTTCTTAATAATTTTCATCAAGGTTTTGTTGGTGGCTTCTGCTTGACTATTGCCTTGCGGATAATATGGAGATGAATGATGCAATGAAATGTGGTACCTATTGCAAAGATCGCGCAGATCTTGAGAGAGAAATTGTGGTCCGTTGTTAGTGATGATGTCGTTGGGGAGCCCGAACCTAGCGATGATATTGCGTTTGATGAAGGAGCACAATGTTGATGCCTAGATCTCCATGAACGCTTCCGCTTCTGCCTACTTGGTGAAGTACTCTGTTGCTGTCAGGATGAACGATTTGGAACGGATTTCAGAGTTAAGGTCACTTAGAGAGCCAATGATATCGAAAGCCCATTAGCGAAGGGCCATGGTGCATAAATCAGATGAAGGGAAGATGCAGGAGAGTGGATCTTGTTAGCATGAAGTTGGCAAGAATGACAGTGCCAGACAAAGATGGAGCAATCCTCTTATAGGGTTGGCCAATAATACCCCTGCCTAATGATTTTCTTGGCAAGAGCTTGAGCATTGACATGACCCCCACAAACCCTAGAATGTGCTTCCTTAAGCACCAACTCTGCTTCTTCTCCATCAACGCGTCTCAGCAGAATTCCGCTCAGGCTTTCCTTGTAGAGCACCCCTCCTAGTTGATATACCTCTGGGATACTCTCCTGATGGCCTTCTTTCTTTTGCATTGGATCTAGGTGGAAATGACTGATCTTGACAATACCTCGCAATCTCATCGAACCAAGGCCTCTCACCCTTGTCTAACTCTTCCAACTTGACTACAAAAATCTACTCTTTTCTGCTCTAGATGTTCCTTTCTGCTAAATCTCTAATTGATCTTCAGAAATTGACCATCCTTAATCGCCGGCATCGACCTTCTACAGACATGGATAGTCCGCACTGGTCTACCTAGCGGGACTGATAGAGATGAAGCTAAGGAGGCTAGGGCATCAGCAAGGATGTTCTGAGCTCGAGGAACATGGACAAAAGTGAGTTTGGAAAAGAGTTTGATGTAGCAAGAGGTGAGTTCTTGGTAAGGTTTGAGGTTTGGATGAGAGGTTTGGTATTTGGTTAGGACATGGCAAAGTATTAGTTGGCTATCACCTATCACCCTCAATTTTGTGGCACCATAGAAATGAGCGGCCTCCAACCCGGCCAGCAAAGCTTTGTATTCTGCTATGTTATTGGTCGCTGGGAAGTCGAGCTAAAATGCCTATGGAATGGTGACATCCTCGGATGATAGAAGTATGATACCTATACCCTTACCATGTGAATTCAGAGCCCCGTCAAAATATAATGTCTAAAGGTAGGAAGATTGGATCAACATTAGTTTGTTACCCGGGAGTTCCTACTGGACCGGGTCAAAGAGGGGTATAGGGTGATGGGCTAGATGTTCGGCAATGGCATAGCCCTTAATCATCTACTGGGGGACATAGGTGATATCAAATTGGAAAAGGAAGCTCTGCCAACGTCCTAACCGATCAGTTAGAACAGTTTTTTAAAGGAGGAATTTGATGGGATTGATACGGGTGATAAGACTGACCTCATGAGCTAAGAAATAGTGTTTAAGCTTCTGAACTACCAGACTAGTGCAACACAGGTCTTCTCTACTACAGTGTACTTCTGCTCACACAGATCAAAAATCTTTGACAAATAGTAGGTCACCCTCTCTTTCCCTTCTTCATCCACTTGTGCAAGGACTACCCTAAGAGAATTCTCCAAAACTAAGATATAAAGAACTAAGAGCTTGACCGGGACTGGTGGTCTAAGCACAAGGAGACTTGCCAGGTATCTTTTCAAACCATCGAATGAATCATGGCACTTCGAATTCCATTTAAACTCGGCCCCCGCCTTGGTCAACTCATAGAAATGTTTACACCTTTGGGAATGTTGTGAGATGAACCGGCGGACAAACTGTAGCCTCCTGATTAATCCTCAAATTTCTTTTATATTTCTCAGAGGAGGCATACCAATGATTTCTTTGGCCTTGTTTGTGTCGATCTCTATGCCCCCCTTTTGCTCACTATGAACCCCAACAATTTTTCTAAGGATACTCCAAACGTGCATTTATTTGGGTTCATCTTCAACTTATATTCCCTAGCCCTCTACAAGACCCTTCTGAGCACTTCAGGATGATCTTCTCGGCTTTTGGACTTAACGACCAGGTCGTCCATGTACACCTCTACAAGGTATGCATCATGTAATGAAAGATAGCCATCAGGGCCCTCTGATACATTGCACCAACATTCTTTAGTCCAAAGAGCATGACAACATAGCAGTAGGTTCCCCAAGCTGTAGTGAATGAGGTCTTCTCCTAGTCCTCTTCGTCAAACTGGATCTAATTATACCCGGAATAGCCATCCAGGAAAGATAGCATCTCGAATCCAGCAGTGTTATCAACCAGTACATCAATATGAGGTAGAGAAAAGTCATCTTTAGGACACGCTCGATTCAAGTCCTTGAAGTCTATGCAGATCCGAACTTGACCATCCTTCTTCATGACGGGGACTATGTTTGCCACCCATTGCGGACAAAGAACCACCTTAATGAATCTTGCTTGATGTAACATGTCGACCTCTTCTTTCATCTTAAGTGCAACATCAAGGTGGAATCTTCTTAATTTTTGTTTGACCGGGGTAGCTCTAGGTTTCAAAGTTAGACGATGTTCAACCAAACCCTGGCATGTCTTTCGTATGTCCATGAGAACGTGTCCTTATATTCTTCCAAAAATTTAATTAACATTTTTTCCTCAGTGGGAGTGAGGTTTGCACTTAGGAGGATTGTTTTAGGATCTTCCGGTGTTCCAAGATTTAATTCTTTTGTCAGTTCATCCACCGTGGCTGATAGTTCTTCAATCCTTTTAAGTCCAGATACATACGCATCAGCCAAGCCACAATTCCTTCCTTGAAATAAGGACCCTTTTCTGATAAAACCTCATAGACTCCCAGTGTATGATCTACATTGAATTCATCCTCATATTGGATTTCATCAAGCTGGATAGTATTTTCCAAAAAACTTGGTCGCCTCGCACATTCCTTGCACTTTTAAGCTAATTGCTGGAGATATCTCTATGGAACACGCTTACCTCGAGTTTTCTTCTTTCCTAACCTAACTACTCCTAAAGAAGATAAAATTGAAAAAGTGATATTTACAGTGGGTGAAGGATCGAGCAGATCGATCAGTGAATTGTAGAAGAGGGGTCGGTTGGGAGCACCCTCCGGGACAAGTAGAGACGTCTCCTCAATGGAAAACTGAGTTTGCGAGAAGACATTTTTTTCGTTATTTTTGATGTTTTCAATAACAGAAAGAGAATGAGCCGGTGGGGCTCGAGCAGAAATAGAAATCTTAAGAAAAAATGGAAAAAATGAGCTCGGGGGCCCGACAATGGCAAGACATGGGCAGATAGGCCCAAAGCTTGGGAAAAGATCTAAGGGGCACGTGGGCCCAAGTGGGGGGCATGTGGGCCCAAAGCTAGAAAAGATGTCTAAAGGGTACGTGAGCCCAGTTGGTGGGCACGCGAGCCCAATGTTGTTGAATTGAAATGGGCATCGAAGCCCAATGGAGTAAGAAAATTTGAATGGGCTCTCAGGTCCAGTGGTCAGCTTGGGTGGCCAAGCCGGCCCAGAAGTGGGGATCGGGCTAGACAGCCCATCAAGCGAATCTAGGAGGAAGAGCATGAGGGCTTTGAAATACGTGACCGTAGGATACAGCTAATGTGGGATGTTGATCGGAGGTGAGTTAGAGTGGACGAGTTGTTCAGGGATGGACTTGCCCTTGACTGATTCTTTCTCCTCCATGAACAACTGAGCTAAAGATGTACTCAGGTTGTCCACTTCCTCCTCTTGCTCTGGTGCCTGTAGACACGCCAAATTGGCCTAATTCGGAGCCCCATACTCTTATACCATAGGCGATATCTTTTATCTGATCGTTATCTGATCCGGATTACCTCGTGGAGATGAGCTAAGGACATTGGCGGAGCCTCCCTTGTAAGTTGAGAATGGATCAATGATTTCCGGAATATTGCCGTAACCTTCAAGCGAGAGCCGCACGTGAACTGTAAAAATACGAAGCCCGCTCGATGACCGACCTTGAATGGTTCATAATTAAAGGTCTCGGGAGTCCCGCATGTGTTCCGTAACATTCAGGGTTTCCGAGAAGTCATTTCGGTAGGCGTCGGTCAATGACGGCTTTCGTTACGGCTTTTTCGATCTGTGCTGACACGGCTATCCCGGACCACATGTTACGCCTTCCCGGTCATCACCGGGTCTTTTCAGGTCATCCGGGTCGATTCTAGCCCAATATTTTCATCAACCGGGGCCATACATCCGGTTCGGCCAATTTTAGGGTTTCACGGCTTTTACGGCTTTCGATTCACGTTTACCGGGTTAATCTCAGATTTTTCGATGACTTCGGGTTGTCCGATCAGACCGGACTTGTTTGGTCATCTTTTTAAGTCATCCCGAGTTGACCCGAGAATTATCGACCGGAACCGTGCTCTTTCATATCTTCGCCCCGGGTTTCGGCTTTCCGCGAGAGGTTAAACCGGTAGAAAGCCCCGTGCGAACATATCGGGAGTCATGCCGGCTGGTTTACCGACCTGGGGAGGTGCGGTTGAAGGCCCTCTTTCCAACGTGACAAACGGGAGCCGAATCGGACATCTCGTTTGCAAGATATGGCTCGCGGAACACGCGCGCAGGAGAGAGAGTGTACTGCGCCCCCGCTCCCGTTGAAAGAGGGCGCACCCTCAATACGGGGGCGCGCCCTGCGAGCCCCCAGTTCCTTTGAAAGGCGGGGGCGCGGTCAGTTTCCGAAAATCGAAAATTGGAAGGTTTGGAAGGTTTCCGCGGAGGATTTTTGGAAGGTTTCCGCGGAGGATTTTCGATTATTTGTACCGCGCCCCCGGTTCGGGGGCGCATTACGTATGTCAAGTCGATTTTTAGCAATTTCTGGAAGATTACATCGATTTTTAGTTGTGAGACGCGTAACGCGCCCCCGCTCCCTTTGAAACATGGGGGCGCGCCCTGCGCGCCCTCTTCCTCTTTGAAAAGTGGGGGCGCGTTAGGTCCAGTTTCTAAATTTTGCACCGGCTCCCTTCCTCTATAAATTGAGGGCCATTCTCAATGACCCAAAGAGAATGCCCGGTGCCTAGCTCGTCCTGAGGTCATCCAAGCTCTTCTCCAAAGCCTTCCCGACGTCCAAAGGCGATCCGAAGTCAAGAAATCGATCTCGAGGTGAAGGAGAAGGCTCGATCCGGGCGTTCTACATCAACCATCTTCATCGACTTATGCAGAAAATTTGAGGATTCTTCTGCAAAAGTCTTCAACATATAAATTGTTCCTCTCTTCGTCCTCTTTCATCTCCATCTTACAGAACTCAATTCCAACTTGCCGTTTGTTCGTGGCCATCGCTACACTGAGGGAGCGCACCCAGGTTCTGTTTTCCACATCCGCCAACTTTCATAATTTTTTCTGACTTATACAGAAGTATTTAGGAGAATTCATAAACATAGGAACTCTTCCTCTCTGAGTTATAAGTCTACTCCAACAAACGGAACTCGATTATGACATTGGGGTCGTCCGTAGCATCCTCTACACCAAAGTCGCGCCAGAAGGGTACCAAGCTACCCGAACCGGCTGTCTTCAAGCAACTCGGCTTCAACTCAAGACAATCCATTCCATAAGCTTTCTCAACTCATTTAACCCAGTTCATTTACTATTTTAAAGCATATTTCAGTTCATTTACATCATTTTTACATAATCAAAAACACAATAAAGGGGTTAGAACTCACCCCAATCCGGTGAGTTCGATTTCAATTGCTTCTTTCTCATCTTCTCACCACAGTTACTACACTTATCATAGTTATAATAATTTTTTTCACTTGGTTTATTGTTCTAGTTACAAAGGTTGAACAAGCTAGCATTGATCGGTTGGACTCTTCTTCATCGGCCGGCCAAAGAAGAAGAAGGTTGAACTCACATCCCTTTCTCCCACGCTAAGGTACACGGTCATATTCAATTTCTTTTATTTGTCAATTCCATAAAGCGGAGCCCGCGGCTCCTGGCGACCACCTTTAATTTATGTTTTAAGTTCATCTCTTCCTCACTCTCCTCCCACATGACCCGAACCATCTCCGGTGCTCGAGCGACGCCGTGAGATGAAAGTTCGGGGATCAATGTGCGTGTGGGACCGAGGTGAGGAGTCTTTACCGCTTTCCGAGTGTTTTCTGATTCACTCCCTTTTTCTCCTATTCCATATTTCACCTTCTCTTGAGGTGCCGATCCGGAACCCGTTTCTGGAGTCGACAGCTTTTTGGCGACCACGGTGGGACGATCAATGTCTTCAACCGTGCTAGCTTGATTCAACCGTGCAACTAGTTGTTTTCCAACTTGGTTCCCGCGCGAACCGGCTTGTCTTTTATCTTTCATGTCAATTTACCTTTAAACTTGCTATTTACTCTTTTTTTAAGATTGTTCCCCATGTGTACTTAATTTGCTTGTCTTTCATTTCAACCCGGTTCCCGCGTGAACCACTTTTCTTCTTATAAACCGGTTCCCGTGTGAACCACCTTTCTTTTCCAACTCGGTTCCCGTGTGAACCAACTTACTTTCAGATCGGTCCCCGCGTGGACCACCCATTTGCAGCACCTTTAGATTGGCCCCACGTGGCTCTCTTTCATTTTGTCAACTCTTACACCGGTTCCCGCGTGAACCACCCTTTTCCTCACAAAAACCTGTTCCCGCGTGAACCAACCCCTTTTCTAAACCGGTTCCCACGTGAACCAATCCACTTTCAGATCGGTCCCCGCGTGGACCACCCCTTAGCACCACTTTAGATTGGCCTCGTGTGGCCCTCCTTTCCTTTTTCCAATCAAACAAAACGGTTCCCGCGTGAACCACCCCTTTTCCTTCAAAAACCGGTTCCCGCGTGAACCACCTACCATTCCAAAACTCGGCTCCCGCGTGAGCCACTTTATTTTCAAATCGGTCCCCGCGTGGACCATCCTTTTACCTTTACTTCATATTTGTCCCCAATTGGACACTCCAACACAAGCCGGTTCCCGCGCGAACCACCTTTTAGTTGCTAGTTGTTAGTTACTTGTTTACTTTATCATTGCTTGTCTTGTTTGCATTCACTTGCTTGGTTTATTTAATAGCTTTCATTCATGTTTGCATATTGATTGCTTCTTCTCCTTCTACCCTCCATTTTTATTTTTTGCATTAGCTTTGCATCGGGTACCGGACTTGTTCCGATCCGTAGGGCATTCGAGGCGGGAGCTCTCTCTCCCAACACACCCTCACCCTCCAAACATCTTCTTGGTGGATTCTAACCTCTCTTCTAGGATATTCCTTCCTAGTTGATTTGGTTGTTTCCATCAATACCTCCGTAAGTCCCCATCCGTGGAGTATTCCTCTCCGCACGATTGGGCCGGTTGTACCACTTCCCAAAACCCGAAGAACCCAAGTACCTACTCGTGGTGATTGAGTGATAACCTTAGGTCTTGAAGATTGAAGGAATAGGAATCATACCTACTTGAGTGAACAATTGCTAAACAATCTATCTAATCTAAGGTTTCAACCCAAAAATTGTTGAGTAGTCATTTTAAAAACTTGTTTGCATAACTTGCTTGCTCACAACAATTGAAAACAAAAAAAAAATTATCTCCTTTCAAAACACCTAAAACAAAAACAAAAAAAATCCCTTTTATTTTTGTGTTCAACTTGCTTGCCAAACAACCAAAGTGAAACCAAATCAAATCAAACAAACAACCATAACCACACAAAAACTCTCTTTGCATTTACACCTTTCATTTGCTTTCTTTCAACCATTTTGTAAAGAAATTTGACAGGATGCCCACTCTGTGGTCCGGAAGACACATCGGGATGTCGGACTACTACGGCCAAGAAGAGGAGTACGAGACGGGTTACTACAAGCTTCAGCAACCCATGGTCCAACCAGATGGCCATGTTAATGCCGTGATGGAACCTAAGGTCCAAGATCCTACTCACCGATCCTCTTCACATACTATAGAACAAGCTCTCAAGGATCTATCTCTTCACCTTGATCCCGAGACCTTTGCAATTATTCAATCTTCCACTAAGGGCAAGATGCCCGCCAATCAAGCTCCGATCGAGGGAAATCAAGCCCCCTCACCACCCCAACCGGCAGTCAGGCCCTTGATCATCTCTTCTCCTGGGCAACCTTGTCGTGTCTCTACTCACCCCGTTGTGGGGCATTCACACAATTCTGCACCAGTTCCTGTTTCCAACCCACCTCTTCCAACCCAATCAAGTAAACACTTTGCTCTCGTTGCTCAGGAATCCAGCCTCACACAGACATTAATGAACAAACTCAACCAGATGGATGAGCGCTTCGAAGAGATGAGGCATCGCCTCGATTCTAAAGCCATCCCTGAAATCTCTGTCCCATCCTTCCCAGTTCTACACCTTCCTCCTTCAGAGATACCAGTCTTCCAACATTACAATGGGACTGGTAATCCTTTCAACCATCTAAAGAGCTTTCTCTACGACTCCGCATTTTGGAAAAATGACCGCAAAGCCCTTGCCTTCCTATTACGTCGGTCATTAGAGGGATCCGCCCTGGACTGGTTCTATTCTCTTGATTCTATTGAGGCGGTAGATTTCGACATTGTCAAGGCGAAGTTTCTACAGAGGTACAAGGATCGGGTGGGGCCAGCCTGCTCGATAACTGACTTAATTGCTGAAAAGATGAGGCCGGATGAGGATTTTGCCAGATTTGCTGATCGGTGGAGGGGAATGGCTGAGAGGCTAGTAGATACCATCTCAGAGGGGGAGCAAGTGAGGATGCTCATCGGGAACACCATGCCTAACCTTCGCAACCTTCTTATCATGCACCGCCCAACAACCATGAGTGAGTTGTGTGATAGCGCCCGCTACCTCCAAGCCCACTTTAAGGACGCATCCATGATCAACCCATTCGACACCAAGCCCCGTAACACTAGAAAGCCTACACCTGTAGGACCCACCACCGAAGGGGTAGTAAATAATGAGAGCATCAATGCAATGGGTAACCAGGGTGGGTACCGTCAGAGCCAATACCGTAACCCACCACCCAACCAACAATACCGCCCAGCTCCTCAACCAGCTCCTCAGCCCCAGCAGCAACTCGCATACAACCGAGCACCACCACAGCAACCCACCTACAACCGAGCACCCCAGCAACCAAATACCTACAACCGAGCGCCTCAACAACAACATGTCTACAACCGACCACCGCCACAACAACAAGCTTACAACCAAGTGCCACCACCAGCCAACCGACCTAGGAGGGGGGGAGCCAAGAGAGAATACTATCCTCAACTGCCATTCCACCTCACCGATACCTTTAATGCATTGATGGCTGAACAGCAGCTAGAGCTTCCAAAGGAGAGAGAAGGATGGCCGGCGAATGTTGACATGACAAAGTACTGTGCTTATCATCGGTATCCTGGGCACACGGTGGATGTCTGTTTCCAGTTTAAAGACTATATTCATGACCTCAAAGATCAGGGGAACATTGACTGGGCACAGATGGGGGAGTCTATTCAAGCAATGAAGGCACGTCAGAATCAACCACGGCGACAGCAAGCACAACCGCAGCCCGGCCTGGGCATAGTCCAAGATCCGCTCCCGGTACATGCACCCGTACAAGCACCGGCACCAGCACCACAAAACCAACGACTCGGCCTCGTCCACTCCGCCATCGAGGAGTCAACCCACCATTCCCAGGGTTGGCAGGTCGAGGATCAAATCACCTCCATGCCCGCCATACCAACCCCACCTACAAACCGCACCATACTCTCCATACCGAGAGCTGCCCCCAGCCCACAAACTCCCCAAACACCACTACCCTCACCAACCATTAACCCTCCACGGAGCTTAATCATTAGACCGCCACCAGCCTCCCAACCAGCACCCCAACCATCACCCCATCCTAACCTACCAACCATCATTAATCCTCCTCGACATCTAATCATTAGACCGTCACCAACACCCCAAACATCACCCAACCCACCGGTCGCCACCACTCCGTGACCCCTTATCATTAGACCATCACCACCAACACCCCAACCATCACCAAACGTACCAGCCTCCACCACTCCACGACCCCTCATCATTCGACCATCACCACCAACACCCCAACCATCACCCAACATACCGGCCTCCGCCAATCCACGACCCCTCATCATCCGATCTTCACCACCCCTACCTACCACGGGCTCCTCAACCTACCAACCAACCCTACCATCACCATCATCACCACTTCCACATACCACGCTGGCGCCGGTACTTCGTAGTGGGAGGATGTTCCAAAGGGTCTTCCCCAGGTAGGGACACAACCACAGGAACAGGCAAAAGAGGAGGTGGTATAAGAACCATTGCCCGGCACGGCATATGATCTGTTGAAGCACTTGGACAAAATGCCGGCACGGATTTCAATTCTGGAGCTGATAAAGAGGTCAAAGAACCATCAGGACATCCTACAACAATACTTGCAGCGGGTCATGGTCAATGAGGACTTCCCGCCCGAGAAGATCATTACTGTCCTGACCCCGAGGAGTGAACATCCGGCACTCACATTTACAAAGGAGGAGTTGGCACGGCTAGAGATCAGAAAGTATGCCTTGCGTGTCGCAGTAGTCGTCCGAGGCGTGGAGATCAAGTCTTGCTTGATTGACACCGGAGCATCCATAAATGTCATGCCGCTAGAAACATTGCAACTTTGCGGCATCTCTGATGAAGAAATCGAGCCTTCTTCTGTCATGGTGACCGCATATGACAACTCCCGGAAGCTGGCACAAGGGGTGGTTACACTGGAAGTAGGGCTCGGGCCGTGTGCTGTCACCGCCGAGTTTCATGTTCTAGAACTGGACCCTACATTCAAAGCTATTTTGGGACGCCCGTACCTTGAGGCAATAGGAGCTATTGCCTCCACTAATCATCAGTGTCTGAAGTTCCCATACAAGGGCCAGGTGATCAAAGTAACCAACATCCCCATTCTGAATGACGTGGATGACCCCTCTTCTGCACTACCAATATCAAAATCTCTCCAGCCGTTGGTTTCAACTATAGAGCTACCTGAGGTCATGGTATTGACGACGCCTCCAGATATAGTTGCATGGAGGATGATGAAAATGATGGGCTATCAGCCATGAAAGGGGTTGGGAAAGGAGCTGTTGGGGGTTGTGCACCCCATTAAAGTCATACAAAGACCAACGAGACACGGCCTTGGCTATGAGCCCAGTTTCACTCCGCGGATGGTCTACCGGCAAAAAAATGCCATGGGACTCCAAAAATTCTTTATCAAAGGGGAGACCATGATGATGGCCGGGGACAAAGAAGAAGAACCAGTCAAGAGAAAGAAGGCACCAGAGCAAGAGGAGGAAGAGGACAACCTGAGTTCATCCTTGGCTCGGTTGTTCATAGAGGAGGAAGAACCAGTCGAGGGCAAGTCCATCTCTAAACAACTTGTCCACTCGAACCCACCTCCAAACAACATCCTGCATGAGCCATATCCTACGGTCACGTATTTCAAAATCCTCACTCTATCCCTCTTGGATTCACTTGATGGGCTATCTAGCCCAATTCCCACTTCTAGGCCAAAATGGCCACCTGAATTGATCACTGGGCCTGGCTGATAGCCCATCCCTTTCATCATCCGCCTCACAACTGTATCTGGAGGCGTCGTCAACATCATGACCTCGGGCAGCTCTGTAATTGAAACCAACGGCTAGACAAGTTCTGATACTGGCAGTGCAGAAGAGGGGTCATCCACGTCATTTAAAATGGGGATGTTGGTTACTTTAATCACCTGGCCATTGTATGGGAACTTCAAACATTGATGATTAGTGGAGGTAATAGCTCCTATTGCCTCAAGATATGGGCATCCCAAAATAGCTTTGAATGTGGGGTCCAATTCTAAAACATGAAACTCGGCAGTGATAGCACACGACCTGAGCCTTAATTCCAATGTAACCACCCCTCGTGTCGACTTCTGGGAGTTGTCACAGGCTGTCACCGTGATGGCAGAAGTCTCGATTTCCTCATTGGAGATGCTACAAATTTGCAAGGTTTTTGGCGGCATGACATCTATAGACACTCCGGTGTCAATCAAGCAAGACTTTAATTTCTACGCCTCTGATGACCATTGGGACGCGTAAGGCATATTTTTTGATTTCAGGCCGTGCCAACTCCTCCTGTGTGAAACTGAGTGCTGGGTGTTTACTCCTCGAGGCCAGGACAGTAATGATCTTTTCGGGCGGGAGGTCCTCATTGACCATGACTCGCTGTAAGTATTGTTGTAGGATGTCCTGATGGTTCTTTGACCTCTTGATGAGCTCTAAAATTGAAATCCATGCTGGCATTTTGTCCAGGTGCTTCAACAAGTCATGTGCCGTGCCGGACAACGGTTCTTCTACCACCTCCTCTTCTGCTTGCTCCTGTGGTTGCATCCTAGCCTGGGGGAAGACCCTTTGAAACATCCTCCAGCTATGAAGTACCTGCGCTAGTGTGGTAGGTGGGAGTGGTGATGATGGTGATGGTAGGGTTGGTTGGTATGTTGAGAGGCCCGTGGTAGGTAGGGACAGTAAGGATTGGATGATGAGAGGTCATGGGGTAGTGGAGGCTGGTATGTTGGGTTATGGTTGGGGTGTTGGTGGTGATGGTCGAATGATGAGAGGCCGAGGGGTGGTAGAGACGGTCGGATAATGAGAGGCCGAGGGGTGGTGGAGGCCGGTGATGTTTGGGGTGTTGGTGGCAGTCTAATGATTAGACATCGGGGAGGATGAATGGTGGTTGGTAGGTTAGGTTGGGGTGATGGTTGGGGTGCTGATGATGGGCTAATGATTAGGCGTCGTGGAGGGTTAATAGCTGGTGAGGGCAGTGTTGGCGAGATTAGGTTTTGTGGTGTTTGAGTAGTTTGTGGGCTGGGGGCAGCTCTCGGTATGGAGAGTATGGTGCGATTTGTAGGTAGGGCTAGTCTAGCGGGCAAGGAGGTGGTCTGATCCTCAACCTGCCAACCCTAGGAGTGGTGGACTGACTCCTCGATGGCAGAGTGGACAAGACCAAGTCGCTGGTTTGGTGGTGCTGCTGCCAGTGCTTGAGTGGGTGCATGTACCGGGAGCGGATCTTGGACTATGCCTAGGCCAGGCTGTTGCTGTGCTTGTGGTTGCTGTCGCCATGGTTGATTCTACCACGCCTTCATAGCTTGTATGCATTCTCCCATCTATGCCCAGTCAATGTTCCCCTGGTCGTTAAGGTCATGAATGTAGTCTTTAAGTTGGAAGCAGATATCCACCGTGTGCCCAGAGATACCGATGGTAGGTGCAATACTTTGTCATATCAACATTCGCCGCCATCCTTCTCTCTTTCGGAAGCTCCAACTGCTGTTCAGTCATCAATGCATTGAAACTATCGGTGAGGAGGAATGGCAGTTGAGGATAGTACTCTCTCTTGGGTCCCCCCTCCTAGGTTGGTTGGCTGATGGTGGCACTTGGTTGTAGGCTTGTTGTTGTTGTGGTTGTGATCAGTTGTAGATAGGTTGTTGCTGAGGTGCTCGGTTGTAGGCATTTTGTTGCTGGTGCGCTCGGTTGTAAGTGAGTTGCTGTGATGGTGCTCGGTTGTATGCAAGTTGTTGTGGGGTTGCGGAGCTGGCTGAGGAGCTAGCCGGTATTGTTGGTTTGGTGGTGAGTTACGATATTAGCTTTGGCGATGCCCACCCTGATTACCCATGGCATTGACGCTCTCGTTATTGACTACCCTTAGGTGGTGGGCCCTACAGGTGTAGGCTTTCTAGTGTTATGGGGTTTGGGGTCGAACGGATTGATCATGGATGCGTCTTTGAGGTGGGCTTGGAGGTAATATGTGCTATCACAAAGCTTACTCATGGTTGTTGGGCGGTGCATTATCAAGAGGTTGCGAAGGTTAGGTGTGGTATCCTCACCTGCTCCCCCTCTGAGATGGTATCCACTAGCCTCTTAGCCATTCCTCTCCACCGATCAGAAAATTTGGCAAAATCTTCATCCGGCTTCATTTTCTCAGCAATTAAATCAGTTATCTAGTAAGCTGGCCTCACTTGATCCTTATACCTCTACAGAATCTTTGCCTTGACAATATCAAAATTTGCTGCCTCAATAGAATCAAGAGAATAAAACCAATCAAGGGTGGATCCTTCCAATGACTGACGGAATACGAAGGCAAGTGCTTTGCGGTCATTCTTCCAGAAGGCAGAGTCGTATAGAAAGCTCTTTAAGTGGTTAAAGGGGTTCCCGTTCCCATTATAGCGTTGGAAGATTGGTATTTCAGAGAGATGTTGGACGGGGAATAATAGATCATAAATTTCTGGGGTCACTTTAGAATAGAGGCGGTGCCTCAGCTCTTTAAAGCACTCATCCATCCAGTTAGGTTTTTCCATGAATGACTGGGTGAGGCTAGATTCCTGAGCCACCGGAGCAAAATACTTAGGTGAATGGCTTGGAAGAGGTGAGTTAGGAATAGGAGCTGGAATAGCTTTACGTGAATGCCCCACAATGGGGTGAGTGGAGACACAACAGAGTTGCCCAGGAGAAGAAATAATTAGGGGCCTACTGCCAATTGAGGTGGTGAGGGGACTTGATTTCCCTCGACCGGATCTTGATTGGCGGGCATCTTGCCCTTTGTCAAAGATCACATAAGTGAAAAGGATTCAGGGTCTAAATGGAGAGATAGACCTTGAAGGAGTTGCTCCACGCTAAGTGAAGCAGGTTGATGAGTAGGATTTTGAAATTTAGGCTTTTTGACGGCGTTGACATGGCCCTCTGGTTGGACCATGGGTTGTTATAGCTCGTAGTGATCCGTCTCATACACTTCTTCTTGCCCGTAGTAGTCCGACATCATGATGTGTCTTCCGGACCTTAGCATCATGGGCATCCTGTCAAATTTTCTAACAAAATGGTTGAAATAAAGCAAATGAAAAGTGTAAATGCAAAGAGAAATTTTTTTGGTTATGCTCTGTTTTTGTTTGATCTTTTTTTGTTTCAATTTGGTTGTTTGGAAAACAAGTTGAACACAAAAATTAAAAGGATTTTTTGTTTTGTTTTAGGTGTTTTAAAAGAAGAACTTTTTGGCTATTTTTCAATTATTGTGAACAAGCAAGTTATGCAAACAAGTTCCTAAAATGACTACTCGACAATTTTTGGGTTGAAACCTTGGATTAGATAGATTGTTAGCAATTGTTCACTCAACTGGGTATGGTTCCTATTGCTTCAATCTTCAAAACCTAAGGTTGTCACTCAATCACCACGAGTGAGTACTTGGGTTCTTCAGGCTTTGAGAAAGTGGTACAACCGGCCCAATCATGCGGAGAGGAATACTCCACGGATGGGGACTTACGGAGGTCTTGATGGAAACAACAAAATAAACTAGGAAGGAATATCCCATAAGAAAGGTTAGAATTTACCAAGAAGGTGTTTGGAGGGTGAGGGTCTGTTGGGAGAGAGAGCCCCGCCTCGAATGCCCTACGGATCGGAGCAAGTCCAGTAACCGATGCAAAAGCTAATGCAAAAATGAAAAATGGAGGGTAGGAGGAGAAGAAGCAATCAATATGCAAACATAAAATGAATGAAAGCTATTAAATAAATCAAGCAAGTGAATATAATTAAGACAAGCAATGATAAAGTAAAATAAGTAACTAGCAACTAGCAACTAAAAGGTGATTCGTGTAGGAACTGGTTTGTTTGATTGGAAAAAGGGAAGAAGGGCAACGTGGGGCCAATCTAAAGTGGTGTAAAGGGTTGGTCCACGTGGGAGACTGATCTGAAAGTGGATTGGTTCACGTGGAAACCGGTTTTAATGAAGGAAGAGGTGGTTCACGCGGCAACCGATTGCCCTGGTGACAAAATGAAAAGAGGGCCACATGGGGCCAATCTGAAGGTGCTACAAATGGGTGGTCCACGTGGGGACTGATTTGAAAATAAGTTGGTTCACGCAGGAACTGAGTTGGAAAAGAAAGGTGGTTCAAGCGGGAACTGGTTTATAAGAAAAAAAAAGTGGTCCACGTGGGAACCGGATTGAAATTAAAGACAAGCAAGTCAAGTCCACATGGGGGACAATCTTAAAGAAAGAGTAAACAGCAAGTTTAAAGGTAAATTGACATGGAAAAGCTAAAGGACAAGCCGGTTTGTGCGGGAACCAAGTCGGAAAACAACTAGTTGCATGGATTAATCAAGCTAGCACGGTTGAAGATATTGGTTGTCCCACTGTGGTCACCAAAAAACTATCAACTCCGAAAATGGGTTCCGGATTGGCACCTTAAGAGTAGGTGAAAGATGGAATAGAATATGAGAAAAAGGGGGTGAATCGAAAAACACTCGGAAAGCGGTAAAAAGTCCTCACCTCGGTCCTACACTCACATTGATCCCCGAACTTTCATCTCACGGCATCGATCGAGCACCGAAGATGGTTCGGGTCATGTGGGAGGAGAGTGAGGAATAAATAAACTTAGAACATAAATAAAATATTGGAGTGGTCACCAGGAGCCATGCGCTCCGCTTTATGAAATTGAAAAATAAAAGATGACCGTGTGTACCTTAGCGCGGGAGATTGAGATATGAGTTCAACCTTCTTCTTCTTCGGCCGACCAATGAAGAAGACTCCATCCGGTGCTAGCTTGATCGATCTGTGCAACTTAAGAAGAATAGAACAAGTGAAGAAATGGATTAGACTTATGGGACGTGTAGTAACTGTATAGGGGAAGCAATTGAAACTGACATCATAGGCTTCGGGGTGAGCCTTAACCTCTTTTTCTACGTTTTTGATTATGTAAAAATAATGCAAAAGAACTAAAAGATGTTCTAAAACAGTAAATAAACTGAATGAAATAAGTTAAGAAGAACTTATGAAGTGTATTGGCTTGAGTTGAAGCCAAGTTGGTTGAAGAAGGCCGGTTCGGGTAGCCTTGCACCCTTCTGGCGCAACTTTGGTGCATAAAATGCTATGGATGACCCTGATGTCAGAATCGAGTACCATTTGTTTCTATGGATGGAGAACTTGGAGAGGAAGAGATCATTAAATTCTCCGAAAGCCGCCTGTAGAAATATGTAAAAAATGTGAAAGTGGATGGATATGGAAGAACAGAACTTGAATGCACGCCCTTAGTGCAGCAATCACCGCGGATAAATGGAAAGTCAGAATTGAGTGCCGCTGGTTGCAAATGAAAGAGGACGAGGAGAGGAACAACTCTTCTGTTGAAGACTTTTGTAGCAAGAGCCCCAGATTTTCTACAGAAGCTGATGTATTCTCCTTCGCTTCGGGATCCATCTCTCGACGTCGGATTGGCTTTGGACATCGGGACGGCCTTGGAAGGGAGCTTGGACATCCTCAGGATGAGCTAGGCATGGGGGGTTCAACCTTGGGTCTTTGGAAATGGCTCTCAATTTATAGAGAATAGAAATTGGTTCAAAATATGGAAACTAGTCCGACTGCGCCCCCACTTTCAAAGGAAGTGGGGGTGCGCAGGGCACGCCCTCCACCTGAGAGCGCTCAGGGCGTGCCCTCACCTTGAGGGAGCATAGGGCACACCCTCCTATTTCAAAGGGAGCGGGGGCGCATTACGTGTTTCATTGCTAAAATTTACCAGAACCTTCCGAAAATAGCTAAAAATCAGACTTGATAAGATGAACGCGCCCCCGACTTCAATCGGGCCTTCAAGCCCATCATCTCCAATTGGGTCCTCATGCCCATCAACATCAACTAGGCCCTATAGCCCACCCTTAACTCTTGGGCCCATGTGCCTCTTGATTCCAACCTTGTCCGGGCCTTCAAACCCACTATCAACTCCCGGGCCCAATATCCCACTTTAATTCACTTTTCTTTTCAAGCATTTTTTTTCCATTTCTAAATTTTATTTTTTAAAAAAATCAAAGGTAGAGAAATTTCCTGGTATCCCACAATCTTTGCCCTCTATGTCATCAATCCTAGTTCCACCATGCCAAATCAAATCTACAACATCTTGAACCTCACTATATGACTCTTACTCTTTGATTCGATGTGAAAACATATCAACAGTGGAAGCAGTTGGGCAAGGCAAGGCAACGCAAGGCAGGCAACGCAAGCACAAACAAAACCGTCATCAGCAATGAACTTCTTCTTCTCTCAAGTATTACATTGCATTCATCATCATTATGTCATCTGCAAGGCAATATTTTTTTAAATGATTTTCACATGAAAATTTTAATGGAGAGAAATTCATGATTGACGATATTTGTAGCTACCTTGTTTTTATTAAAAAATTCTTTACATTGCAATGCATTCAAACAATTGATTCACCTCTGGAATGTAATCTACCTCAAAAATGGAGAACTACCAGTATGACTTGAGTCCACATGTCCTTGGATGTTCTCTAGGATTCGAGGGTAGATACCATACTACACAAATAACACGTCCCTATCTCAGAATCCGGATGACCCAACACCTAAGAGAAGCTAGGCAAAGCATAGAGATGGAAGAAAAACTCTCACCCTATTCTCTTCTATTCTGTCTAATATAGGCGAAGGGGACCAGAGGGGGAGAGTATCGAAAGCATCTGCCGCCCTAGTAGGAGGCCATCTCAGAAGGTCCAACTTCTTAAATAGAAAAAGGGTGCCAAAAGATGGGCAATGAACCCCACAGGTTTTAACAAAGATGGGCCTGTCTGAATAAGTACCCAAAAATGTAGAAAATAAAAAAAGACACCAAAAGATGAACAATGACCCCACAGGTCAAAACACCTGTCCGAATGTGTGCCACAAAAATAGGTTTGTCAATAAAGAAGAAAAGACCCGAAGAGGCCGAACCCCAACGGGCAATTAGGTGCAAGTAGAGAAATCCCCCTTGACATCTCCAAAGCCTATCAAGGATTTCCTATCAATTCTTCATTCTTAACACCCCACGGTGTGGGTGGACCAACCAAATCGAAGCTAAACCCTGGCCGATTAAAGGTTGAAGGTCAAATGATTCTGGGTAAGGGACCCCTTTTTTTGCACATGGTGTCTACCAACGAACCTAGAATAACAACCAAGTGATGAGAAGTTATGTCAATACTGATTTTTCTCTCCCCAAAAAAATATTTTCAAAAAAAAAACTCTCAAAAAGGTTGAATATTTTCAAAAAACTCCAAAATAAAAAGTTGAATATTTTCTACAAAAACTCCAAAAAAATTTGAATATTTTTAAAAACTCCAAAAAAATTTAAATATTTTCAAAAACTCGAAAAAAGAGAAAAAAGAAAAGAATATTTAAAAAAAATACTAAAAAAATTTGAATCTTTAAAAAAAAAACTTGATTTTCAAATTCAACAAAAAATTAAAAAATTAAAAAAAAAATTACCACCATTCTTGGTTTGAATTTTATTATTTACGTTCATATTTACTTTCGATCTCTCATGTTTCAAATTCTTCATTGCATATTTGTTACTTTATTTTTACACTCCTAAGAAGCCTATACCCCTTGACAAAGGTCAAGACATACTGCAACTTGTAAGGGGGATAAGCCATATTGGCATTCTAATTTTGTTTTTCTAAGTGTTTCAGGCACGAAGAACCAAACACAGAGAACTCTGCACAACAAGGCGATGCTCGCCACTTCCCTCCCCTGAGGATTCTTAGGAGGAGGTGTCATCATAACCCTACTCTCTTCTATTCAGTCCAAGATAGGTGATGGGGATTAGAGGGGGAGAGTATCGAAAGCATCTGCCGCCCTAGTAGGAAGTCGTATCAGAAGGTCCAACTTCTCGAAAGAAAAAGGGTGCTAAAAGATGGGCAACGAACCCCACAGATTTAAACAAATATGGACCTGTCTTAATGAGTACCCAAAATGTAGAAAATGAAAAAGGCACCAAAAGATGGGCAATGACCCACAGGTCAAAGACCTGTCCGAGTGTGTGCCACAAAAATAGGTTTGTCAATAAAGAAGAAAAGACCCAAAGAGGCCGAACCCCAACGGGCAATTAGGTGCAAGTAGAGAAATCACTCTTGACATCTCCAAAGCCTATCAAGCACTTCCTATCAATTCTTCATTCTTAACTCCCCAGGGTGTGGGTGGACCAACCAAATCGAAGCTAAACTCTGGCCAATCAAAGGTTGAAGGTCAAATGATTCTGGGTAAGGGACCCTTTTTTTTGCACATGGTGTTTACCAACGAACCTAGAATAACAACCAAGTGATGAGAACTTGTGTTAATACTGATTTTTCCCTTCCCAAAAAATATTCTCAAAAAAAGAACTCTAAAAAACGTTGAATATTTTCAAAAACACTAAAAAAAGGTTGAATATGTTCAAAAGACTCATAAATTTTTTTAAAATATTTTCAAAAAGTCAAAAAAGAGAATATTTTCAAAAAAAAGAAAACTTATTTTTCAAATTCAACAAAATGATTTTTAAAATTTTTAAATTTTTTTTATCACCATGCTTGGTTTGAATTTTCGTCTTTACAATCATATTTACTTTCAATCTCTCATGTTTCAAATTCTTCATTGCATATTTGTTACTTTATTTTTATACTCCTAAGTGTAGACATGCCAAATTGGCTTGATTTGGAGCCCCAGACTCTCATTCCATAGGCGATATCCTTTATTTGACCATTATCTGATCCGGATTATCTTGTGGACATGAGCTACGGACATGGGTGGAGCCCCTCGCAAGTTGAGAATGGACCAATAATTCCTGGAATATTGCCGTAACCTTCAAGCGAGAGCCGCACGTGAACTGTAAAAACACGAAGCCTGCTCGATGACTGACCTTGAATGGTCCATAATTGGAGGTCTCAGGAGTCCTGCATGTGTTCTGTAACATTCAGGGTTTCCGAGAAGTCATTTCGGTAGGCGTTAGTCAATGACGGCTTTCGTTACGGCTTTTTTGATCTGTGCTGACACAGCTATCCCGGACCACGTGTTAGGCCTTTCCGGTCATCACCGGGTCTTTTCGGGTCATCCGGGTCGATTCTAGCCAAATATTTTTATCAACCGAGGCCATAAGGTCATTTCGGTCAATTTTAGGGTTTCGCGGCTTTTACGGCTTTCGATTCACGTTTATCGGGTTAGTCTCAGATTTTTTGATGATTTCGGGTTTTCCGGTCGTACCGGACTTGTTCGGTCATCATTTTAAGTCATCCCGAGTTGACCCGAGAATTATCGACCGGAACCGTGCTCTTTCGGATCTTCGCCCCGGGCTTCGACTTTCCGCGAGAGGGTAAACCGGTAGAAAGCCCCATGCGAACAAATCGGGAGTCATGCCGGCTGGTTTACCGACTTGAGGAGGTGCGGTTGAAGGCCCTCTTTCCAACGCAATAAATGGGAGCCGAATCGGACATCTCGTTTGCAAGATACGGCTCGCGGAACACGCGCGCAAGAGAGAGAGTGTACTGCACCCCCGCTGCCTTTGAAAGAGGAGGGTGCGCCCTGCGCGCCCTCAATTCCAGGGCGCGCCCTGCGCGCCCTCAAACTGGGGGCGCGCCCTGCGCACACCCTGTTCCTTTGGAAGGCGGGGGCGCGGTCAGTTTCCGAAAATCGGAAATTGCCCCGATTAGCACCTTCTAAACCGGATTTTTGGAAGGTTTCCGCGGAGGATTTTCGATTATTTGTAGCGTGCCCACGGTTCGGGGGTGCGTTACGTATGTCAAGTCGATTTTTAGCAATTTCCGGAATATTCCGCCGATTTTTAGCAGTGAGACGCGTAACGTGCCCCCGCTTCCTTTGAAATAGGGGGGCGCGCAGACCGCGCCCCCAAACTAGGGGTGCGCCCTGCGCGCCCTTGGTTTGAGGGCGCGCCCTGCGCGCCCTCGTCCACTTTGAAACGCGGGGGTGCGGTCGTTCCAGTTTCTAAATTTTGCACCGACTTCCTTCCCCTATAAATTGAGGGCCATTCTCAATGACCCGAGGTTAATCCCCAGTGCCTAGCTCGTCCAGAGGTCGTCCAAGCTCTTCTCCAAAGCCATCCCGACATCCAAAGGCGATCCGAAGTCAAGAAATCGATCACGAGGTGAAGGAGAAGACTCGATCCGGGTGTTCTGCATCAGCCAACTTTATTGACTTTTGAAGAAAATACAAGATTTTTTCTGCAAAAGTCTTCAACATATAAGATGTTCATCTCTTCGTCCTCTTTCATCTCCAACTGACGGCACACAATTACGACTTGCCGTTCGTTCGTGGCGATTGCTGCACCAAGGGCGCGCATCCAGGTTCTGTTTTATATATCTGCCTACTTTAAGAATTTTTACTGAATTCTAAAAGTGGATTTAGGATAATTCATCAACATATAAACTCTTTCTCTCTGAGTCCTCCGTCTACTCCAACAAACGGCACTCGATTCTGACATTGGGGTCGTCTGTAGCATCCTCGGCACCAAAGTCGCGCCAGAAGGGTGCAAAGGCTACCCGAACCGGCCTTCTTCAACCAACTCGGCTTCAACTGAAGCCGATCCATTCCATAAGCTTTCTCAACTCCCTTAACTCAGTTTATTTATTGTTTTAAATCATCTTTAAGTTTATTTACATAATTTTTACATAATCAAAAAATACACAAAAAAGGGGTTAGGACTCGCCCCAATCCGGTGAGTTCGATTCCAATTGCTTCTTTCTCATATTCTCTCTACAGTTACTACACTTCCCATAGTTCTAATCATTTTCTTTTACTTGGTTTATTGTTCTAGTTGCACAGGTTGATCAAGCTAGCATTGGTTGTGGACTCTTCTTCGTCGGCCGGCCGAAAAAGAAGAAGGTTGAACTCACATCCCTTTCTCCCACGCTAAGGTACACACGGTGAATTTCTTTCTATTTCCATTACATAAAGTGGAGCCCGCGGCTCCTGGCGACCACATATTTCATGTTTTAATTTCATCTCCTCCTCACTCTCCTCCCACATGACCCGAACCATCTCCGGTGCTCGAGCGACGCCGTGCGATGAAAGTTCGGGGATCAATGTTAGTGTGGGACCGAGGTGAGGACATTTTACCGCTTTCCGAGTGTTTTCAATTCACTCCCCTTTTTTCCCAATTCTATCTTTTGCCTTCTTATCTTGAGGTGCCGATCCGGAACCCATTTCCGCAGTCGACAGCTTTTAGGCGACCACGGTGGGACAACCAATGTTTTTAACCGTGCTAGCTTGATTGATCCGTGCAACTAGTTGTTTTCTGACTTGGTTCCCGCGTGAACCGGCTAGTCCTTTGCCTTTTTCCATGTCAATTTACCTTTAAAAACTTACTGATTACTCTTCCTTTAAGATTGTCCCCCATGTGGACTTGATTTCTTGTCTTTAACTTCAACCTGGTTCCCGCGTGAACCACTTTTCTTCTTATAAACCGGTTCCCGCGTGAACCACCTTTCCTTTCCAACTCGATTCCCGCGTGAACCAACTCACTTTCAGATCGGTCCCCACGTGGACCACCTCTTTAGAGCACCTTTAGATTGGCCCCACGTGGCCCTCCTTCTATTTTGTCAACTCTTACATCGGTTCCCGCGTGAACCACTCCTTTCTTCATTAAAACCGGTTCCCGCGTGAACCAAACCCTTTTCTAAACCGGTTCCCGCGTGAACCAACTCACTTTCAGATCGGTCCCCACGTGGACCACCCCTTTGCACCAATTAGATTGGCCCCACGTGGCCCTCCCTTCCTTTCTCCAATCAAACAAACCGGTTCCCACGTGAACCACCCCTTTTCCTTCAAAAAAAACCGGTTCCCGCGTGAACCACCTACCTTTCCAAAACTCGGCTCCCGCATGAGCCACTTTATTTTCAAATCGGTCCCCGCATGGACCATCATTTTACCTTTACTTTAGATTTGTCCCCAATTGGACACTCCAACACAAGCCGGTTCCCACGCGAACAACCTTCTAGTTGCTAGTTGCTAGTTACTTGTTTACTTTATCATTGCTTGTCTTGTTTGCATTCACTTGCTTGGTTTATTTAATAGCTTTCATTCATGTTTGCATATTGATTGCTTCTTTTTCTCCTACCCTCCATTTTTCATTTTTGCATTAGCTTTTGCATCGGGTACCGGACTTGCTCCGATCCATAGGGCATTCGAGGCGGGGGCTCTCTCTCCCAACATACCCTCACCCTCCAAACACCTTCTTGGTGGATTCTAACCTCTCTTCTGGGATATTCCTTCCTAGTTGATTTGGTTGTTTCCATCAAGACCTCCATAAGTCCCCATCCGTGGAGTATTCCTCTCCGCACGATTGGGCCGGTTGTACCACTTCCCAAAACCCGAAGAACCCAAGTACCTACTCGTGGTGATTGAGTGATAACCTTAGGTCTTGAAGATTGAAGCAATATGAATCATACCTACTTGAGTGAACAATTGCTAACAATCTATCTAATCTAAGGTTTCAACCCAAAAATTGTCGAGTAGTCATTTTAAAACCTTGTTTGCATAACTTGCTTGCTCACAACAATTGAAAACAACCAAAAAAATCTCTCCTTTCAAAACACCTAAAATAAAAACAAAAAAAATCCCTTTAATTTTTATGTTCAACTTGCTTGCCAAACAACCAAATTGAAACCAAATCATATCAAACAAACAATCATAACCAAACAAAAACTCTCTTTGCATTTACACCTTTCCTTTGCTTTATTTCAACCATTTTGTAAGGAAATTTGACAGGATGCCCACTCTAAGGTCCGGAAGACACGTCGGGATGTCGGACTACTACGGCCAAGAAGAGGAGTACGAGACGGGCCACTACGAGCTGCAACAACCCATGGTCCAACCAGAGGGCCATGTCAACGCCGTCAGGGTACCAG
This sequence comes from Cryptocoryne crispatula var. balansae, assembly GCA_036172225.1. Taxonomy (NCBI): domain Eukaryota; kingdom Viridiplantae; phylum Streptophyta; class Magnoliopsida; order Alismatales; family Araceae; genus Cryptocoryne; species Cryptocoryne crispatula. The sequence goes on from CM069920.1 coordinate 36,388,350, forward strand.
AAATTCAAAATCCTACTCATCAACCTGCTTCACTTAGCGTGGAGCAACTCCTCCAGGGTCTATCTATTCATCTAGTCCCCGAATCTTTTTCGCTAGTGCAATCCTTGACAAAAGGCAAGATGCCCTCCAATCAAGATTCGGTCGAGGGAAATCAAGCCCCCTCACCACCTCAATCAGCAGTCAGGCCTCTAATCATTTCTTCTCCTGGGCAACCCTGCCGTGTCTCCACTCACCCCGTTGTGGGGCATTCACATAACACTATTCCAGTTCATGTTTCCAACCTACCTCTTCCAACTGAGTCACCTAAACACTTTGCTCCCGTGGCTCGGGAATCCAGCCTCACCCAGGCATTAATGAACAAACTCAACCAGATGGATCAGCGCTTTGAAGAAATGAGGCACCGCCTCGATTCTAAAGCCATCCCTGAAATCTCTGTCCCATCCTTCTCAGTTCTACACCTTCTTCCTTCAGAGATACCTGTCTTCCAACGTTACAATGAGACTGGTAATCCTTTCAACCATCTAAAGAGCTTTCTCTACGACTCCGCATTCTGGAAAAATGACCGCAAAGCCCTTGCCTTCCTATTCCGTCGGTCATTGGAAGGATCCGCCCTGGACTGGTACTATTCTCTTGATTCCATTGAGGTGGCAGATTTCAACATCGTCAAGGCGAAGTTTCTACAGAGGTACAAGGATCGGGTGGGGCCAGCCTGCTCGATAACTAACTTAATTGCTGAAAAGATGAGGCCGGATGAGGACTTTGCCAGATTTGCTGATCGATGGAGGGGAATGGCTAAGAGGCTAGTAGATTCCATCTCAGAGGGGGAGCAGGTGAGGATGCTCATCGGGAACACCACTCTCAACCTTCGCAATCTCATGATCATGCACAGCCCAACAACCATGAGTGAGTTGTGTGATAGCACCCGCTACCTCCAAGCCCACTTTAAGGACGCATCCATGATCAACCCGTTCGACACCAAGCCCCGTAACACTAGAAATCCTACACCTGTAGGACCCACCACCGAAGGAGTAGTAAACAATGAGAGCATCAATGCCATGGGTAACCAGGGTGGGTATCGCCAAAGCCAATACCGTAACCCACCACCCAATCAACAATACCGCCCAACTCCTCAACCAGCTCCTCAGCCCCAGCAACAACTTGCATTCAACCGAGCACCACCACAGCAACCCACCTACAACCGAGTGCCCCAGCAACCAAATGCCCACAACCGAGCGCCTCAACAACAACATGTCTACAACCGACCACCACCACAACAACAAGCTTACAACCAAGTGCCACCACCAGCCAACCGACCTAGGAGGGGGGACCCAAGAGAGAGTATTACCCTCAACTGCCATTCCCCCTCACTGATATTTTCAATGCATTGATGGCTGAACAGCAGCTAGAGCTTCCAAAGGAGAGAGAAGGATGGTCGGCCAATGTTGACACAACCAAGTACTGCGCTTATCATCGGTATACTGGGCACACGGTGGATGTCTGTTTCCAGTTTAAAAACTACATTCATGACCTCAATGATCAAGGGAACATTGACTGGGCACAAATGGAAGAATCTATTCAAGCAATGAAGGCATGTCAGAATCAACCACGGCGACAGCAAGCACAACAGCGGCCCGGCCTGGGCATAGTCCAAGATCCGCTCCCGGCACATGCACCCGTACAAGCACCGGCACCAGCACCACCAAACCAACGACTCGGCCTCGTCCACTCCGCCATCGAGGAGTCAACCCACCATTTCCAAGGTTGGCAAGTCGAGGATCAAATCACCTCCATGCCCGCCATACCAACCCCACCTACAAACCGCACCATACTCTCCATACCGAGAGCTGCCCCCAGCCCACAAACTACCTTAATAACACCACTACCCTCACCAACCATTAACCCTCCACAGCGCTTAATCATTAGACCGCCACCAGCCTCCCAACCAGCACCCCAACCATCACCCCAACCTAACCCACCAATCACCATTAATCCTCCACGGCGTCTAATCATTAGACCGTCACCAACACCCCAAACGTCACCCAACCCACCAGTCGCCACCACTCCGTGACCCCTCATCATTAGACTATCACCACCAACACCCCAACTATCACCCAACCTACCAGTCACTGCTACTCCACGACCCCTCATCATTAGACCATCACCACAAACACCCTAACCATCACCCAACATACCGGCCTCCACCAATTCACGACCCCTCATCATCTGATCTTCACCACCCCTACCTACCACGGGCTCCTCAACCTACCAACCAACCCTACCATCACCATCATCACCACTTCCCCCTACCACGCTGGCGCCAGTACTTCGTAGTAGGAGGATGTTCCAAAGGTTCTTCCCCCAGGTCGGGATACAACCACAGGAGCAAGTAGAAGAGGAGGCAGTGGAAGAACCATTGCCCGGCACGGCATATGACCTATTGAAGCATCTGGACAAAATGTCGGCACGGATTTCATTCCTAGAGTTGATTAAGAGGTCAAAGAACCATTAGCACATCCTACAACAATATCTGCAGCGGCTCATGGTCAATGAGGACCTCCCGCCTAAGAAGATAATTACTGTCCTGACCCCGAGGAGTGAACATCCGGCACTCACATTTACACAGGAGGAGTTGGCACGGCCAGAGATCAGAAAGTATGCCTTGCGTGGAGATCAAGTCCGAGGCGTGGAGATCAAGTCCTGCTTGCTTGACACCGGAGCATCCATAAATGTCATGCCGCCAGAAACATTGCAACTTTGCGGCATCTCCGATGAAGAAATCGAGCCTTCTGCCGTCATGGTGACCGCATATGACAACTCCCAGAAGCCGGCACGAGGGGTGGTTATGTTGGAAGTGGGGCTCGGACCATGTGCTGTCACCGCCGAGTTTCACATTCTAGAATTGGACCCTACATTCAAAGCTATCTTGGGACGCCCGTACCTTGAGGCAATAGGAGCTGTTGCCTCCACTAGTCATCAGTGTCTGAAGTTCCCATACAAAGGCCAGGTGATCAAAGTAACCAATATCCCCATTCTGAATGACGTGGATGACCCCTCTTCTGCACTACCAATATCAAAATCTCTCCAGCCGTTGGTTTCAACTATAGAGCTACCTGAGGTCATGGTATTGACGATGCCTCCAGATACAGTTGCATGGAGGATGATGAAAAGGATGGGCTATCAGCCATGAAAGGGGTTGGGAAAGGAGCTGTTGGGGGTTGTGCACCCCATTAAAGTCATACAAAGACCAACGAGACACGGGCTTGGCTATGAGCCCAGTTTCACTCCGCGGATGGTCTACCGGCCAAAAAATGCCATGGGACTCCAAAAATTCTTTATCAAAGGGGAGACCATGATGATGGCTGGGGACGAAGAAGAAGAACCAGTGAAGGGGAAGAAGGCACCAGAGCAAGAGGAGGAGGTGGACAACCTAAGTTCATCTTTGGCCCGGTTGTTCACAGAGGAAGAAGAACCAGTCGAGGGCAAGTCCATCTCTAAACAACTTGTCCACTCGAACCCACCTCCAAACAACATCCCGCGTGAGCCGTACCCTATGGTCACGTATTTCAAAATCCTTACTCTATCTCTCTTGGATTCACTTGATGGGCTATCTAGCCTAATTCCCACTTCTGGGCCAAAATGGCCACCTGAACTGATCATTGGGCCTGAGAGCCCATTCAAATCTTCTTACTCCACTGGGCTTCTATGCCCATTCCAATCCAACAACCTTGGGCCTGCATGCCCACCAGTCGGGCCCACGTGCCCTTTAGATTTATTTTCTTGCTTTGGGCCCGCGTGCCCACCATTCGGGCACACGTGCCCCTTAGATCTTTTCACTAGCTTTGGGCCTATCTGCCCATTTCTTGTCATCATCGGGCCCGCGAGCCCATTTTTCTCCCATTTGCTTAAGCTTTCTATTTCTGCTAGAGTCCCATCGGCTCATTCTCTTTTTGTTATTAAAAATACCCAAAATACCCAAAAAAAATGTCCTCTCGCAAACTCAGTTTTCCATTGAGGAGACGTCTCTACTTGTCTCGGAAGGTGCTCCCAACCAGGGACCTCTCTTCTCCAACTCACTGATCAATCTGCTCGATCCTTCACCCATTGTAAATACCACCTTTTCAATTCCGTCTTATTTAGGAGTAGTTAGGGTAGGAAAGAAGAAAATTCGAGGTAAACGTGTGCCAGAGAGATATCTCCAGCAAATAGCTCAAAATTGCAAGGAATGTGCAAGGCTGCCAAGGTTTTTGGAAAATGCTATCCAGCTTGATGAAATCCAATATGAGGATGGATTCAATGTAGATCATACACTGGAAGTTTATGAGGTCTTATCAGAAAAAGATCCTGATTTCGAGGATGGAATTGAGGACTTGGCTGATGCGTATGCATCTGGACTTAAAATATTTGAAGAACTATTAGCCACGGTGGATGAACCGACAAAAGAACTGAATCTTGGAACACTGGAAGATCCCAAGACAATCCTCCTAAGCGCAAACCTCACTCCCACTGAGGAACAGAGTTTAATTAAAATTTTGGAAGAATATAAGGACACGTTCGCATGGACATTCGAGGACATGCCGGGGTTAGACAACTCGTTAGTTGAACATCGTCTAACTTTGAAACCTAGAGTTACCCTGGTCAAACAAAAATTAAGGAGATTCCACCCTGATGTTGCACTTAGGATGAAAGAAGAGGTCGACAAGTTACATCAAGCAAGATTCATCAAGGTCGTCCTTTATCCGCAATGGGTGGCAAACATAGTCCCTGTCATGAAGAAGGATGGCCGAGTTCGGATCTGTATAGACTTCAGGGACTTAAACCGAGCGTGTCCTAAAGATGACTTTCCTCTACCTCATATTGATGTACTAGTTGATAACACTGCTGGATTCGAGATGTTGTCATTCATGGATGACTATTCTGGATATAATCAAATACGGTTGGCCGAAGAGGACCAGGAGAAGACCTCGTTCACCACACCTTGGGGAACCTACTGCTATGTCGTCATGCCCTTTGGACTAAAGAATGCTGGTGCTACCTATCAGAGGTCAATGATGGCTATCTTCCATGACATGATGCATACCCTTGTAGAGGTGTACATGGACGACCTGGTCGTTAAGTCCAAAAGCCGAGAAGATCACCCGGAAGTGTTGAGAAAGATCTTGCAAAGGGCTAGGGAATATAAATTAAAGATGAACCCAAAGAAATGTACATTTGGAGTATCCTCAGGAAAGTTATTAGGGTTCATAGTGAGTAAAAGGGGCATAGAGATCGACCCAAACAAGGCCAATGCAATCATTGGTTTGCCTCCTCCAAGAAATATGAAAGAACTTCGAGGATTAATCAGGAGGCTACAGTTTGCCCGCTGGTTCATCTCACAACACTCCCAAAGGTGTAAACCTTTTTATGAGTTGACCAAGGCGGGGGCCGAGTTCAAATGGGATTCGAAGTGCCAGGATGCATTCGATGGTTTGAAAAAAATACCTGGCTAGTCCCCCTGTGCTTAGACCACCAGTCCCTGGCAAGCTTTTAGTTTTATACATCTCGGTTTTGGAGAATTCTCTTGGGGCAGTCCTTGCACAAGTGGATGAAGAAGGGAAAGAGAGGGCAACTTATTATTTGTCAAAGATCTTTGATCCATGCGAGCAGAAGTATACTGTAGTGGAGAAGACCTGTGCTGCACTAGTTTGGGTAGTTTAGAAGCTTAAACACTATTTCTTAGCTCATGAGGTCAACCTTATTGCCCGCATCAATCCCATAAAATTCCTTCTAGAGAAAACTGTTCTAACTGATCGGTTAGGTCATTGGCAGAGCTTCCTCTCCCAGTTTGATATCACCTATGTCCCCCAGAAGGCGATTAAGGGCTATGCCATTGCCGAACACCTAGCCCATCACCCTATACCCCTCTTTGATCAGGTCCAGTCGGAGCTCCCGGATGACGAACTAATGTTGATCCGATCTTCCCACCTTTGGACAATATATTTTGACGGGGCTCTGAATTCTCATGGTAAGGGAATAGGAATCGTCCTTCAATCACCCGAGGGTGTCACCATTCCACAGGCACTTCAGCTTGACTTCCCAGCAACCAACAATATAGCTGAATACGAAGCCTTGCTGGCCGGGCTGGAGGCCGCTCCTTTCTATGGTGCCACGAAATTAAGGGTGATAGGTGATAGCCAACTAATCCTTCGCCAAGTCCTAACTAAATACCGAACTTCTCATCCGAACCTCAAACCTTACCAAGAACTCACCTCTTGCTACATCAAACTCTTTTCCAAACTCACTTTTGTCTATGTTCCTCGAGCTCAGAACATCCTTGCTGATGCCCTAGCCTCCTTAGCTTCATCTCTATCAGTCCCGCTAGGTAGACAGGTGCGGACTATCCATGTCCGTAGAAGGTCGATGCCAGCGATTAAGGATGGTCGATTTCTAAAGATCAAGGAGAGATTTGGCAGGAAGGAATATCTAGAGCAGAAAGAGGAGATTTCTCTAATCGAGTTGGAAGAGTTAGATGAGGCTGAGAAGCCTTGGTTTGATGAGATTGCAAGGTATTGTCAAGATCAGGCATATCTACCTGGATCAAATGCAAGAGAAAAGAAGGCCATCAGGAGAGTATCCCAGAGGTATACCATCCTAGGAGGGGTGCTCTACAAGAGGAGCATGAGAGGAATTTTATTGAGATGCGTTGATGAAGAAGAGGCAGAATTGGTGCTTAAAGAAGCACATTCCGGGGTCTGTAGGGGCCATGTCAATGCTCAAGTTCTTGCCAAGAAAATCTTCAGGCAGGGGTATTATTGGCCAACCCTAGAAGAGGATTGCTCCATCTTTGTCCGGCACTGTCATTCTTGCCAACTCCATGCCGACAAGATCCATTCTCCCGCATCTTCCCTTCATCCAATTCATGCCCCATGGCCCATCGCCATGTGGGCTTTCGATATCATTGGCCCTCTAAGTGATCTTAACTCTGAAATCCGTTCCAAATCATTTATCCTGACTGCAACAGAGTACTTTACCAAGTGGGCAGAAGCGGAAGCATTCATGGAGATCAAGGCATCAACACTGTGCTCCTTCATCGAACGCAACATCATCGCCAGGTTCGGGATACCCAACGACATTATCACCGACAACGGACTGCAATTTCTCTCTCAAGATCTACGTGATCTTTGCAATAGGTACCGCATTGCATTGCATCATTCATCTCCTTATTACCCGCAAGGCAATGGTCAAGCAGAAGCCACCAACAAAACTTTGATTAAAATCATCAAGAAAACCTGTAAGTCTAGCAAGTTCGCAGACTGGCCAGATAAGCTTGTAGATGCCCTATGGGCTTATCGTACTTCTGTACGGACCCCCACTGGTCAAACCCCGTATGCTCTCGCATATGGGATGGAAGCAGTGGTCCCGTACGAAGTACTCCTTCCATCACTCCGAGTTCAACTCGATAGGGACATCCCTATCGATGAGAGATGAGAATCTCTCCTTGCACAACTTGAACTCCTAGATGATAGAAGGTTGGCCGCTTCCGAGCATGCCCAAACTTATCAGAACCGATTGAAAAGGTTTTATCAAAAGAGGGTGGTAGAGAGAAAGTTCGAAATCGGTGAGATGGTAGTTAAACGTATATTCGTTAAGCCCGATGGTCCCCGCTCCAAGTTACAACCTAACTGGGAAGGGCCTTTTGTTATAACTGAAAAATATCCAGGCAATGCATATGAGCTAACCAATGCCGATGGAGAAAAATTGAACCATCCATGGAATGGCGTTTACCTCAAAAAATATTTTCCTTAGGAAAGAAAATGGAGAATTTCTAGTATGATATTAAGTCATCGATCCAAGGGTGTTAGCTAGATGTCAAGGGTAGACATCACCTTAGCTAGAAGTCAAGTGTGGATAGCCCAACACTCGAGAGAGGCAAGGCAGAACCCTGAAGGTGGAAAGGAAACCTTACCCTATTCTCTTCTATTCGGTCCAAGATAGGTGAAGGGGACTAGAGGAGGATAGTATCGAAAATGCCCACCACCTTAGTAGGAGACCGTCTCATAGGGTGCAAAAGGGTGCCAAAAGATGGGCAATGAACCCCACAGGTTTAAACAAAATATGGGCCTGTCTGAATGAGTACCCGTAAGAATAGAAAATGAAAAGAAGGCACCAAAAGATGGGCAATGACCCCACAGGTCAAAGACTTGTCTAAATAAGTGCCATATGTAGAAAAGACCCGAGGAGGCCGAATCCCAACGGGCAGTTTGGGCATGAGTAGAGAAACCCTTCTCAACATCCCCAAATCCTATCGAAGACCTCCTTTTTTATTCTTCCATCTTAAAACCCTAGGGTAGGGTAAACTGTCCAAACTCATGGGGAATCCAAACCGATCAAGAGAAGAGGGCAAGAAAGATTATGGGTAGGGAACCTTATTTTCACGTGGTGTTTATCGCTTAAATCTTGATTAACACTCAAAGATCGATGAATTGTTTCAATACCAGCACATTCTCCACAAAAAATCCAAATTTTTTTTTGAATATTTTCAAAAATCCAAAAAAAATCAAATATTTTCAAAGATTCAAAAAAAATTGAATATTTTCAAAAACCAAAAAAAGTTGAATAACTTCAAAAATAAAAAAATTGAATATTTTCTAAAAAAATCTAAAAAAATGCATCATCTAACTTGGCATAACCTTGATTTTTTTGCCTTTGCTAGCATTCATGTTTATTTTTATGTCTTGCATGTTTCATTTCTGCATCGCATATTTATCTTGATTATCACCCCATTAAGTTGGCTCCTCCCTTTGACCTAAGTCAAAGTTGGCCATAATAGGCAAAGGGATGAGTCGTTGTGAAGATATAATCCTCTTTTATCAAGTATTTTCAGGGACTTTAAAGTAAGAGGGGGAGGTTCTCTCAACGATAGGTAAGTTCTCTTAACCATTTCATTTCGGTTATCTAGTCTATTTTTATACCTGGTTAATAAGGCTCCTCTCTTTGACCTAAGTCAAGGCAGACAACAATAGGCAAAGAGATAAGCCATGGTAACGATTTAATCCCCTTCATTAAGCGTTTCACGATTCTGAGATCAAGAAGGGAGCAACTCTCGCCATAGCAGGTAAGCACTCTTAACTTTTACCTTGTCTGTCATTTTGTGCATTCTACCTGGTTAATAAGGCTACCCCCCTTGACATATAAGCAAGGCAAGACAACAATAGGCAAGGGGGTAAGCCATTGACCAGATTTAACCCTTCTATTAAGTATTTCAGGAAAGAAACACAAGTCAAGGAAGGGTGAGAATCTTGCCAACAGGTATGTCCCTTAACCCTACATCTATTATTTACTTTTATTATTTGCCATCCCTTAGAAGGCTTCACCCCTTGACAAACTTGCAAGGGGCCAAGTCGGAATTTGAAACTGACTATCCTTTCAAGAAATGTCAAGTAAGTCAAACAACACTGAAGCAAGAAGTGCTATAACAAGGAAGAAAAGCAGCTACAACACTAGAAGAAGATTAAGCCTACTACAGATATCAGTGTCTGATTGCCACTGACTCCAGGAGAATGACCACGTGGAGAAGGCATGGAAACCATACTGCCGTAACCGCCTCGTTCCGGTGATGCTCCAAAGGAGTGGCCAAGAAAATGCTCGCAGAAAAGGAAGAATGGACTTGGGAAACCCCCCATAACTTGCCGACTAGCATATATGTCGCTAGTCGTGTGGTATTATCTTATGCATTATTTGTTGAAGACCATGAGCACGGAGAAGACTTGACCCAAGATCCCCTTCATCAAAATCTACGACGGTCGGGTCATCTCTAATGCTCACGGATAAGCCAAAGTTGGGCTGTGAGGGACGATAGTTCCCAAGTGGGTATCTTGACCTCCTAGACAATCTATATCTTCAACTATTTGTTATACAAGTTTTGTTTTGTTTTATTGAGCCAACATGCATCATGTAGCATTAATTGCATTACATTTTGTTTTATCATTGCATACATCATTTCCTAAACTTCACCTTCTCACTCTCTCGATCATTCTAAATCCCACCGTGTTTTCTAATCCCATCGTGTTCTCTAATCCCACCATGATCTCTAGTCCCACCAACCTCTCTAATATCCCACCATGTCTATTAATCCCACTGTGTTCGGTAACCACTTTGTGCCCTCAAATCTTTCATCTCTTTTCACTACTGTGGCCATTGCAACTTCTTTGCTATTCATCCTACCATGGCAGCCAATTCATCTCGCCAAGGTCCTTCTATTTGGTCAGAACTTGCACCGTCACTATCTTCACAGTCTATCCTTAAACATTTGCCTTTCGGAATCTGAGATCATTCCATTCCGAATAAAATCTTGTCTCTTGGAAGACTTAAATGAATCTATAAGCATGAATGTGCTCGATTGGTATTATTTTACTTTTTCAAACAAATCTCTTTTTAAACTTTAGCCCATCACAGTACAGGAACACCACAAAGATCGGGTTACCAGCTGATGATGAACCTACGAACCCATGTTTCGGGGACTCCCCACCGCGTTGGGGGTTGGCTATTCTTTTCTCGTGCCAATGGCACATCTCTTACCAATCGAACATAGGAAGACTTGATGAAACATGGCGGTTAACCAGGAGACTTGAGGAGATTCGTCTTGCCGAATTAGGTCGTTAAGCGTGTCTATATCTACACCTTGATGCCACCTTTTCAGTCCATCATCATTTCTCTCCACTACATTCTACTACGATCCAACTCGCTTCGCTACACTTTCTCTACGTTTCACTTTGCTCCGCTACATGCCATTCCCTTGCAAAGCTGACATCAAGGCAAGGCAAGCTGTAGACACGCCAAATTGGCTTGATTTGGAGCCCCAGACACTTATTCCATAGGCAATATCCTTTATTTTACCGTTATCTAATACGGATTATCTCGTGGACATGAGCTACGGACATGGGCAGAGCCCCTTGCAAGTTGAGAATGGACCAATAATTCCCGGAATGTTGCCGTAACCTTCAAGCGAGAGCCGCACGTGAACTGTAAAAACACGAAGCCTGCTCGATGACCGACCTTGAATGGTCCATAATTGGAGGTCTCAGGAGTCCCGCATGTGTTCCGTAACATTCAGGGTTTCCGAGAAGTCATTTCGGTAGGCATCGGTCAATGACGGCTTTCGTTACGGCTTTTTCGATCTGTGCTGACACGGCTATCCCGGACCACGTGTTAGGCCTTTCCGGTCATCACCGGGTCTTTTTGGGTCATCCAGGTCGATTCTAGCTGAATATTTTCATCAACCGGGGCCATATGGTCATTTCGGTCAATTTTAGGGTTTCGCGGCTTTTACGGCTTTCGATTCACGTTTATCGGGTTAGTCTCAGATTTTTTCGATGATTTGGGGTTTTCCAGTCATACCTGACTTGTTCGGTCATCATTTTAAGTCATCCCGAGTTGACCCAAGAATTATCGACCGGAACCGTGCTCTTTCGGATCTTCGCCCCGGGTTTCGACTTTACGCGAGAGGGTAAACCGGTAGAAAGCCCCGTGCGAACATATCGGGAGTCATTCTGGCTGGTTTACTGACTTGAGGAGGTTCGGTTGAAGGCCCTCTTTCCAATGCAACAAACGGGAGCCGAATCGGACATCCCGTTTGCAAGATACGGCTCGCGGAACACGCGCGTAGGAGGGAGAGAGTACTGCGCCCCCGCTCCCTTTGAAAGAGGAGGGCGCGCCCTGCACGCCCTCAAACTGGGGGCATGCCCTCCGCGCCCCCTGTTCCTTTGAAAGGTGGGGGCGCGGTCAGTTTCCGAAAATCGGAAATTGCCCCGATTAGCACCTCCTAAACCAGATTTTTGGAAGGTTTCCGCGGAGGATTTTCGATTATTTGTACCGCGCCCCCGGTTCGCGGGCACGTTACGTATGTCAAGTCGATTTTTAGCAATTACTGGAAGATTCCGTCAATTTTTAGCAGTGAGATGCATAACGCGCCCCCGCTTCCTTTGAAACAGGGGGGCGCGCAGACCGCGCCCCCGAACTGGGGGTGCGCCCTGCGCGCCCTCGTCCTCTTTGAAACGAGGGGGTGCGGTCGTTCCAGTTTTTAAATTTTGCACCGGCTTCCTTCCCCTATAAATTGAGGGCCATTCTCAACAACCCGAGGTTAATCCCCGGTGCCTAGCTCGTCCATAGGTCATCCAAGCTCTTCTCCAAAGCCGTCCCGACGTCCAAAGGCGATCCGAAGTCAAGAAATCGATCACGAGGTGAAGGAGAAGACTCGATCCGGGTGTTCTGCATCAGCCAACTTCCTCGACTTATGCAGAAAATCTGAGATTCCTTCTGCAAAAGTCTTCAACATAGAAGATGTTCATATCTTCGTTCTCTTTCATCTCCAACTGACGGCACACAATTCCGACTTGCCGTTCGTTCGTGACGATTGCTGCACCAAGGGCGCGCATCCAGGTTCTGTTTTCTATATCCGCCCACTTTCAGAATTTTTACTGACTTCTAAATGTGGATTTAAGAGAAGTCATCAACATAGGAACTCTTCCTATATGAGTCCTCCATCTACTCCAACAAATGTCACTCGATTCTGACATTGGGGTCGTCTGTAGCATCCTCTGAACCAAAGTCGCGCCAGAAGGGTGCAAAGGCTACCCGAACCGGCCTTCTTCAACCAACTCGGCTTCAACTGAAGCCGATCCATTCCATAAGCTTTCTCAATTCCCTTAATTCAGTTTATTTATTGTTTTAAAGCATATTTTAGTTTATTTACATCATTTTTACATAATCAAAAAATACACAAAAAAGGGGTTAGGACTCGCCCCAATCCGGTGAGTTCGATTCCAATTGCTTCTTTCTCATATTCTCTCTACAGTTACTACACTTCCCATAGTTCTAATCATTTTTCTTCACTTGGTTTATTGTTCTAGTTGCACAGGTTGATCAAGCTAGCATTGGTTGTGGACTCTTCTTCATCGGCCGGCTGAAGAAGAAGAAGGTTGAACTCACATCCCTTTCTCCCACGCTAAGGTACACACGGTCAACTTTTTTCTATTTCCATTACATAAAGCGGAGCCCGTGGATCCTGGCGACCACATCTTTCATGTTTTAATTTCATCTCCTCCTCACTCTCCTCCCACATGACCCGAACCATCTCCGGTGCTCGAGCGACGCCGTGAGATGAAAGTTCGGGGATCAATGTGAGTGTGGGACCGAGGTGAGGACATTTTACCACTTTCCGAGTGTTTTCAATTCACTCCCCTTTTTTCCCAATTCTATCTTTCACCTTCTTATCTTGAGGTGCCGATCCGGAACCCATTTCCGGAGTCGACACTAAGAAGGTTATACCCCTTGACAAAGATCAAGACATACTACAACTTGCAAGGGGGATAAGCCATATTGACATTCTAATCTTGTTTTTCTAAGTGTTTCAGGCACAAAGAACCAAACACGGAGAACTCTGCACAACAAGGCGATGCTCGCCACTTCCCTCCCCTAAGGATTCTTAAGAGGAGATGTCACTATAACCTTGGCCTCAACTTTTCGAGAAATCTTTTGCAGGATTTTATTAAGGGATGCTGCCACTTCCCTCCCCTAAAGATTCTTAGGAGGAGGTGTCACCATAACCTCGGCCGGCCTCTACTTTGCTGAGGAACCTTTGCTCTGTGTCCTCATTATGACACATGAAATATTTTGTGAGAATGCATGTCATCACATCGCAAACTCACCATTATCATTTCCTTTCTTAGCATATATTATGTGCATTACTATTTATTTTATGCATTGATGTTGAAGACCATGAATGCAAAGAAGACCAGGCCCAAGATCCCCTTCATCAAAATCCACGACGGTCGGGTCATTCTTTGTGCTCACAGATAAGCCAAAATTGTGTAGTGAGGAATGATGGTTCCCGAATGGGTATCTTGACCTCATAGACAATCTATATCTTCAACTAATTGTTACACAAGTTTTGTTTTGTTTTTTTAGCCCAGCATGCATCTTGTAGTTTTGCATTAGTTTCATTGCATTCTTGCTTATCATCTATGCATTTCTTTGTGGTTGCTGGCCAGGCTAGAGGCCACTCACTTTTATGGTGTCACTAAAATGAAGGTGATAGGTGATAGCTAGCTAATTTTACACCAAGTCCTAACCAAATATCGAAATTCTCATCCAAACATCAAACCCTGCCAAGAACTCACCTTTTGCTGCATCAAGCTATTTTCTAAACTCACTTTTGTCCATGTTCCCTGTGCTCAAAATATTCTTGTTGATGCATTAGCCTCCTTAGCTTCATTTCTATCAGTCCTGCTAGGTAGACAGGTGCGGACTATCCATGTCCGTAGGAGGTCAATGCCGGCAACTAAGGATGGACATTTCTTACAGGTCAAGGAATGATTTGGCAGGAAAGAATATCTGGAGTAGACAGAGGAGATTTGAATGAGATGGAAGAATTAGATGAGGGTGAGAAACCTTCGTATGATGAGATTGTGAGGTCTTATCAAGATCAGGCGTACCCGCTTGGATTCAATGCAAAAGAGAAGAAGGCCATTAGAAGAGTACCCAGAGGTACACAATCTTAGGAGAGGTGCTCTACAAGAGAAGCCTAAGCAGAATCTTACTCAGATGCATTGATGAAGTAGAAGTAGAGTTGGTACTTAAGGAAGCACATTCTGGGGTCTATGGGGGGCCATGTCAATGCTCAAGCTCTTGCCAAAAAGATCATCTGACAAAGGTATTATTGGCCAACTCTAGAAAGAGGACTACTCTATCTTTGTCCGGCACTGTCACTCTTGCCAACTCCATGACGACAAGATCCATTCTCCAACATCTTCCCTTCACCCGATTCATGCCCCATGGCCCTTTGGCATGTGGGCTTTTGATATCATTGGACCTCTAAGTGATCTCAACTCTGAAGTGCGCTCCAAATCATTCATCCTAATAGCTACAAAGTACTTCACCAAGTAGGCAGAAGTGGAAGCCTTCATGGAGATCAAAGGATCAACACTATGCTATTTCATCAAGTGCAACATCATCACTAGGTTCAGGATTTCCAGCAACAACATCACTGACAATGGACCACAATTCCTCTCTAAATATCTATGTGATCTTTGCAACAGGTACAGCATTGCATTGCATCATTCATCTTTGTACTATCCGCAAGGCAACGGTCAAATAGAAGCCACCAATAAAACCATGATCAAGATTATCAAGAAAACTTGTAAGTCTAGCAAGTTCGTGGACTGGCCAGATAAGCTCGTAGATGCCCTATGAGCTTATCATACTTCTGTGCAGATCCCCACTGGTCAAACCCCGTATGCCCTCACATACAAGAAGGAAGCAGTGGTCTCATATGAAGTACTCCTTCCATCACTCTGAGTTCAGCTCGACAAGGACATCCTCATTGATGAGAGACAATAATCTCTCTTTGCACAGCTTGAACTCCAAGATGAAATAAGGTTGGTTGCCTTCGAGCATGTCTGGACTTATCAGAATAGACTCAAAAGGTTTTATCAAAAGTGGGTGGTAGAGAAAAAAAATTGAAATCGGTGAGATGGTAGTCAAATGTATATTCGTTAAGTTGGGTGGTCTCTGCTCCAAGGTGCAACCTAATTGGGAAGAGCCTTTTGTTATCACTAAAAAGTATCTAGGCAATGCAAATGAGACAACAAATGTCGATGGAGAAAAGTAAAGTCATCCTTGGAAAGGCGTTTACCTCAAAAAATATTTTCCTTAAAAAAATAGAGAATCTCTGGTATGATTTTAAGTCATCGATTCTGAAGTGTTCACTAGAGAACAAGGGTAGACATCACTTTGCACACACAACACCTCCCGATTGTAGACACGCCAAATTAGCCTGATTCGTAGACCCAGACTCTTATTCCATAGGCGATATCCTTTATTTGACCATTATCTGATCTGGATTACCTCGTGGACATGAGCTATGGATATTGGTGGAGCCCCTTGTGAGTTGAGAATGGGCCAAATGATTTTCGGAATTATGCCGAAACCTTCAAGAGAGAGCCACGTGTGAACCATATAAACATGAAGCCTGCTCGATGACCGACCTTGAATAGTCCATAATTGAAGGTCTCGGGAGTCCCGCATGTGTTCCATAACATTCAGGGTTTCCGAGAAGTCATTTTGGTAGGTGTCGGTCAACAACGGCTTTCGTTACGTCTTTTTCGATCTGTACTGACACGGCTATCCCAGACCACGCGTTACGCCTTTACGGTCATCCCTGGATCTTTTCGGGTCATCTGGGTCGATTCTAGCCAAATATTTTCATCAACCGGGACCATACGTCCGGTTCGGTCAATTTTAGGGTTTCCCAGCTTTTCCGAGTTCCGGTTCACGTTTACTGGGTTAATCTCAGATTTTTTGATGATTTCGGGTTTTATGATCATACCATACTTGTTTGGTCATCATTTTAAGTCATTCCAAGTTGACCCGAGATTTTTCGATTGGAACCGTTCTCTTTCGGATCTTCGCCACAGGTTTCGGTTTTCCGTGAGAGGGTAAACCGATAGAAAGCCCCATGCGAACATCTCGGGAGACATGCCAGCTGGTTTACCGACTTGAGGAGGTGTGGTTGAAGGCCCTCTTTCCAACGCGACAAATGGGAGCCGAATCGGACATCCCGTTTGCAAGATACGGCTCGCGGAACACGCGCACAGGAGAGAGTGTACCGCGCCCTCACTCCGCTTGAAAGGGGAGGGCGCGCAACCCGGGGGCGCATCCTGCATGCCTCCGGTTCCTTTGAAAAGCGGGGGCGCGGTCGGTTTCCAAAAATTTCAAATTACTCCGATTAGTACCTTCTAAACCTGATTTTTGGAAGGTTTTCGCCGTTGATTTTCGATTATTTGTACCGCGCCCCCGGTTCGGGGGCGCGTTACATATATCAAGTCAATATTTAGCAATTTCTGGAAGTTTCCATCGATTTTTAGTAGTGAGACGCGTACCGCGCCCCTGAAGTGGGGGCGCGCCCTGTGCGCCCTCAAGTTGAGGGCGCGCCCCGCGCGCCCTCGTCCCCTTTGAAAAGCGGGAGCGCGGTCGGTCCAGTTTCCATATTTTGCACCAGCTTCCTTCCCCTATAAATTGAGGGTCATTCTCAACGACCCAAGGTTAATACCTCATGCCTATCTCATCCAAAGGTCGTCCAAGCTCTTCTCCAAAGCCTTCCCGACGTCCAAAGGCGATCCGACATTGAGAGATCGATCCCGAAGTGGAGAAGAAGGCTCGATTCGGGTGTTCTGCATCAACCATTTTCATCGACTTCTTCAGAAAATCCGGGACTTCTTCTGCAAAAGTCTTAAACATTGAAGTTGTTCCTCTCTTCGTCCTTTTTCACCTCCAACTGACGACACTCGATTCTGACTTGCCGTTTGTTTGTGGAGATTGCTGCACCAAGGGTGCGCATCCAGGTTCTGTTTTCTATATCCGCCCACTTTTAGAATTTTTAAAGGATTCTAAAAGAGGATTTAGGAGAAATCACCAACATTGGAACTCTTTCTCTCTAAGTCCTCTGTCTACTCCAACAAACATCACTCGATTCTGACATTGGGATCGTCCGTAGCATTCTCTGCACTAAAGTCGCACCAGAAGGGTGCAAAACTACCCGAACCGGCTTGTTTTACTCATCTCGGCTTCAACTCAAGCCGTTTCATCCTATAAGTTTCTCTTAACTCAGTTTATTTACTATTTTAAATAATATTTCAGTTCATTTTCATCATTTTTACATAATCAAAAATACACAAAAAAGGGGTTAAGGCTCACCCCGAAGCCGGTGAGTCCAATTCCAATTGCTTCTTTTTCATCTTCTCTCTACAGTTACTACACTTCCCATAGTTCTAATCATTTTCTTTCACTTGGTTTATTGTTCTAGTTGCATAGGTTGATCAAGCTAGCATCGGTTGGAGACTCTTCTTCATCGGCTGGCTGAAGAAGAAGAAGGTTGAACCCATATCCCGATCTCCCGCGCTAAGGTACACGGCCAAAAAAACTCAATCTTGTTGTTATTCTATAAAGCAGAGCCCGCGGCTCCTGGAAACCACCTTTTATTTATGTTTTAAGTTCATCTCCTCCTTACTCTCTTCCCACATGACCCGAACCATCTCCGGTGCTCGAGCGATGCCGTGAGATGAAAGTTCGGGGATGAAGGTGAGGAGTCTTTACCGCTTTCCGAGTGTTTTTTGATTCACTCCCCTTTTACCCTATTCCATCTATCACCTTCTCTTGAGGTGCTGATCTGGAACCCGTTTTCGGAGTCGACAGCTTTTTGGCGACCACGGTGGGACAACCAATGTCTTCAACCGTGCTAGCTTGATTGATTCGTGCAACTAGTTGTTTTTCGACTTGGTTCCCGCGTGAACCGGCTTGTCCTTTACCTTTTCCATGTTCATTTACCTTTGAACTTTCTGTTTACTCTTTCTTTAAGATTGTCCCCCATGTGGACTTGAGTTACTTGTCTTTAATTTCAACCCGGTTCCCGCGTGAACCTCTTTTCTTCTTATAAACTGGTTCCCGCGTGAACCACCTTTCTTTTCCAACTCGGTTCCCGCGTGAACCAACTTATTTTCAGATCGGTCCCCACGTGGACCACCTCTTTACAGCACCTTTAGATTGGCCCCACGTGGCCATTTTTCTATTTTGTCAACTCTTACACTAGTTCCCGCGTGAACCAACCTCTTTTCTAAACCGGTTCCTGCGTGAACCAACCCACTTTCATATCGGTCCCCGCGTGGACCACCCCTTTGCACCACCTTAGATTGGCCCCACGTGGCCCTCCTTTCAATTTTTAAATCAAACAAACCAGTTCCCGCGTGAACCACCACTTTTCCTTCAGAAACCGGTTCCCGCGTGAACCACCTACCTTTCCAAAACCCTGCTCCCACGTGAGCCACCTTATTTTCAAATCGGTCCAAGCGTGGACCATCATTTTACCTTCATTTAAAATTTGTCCCCACTTGGACACTCCATCACAAGCTGGTTCCCGCATGAACTTCCTTTTAGTTACTAGTTGCTAGTTATTTGTTTTACTTTATCATTGCATGTCTTGCTTGCATTCACTTGTTTGATTTATTTAATAGCTTTCATTCATGTTTGCATATTGATTGCTTCTTCTCCTTCTACCCTCCATTTTTCATTTTTGCATTAGCTTTTGTATCGGGTACCGGACTTGCTCCGATCCGTAGGGCATTCGAGGCGGGGGCTCTCTCTCCCAACACACCCTCACCCTCCAAGCACCTTCTTGGTGGATTCTAACCTCTCTTCTGGGATATTCCTTCCTAGTTGATTTGGTTGTTTCCATCAAGGCCTCCGTAAGTCCCCATCCGTGGAGTATTCCCCTCCGCACGATTGGGCCAGTTGTACCACTTCCCAAAACCTGAAGAACCCAAGTACCTACTCGTGGTGATTGAGTGATAACCTTAGGTCTTGAAGATTGAAGCAATAGGAACCATACCCATTCGAGTGAACAATTGCTAACAATCTATCTAATCTAAGGTTCTAACCCAAAAATTGTCGAGTAGTCATTTTAAAACCTTGTTTGCATAACTTGCTTGCTCACAACAATTGAAAACAACCAACAAAAATTTTCTTTCAAAACACCTAAAAAAATCTATTTAATTTTTGTGTTCAACTTGCTTGCCAAACAACCAAATTGAAACAAACAATCATAACCAAACAAAAAGTCTCTTTGCATTTACACCTTTCATTTGCTTTCTTTCACCCATTTTTTTTAAGAAAATTTGACAGGATGCCCATAACACTAAGGTCCGGAAGACACGTCGGGATGTCGAACTACTACGGCCAAGAAGAGGAGTACGAGATGGGTCACTACGAGCTTTAGCAACCCATGGTCCAACCAGATGGCCATGTTAATGCCGTGATGGAACCTGAGGTCCAAGATCCCGCCCACCGATCCGCCTCACATAGTATAGAACAAGCTCTCAAGGATCTATCTCTTCACCTTGATCCCGAGACCTTTGCAATTATCCAATCTGCCACTAAGGGCAAGATGCCCGCCAATCAAGATCCGATCGAGGGAAATCAAGCCCCCTCACCACCCCAACCGGCAGTCAGGCCCCTAATCATTTCTTCTCCTGGGCAACCCTGCCGTGTCTCCACTCACCCCGTTGTGGGGCATTCACATAACATTATTCCAGTTCCTGTTTCCAACCCACCTCTTTTGACCCATTCACCTATACACTTTGCTCCCATAGCTCAGGAATCCAGCCTCACCCAGGCATTAATGAACAAACTTAACCAGATGGATGAGCGCTTTGAAGAGATGAGGCACCACCTCGATTCTAAAGCCATCCCTGAAATCTCTGTCCCATCCTTCCCAGTTCTACACCTTCCTCCTTCAGAGATACCAGTCTTTCAACGTTACAACGGGACTGGTAATCCTTTCAACCATCTAAAGAGCTTTCTCTATGACTCCGCGTTCTGGAAAAATGACAGCAAAGCCCTTGCCTTTCTGTTCCGTCGGTCATTGGAGGATCCACCCTGGACTGGTTCTATTCTCTTGATTCCATTAAGGCAGCGGATTTCGACATTGTCAACGCGAAGTTTCTACGGAGGTACAAGGATCGGGTGGGGCCAGCCTGCTCGATAACTGATTTAATTGCCGAAAAGATGAGGCCCGATGAGGACTTTGCCAGATTTGCTGATCAGTGGAGGGGAATGGCTGAGAGGCTAGTGGATACCATCTCAGAGGGGGAGCAGGTGAGGATGCTCATCGGGAACACCACGCCCAACCTTCGCAACCTCCTGATCATGCACCGCTCGACAACCATGAGTGAGTTGTGTGATAGCGCCCGCTACCTCCAAGCCCACTTTAAGGACGCATCCATGATCAACCCATTCGACACCAAGCCCTATAACACTAGAAAGCCTACACCTGTAGGACCCACCGCCGAAGGAGTAGTAAACAATGAGAGCATCAATGCCATGGGTAACCAGGGTGGGTATCGCCAAAACCAATACAAAACCAATACCGTAACCCACCACCCAACCAACAATACCGCCCTGCTCCTCAGCCAGCTCCTCAACCCCAGCAGCAACTTGCATACAACCGAGCACCGCCACAGCATCCCACCTACAACCGAGCGCCCCAGCAACCAAATGCCTACAACCGAGCGCCTCAACAACAACATGTCTACAATCGACCACAACCACAACAACAAGCTTACAACCAAGTGCCACCACCAGCCAACCGACCTAGGAGGGGGGGACCCAAGAGAGAATAGTATCCTCAACTACCATTCCCCCTCACCGATATCTTTAATGCATTGATGGTGGAATAACAATTGGAGCTTCTAAAAGAGAGAGAAGGATGGCCGGCAAATGTTGACACAACAAAGTACTGCGCTTATCATCGGTATCCCGGGCGCACAATGGATGTCTGTTTCCAGTTTAGAGACTACATTCATGACCTCAATGATCAAGGGAACATTGATTGGGCACAGATGGGAGAATCTATTCAAGCATTGAAGGCACGTTAGAATCAACCACGGCGACAGCAAGCACAATAGCAGCCCGGCCTGGGCATAGTCCAAGATCCGCTCCCGGTACATGCACCCGTACAAGCACCGGCATCAGCACCACCAAACCAACGACTCAGCCTCATCCGCTCCACCATCGAGGAGTCAACCCACCATTCCCAGGGTTGGCAGGTCAAGGACCAAATCACCTCCATGTCCGCCATACCAACCCCACCTACAAACCACACCATACTCTCCATACCGAGAGCTGCCCCCAGCCCACAAACTACCCAAACACCACTACCCTCACTAACCATTAACCCTCCATGGCACCTAATCATTAGACCACCGCCAGCCACCCAACCAGCACCCCAACCATCACCCCAACCTAACCCACCAACCACCATTAATCCTTCACGGCGTCTAATCATTAGACCACCACCAACACCCCAGACATCACCTAACCTACCGATCCACCGCCACCCCACGACCCCTCATCATTAGACCATCACCACCAACATCCCAACCATCACCCAACATACCGGCCTCCACCACTCCACGACCCCACATCATTAGATCGTCACCACCAACACCCCAACCATCACCGAACATACCGGCCTCCACCAATCCACGACCCCTCATCATCCGATCCTCACCACCCCTACCTACCACGGGATCCTCAACATACCAACCAACCCTACCATCATCATCATCACCACTTCCCCCTACCACGCTGGCACCGGTACTTCGTAGCGGGAGGATGTTCCAAAGGGTCTTTCCCTAGGCCGGGACGCAACCTCAGGATCAAGTAGAAGAGGAGGCAGTGGAAGAACCGTTGCCTGGCACGGCAAAACACCTATTGAAGCATCTGGACAAAATGTCGGCACAGATTTCAATCCTAGAGCTGATTAAGAGGTCAAAGAACCATCAGGACATTCTACAACAGTACTTGCAGCGGGTCATGGTCAATGAGGACCTCCCGCCCGAGAAGATCATTATTGTCCTGACCCCGAGGAGTGAACATCCGGAACTTACATTCACAAAGGAGGAGTTGGCACGGCCAAAGATCAGAAAGTACGCCTTGCGTGTTGCAGTAGTCATCCGAGGCGTGGAGATCAAGTCCTACTTGATTGACACCGAAGCATCCATAAATGTCATGCCGCCAGAAACATTGCAACTTTGCGGCATCTCCGATGAAGAAATTGAGCCATCTGCCGTCACGGTGACCGCATATGACAACTCCCGAAAGCCGGCACGAGGGGTGGTTACGTTGGAAGTAGGGTCGGACCGTATGCTGTCACTGCCGAGTTTCATGTGCTAGAACTGGACCCTACGTTTAAAGCTATCTTGGGACGTCCATATCTCGAGGCAATAGGAGTTGTTGCCTCCACTAATCATCAGTGTCTGAAGTTCCCATACAAGGGCCAGGTGATTAAAGTAACCAACATCCCCATTCTAAATGACGTGGATGACCCCTCTTCTGCACTGCCAATATCAAAATTTGTCCAGCCGTTGGTTTCCACTACAGAGCTGCCCGAGGTCATGATGTTAACGACGCCTCCAGATACAGTTGCATGGCGGATGATGAAAGGGATGGGCCATCAGCCAGGAAAGGGGTTGGGAAAGGAGCTGTAGAGGGTTGTGCACCCCATTAAAGCCGTACAAAGACCAAAGAGACACGGGCTTGGCTACGAGCCCAAATTCACATCGAGGAAGGTCTACCAGCCAAAAAATGCCACGGGACTTCAAAAATTCTTTGTCAAAGTGGAGACCATGATGATGGCTGGGGACAGAAGAAGAACCAATAAAGAGAAGGAAGACATTATAGCAAGAGGAAGAAGTGGACAACTTGAGTTCATCCTTGGCTCGGTTGTTCATAGAGGAGGAAGAACCAGTCGAGGGCAAGTCCATCTCTAAACAACTTGTCCACTCGAACCTACCTCCAAACAACATCCCGTGTGAGCCGTATCCTACGGTCGCGTATTTCAAAATCCTCACTCTATCCCTCTTGGATTCGCTTGATGGGCTATCTAGCCCAATTCCTACTTCTGGGCCAAAATGTCCACCTGAACTGATCATTAGGCCTGCGAGCCCATTCAAATCTTCTTACTCCACTGGGCTTCTACTATGCCCATTTCAATCCAACAATCTTGGGCCTGCGTGCTCACCAATCGGGCCCACGTGCCCTTTAGATTTATTTTCTTGCTTTGGGCCCACGTGCCCACCATTCGGGCCCACGTGCCCCTTAGATCTTTTCACTAGCTTTGGGCCTATCTGCCCATTTCTTGTCATCATTGGGCCCGCGAGCCCATTTTTCTCCCATTTGCTTAAGCTTTCTACTTCTACTCGAGCCCCACCGGCTCATTCTTTTCTGTTAATGAAAATACCCAAAATACCCAAAAAAAATGTCTTCTCGCAAACTCAGTTTTCCGTTGAGGAGACGTCTCTACTTGTCTCGGAGGGTGCTCCCAACCAGAGACCCCTCTTCTCTGACTCACTGATCGATCTACTCGATCCTTCACCCACTGTAGATACCACCTTTTCAATTTCATCTTCTTTAGGAGTAGTTAGGATAGGAAAGAATAAAATTCGAGGTAAACGTGTTCCAGAGAGATATCTCCAACAAATAGCTCAAAAATGCAAGGAATGTGCAAGGCTACCAAGGTTTTTGGAAAATGCTATCCAGCTTGATGAAATCCTATATGAGGATGAATTCAATGTAGATCATACACTGGGAGTTTATGAGGTTTTATTAGAAAAAGATCCTGATTTCGAGGATGGAATTGAGGACTTGGCTAATGCGTATGCATATGGACTTAAAAGATTTGAAGAACCATCAGCCACGGTGGATGAACCGACAAAAGAACTGAATCTTGGAACACCGGAAGATCCCAAGACAATCCTCCTAAGTGCAAACCTCACTCCCACTGAGGAACAAAGTTTAATTGAAATTTTGGAAGAATATAAGGACACGTTCGCATGGACATACGAGGAGATGCCGGGGTTAGATAACTCTTTAGCTGAACATCGTCTAACATTGAAACCTGGAGTTACCCCGGTCAAACAAAAATTAAGGAGATTCCACCCTGATGTTTCACTTAAGATGAAAGAAGAGGTCGACAGGTTACATCAAGCCAGATTCATTAAGGTTGTTCTTTATCCGCAATGGGTGGCAAACATAGTCCCTGTCAAGAAGAATGATGGTAGAGTTCGGATCTGTATAGACTTCAGCGACTTAAACTGAGTGTGTCCTAAAGATGACTTTCCTTTACCTCATATTGATGTACTGGTTGATAACACTGCTGGATTCGAGATGCTATCATTCATGGATGGCTATTCTGGATATAACCAAATCCAATTGGCCGAAGAGGATCAGGAGAAGACCTCGTTTACTACACCTTGGGGAACCTACTGCTATGTCGTCATGCCCTTTGGACTAAAGAATGATGGTGCTACCTATCAGAGGGCAATGATGGCTATCTTCTATGACATGATGCATACCCTTGTAGAGGTGTACGTGAATGACCTGGTCATCAAGTACAAAAGCCGATAAGATCACCAGGAAGTGTTAAGAAAGGTCTTGCAAAGGGCTAGGGAATATAAATTGAAAAAGAACCCAAAGAAATGTACGTTTGGAGTATCCTCAGGAAAATTATTAGGGTTCATAGTGAGTAAAAGGGGCATAGAGATCGACCCAAACAAGGCCAAGGCAATCATTGGTATGCCTCCCCCAAGAAATATGAAAGAACTTCGAGGATTAATCGGGAGGCTACAGTTTGTCCGCCGGTTCATCTCACAACATTCCCAAAGGTGTAAACCTTTCTATGAGTTGACGAAGGCGGAGGCCGAGTTCAAATGGGATTCGAAGTGCCAGGATGCATTCGATGGTTTGAAAAGATACCTGGCTAGTCCCCCTATGCTTAGACCACCAGTCCCTAGCAAGCCCTTAGTTATGTATATCTCGATTTTGGAGAATTCTCTTGGGGCAGTTCTTGCACAAGTGGATGAAGAAGGGAAAGAGAGGGCAACTTACTATTTGTCAAAGATTTTTGATCCATGTGAGCAGAAGTATACTATAGTGGAGAAGACCTGTGCTGTACTAGTCTGGGTAGTTCATAAGCTTAAACATTATTTTTTAGCTCATGATGTCAATCTTATTGCCCGCATCAATCCCATCAAATTCCTTCTGGATAAAACTGTTTTAACTGATCGGTTAGGTCGTTGGCAGAGGTTCCTTTCCCAGTTTGATATCTCCTATGCCCCGCAGAAGGCGATTAAGGGCTATGCCATTGCCGAACATTTAGCCCATCACCCTATACCCCTCTTTGACCCGGTCCAATCGGAGTTCCCGGATGACGAACTAATGTTGATCCGATCTTTCCACCTTTGGACATTATATTTTGATGGGGCTCTGAATTCACACGGTAAGGGAATAGGAATCGTCTTTCTATCACCCGAGGGTGTCACCATTCTACAGGCATTTCAGCTTGACTTCCCAGCAACCAACAATATAGCTGAATACGTAGCCTTGCTGGCCGGGCTGGAGGCCACTCATTTCTATGGTGCCACGGAATTAAGGGTGATAGGTGATAGCCAACTAATCCTTCGCCAAGTCCTAACCAAATACCGAACCTCTCATCCAAACCTTAAACCTTACCAAGAACTCACCTCTTGCTACATCAAACTCTTTTCCAAACTCACTTTTGTCCATGTTCCTCGAGCTCATAACATCCTTGCTGATGCCCTAGCCTCCTTAGCTTCAACTCTATCAGTCCCGCTAGGTAGACAGGTGCGGACTATCCATGTCCGTAGAAGGTCGATGCCGGTGATTAAGGATGGTCGATTTCTGAAGATCAAGGAGAGATTTGGCAGGAAGGAATATTTAGAGCAGAAAGAGGAGATTTCTCTGGTCGAGTTGGAAGAGTTAGATGAGGGTGAGAAGCCTTGGTTTGATGAGATTGCAAGGTATTGTCAAGATCAGACATATCCACCTGGATCAAATGCAAGAGAAAAGAAGGCCATCAGGAGAGTATCCCAGAGGTATACCATCCTAGGAGGGGTGCTCTACAAGAGGAGCCTGAGCAGAATTTTATTGAGATGCGTTGATGAAGAAGAGGCAGAATTGGTGCTTAAGGAAGCACATTCCGGGGTCTGTGGGGGGCATGTCAATGCTCAAGCTCTTGCTAAGAAAATCATCAGGCAGGGGTATTATTGGCCAACCCTATTAGAGGATTGCTCCATCTTTGTCTGGCATTGTCATTCTTGCCAACTCCATGCCGACAAGATCCATTCTCCCGCATCTTCCCTTCATCCGATTCATGCCCCATGGCCCTTCGCCATGTGGGCTTTCGATATCATTGGCCCTCTAAGTGATCTTAACTTTGAAATCCGTTCCAAATCATTCATCCTGACGGCAACAAAGTACTTCACCAAGTGGGCAGAAGCGGAAGCGTTCGTGGAGATCAAGGCATCAACACTGTGCTCCTTCATCAAACGCAACATCATCCCCAGGTTCGGGATACCCAGCGACATCATCACTGACAACGGACCGCAATTTCTCTCTCAAGATCTACGTGATCTTTGCAACAGGTACCGCATTGCATTGCATCATTCATCTCCTTATTACCCCCAAGACAATGGTCAAGCAGAAGCCACCAACAAATCTTTGATTAAAATCATCAAGAAAACCTGTAAGTCTAGCAAGTTCGCAGATTGGCCAGATAAGCTTGTAGATGCCCTATGGGCTTATCGTACTTCTGTACGGACCCCCACTGGTCAAACCCCGTATGCTCTTGCATATGGGATGGAAGCGGTGGTCCCGTATGAAGTACTCCTTCCATCACTCCGAGTTCAACTCGATAGGGACATCCCTATCGATGAGAGACGAGAATCTCTCCTTGCACAACTTGAACTCCTAGATGAAAGAAGGTTGGCTACCTCTGAGCATGCCCGGACTTATCAGAACAGATTGAAAAGTTTTTATTAAAAGAGGGTGGTAGAGAGAAAGTTTGAAATCGGTGAGATGGTACTAAAACGTATATTCGTTAAGCCGGGTGGTCCCTGCTCCAAGTTGCAACCTAACTGGTTAGGGCCTTTTGTTATAACTGAAAGATATCCAAGTAATGCATATGAGCTAACCAATGCCGAAGGAGAAAAATTGAACCATCCATGGAACGGTGTTTACCACAAAAATATTTTCCTTAGAAAAGAAAATGGAGAATTTCTGGTATGATATTAAGTCATCGATCCAAGGGTGTTAGCTAGAAGTCAAGGGTAGGCACCACCTTGCACACACAACACCTCCCGATCCTAGAATCTGGATAGCCCAACACTCGAGAGAGGCAAGGCAGAACCCTGAAGGCGGAAAGGAAACCCTTACCCTATTCTCTTCTATTCGGTCCAAGATAGGTGAAGGGGATTAGAAGAGGATATTATCGAAAATGCCTGCCGCCTTAGTAGGAGGGCGTCTCATAGGGTGCAAAAGGGTACCAAAAGATGTGCAATGAACCCCACAGGTTTAAAAAAATATGGGCCTGTCTGAATGAGTACCCGAAAGAATAGAAAATGAAGAAAAAGCACCAAAAGATGTGCAATGACCCCACATGTCAAAGACTTGTCTAAGTAAGTGCCACATGTAGAAAAAGACCTGAAGAGGCCGAACCCCAATGGGCAATTTGGTCATGAGTAGAGAAACCCTCCTCGACATCCTCAAATCCTGTCAAAGACTTCCTCTATTAATCTTCTATCTTAAAACCCTAGGGTAGGGTGAACTATCCAAACTCAGTGGGAATTCAAACCGATCAAGAGAAGAGGGCAAGAAAGATTCTGGGTAGGGAACCTTATTTTCACGTGGTGTTTATCGCTTAAATCTTGATTAACACTCAAAGATCGATGAATTGTTTCAATACCGGCACATTCTCCAAAAAATCCAAAGAAATGAATATTTTCAAAAAATCAAAAAAAAATCGAATATTTTCAAAAATTCAATTTTTTTTTTTAAAAAATCCAAAAAAAAAGTTGAATATCTTCAAAGATAAAAAATTGAATACTTTCCAAAAATCTATAAAATTGCATCATTTAACTTGGCATAACCTTGATTTTTGTCTTTGCTAGCATTCGTATTTATTCTTATGTCTTACATGTTTCACTTCTGCATTGCATATTTATCTTCATTATCATCCCATTAAGAGGGCTCCTCCCTTTGACCTAAGTCAAAGTTGGCCAAAATAGGCAAAGGGATGAGTCATTGTGAAGATATAATCCTCTTTTATTAAGTGTTTTCAGGGACTTTAAAATAAGAGGAGAAGGTTCTCTCAACGACAGGTAAGTTCTCTTAACCATTTCATTTCGGTCATCTAGTCTATTTTTATACCTTGTTAATAAGGCTCCTCTCTTTGACCTAAGTCAAGGCAGACAGCAATAGGCAATGAGATAAGCCATGGTGAAAATTTCATCCCCTTCATTAAGCGTTTCAGGATTCTAAGATCAAGAAGGGAGCGACTCTCGCCATAGCATGTAAGCACTCTTAACTTTTACCTTGTTTGTCATTTTGTGCATTCTACCTTGTTAATGAGGCTACCCCCCTTGACATAGAAGCAAGGCAAGACAACAATAGGCAACGGGGTAAGCCATAGAGCATATTTAACCCTTCTATTAAGTATTTCAGAAAAGAAACACAAGTCAAGGAGGGGTGAGAATCTCGCCAACAGGTATGTCTTTTAACCTTACATCTATTATTTACTTTTATCATTTGCCATCCCTTAGAAGGCTTCACCCCTTGACAAACTTGCAAGGGGCTAAGCCAAAATGTAATACTAACTACCCTTTTGAGCGATGTCAAGCAGATCAAACAAACACTAAAGCAAAAAGATGAAGATTTGATCACGCCATTAAGTGCTACAACAAAGAAGAAAAGCAGCTACAACATCAGAAAAGCTAAGCCTGCTACAGAAATCAGTGCCTGCTTCTACCCTCTTCAGGAAAATGACCACGTGGAGGAGGCATGGTAGCCGTGTCCGCCAAGGCTGCTGCGGCCGCCTCATTGCGGCGACGCTCTGAAGAAGTGGCCAAGAATGCAGAAGCACCGTGCACATGGCTCTGGCTCTGGCCACTCTGTCCATGCTGGCTCTGCCCGTGGTGACCCAGGCTACGAGCGGCGCCACCACTTCGATGTGTACCACTCCGATGGGAGCTTCTCTAGTGGGTGCAACTCTGGCACAGCTGTGGAGGGATGCCCTGGCGGTAAACTTGCAGTGTCGCCTCTGCTGCTGACAAACGAACCTGTGCCTGCAGGTGCATCTGCTCCAGAGATCGCATGGCCTGGCTATGCTAGCGCTCCATCTCGCGCATGGCTCTCTCGTGCTGAAGGCGGAGATCCGAGACGATCATCTGGGAATGAAGATCGGCTGGGGCAGACCGCAATGTCTTCACCTCAGACTCCAAGGACTGGATACGGGAGGATAAGCTACTCTGAAGCTCAGCAACCTGAAAGAAGAGGAAGAATATGAACGAAGAAAAGTCAACAACCAAAATAAAGAACAATGAAAGATACCTCTGCCTCCTTGGTCGTCAGGGCCTCTCTCGCCTCACTAAGATGCTGGCGGAGCTCAGCCACCTCTTCCCTCGACAGAGAAGGAGGTGAACCCTCGGCACGAGCCTTCCGCTGTGAACAGAAGGAAAACGCATCAGAGCAAGGTAGGCATATGTCGAAAATACAAATGAAGGTCAAAGGCAGTGTCTACCTCAATCTCCAGTATGCCACGAAGAGTGGCCACCTCCTACCGAAGATCAACAATCTCCAGCTGTTGGCGTAGCAGTAGAGCCCGAGCCTCCTGAAATGGCATGAAGGTCAGAAGAGAACAACAACATAGAATTGAAGAAAAGTAAGAACATTTACCTGACCCTCTAGAACGAATAAATGGTCGTATGCCTCTGCATATCGGTGAAGGTAGTCTCGGCTATCCTCTGCCCAGCCAATAACTACCTCGCCGCCTTCATACCACAAAGTGATTGAGGCATGGTACCTCTCCACCCAGTCCACGGGGAGGAGAAGGCACCTGGGATGGGCACCAACTATGGGAAGAGGAGGAGGAGGCTCCAACCAGTCCTGCTCCAGACCAAGGGTGCGTGCTGAGAACTGAAGCCACAGTGGCGCCAGCTCATTGATGCACAGAAGGTGAAGATCGTGGCCGAAGACATGACCAGCGTGGGCAATCCAGGGATGGAGATAGTCGTCGGTCTTGAGATATGGGCTCCAACACACCTGTGGGAAGCAAAATCATGATTATTATTTCAACAGGAGAATATTGATACACAAAATTGAAAGACATACCTCAGTGTGTGGGAAGCGGAGAATCAGTGCACGAATCGAAGCCAGCTAGCTGCGATGGCCTCCAGTAGGGCGGATGGGCTCCTAGCGAGCCATCAGGGAGAGAAGGTCGGGGTAGGACTGCTGTGCTTGACCCAGGGGGAAGTAGAGGTAGCTCCAGACCTGTAAAAGGCACAACTCGTCAGAACAAAGCAGAGCAATACAAGTGTACAGGAAAGGAAAGCTGCTAAAAGTCACCTGGAGAAAAGGAGAGAAGCCGGCGACTGAAACAGAACCAGACTCAGGCTGGAGGCCACAGAACAGATGGGCGAGCATCGCTGCCCCCACGCGTACATGCCAACCTGCTCCAGGTCAGCAAACAAAGGAGGAACCGCAGATAGATGCGGTCTGTCTTCGAGCCCAACAGAAGGCGCCCAAAGAAGAAGAGGAGGAAGCGGCGCAGGTCTACATCCGCCTCCAAGGAGCTAGGTAACCCGGTAAATGCCACTGCCGCCTGGCCAACCATGCGGTAGAAAAAGCTGTCCTGGCTCTCGCCACGAACACGCTCGGCATCCACCAAGCCTACCATCTCACCAGCCTCTAGTCTGGCGATGGTGCGTAGGCCATCCTCCGGGTCAAACTCGGGCTCATATGCGAAGAGGGCCTGGAACTCCCGTGAATAGTCGGAAGAGGTGGCACACACCACCGGCCTACCATAAACACGAAGACCGGTGATGTGTGCAACATCCTCTAAGGGGGGCACCATGTGCCCCCATGCAGAAACACGAAAGAGTCTGGGTCCCAGGACTCGCGGAGTACCTGCACCAGTGGTAGGTCCTCCCAAAATGGAGTCACCCGGAGGATGGGCCCAAACCCCATCTCCTCCAACCGAACCTGCTGGAAGTCCGGTAGGCCGAGGTAGGTAGCATGCACTAGGTCCCACGAGATCCGGGATTTTATCCGGGCCTGCAAGAAATTCATTTCATTAGTTCACTATATTGCCAAAATGCAAATGAACTAATCATTAAGTGCAGGAAAAAGAAAAGCGTACCTCTCGGACTGCCGGGAGCTCGGGTTCCTCGGAATCGGAGTCGTGGCGGCGAACACGTCTCGGCATCTGTGCCAAAAGGAAAGTTGACATCAAACATTGTTATAGACATTTTTTATTTCATTTCATTCATAAAAAATATAAAATAAAATTTCTGCCGAACGCGCCCTCCCCCCCTTTGGAGAAGGAGGGCGCGCTGAGCGCACCCTCAGAACAGGGGTGCGCTCTGCGCGCCCCTATTCAATGAGGAGAGAGAGGGTGCGCAGACCGCGCCCTCCTCTTGGGAGCGTGGTCTGCGCGTCCCCAAACCGGGGGCGCGGTCTGCGCGCCCCCGATCCGAGGGCGCGGTCAACGCTCTGCGTTGACCGCACCCTCTCACCTGCTCGATCCTTATTTTCGCAATATCTTCGTCAAATCAACTCGGAATCGTGTGAAACTTAAACCAAATCGAAGTGCACAACCTGATCTACATTTCTTGTAACAGGGGCACTAACCTTTGTCGGCGTTTCGGACTCCGAATCTGAGTTGGAGCTCTGGAGCTTCTAGCACGAGGAGAGATGGTGTACAGGTGGAAATGAGATATTCTTACCCTCAAGAGGTATTTATAGAGAGTAAAAATGTGAAAATGGGATAAATTTGAAAATACCATCCAAGGTTCACAAAATCGAGCTGATCGCAACGCCACAGAAAGAATCCTGATCTGATGCGCGGTTTGCTCAAAATAATTTTGTGAAGAAAAATTCTCTTCAAATTCTCACCAAAAATCTCTCTTTTCACATAACTTTAAATGTCTCAGTTCCTAAATTAGCTAGACATATTCATGCTTTTTATCATCACTAGCTAACATTTTTCAGGGGTCAGAAGAAAATTCTATGCATTTATTAGTCCGAAATGGTTAAAAATGTATTTTTCAGGACCAAAATTGATAAAAATGGCGAAAATTTCAGAAAGCGCCATGTTGTTTAGAAAATCGAGCCGATCAAGGAGTCACCGAAAGAAAAATCATCAGACTCATGGTTTGCTCTGAAAAATTACCTAAAGAAAAAAGGCAATTTAAAACATTTCAAAAATATCTTGTTTCATATTAAAAAATATTCAAGGTTTTGAAAAATAACAGGGCATATTCATCATAATTGTCAACATCTGTCTTGCATTTTTCTGAAACAAGATAAATTTCTATTGAATTTTCACTCAAGCTTACTATAAACAATTCATTGTTTATTCAAAATAAAAACAACATGTCTGACAAGTTAAAACAAGAAAAGAAGACCTCAAGCAAGCAAAAGCTTCAACGCGGAGATGTAGCGGCGCTTCCGGTCAGGGTCCTCCTCAATCAGGAGGCCTAGGCGGCACACCCGACTCGTCTCCCACAAGGTAATGGCTGAGATCGCCTCCTCCTCGTCATCCGCTGAGCCAAGATGCCTGCCCTTGATAGGTGGCAGGTGGGACAACTTGGGCAACTCGTACCGAGGCAAGCCGATTTGAGAGTGGCAATGCTGAGCGTTGTACAACACGAAGGCCGAACCTGTATCCAGGCGGAGATCAATGCCAGGCACAAAGCACACCTGGAAGTCCTTCTGCATCAGGGCTGCAAAAGAGTGCAAGAAGCTGGAACGGTTCATGGAGGCAAAGTGAGCACGCCAGTCTGGCCTCTTCTTCACCGATGCACACCTGTTGGCGACTCTCTCACCGAAGCCGAGTGCAGCAGCATACGGGAACAAGGGGCTACGGCGGAAGAGCTGCGACCTGGTGGCCACCTCGCCGGCTGGATCAAACTTGAAGTGAAGATCGGCTCAGCAACCTAGTAGAAGTGCACTGCCGAAGGGAGGACGGCCCGCCCAAGCTGCGGACAGTCCGTAGTACAAGAAGCCTAGAACTGAAGGCCCCAGCCATGCACTGCTCCAGATGCCGCTGATGTACGATAGTTGATCAGCCTCCAAGAAACCATCCTCCACAGGAAACAAGAACACCACGGCAAGGCAAGCCACGAAACCCTTTGTACCGCGCAGAATCTGGTCTTCGTCCAGACTAGGAGCCGTCAGAAGAGAGACTGTCCAAGCTGCCAACTTGGGAACACTGATTCGCTTGCCGGCTAACAAGGTGCTGATCTGCCGAGTCTTGACGAAATCCTGCAAGAATTCCAAGCAAGAGAGGGGTCCTGAGGGGATGAACATACCTTCAGTTTCTCCCTTCTTGGTCCGAGGGAGGTCGAGAAGGAGCTCCGCCTCTTCAAGAAGAACGTACACTCAAAGCTGCTGAACACGAACGTGTGAGTGTCGGGATGCCACAACTCAACAAGAGCTCCCATCAAGCTGAAGTCAAGGGAGTAGCCTGAATATTGCTTAGCGTGGATCAAGAGCTTGGTCAAGCCCCAATCTCGAAGAATCGCTCTGACCGACAAGCCGAGTACGTCAAGCAAGCTGGAAAGCCAGGGAGGAGAGCAATACCAGCGAGGCCCAGGGAAGTTTGGGTAATCCTACACCCAAACAGGAGGTAAGAGAAAATTCTTTAAGGCAAAAGAAAAATAAAGTGGTTGAAAGCTAAAATTAGCGAACTTACCAAGTCGGTGCCGATTCTGGCCTTCAAATGACCCGGGATGCTTGAAATACCTCGAACCGAGCCAACACGCTGCTTTTTCGAAGGAGGAGCCATTTGGGTGTTGGTAGGACGATCTGGTAGTCCTAAGAGGTGTTTATATAGGGGAAATCGGTCTCGATTTGAGTAGAATTTGGATCCGATCGAAACAGGAAACTGGGATCGAACGCGCCCCCGAAGTGGGGGCACGCTGGCCGCGTCCCCCAACTGAGGGCGTGCAGGCCGCGCCCCCGGTTCGGGGGCACGCTCAGTCAAATTCTTTAAAAATTCATCAAAAATTCCAAAAAATTGAGAAAAATTCATAATAAAATCAGAAAATTTTGTCTATCTATGTTCTGTCTTTATTAAGGTCGAGTGGACATCATTGTCCATTCGGAACTAACATTTTGATGAAAGACAGGAATTGCTCGCGGAAACAGAAGAAAGGACATGGGAAACCCCCATAACTTGTCGACTAGCATATATGTCGCTAGTCGTGTATTATTATCTTATGCATTATTTGTTGAAGAGCATGAGTACGGAGAAGACTTGACCCGAGATCCCCTTCATCAAAATCTACGACGGTCGGGTCTTCTCTAATGCTCATGGATAAGCCAAAGTTGTGCTGTGAGGGACGATGGTTCCCGAATGGGTATCTTGACCTCATAGACAATCTATATCTTCAACTATTTGTTATATAAGTTTTGTCTTATTTTATTGAGCCCAGCATACATCATGTAGCGTTAGTTGCATTACATGTTGTTTTGTCCTTGCATACATCATTTCGTAATCTTCACCTTCTCACCCTAATCCTTAAACTTTTTATCCTAGTTCCGATCATTCTGAATCCCACCGTGTTTTCTAAACCCACCATATTCTCTGGTCCCACCAACTTTTCTAATATCCCACCGTGTTCGGTAATCACTTTGTGCCCTCAAATCGTTCACCACTGTGGCCATTACAACACTTCTTTGCTATTCATCCCACCATGGCAACCAATTCGCCTGCCAAGGGCATTCTATTCAATGAGAACTTGCACCGTCACTATCTTCACGGTCTATGCTTAAACATTTGCCTTTCGGAATCTAAGATCATTCAATTCCGAATCAAATCTTGTCTCTTGAAAAACTTAAATGAATCTAAGAGCTTGAATGTGCCTGATTGTTATTCTTTTACTTTTGCAAAACAAATCTCTTTTTAAAACATTAGCCCATCACAGTTCAGGAACACCGCAAAGATCGGATTACCGGCCGATGATGAACCTACTAACCCATGATTCGAGGACTCTCCACCGCGTTGGGGGTTGGCTATTCTTCTCTCATGCCAATGGCACATCTTTTACCAATCGAACATAGGAAGACTTGATGAAACATGGCAGTTAACCAGGAGACTTGAGGAGATTCGTCTTGCCAAATCTGGTCGTTAAGCGTGTCTATATCTACACCTCGATGCCACCTTTTCAGTCCATCACCATTTTGCTCCACTACATTCCACTACAATCCATCTCGCTTCGCTACGCTTTCTCTACGTTTCACTCCGCTCAGCTACGTGCCATTCCCTTGCAAAGCCAACATCAAGGCGAGGCAAGCTGTAGACACGCCAAATTGGCCTGATTTGGAGCCCCAGACTCTTATTCCATAGGTGATATCTTTATTTGAATGTTATCCGATCTGGATTACCTCGTGGACATGAGCTAAGGACATTGGTGGAGCCCCTTGTCAGTTGAGAATGGACTGAATGATTTCCAGAATTATGCCGAAACCTTCAAGTGAGAGCCGCACGTGAACCATAAAATCACGAAGCCTGCTCGATGACTGACCTTGAATCGTCCATAATTGAAGGTCTCAGGAGTCCCGCATGTGTTCCGTAACATTCAGGGTTTCCGAGAAGTCATTCCGGTAGGTGTCAGTCAATAATGGCTTTCGTTACGGCTTTCCCGATCTGTACTAACACACGGCTATCTCGGACCACGTGTTAGGCCTTTCCGGTCATTCCCATGTCTTTTCGGGTCATCCGGGTCGATTCTAGCCGAATATTTTCATCAACCGGGACCATACGTCCGATTCGGTCAATTTTAGGGTTTCTCGACTTTTTCGAGTTCCAGTTCACAATTACCGAGTTAATCTCATATTTTTCGATGATTTCGAGTTTTCCAATCATACCAGACTTGTTCGGTCATCATTTTAAGTCATCACGAGTTGACCCGAGATTTCTCGATCGGAACCATGCTCTTTCGGATCTTCGCCACGGGTTTTGGCTTTCCGCGAGAGGGTAAACCGGTAGAAAGCCCCGTGCGAACATCTCGGGAGTCATGCCGGCTGGTTTAACGACTTGAGGAGGTGTGGTTGAAGGCCCTCTTTCCAACGCAACAAACGGGAGCCGAATCGGACATCCCGTTTGCAAGATACGGCTCGTGAAACACGCGCATAGGAGAGAGAGTGTACCGCGCCCTCACTCCGCTTGAAAGGGGAGGGCGTGCTCTGAGCGCCCTCAACCCAGGGGCGCGCCCTCAACCTGGGGGCACGTCCTGCGCGCCCCCGGTTCCTTTGAAAAGCGGGGAGTGGTTGGTTTCTGAAAATCACAAATTACCCCGATTAGTACCTTCTAAACCTGATTATTGGAAGGTTTCCGGTGTTGATTTTCGATTATTTGTACCGTGCCCCCGGTTCGAGGGCGCGTTACGTATATCAAGTCGATTTTTAGCAATTTCTGGAAGTTTCCATCAATTTTTAGCAGTGAGACGCGTACCGCACCCCCAGTTTCAAGAAACTGGGGGGTGCACAGACCGCGCCCCGGAAGTGGGGGTGCGCCCTGCGCGCCCTCGTCCCCTTTGGAAAGCGGGGGCGCGGTCTGTCCAGTTTCCATTTTTTGCACTGGCTTCCTTCCCCTATAAATTGAGGGCCATTCTCAATGACCCAAGGTTAATCCCCCGTGCCTAGCTTATCTAGAGGTCGTCCAAGCTCTTCTCCAAAGCCTTCCTGACGTCCAAAGGCGATCTGACATTGAGAGATCGATCCCGAAGTGGAAGAGAAGGCTCGATCCGGGCGTTCTGCATCAAACATCTTCATCGACTTCTGTAGAAAATTAGGGACTTCTTCTGCAAAAGTCTTCATCATATAAGTTGTTTCTCTCTTCGTCCTCTTTCACCTACAACTAACGGAACTCAATTCTGACTTGCCGTTTGTTCGTGGCAATTTCTGTACCAAGGGCGCGCATCCAGGTTCTGTTTTCTATATCCGCCCACTTTCAGAATTTTTAAAGGATTGTAAAAGAGGATTTAGGAGAAATCACCAACATTGGAACTCTTTCTCTCCAAGTGCTCTGTCTACTCCAACAAACGGCACTCGATTCTGACATCGGGATCGTCTGTAGCATTCTCTGCACTAAAGTCACGCCAGAAGGGTGCAAAACTACCCGAACCAGCTTGTTTTTACTCATCTCGGCTTCAACTCAAGCCGTTTCATCCTATAAGTTTCTTTCAACTCAGTTTATTTACTGTTTTAAAGCATATTTCAGTTCATTTACATCATTTTTACATAATCAAAAATACACAAAAAAGGGGTTAAGGCTCACCCCGAAGCCGGTGAGTCCAATTCCAATTGCTTCTTTTTCATCTTCTCTCTACAGTTACTACACTTCCCATAGTTCTAATCATTTTATTTCACTTGGTTTATTGTTCTAGTTGCTCAGGTTGATCAAGCTAGCATCGATTGGAGACTCTTCTTCATCGGCCGACCGAAGAAGAAGAAGGTTGAACCCATATCCCGATCTCCCGCACTAAGGTACACGGTCAAAACAACTCAATCTTGTTGTTATTCTATAAAGCGGAGCCTGCGGCTCTTTGAGACCACCTTTTATTTATGTTTTAAGTTCATCTCCTCCTCACTCTCCTCCCACATGACCCGAACCATCTCCGGTGCTCGAGCGACGCCGTGAGATGAAAGTTCGGGGATCAATGTGAGTGTGGGATCGAGGTGAGGAGTCTTTACCGCTTTTCGAGTGTATTTCGATTCACCCCCCTTTTCCCCTATTCCATTTATCACCTTCTCTTGAGGTGCCGATCCGGAACCCGTTTCGGAGTCGACATCGATCCCAGAATCGAGATAGCCCGAAACTTGAGAGAGGCAAGGTAGAACCCTGAAGGCGTAAAGGGACCATTACCCTATTCTCTTCTATTCGGTCCAAGATAAGTGAAGGAGATTAGATAAGAGAAGTATTGAAAATGCTCGCCACTTTAGTAGGAGGCCATCTCAAAGGGTGTAAAAAAGTGCCAAAAGATGAGCAATGAATCCCACAAGTTTAAACAAATATGGGTCTGCCGGAATGAGTACTCAACAGTGTAGAAAATAAGAAAGACACCAAAAGATGGGCAATGACCCCAAAGGTCAAATGCTTGTCTGAATAAGTGTCACATGTAGAAAATGGAAAAGACCCAAAGAGGCTGAACCCCAACGAAAAACTTGGGCATGAGTAGAGAAACCCTCCTCGACATCTCCAAATCCTATCAATGACTTCCTCTATTATTGTCCCTTCTTAAACCCCTAGGGTAGGGTAAACCATCCAAATTCAAGGGGAACCCAAGCTAATTAAGAGATGAAGGCAAGAAAGTGTCTTGGTAAAGAACCTCATTTTCTCATGTTTACCGCTTGAATCTTAATTAACATTATAGGACCAATGAATTGTCTTAATGCTAGCACATTCTCCTCCAAAAAACCTAAAAAAAATAAATATTTTAAAAAATTCAAAAAAAATGAATATTTTCAAAACCCAAAAAATGAATCTTTTCAAAATTCCAAAGAATGAATATTTTAAAAAACATAAAAAATTGAATATTTTCAAAAATCTAAAAAAGTTAAATAACTTCAAATTCCCAAAAAATTTTAAATATTTTTAAAAATATAAAATAATATGCATCATTTAACTTGGCTTGGCCTTGATTTTTGTCTTTACTTGTATTCATGTTTATTTTTATGTCTTGCATGTTTCTATTTCCGCAATGCATATTTGTCTTTGTTATCACCCATTAAGAGGACTCTTCCCTTTGACCTAAGTCAAGGTAGAGGGCAATAGGCAAAGAGATGAGTTATGGTAAAGATTTAACCTCCTTTATCAAGTATTTTAGGAATTCAAGAACAGAAGGGTGTCGACTCCGAAAACGGGTTCTGGATCGGTACCTCAAGATAAGAAGGTGAAAGATAGAAGAGGGGAAAAAAGGGGGGGAGCGAATTGAAAACACTCGGAAAGCGGTAAAATCTCCTCACCTCGATCCAACACTCACATTGATCCTCGACCTTTCGTCTCATGGCGTCGCTCGAGCACCGGAGATGGTTCGGGTCATGTGGGAGGAGAGTGAGGAGGAGATGAAATTAAAACATGAAAAATGTGGTCGCCAGGAGCCGCGGGCTCTGCTTTATAGAATAAAAAACAAGAGATGAGTTGATTTGACCGTGTACCTTAGCGCGGGAGATCGGGATATAGGTTCAACCTTCTTCTTCCTCGGCCGGCCGATGAAGAAGAGTCTCCAACCGATGCTAGCTTGATAAACCTGTGCAACTAGAACAATAAACCAAGTGAAAGAAAATGATTAGAACTATGGGAAGTGTAGTAACTGTAGAGAGAATATGAGAAAGAAGCAATTGGAATCGAACTCACCGGATTGGGGCGAGTCCTAACCCCTTTTTTTGTATTTTTGATTATGTAAAAATAATGTAAATAAACTAAAGGATGCCTTAAAACAATAAATAAACTGAGTTAAGGGATTTGAGAAAGCTTATGGAATGGATCGGCTTGAGTTGAAGCCGAGTTGGTTGAAGAAGGCCGGTTCGGGTAGCCTTTGCACCCTTCTGGCGCAACTTTGGTGCAGAGGATGCTACGGAAGACTACAATGTCAGAATCGAGTGCTGTTTGTTGGAGTAGACAGAGGACTTAGAGAGGAAGAGGTACTATGTTGATTATTTCTCCGAAATCCTCCTTTAGAAATTTGTAAAAATTCTGAAAATGGGCGGATATAGAAAACAGAACCTGGATGCGCGCCCTTGGTGCAGAAATAGCCACTAATGAACGGAAAGTCAGAATTGAGTGCCGTCAGTTGGAGATGAAAGAGGACGAAGAGATGAACATCTTCTATGTTGAAGACTTTTGCAGAAAAAGTCTCTGATATTCTACAGAAGTCGATGAAGTTGGATGATGCAGAACACCCGGATTGTGCCTTCTCCTTCACCTCGGGATCGATCTCTTGACTTCGGATCGCCTTTGGACGTCGGGACGGCTTTGGAGAAGAGCTTGGATGACCTCTGGACGAGCTAGGCATGGGGGATTAACCTTGGGTCATTGAGAATGGCCCTCAATTTATAGGGGAAGGAAGCCGGTGCAAAATTTGGAAACTGGACCGACCGCGCCCCCGCTTTTCAAAGGGGACGAGGGCGCGCAGGGCGCGCCCTCAAACCAAGGGCGCGCAGGGCGCGCCCCCACTTCGGGGGTGCGGTCTGCGCGCCCCCTTGTTTCAAAGGGAGAGGGGGCGCATTACGCGTCTCACTACTAAAAATCGACGGAAACTTCCAAAAATTGCTAAAAGTCGACTTGACATACGTAACGCGCCCCCAAACCGGGGGCACGGTACAAATAATTGAAAATCAGCGCCGGAAACCTTCCAAAAATCAGGTTTAGAAGGTGCTAATCAGGGTAATTTGCGATTTAAAGAAACTGACCGCGCCCCCGCTTTTCAAAGGAACCGGGGGCGCGCAGGACGTGCCCTCGATTTGAGGGGCCCTCCTCTTTCAAGCGGAGTGGGGGCGCGGTACACTCTCTCTCCTGCGCGCGTGTTCCGCGAGCCGTATCTTGCAAACGGGATGTCCGATTCGTCTCCTGTTTGTTGCATTGGAAAGAGGACCTTTAACCGCACCTCCTCAAGTCAGTAAACCAGCCAGCATGACTCCTGAGATGTTCACACGGGGCTTTCTACCGGTTTACCCTCTCGCGAAAAGCCAAAACCCGTGGTGAAGATCCGAAAGAGCACGGTTCCGATCAAGAAATCTCAGGTCAACTCGGGATAACTTAAAATGATGATCAAACAAGTCTGGTACGATCGAAAAACCCGAAATCATCGAAAAATCTGAGATTAACCCTGTAAACGTGAACCGAGCATCGAAAAAGCCGGGAAACCCTAAAATTGACCGAAATGGCCGTATGGCCCCGGTTAATGAAAATATTCTGCTAGAATCGACCCGGATGACCCGAAATGACCCGGTGATGACCGGAAAGGCCTAACACGTGGTCCGGGATAGCCGTGTTAGTACATATCGAAAAAGCCGTAACGAAAGCCATCATTGACCAACGCCTACCGAAATGACTTCTCGAAAACCCTGAATGTTACGAAACACATGCAGGACTCCCGAGACCTTCAATTATGGACCATTCAAGGTCGGTCATCGAGCAGGCTTCGTGTTTTTACAGTTCACGCGCAGCTCTCGCTTGAAGGTTTCGGCATCATTCCGGAAATCATTGGTCCATTCTCAACTTGCGAGGGGCTCCACCCATGCCCTTAGCTCATCTCCACGAGGTAATTCGGATTAGATAACAGTCAAATAAAGGATATCGCCTATGAAATAAGAGTCTGGGGCTCCGAATCAGGCCAATTTGGCGTGTCTACAGCTTGCCTCGCCTTGATGTCGGCTTTGCAAGGGAATAACATGTAGCGAAGCGGAGTGAAACGTAGAGAAAGCGTAGTGAAGCGAGATGGATCATAGTGGAATGTAGTGGAGTGAAATAGTGATGGACTGAAAAGTTGGCATCAAGGTGTAGATATAGACACGCTTAACGACCAAATTTGGCAAGATGAATCTCCTCAAGTCTCCTGGTTAACCGCCATGTTTCATTAAGTCTTCCTATGTTCAATTGGTAAGATATGTGCCATTGGCACGAGAGAAGAATAGCCAACCCCCAACGCGGTGGGGAGTCCCCGAAACATGGGTTCATAGGTTCATCATCAGCTGGTAACCCGATCTTTGCGGTGTTCCTGTACTGTGATGGGCTAAAATTTTTTTAAAAAGAGATTTGTTTTGAAAAAGTAAAAGAATACCAATCGAGCACATTCAGGCTCTTAGATTCATTGAAGTCTTCCAAGAGACAAGATTTGATTTGGAATGGAATGATCTCAGATTCCGAAAGGCAAATGTTTAAGCAAAGACTGTGAAGATAATGACGGTGCAAGTTCTGATCAAATAGGAGGCCCTTGGTGGGACGAATTGGCTGCCATGGTGGGATGAATAGCAAAGAAGTGTTGCAATGGCCACAGTGGTGATGGAGGATTTGGAGGTATAAGGTGAATACCGAACACAGTGGGATTGACAGACACGGTGGGATTATCAGACACGGTGGGATATTAGAGAGGTTGGTGGGACTAGAAAATATGGTGGGATTGATAGAAATGTATGCCCTACAAGCCAATCATATATGATATGATTCGACATTTCTAGAAATATCTCATTCAATTAATTAGGCAAATCTTTATTATAAGCTCTTATTAGAAGCGAATATCATAATGAAGTCCTTGATCAAATACAATGATGATTAAATCATGATGAGATCATGATAATGAGATTGATCATCTAGAGGTATTTGATCTAAATGTTCCTAGTCATAGGATACTTGAGACGGGACATCAAGGATCCAGATAGACTAGTGTATGTGATGTCTTCTCAAGTGATGAGGATGACTGATCTCATTGGTCATTAGTGTGGAGACACTGAGATACACATATAGGTGCTCATTAGTTGAATGAGTTCACTGAACTGACCGAATTAGAAACCCTGAATGGTATCTTACCGAACTGTCTATCAGGGTTTTCTATCATCACGGTTGCATGGTTGGACCTTTGACCTGAGTCACCAAAGATGCCTTGTTGGGTGGAACTTGTGCTTTGACCATTGACTTATGGATCACAATTTAGATGGTCCTATATAGCGATGGATCGGGTACAAGGAAAATCCGATGGAGGCAATTGAGCGGACAACAAGGAATCGTCCACTCTTGGTAAGTGAGAGTGAATATCCTATGGGATAGTACTCTAAATCCCTGGCCAGGGTAGATAGGATAATTGGAAAAGGAGTTTTCCAATTGATTCAATTCCGAGTACAGGATCCTATAGAGTCGGTACACTAAGGAGTTGACAGTCGATGCCGTACTCCTTTCCGACCGGGACATTGGATGGATGAGGGTTTATATCCATGTAGTAACTGATGATGAAAAGGCTCAATGGAGATGAGATTATCCCCATAGCCATTTGGGATCATGGGATGTGGCTTGTACCCTTCATGATCGGTAGGCCGATTAATCTGTTATCGGATAACGGATTTAATTAAATTAAATAGAATTGTTCTATTTTAGTTAGTCCTCAACCAAATAGGCTATTGGTCCTAGTGGGTCACACACAAAAGGACTTATCCACAAGTACAGGGGCAAGGGCGTAATTTATAGAGATTTTGGGTTTTTATGAAAAATTCCATAATTCTCTATAAATACTAATGGTTTCAGCCAAACCCCATCAAGACAAAGGTGAAAACCACGTCCCAAGTCTCCTCCCTACCTCCTCCTCTCTATAGAAGGTGTCCTTGGTCGATGGAGCTCCGTTCGAGAAGAGTTCTCGAGGCCGGCGCGAAGGGAGAACCTGCTGTGGATGAAGTTCGTATGGATACTGCTGGAGACCGGACACTTGAACAGTTTGTAGAGCTTTATAAGCTCATCTCCTTCCTCTCCATGAGATTATATGAATCCCTATCAGGTATATTCGAACCCGATTTGATCGGTTTTCGGTTTTCGTCGTTCGGTTCTGATTGAGACGGATTCTAAAGGAACCCATAGGAATCGTCGCTTCCGCTGCTCTATATTTTAATGGATGATTCTTTACAGTGGTATCAGAGCCCGGTTCAAGTCTCGATCGAAAATGACCTCGAATCGACATTAATTCATGTTATTTATGTGTTCCCGAATCTGTGCAAACGTCTGTTTTGATGAGGCCACCATATTCTGTGTATGACTA
Source organism: Cryptocoryne crispatula var. balansae (assembly GCA_036172225.1). NCBI lineage: Eukaryota > Viridiplantae > Streptophyta > Magnoliopsida > Alismatales > Araceae > Cryptocoryne > Cryptocoryne crispatula. Next base: position 36,432,752 of record CM069920.1, read on the forward strand.
AGATAAAAGATTGATTGGCCTTGGTAGAATCTCGTGATATAGGCCTTTCCAACACCGAAAACCGTTTTAAGTTTGGATCTCTGTAGTGTTCGGGAGAAGCGTCAAAATTTGGTCTTTTCTGTCATGCCCGAACCAACACCCGGATTTGGGGATTTTGTGAAATCTCCGTCCACAGAAGAAATTGAGACTTGGAAAAGGTTTATAATATGGATAATATGATTACCTAACCTTTCCCTTTGATCTCCATCTTTGAAAGACGGCGGAGGAAGAGAATTTTTGAGTTTTCCGACGAACTGGGGTTATGCGGCTTCTGGCGGTGCCGACTTATTTCTTCCTGATTTACCGTTTATAGAGAATTTTTCTATGAAGGGATATATACATATTTGGAAACTTCATATGATGAGGATTCTAAATTATATTTTTGGAGAATATTTGGCTTCCTGGATAAGGAGTTATCCTCATTGCAAAATAGAGATTTCTGCTACGGAATTTGGGTGACCGCCGCCTCTTCTTTCTCATTTTTCGGACGATTGTGATTTTTCCTGGATATTAGGCTGACTGATTTGGATTCCTTATTCGATAAGGATTCCAATGCATATTTTTTCGGATTTTTCGGAGTCCGGGATAAGGAGATAAATCCGATTCTATAGGATGGATTTTCTCCCGGATGAACAGTGCTATTACGCGCAGTCCGTCGGCGCACACCCGCTGGAGGACTGGCGCACGCCAGGGCGCGCACCGGCGCATGCCGGACGGGCGCAGTGCGCTGCCATGTGCGGCGCATTGCGCCAGACACCATTTATATGCTTTTAAAGTGTTTAAAATCATAGAAAATTCCGAAAAATTGCCAGAAAATTCCAGAAAAATTCTGAAAATTCTACAATATTATTTAACATGTTTTAAAGTGTTTATTGACATGTTAGATGATGTTTAGTTCTATTTACATAGATTCACTCATGGTTAAACTTTAAAATTGTTTTAAAGGTTTAACTTAAATTATTAGTGTCTTAATTAATTCTGTAAAATGAGATTTTACATAATATAAATTGGGACATTAATTTTTGACCTTGCACAGTATTGGGAATGCATGAATGTTCTAAATAGTTTAGTTTTGTATGTTCATTTCATATAAATTGTTTATATGTTGTTGTCATGTTATTTTCATGTTATTTATTTCATGAAAATTCGACATGCATGAAATTAAGAATTTCAAAATAAATTATATATAATTTTATGCTGATATATATGATATATCTCATATAATTATCACGTATGCGCTCTATGTTCATGTGATGAATGTTAGTGTGTGTATGGAGGTGATCATGGACTTAATTGTGCTTGGCTTGTGATTGCTTTTAATTGTGTTGGTTATGTTATTAAATGGGGCCTGCGTGTGCCTCCTCTCTCTCTATACAATCTGATTTTACATTCTACCTCCCTCCATTAATGTACTCCCCTTGGTTAAAACCAAGGTTTCTTATTGAGTTATGTACATTTGTGGGTCTGCATACCCTTAAGCCGCTTGTAAGAGTTAGAAGCTGGTTCGTGGAAGGTTGGAGAGCGGGACCACTTGGAGAAGCACCCTTCTGAAGTGGGAGCATACCAACTCAAGCATCTGAAGCAAGGATTTGCACCTAGATGGGTGCCTTAGGTGCATGCTTAGGGTTAAGTCCATGATCACCTGATTTTGTGCATATTTGATATGTGGATGTGTGCTACAGGTTATACCTTAGATATATGATATTCCAAAGGTATTATATATACTTAGCACATATTATTGATGAGACTAAAATAAAATCCCTCCTTGTCATAATTAGGTTGATAAACGTGTGACATTAAGAATGACTCACGTAGCCTTCCGTTGTTATGGTCTTGATGAGCCAATCTTAGATTGGATGGGTTTGTTGTGCTACCACAAGACTCATTCAGCAAGGGATTGGTGATCATGGCTAAGGCATTTGCCGAACCTTGGGGTGGACCATTTGCATGGCTTTGTTGTGCTACCACAAGGGCTGTGTGAAGAATCCATTCTCATAACGTAACAAGCGGGTTTGACCTAACTAGAGTATATGGCTTGTTGTGCTACCACAAGGTCATAACTCTAGAGGCTAAATGACTAAGAGTTTCAAAAGTTGCAACTGGCAATAGTTTCCTACCTATTAAGTATGGGGTGATTTGTTGTGCTACCACAAGGTCATCACCATAAAGTTAATAGGGTCTTAGTCCCCACTAGGATTTCATCGTGATATCCCGTCTTTGCATAATGAGGGTTATGCAAATTCGTCGAAAATTAGTGGGAGCATAAATTAGGATGAAAGACCATATCTTAATTTCATGAATATCTGCAATGTTATATTGATAAAATTATATCTCAGTTGTAGAATACGATAATAAACCACCATTAGTATGGCATATTAGATGCCATATAGCTTAATGGCTCACACTTCTTAGACTGGTTTAGAACTAAGAGAATTGTTCTCATAGTTGACCAATTAACTATTCTACTTGAGAAGTAGGTGTCTCCTAAATTATCTAGTGATATGAAAGAAAGATAAGATCTTATCTCATAGACAAGATGCATTGTTTGCCTTAAACTAGATGTTAGTCTCTATGAGACATAAATTGTAGAGACAACATGGATAGATTGATATGAGATCCATCATGGCTCATAGTGATGAGCTATCTAAAGAGCAACTTAGAACAACAATACATCTTAATTACTTCTTGTTGGTGAGACCAATAGTAAGAAGTAAAATCATTAGATAGAAATAGGAGAGAGTTAATAGTAAAAGAAGGTGGTCAAGATAATAAAGCCAGAATAAGACATGATTCTTACACTGTCATGATGATGATAAGTGGAAGAGAAAGTACAAAGTGTTTTGTATATAATGCAAAGGTAGAGCTTGAGAAGCTTCATGTATCCAAGTCATTGGCACTTACTTGTTTTAAATATACACTTAATAGTATTATATACTATATATGTATATCATAATATTAGATACTATGAATGCATATAATGATATGAGATACCAGATATGCATCTTATATCTACAAGGAGTTGTAGATGATGACAAGTAAATGAAGGCTTAATAAAGAAGATATTGACCTACATATGAAATGGTGCAAAAGTTGCATCATTATTAGTGGGAGGTGCAATTCTTTAATAGCCTTATGAAGATGTCTTAATAATTAATATTGCTATTATATCCTTCTACAAGGACTTTATATGATTTCCTACTTGAATAAATGTTGATTTATTCTAAGCTATGGAAATGATAGATGTTCTAATAGATTGAATAGCAAAGTGTTTGCCAGTGGGAGCTTAATGAATTGTTTAATCATATTTGATATGTTAGCTCTCATGTTATGTGTGAATATTCCTTTTAAGAGGAAATGGGTTGATTTAGATCAATCTACACTTTAGCTTTATATAGACATGGAGAATGAGTTAATGAGTTATTAGAACTCGTACATCTAGATGTATGTTAGCCCATATCTAGTAAGGATAAAGAAGAATATTTCTACTTCATTATTTCAAAGATGATGTCTCTAGGTTTGGAAACATGTACTTTATGAAGTACAAAACTAAGACCTTTGAGAAATTATTTGAGATTAAGAATGAAGTAGAGATACTAATGGAAAGAGTATTAGAACTCTTTGATGAGATCAAGGAGGGGAATACTTAAGTACATAATTTACATATAATAAAAGGATAATAGAATCTAATGGACATCTTTACACATTTTAGCTTAATTGAGTAGCTAAAAGGAAAAGCCATATTATGTAGGACATAATATGAACAATGATAAGCTTTGCAAATTTCCTCATTGTCTAATTTTGGTTAAGTACTCGTTATAACCACTTGTTCTTAATAGGTACCTTCTAAGTCTGTTCTGATTATTCCATATAGGATATGGAAAAGGGGTTAAAATTTGACCTTAAGCAAGTTAAGGTTTCAGAATGTCCGACCTGGTGAAGAAGTATAACTCTAACAAGTTGGAATATAAGACTATGAAGTGTTGGCTTGTGGAATATCCTAAGAAAACTTTTGGATATTAAATATACGACCCTTATGTATAAGGGTATGTGTTGCTCAGCTCACTATATTTCTAAAGGAAAAGTTCCTTCTTAAGAAAGATAGTGGGAGCAAGGTATATATGGAAGATGTTCCAGTCCCACAACCCAATAACACTTCTATTAAGGTGTTAGTTAATAATTACACAAGGACTAATGATAGGTCTTTACTTGTGTCCATTCTACCTAAGAGATATGTGAGACATATCTCTGATAGATGAAATGAGGCATAAGATAATAAGGATATTGATCCTAGGATCTATATAGAACCAATATGAGATATTGATTCATTAATGGGAAGAGACAATAAAATCCGATATAAACTTTATCTATTCTAATCAAGTTTAGAACTTGATAGATCCACCTAAGGATATAGTATCCATAAAGAATAAATGGATCACTAAAGAATAGATTGGAGTGGATTAGAAGGTAGATACCTTCAAAGGTGAGAATAGTTGAAAAGGATATCATTGAAGTCAAATGGTTGACTATGATGAGATCTTTTACCTATTCCATGGATTAATCCATTCGGATTTTGATTGTTACACTCTATGATTATGAGATAAGCTAATTGGATGTTAAGATAGTGTTTCTCTAAGGTATTTTGAGGAACAGGTGTATGTGATACAACTATAGGGAATCAAGTCCCAATAACATCCAAGAAGAGTGTGTATTAAATTCATTTATGGACTGAAGTAAAACTTCCCATAGATCATATATAAGGTTTAATGAGATTAAATCTTATGACTTCGTTAAGAACGAAGAGGAGCCTTGTGTATTCAACAAGATAAGTGGGAGTGCTGTTACTTTCTTGACATTTTATGTTGATGACATACTACTCATTAAGAATGAAGTAGGTGTGTTATCATAAGTGAACCTATCTATCAAATTGATCCTCCAAACACAATTTGGGTTTTGAGATCTATGGAGATAGATCTAAAATCAATGCTTGATTAATGTACGTAGTCACCATAGTCAAAGGGTTTGACATGATAAACTCCAAGTTAGGTTTCTTACCTATGTAGTGTGGAGTTGATCTCTGTAAAGTGTTGTCTTTGTAGACTTCTTGAAAGATAAAGAGATCACATAAATGGAGCCTTTATGCCTTTGTCATAAGGTCTATCATTTATATGATGCTACGTACATGATGTGATTAATGCTCTAAGTGTTATGAGCATTCATCAAGAATATCCAAGTGAGAGTCACTGGATAGTTTAGAGATATATCATTTGGTACTTGAGAAGCACTGAGATTGTATCTCTATACACTGGAGGATAAGACTTGAAGTCTTGTAGTTTTACAAACACAAGCTTCTAATCAAATAAGTTTGATATTAAGTCAGAATTATGGTGATGCAGTGAGTTGAAAGAGTTCTATATGATAGAACACTGTAAGTTCTACAACATATGTAAACAAGTTTACATAGTGGTTGCACACTACTTGAGAAGTAGTCTAGATGAAGTTTTTCATCTACATATTTGATATGGGATTGTCTCAATTTTCTCTGAAAGTGTATCATTGTTTTGAGAAAACAATGGAGTAGAGCCAATGTCTCATCAGAAGTTTAGAACATCTGTGGCGATACCATACAATCAGAGAGATTGCAACTTATAGAGATATAATTAAAGATAAAGTATCTACCGTTAATAACATTGTAGATCCACTAACTGAAGCAGTTACTCAAAGAGTGTTTGAGCTTCACCTTGAGCTGATATAGATCAGCCAGATGGGTGATTGGCTTTAGTGCAAGTGGGAGATTGAAAGAAATGTATGCCCTACAAGCCAATCATATATGATATGATTCGACATTTCTAGAAATATCTCATTCAATTTATATTATGCAAAACTTCATTATAAGCTCTTATTAGAAGCGAATATCATAATGAAGTCCTTGATCAAATACAATGATGATTAAATCATGATGAGATCATGATAATGAGATTGATCATCTAGAGGTATTTGATCTAAATGTTCCTAGTCATAGGATACTTGAGACGGGACATCAAGGATCCGGATAGACTAGTGTATGTGATGTCTTCTCATGTGATGAGGATGACCGATCTCATTGGTCATTAGTGTGGAGACACTGAGATACACATACAGGTGCTCATTAGTTGAATGAGTTCACTGAACTGACCGAATTAGAAACCCTGAATGGTATCTTACCGAATCGTCTATCGGGGTTTTCTATCATCACGGTTGCATGGTTGGACCTTTGACCTGAGTCGCCAAAGATGCCTTGTTGGGTGGAACTTGTGCTTTGACCATTGACTTATGGATCACAATTTAGATGGTCCTATATAGCGATGGATCGGGTACAAGGAAAATCCGATGGAGGCAATTGATAGGACAACAAGGGATCGTCCACTCTCGGTAAGTGATAGTGAATGTCCTATGGGATAGTACTCTAAATCCCTGGCCAGGGTAGATAGGATAATTGGAAAAGGAGTTTTCCAATTGATCCAATTCCGAGTACAGGATCCTATAGAGTCGGTACACTAAGGAGTTGACAGTCGATGCCGTACTCCTTTCCGACCGGGACATTGGATGGATGAGGATTTATATCCATGTGGTAACTGATGATGGAAAGGCTCAATGGAGATGAGATTATCCCCATAACCATTTGGGATCATGGGATGTGGCTTGTACCCTTCATGATCGGTAGGCCGATTAATCTGTTATCGGATAACGGATTTAATTAAATTAAATAGAATCGTTCTATTTTATTTAGGCCTCAACCAAATAGGCTATTGGGCCTAGTGGGTCACACACAAAAGGACTTATCCACAAGTACAGGGGCAAGGGCGTAATTTATAGAGATTTTGGGTTTTTATGAAAAATTCCATAATTCTCTATAAATACTAATGGTTTCAGCCAAACCCCATAAAGCCAAGGGTTAAAACCACGTCTCAAGTCTCCTCCCTACCTCCTCCTCTCTTTAGAAGGTGTCCATGGTCGATGAAGCTCCGTTCGAGAAGAGTTCTCGAGGCCGGCGCGAAGGGAGAACCTGCTGTGGATGAAGTTTGTGTGGATACTGCTGGAGACCGGACACTTGAACGGTTTGTAGAACTTTAGAAGCTCATCACCTTCCTCTCCATGAGATTATATGAATCCCTATCAGGTATATTCGAACCCGATTTGATCAGTTTTCGGTTTTCGTCGTTCAGTTCTGATTTAGACGGATTCTAAAGGAACCCATAGGAATCGTCGCTTCCGCTGCTCCATATTTTATTGGACGATTCCTTACAGGGATTAGAAAACACGACGGGATTCAAAATGATCAGAATTAGGATAAAGATTAGGGTGAGAAGGTGAAGATCATGAAAAGATGTATGCAAAGACAAAACAAAATGTAATGCAACTAATGCTACATGATGCATGTTGGCTCAAGAAAACAAAACAAAACTTGTATAACAAATAGTTGAAGATATAGATTGTCTATGAGGTCAAGATACCCATTCGGGAACTATCGTCCCTCACAGCACAACTTTGGCTTATCCGTGAGCATCAGAGATGACCCGACCATCGTAGATTTTGATGAAGGGGATCTCAGGTCAAGTCTTCTCCATACTCATGGTCTTCAACAAATAATGCATAAGATAATAATACACGACTAACGACATATATGCTAGTTGGCAAGTTATGGGGGTTTCCCATGTCCATTCTTCTGTTTCTGTGAGTAATTCCTATTGGCGAGATTTCCCCCTCCTTGACTCATGTTTCTTTCCTGAAATACTTAATAAAGGGGTTAGATCTGCTCTATGGCTTACCCCCTTACCTATTGTCATCTTGCCATGCTTACATGTCAAGGGGGAGGGGGTAGCCTTATTAACAAGGTAATATGAACAAAATGACCGAAAATGAATAAGATTAGGGTTAAGAAAACTTACTTGCTATGGTGAGAGTCACTCCCTTCTTGATCTTAGAATCCTGAAACACTTAATGAAGGGGATTAAATCTTCACCATGGCTTATCTCTTTGCCTATTGTTGTCTACCTTGACTTAGGTCAAAGAGAGGAACCTTCTTAACAAGGTGTAAAAGTAATTTAAATGACAAAAATGAAATGGTTAAGAGAACTTATCTATTGTTGAGAGAACCTTCCCCTCTTATTTTAAAGTCTCTGAAAACACTTGATAAAAGAGGATTAGATCTTCACAACGACTCATCCCTTTGCCTATTATGGCCAACTTTGACTCAGGTCAAAGGGAGGAGACCTCTTAATGGGGTGATAATGAAGGTAAATATGCAATGCAGAAATGAAACATGCAAGACATAAAGATAAACATGAATGCTAGCAAAGGCAAAAATCAAGGTTATGCCAAGTTAGATGATGCATTTTTTTAGTTTTTTTAGAAAGTATTCAATTTTTTATTTTTGAAGATATTCAACTTTTTTTTGGATTTTTGAAAATATTCAATTTTTTTTGAATTTTTGAAAATATTTGACTTTTTTGGAATTTTTTTTTGAAAATATTCATTTTTGTTTGGATTTTTGTGGAGAATGTGCCGGTAATGAGACCATTCATCGAACTTTGAGTGTTGATCAAGATTCAAGCAATAAGCACCACGTGTGAATAAGGTTCCTTACTCAGAATCTTTCTTGCCCTCTTCTCTTGATCGGTTTGGATTCCCCCTGAGTTTGGACAGTTTACCCTACCCTAGGGGTTTTAAGATGGAAGAATAATAGAGGAAGTCTTTGATAGGATTTGGGGGTGTTTAGGAGGGTTTCTCTACTCATGCCCAAATTGCCCGTTGGGGTTCGGCCTCTTCGGGTCTTTTCTACATGTGGCACTTACTTAGACAAGTCTTTGACCTGTGGGGTCATTGCCCATCTTTTGGATCCTTTTCTTCATTTTCTATTATTCCGGGTACTCATTCAGACAGGCCCATATTTGTTTAAACCTGTGGGGTTCATTGCCCATCTTTTGGCACCCTTTTGCACCCTATGAGATGGCCTCCTACTAAGGCGGCGGGCATTTTCGATACTATCCTCCTCTAGTCCCCTTCACCTATCTTGGACCGAATAGAAGAGAATAGGGTAAGGTTTCCTTTCCGCCTTCTGGGTTATGCCTTGCTTCTCTCAAGTGTTGGGCTATCTAGATTCTGGGATCGGGAGGTGTTGTGTGTGCAGGGTGATGCCTACCCTTGACCTCTAGCTAACACTCTTGGATCGATGACTTAATATCATACCAGAAATTCTCCATTTTCTCTTATAAAGAAAATATTTTTTGAGGTAAACGCCGTTCCATGGATGGTTCAATTTTTCTCCATCGGCGTCGGTTAGCTCATATGCATTGCCTGGATATTTTTCAGTTATAACAAAAGGCCCTTCCCAGTTAGGTTGCAACTTAGAGCGGGGACCACCCGGCTTAACGAATATGCATTTTACTACCATCTCACCGATTTTGAACTTTCTCTCTACCACCCTCTTTTGATAAAACCTTTTCAATCTGTTCTGATAAGTCCGGGCATGCTCAGAGGCGGCCAACCTTCTTTCATCTAGGAGTTCAAGTTGTGCAAGGAGAGATTCTCGCCTCTCATCGATTGGGATGTCCCTATCGAGTTGAACTTGGAGTGATGGAAGGAGTACTTCGTATGGGACCACCACCTCCATCCCATATGTGAGAGCATACGGGGTTTCACCAGTGGGGGTCCGTACAGAAGTACGATAAGTCCATAGGGCATCTACAAGCTTATCTGGCCAGTCTGCGAACTTGCTAGACTTACAAGTTTTCTTGATGATTTTAATCAAAGTTTTGTTGGTGGCATCTGCTTGACCATTGCCTTGTGGGTAATAAGGAGATGAATGATGCAATGCAATGCGGTACCTATTGCAAAGATCACGCAGATCTTGAGAGAGAAATTGCTGTCCGTTGTTGGTGATAATGTCGCTGGGTATCCCGAACCTGGCCATGATGTTGCATTTGATGAAGGAGCACAGAGTTGATGCCTTGATCTCCACGAACGCTTCCGCTTCTGGCCACTTGGTGAAGTACTCTGTTGCCGTCAGGATGAATGATTTGGAACATATTTCAAAGTTAAGATCTCCTAGAGGGCCAATGATATCGAAAGCCCACATGGCGAAGGGCCATGGGGCATGAATCGGATGAAGGGAAGATGCGGGAGAATGGATCTTGTCGGCATGGAGTTGGCAAGAATGATAGTGCCGGACAAGGACGGAGCAATCCTCTTTTAGGGTTGGCCAATAATACCCCAGCCTGATGATTTTCTTGGCAAGAGCTTGAGCATTGACATGGCCCCCATAGACCCCAGAATGTGCTTCCTTAAGCACTAATTCTGCCTCTTCTTCATCAACGCATCTCAATAAAATTCCGCTCAGGTTCCTCTTGTAGAGCACCCCTCCTAGGATGGTATACCTCTGGGATACTCTCCTGATGGCCTTCTTTTCTTTTGCATTTGATACAGGTGGATATGTCTGATCTTGACAATACCTTGCGATCTCATCAAACCAAGGCCTCTCACCCTCATCTAACTCTTCCAACTCGATTAGAGAAATCTCCTCTTTCTGCTCTAGATATTCCTTCCTGCCAAATCTTTCCTTGATCTTTAGAAATCGACCATCCTTAATCGCTGTCATCAACCTTCTAATGACATGAATAGTCCGCACCTGTCTACCTAGTGGGACTGATAGAGATGAAGCTAAAGAGGCAAGGGCATCAGCAAGGATGTTCTGAGCTCGAGGAACATGGACAAAAGTGAGTTTGGAAAAGAGTTTGATGTAGCAAGAGGTGAGTTCTTGGTAAGGTTTGAGATTCGAATGAAAGGTTCGGTATTTGGTTAGGACTTGGCAAAGGATTAGTTGCCTATCACCTATCATCCTTAATTCCGTGGCACCATAGAAATGAGCGGCCTCCAGCCTAGCCAGCAAGGCTTCATATTCAGCTATATTGTTGGTTGTTGGGAAGTCAAGATAAAATGCCTGTGGCATGGTGACACCCTCGGGTGATAGAAGGACGATTCCTATTCCCTTACCGTATGAATTCAGAGCCCCGTCAAAATATAATGTCCAAATGTGGGAAGATTGGATCAACATTAGTTCATCATCTGGGAGCTCCGATTGGACCAGGTCAAAGAGGGGTATAGGGTGATGGGCTAGATGTTCGGCAATGGCATAGCCCTTAATTGCCTTCTGGGGGACATAGGTGATATCAAACTGGGAAAGTAAGCTCTGCCAACGACCTAAACGATCAGTTAGAACAGTTTTCTCAAGAAGGAATTTGATGGGATTGATGCGGGCAATAAGGTTGACCTCATGAGCTAAGAAATAGTGTTTAAGCTTCTGAACTACCCAGACTAGTGCAGCACAGGTCTTCTCCACTACAGTATATTTCTGCTCACATGGATCAAAAATCTTTGACAAGTAGTACGTTGCCCTCTCTTTCCCTTCTTCATCCACTTGTGCAAGGACTGCCCCAAGAGAATTCTCAAAAACCGAGATGTATAAAACTAAGGGCTTGCCAGGGATTGGTGGTCTAAGCACAGGGGGACTAGCCAGGTATCTTTTCAATCCATCGAATGCATCCTGGCACTTCGAATCCCATTTGAACTCGTCCCCCGCCTTGGTCAACTCATAGAAAGGTTTACACCTTTGGGAATGTTGTGAGATGAACCTGCAGACAAATTGTAGCCTCCCGATTAAACCTCGAAGTTCTTTCATATTTCTCGGAGGAGGCATACCAATGATTGCCTTGGCCTTGTTTGGGTCGATCTCTATGCCCCTTTTGCTCACTATGAACACCAACAGTTTTCCTGAGGATACTCCAAACGTGCATTTCTTTGGGTTCATTTTCAATTTATATTCCCTAGCCCTTTGCAAGACCTTTCTTAACACATCCAGGTGATTTTCTCGGCTTTTGGACTTAACGACCAGGTCATCCATGTACACCTCTACAAGGGTATGCATCATGTCATGGAAGATAGCCATCATTGCCCTCTGATAGGTAGCACCAGCATTCTTTAGTCCAAAGGGGATGATGACATAGCAGTAGGTTCCCCAAGGTGTAGTGAAGGAGGTCTTCTCCTGGTCCTCTTCGGCCAATCGGATTTGGTTATAACCGGAATAGCCATCCATGAATGATAGCATCTCGAATCCAGCAGTGTTATCAACCAGTACATCAATATGAGGTAGAGGGAAGTCATCTTTAGGACACGCTCGGTTCAAGTCCCTGAAGTCTATACAGATCCGAACTCTACCATCTTTCTTCATGACAGGGACTATGTTTGCCACCCATTGCGGATAAAGGATGACCTTAATGAATCTTGCTTGATGTAACTTGTCAACCTCTTCTTTCATCTTAAGTGCAACATCTGGGTGGAATCTCCTTAATTTTTGTTTGACCGGGGTAGCTCCAGGTTTCAAAGTTAAACGATGTTCAACCAAAGAGTTGTCTAACCCCGGTATGTCTTCGTATGTCCATGCGAACGTGTCCTTATATTCTTCCAAAATTTCAATTAAACTCTGTTCCTCAGTGGGAGTGAGGTTTGCACTTAGGAGGACTGTCTTGGGATCTTCCGGTGTTCCAAGATTCAATTCTTTTGTCGGTTCATCCACCATGGCTAATGGTTCCTCAAACCTTTTAAGTCCAGATGCATACGCATCATCCAAGTCCTCAATTTCATCCTCGAAATCAGGATCCTTTTCTGATAAAACCTCGTAAACTCCCAGTGTATGATCTACATTGAATTCATCCTCTTACTGGATTTCGTCAAGCTGGATAGAATTTTCCAAAAACCTAGGCAGCCTTGCACATTCCTTGCATTTTTGAGCTATTTGTTGGAGATATCTCTCTGGAACACGTTTACCTCGAGTTTTCTTCTTTCCTACCCTTACTATTCCTAAAGAAGACGGAATTGAAAAGGTGGTATTTACAATGGGTGAAGGATTGAGCAGATCGATCAGTGAGTTGGAGAAGAGGGGTCCCTGGTTAGGAGCACCCTCCGAGACAAGTAGAGACGTCTCCTCAATGGAAAACTGAGTTTGCGAGAAGACGTTTTTTTGGGTATTTTGGGTATTTTCAATAACAAAAGAGAATGAGCCGATGGGGCTTGAGCAGAAATAGAAAGCTTAAGCAAATGGGAGAAAAATGGGCTCGCGGGCCCGATGATGACAAGACATGGGCAGATAGGCCCAAAGCTAGTGAAAAGATCTAAGGGGCATGTGGGCCCGAATGGTGGGCACGTGGGCCCAAAGCAAGAAAATAAATCTAAAGGGCATGTGGGCCCGACTGGTGGGCACGCGGGCCCAAGGTTGTTGGATTGGAATGGGCATAGAAGCCCAGTGGAGTAAGAAGATTTGAATGGGCTCTCAGGCCCAATGATCAGTTCAGGTGGCCATTTTGGCCTAGAAGTAGGAATTGGGCTAGATAGTCCATCAAGTGAATCCAAGAGGGATAGAGTGAGGATTTTGAAATACGTGACTGCAGGATACGGCTCACGCAAAATGTTGTTTGGAGGTGGGTTCGAGTGGACAAGTTGTTTAGAGATGGACTTGCCCTCGACTGGTTCTTCCTCCTCTATGAACAACCAAGCCAAAGATGAACTCAGGCTGTCCACTTCCTCCTCTTGCTCTGGTGCCTTCTTCCTCTTAACTGGTTCTTCTTCTTCGTCCCCGGCCATCATCATGGTCTCCCCTTTGATAAAGAATTTTTGGAGTCCCATGGTATTTTTTGGCCGGTAGACTATCCTCGAAGTGAAATTGGGCTCATAGCCAAGCCCATGTCTCTTTGGTCTTTGTACGGCTTTAATGGGGTGCACAACCCCCTGCAGCTCCTTTCCCAACCCCTTTCCTAGCTGATAGCCCATCCCTTTCATCATCCGCCATGCAACTGAATCTGGAGGCGTCGTCAATACCATGACCTCAGGTAGCTCTGTAGTTGAAACCAACGGCTGGACAAATTTTGATATTGGTAGTGCAGAAGAGGGGTCATCCACGTCATTCAGAATGGGGATGTTGGTTACTTTGATCACCTGGCCCTTGTATGGGAACTTCAGACACTGATGATTAGTGGAGGTAACAGCTCCTATTGCCTCAAGGTACGGGCGTCCCAAGATAGCTTTAAACGTAGGGTCCAGTTCTAGAACATGAAACTCGGCGGTGACAGCACACGGTAACCACCCCTCGTAACCACCCCTCGTGCCGGCCTCCGGGAGTTGTCATAGACTATCACCGTGATGGCAGAAGGCTCGATTTCTTCATCGAAGATGCCACATAGTTGTAATGTTTCTGGCGGCATGACATTTATAGATGCTCCGGTGTCAATCAAGCAAGATTTAATCTCCACGCCTCGGATGACTACTGCAACACGCAAGGCATACTTTCTGATCTCTGGCCGTGCCAACTCCTCCTGTGTAAATGTGAGTGCCGGATGTTCACTCCTCGGGGTCAGGACAGTAATGATCTTCTCAGGCGGGAGGTCCTCATTGACCATGACCCGCTGCAGATATTGTTGTAGGATGTCCTGATGGTTCTTTGACCTCTTAATCAGCTCTAGGATTGAAATTCGTGCCGGCATTTTGTCCAGATTCTTCAATAGGTCATATGCCATGCCGGGCAACGGTTCTTCCACTGCCTCCTCTTCTACTTGCTCCTGTGGCTGTGTCCCGGCCTAGGGAAAGACCCTTTGGAACATCCTCCCGCTACGAAGTACCGGCGCCAGCGTGGTAGGGGGAAGTGGTGATGATGGTGATGGTAGGGTTGGTTGGTAGGTTGAGGAGCCCGTGGTAGGTAGGGGTGGTGAGGATCGGATGATGAGGGGTCGTGGATTGGTGGAGGCCGGTATGTTGGATGATGGTTGGGGTGTTGGTGGTTATGGCCTAATGATAAGAGGTCGTGGAGTGGTGGAGGCCAGTATGTTGGGTGATGGTTGGGGTGTTGGTGGTGATGGTCTAATGATGAGGGGTCGTGGGGTGGCAGTGACTGGTAGGTTAGGTGATGTACGGGGTGTTGGTGGCGGTCTAATGATTAGATACCGCGGAGGATTAATGGTGGTTGGTGGGTTAGGTTGGGGTGATGGTTGGGGTGCTGGTTGGGAGGCTGGTGGCGGTCTAATGATTAAGCACCGTGGAGGGTTAATGGTTGGTGAGGGTAGTGGTGTTTGGGTAGTTTGTGGGTTGGGGGAAGCTCTCCGTATGGAGAGTATGGTGCGGTTTGTAGGTGGGGTTAGCATGGCGGGCATGGAGGTGATTTGATCCTCGACCTGCCAACCCTGGGAATGGTGGGTTGACTCCTCGATGGCGGAGTGGACAAGGCCGAGTCGTTGGTTTGGTGGTGCTGGTGCCGGTGCTTGTAGGGGTGCATGTACCGGGAGTGGATCTTGGACTATGCCCAGGCCGGGCTGCTGTTGTGCTTGCTGTCGCCGTGGTTGATTATGACGTGCCTTCATTGCTTGAATAGATTCTCCCATCTGTGCCCAGTCAATGTTTCCTTGATCATTAAGGTCATGAATGTAGTCTTTAAACTGGAAACATACATCCACCGTGTGCCCAAGATACCGATGATAAGCGCAGTACTTGGTTGTATCAACATTGGCCGGCCATTCTTCTCTCTCCTTTGGAAGCTCCAACTGTTGTTCCGCCATCAATGCATTAAAGATATCGGTGAGAGGGAATGGCAGTTGAGGATAGTATTCTCTCCTGGGTCCCCCCCTCCTATGTCGGTTGGCTGGTGGTGGCACTTGGTTGCAGGCTTGTTGTTGTGGTTGGGGTCGGTTGTAGACATGTTGTTGTTGAGGCGCTCGGTTGTAGGCATTTGGTTGCTGGGGTGCTTGGTTGTAGGTGGGTTGCTATGGTGGTGCTCGGTTGTATGCAAGTTGCTGCGGGGGCTGAGGAGCTGGTTGAGGAGCTGGGCAGTATTGTTGGTTGGGTGATGGGTTACGGTATTGGCTATGGCGATACCCACCCTGGTTACCCATGGCATTGATGCTCTCATTGTTTACTACCCCTTCGGTGGTGTGCCCTACAGGTGTAGGCTTTCTAGTGTTACGGGGCTTGGTGTCGAATGGGTTGATCATGGATGTGTCCTTAAAGTGGGCTTGGAGGTAGCGGGCGCTATCACACAACTCACTCATGGTTGTTGGGCGGTGCATGATCAGGAGGTTGTGAAGGTTGGGCGTGGTGTTCCCTATGAGCATCCTCACCTACTCCCCCTCTGAGATGGTATCTACTAGTCTCTCAGCCATTCCCCTCCACCGATCAGCAAATCTGGCATAGTCCTCATCCAGCCTCATCTTTTCGGCAATTAAATCAGTTATCGAGCAGGCTGGCCCCACCCGATCCTTGTACCTCTGTAGAAACTTTGCCTTGACAATGTCGAAATCTACCGCCTCAATGGAATCAAGAGAATAGAACCAATCCAAGGTGGATCCCTCCAATGACCGACAAAATAGGAAGGCAAGGGCTTTGCGGTCATTTTTCCAGAATGCGGAGTCATAAAGAAAGCTCTTTAGATGGTTGAAAGGATTACCAGTCCTATTGTAATGTTGGAAGACTAGTATCTCTGAAAGAGGAAGGTGTAGAACTGGGAAGGATGGGACAGAGATTTCAGGGATGGCTTTAGAATCGAGGTGGTGCCTTATTTCTTCAAAGTGCTCATCCATCTGGTTGAGTTTGTTCATTAATGCCTGGGTGAGGATGGATTCCTGAGCCATGGGAGCAAAGTGTTTAGGTGACTGAGTTGGAAGAGGTAGGTTGAAAACAAGAACTGGAATAGTGTTATGTGAATGCCCCACAACGGGGTGAGTGGAGACACGGCAGGGTTGCCCAGGAGAAGAAATGATTAGGGGCCTGACTGCCGGTTGGGGTGGTGAGGGGGCTTGATTTCCCTCGATCGGAGCTTGATTGGGGGGCATCTTGCCCTTAGTGGCAGATTGGATAATTGCAAAGGTCTCGGGATCAAGGTGATGAGATAGATCCTTGAGAGCTTGTCCTATACTATGTGAGGCAGATCGGTGAGCAGGATCTTGGACCTCAGGTTCCTTCACGGCATTAACATGGCAATCTAGTTAGACCATGGGTTGCTGAAGCTCGTAGTGACCCATCTCGTACTCCTCTTCTTGGCCGTAGTAGTCCGACATCCCGACGTGTCTTCCGGACCTTAGTGTCATGGGCATCCTGTCAAATTTTCTTACAAAATGGTTGAAAGAAAGCAAATGAAATATGTAAATTCAAAGAGACTTTTGTTTGGTTATGATTGTTTGTTTGATTTGATTTGGTTTCACTTTGGTTGTTTGGCAAGCAAGTTGAACACAAAAGTTAAAAGGGATTTTTTTTAGGTGTTTTGAAAGGAGAAGAATTTTTTGGTTGTTTTCAATTGTTGTGAGCAAGCAAGTTATGCAAACAAGGTTTTAAAATGACTACTCGACAATTTTTGGGTTGAAACCTTAGATTAGATAGATTGTTAGCAATTGTTCACTCAAGTAGGTATGGTTCCTATTGCTTCAATCTTCAAGACCTAAGGATGTCACTCAATCACCACGAGTAGGTACTTGGGTTCTTCGGGTTTTGGGAAGTGGTACAACCGGCCCAATCGTGAGGAGAGAAATACTCCACGGATGGGGACTTACGGAGGTCTTGATGGAAACAACCAAATCAACTAGGAAGGAATATCCCAGAAGGGAGGTTAGAATCCACCAAGAAGGTGTTTGGAGGGTGAGGGTGTGATGGGAGAGAGAGCCCCTGCCTCGAATGCCCTACGGATCAGAGCAAGTCCAGTACCCGATGCAAAAGCTAATGCAAAAAAAAATGAAAAATGGAGGGTAGGAGAAGAAGAAGAAATCAATATGCAAACATGAATGAAAGCTATTAAATAAATCAAACAAGTGAATGCAAGCAAGACAAGCAATGATAAAGTAAACAAGTAACTAGCAACTAGCAACTAAAAGGAGGTTCACGCGGGAACCGGCTGGTGATGGAGTGTCCAAGTGGGGACAAATCTGAAGTAAAGGTAAAAGGATGGTCCACGCGGGGACCGATTTGAAAATAAAGTGGCTCACGCGGGAGCCGAGTTTTGGAAAGGTAGGTGGTTCACGCGGGAACCGTTTTTTTTTATGAAGGAAAAGGGGTGGTTCACGCGGGAACCGGTTTGTTTGATTGGAAAAAGGAAAGTGGCCACTTGGGGCCAACTCAAGCAGGAGCTGAGTTTTGGAAAGGTAGGTGGTCCACGCTGGGACCGATCTGAAGGTGAGTTGGTTCACGCGAAAACCAGTTTAGAAAAGGGTTTGGTTCACGCGGGAACCGGTTTTAATGAAGAAAGGGGTGGTTCACGTGGGAACCGATGTAAGAGTTGACAAAATAGAAGGAGGGCCACGTGGGGACAATCTAAAGGTTCTGTAAAGAGGTGGTCCACGCGGGGACCGATCTGCAAATAAGTTGGTTCACGCGGGAACCGAGTTGGAAAAGAAAGGTGGTTCACGCGGGAACCGGTTTATAAGAAAAAAAGTGGTTCACGCGGGAACCGGGTTGAAATGAAAGACAAGCAAATTAAGTCCACATGGGGGACAATCTTAAAGAAAGAGTAAATAGCAAGTTTAGAGGTAAATTGACATGGAAGATAAAAGACAAGCTGGTTCACGCGGGAACCAAGTTGGAAAACAACTAGTTGCACGGTTGAATCAAGCTAGCACGGTTGAAGACATTGGTTGTCCCACCGTGGTCACCAAAAAGCTGTCGACTCCAAAAATAGATTCCGGATTGGCACCTCAAGATAAGAAGGTGAAAGATAGAAGAGGGGAAAAAAGGGGGAAGCGAATTGAAAACACTCGAAAAGCGGTAAAATGTCCTCACCTCGATCCCACACTCACATTGATCCCCTAACTTTCATCTCATGGCGTCGCTTGAGCACCAGAGATGGTTCGGGTCATGTGGGAGGAGAGTGAGGAGGAGATGAAATTAAAACTTGAAAAATGTGATCGCCAGGAGCCGCGGGCTCCGCTTTATAGAATAAAAAACAAGAGATGAGTTGATTTGACCGTGTACCTTAGCGCGGGAGATCGGGATATGGGTTCAACCTTCTTCTTCCTCGGCCGGCCGATGAAGAAGAGTCTCCAACCGATGCTAGCTTGATAAACCTGTGCAACTAGAACAATAAACCAAGTGAAAGAAAATGATTAGAACTATGGGAAGTGTAGTAACTGTAGAGAGAATATGAAAAAGAAGCAATTGGAATCGAACTCACCGGATTGGGGCGAGTCCTAACCCCTTTTTTTGTATTTTTGATTATGCAAAAATAATGTAAATAAACTAAAGTATGCTTTAAAACAATAAATAAACTGAGTTAATGGATTTGAGAAAGCTTATGGAATGGATCAGCTTGAGTTGAAGCCGAGTTGGTTGAAAAAGGCCGGTTCGGGTAGCCTTTGCACCCTTCTGGTGCAACTTTGGTGCAGAGTATGCTACAGACGACCACAATGTCAGAATCGAGTGACATTTGTTGGAGTAGACAGAGGACTCAGAGAGGAAGAGGTACTATGTTGATTATTTCTCCGAAATCCTCCTGTAGAAGTTTGTAAAAATTCTTAAAATGGGCGGATATAGAAAACAGATCCTGGATGTGCGCCCTTGGTGAAGCAATAGCCACGAATGAACGGAAAGTCGGAAATGAGTTCCGTCAGTTGGAGATGAAACAGGACGAAGAGATGAACATCTTCTATGTTGAAGACTTTTGCATAAGGAGTCTCAGATTTTCTGTAGAAGTCGATGAAGTTGGCTGATGCAGAACATTCGGATCGTGCCTTCTCCTTCACCTCGGGATCGATCTCTTGACTACGGATCACCTTTGGACGTCGGGACGGCTTTGGAGAAGAGCTTGGATGACCTCTGGACAAGCTAGGCACAGGGGATTAACCTTGGGTCGTTGAGAATGGCCCTCAATTTATAGGGGAAGGAAGCCGGTGCAAAATTTGAAAACTGGACCGACCGCGCCCCTACTTTTCAAAGGGGACGAGGGCGCGCAGGGCGCGCCCTCAAACCAAGGGCGCACAGGGCGCACCCCCACTTCGGGGGTGCGGTCTGCGCGCCCCCCTATTTCAAAGGGAGCGGGGGCGCATTACGCGTCTCACTGCTAAAAATCAACGGAAACTTACGAAAATTGCTAAGAATCGACTTGACATACGTAACGCGCCCCCGAACCGGGGGCACGGTACAAATAATCGAAAATCAGCATTGGAAACCTTCCAAAAATCAAGTTTAGAATGTGCTAATCGGGGTAATTTGTGATTTAAAGAAACTGATCGCGCCCCCACTTTTCAAAGGAACCGGGGGCGCGCAGGACGTGCCCCTGGTTTGAGGGCACGCAGGGCACGCCCCCGAGTTGAGGGCGCGCAGGGCACGCCCTCCTCTTTCAAGCGGAGTGGGGGCGCGGTACACTCTCTCTCCTGCGCGTGTGTTCCGCGAGCCGTATCTTGCAAACGGAATGTCCAATTCGGCTCCCGTTTGTTGCGTTGGAAAGAGGACCTTTAACCGCACCTCCTCAAGTCGGTAAACTAGCTGGCATGACTCCTGAGATGTTCGCACGGGGCTTTCTACCGGTTTACCCTCTCGCAGAAAGCCAAAACCCGTGGCGAAGATCCAAAAGAGCACGGTTCCGATCAAGAAATCTCGGGTCAACTCGGGATAACTTAAAATGATGATCAAAAAAGTCCGGTACGATCGGAAAACCCGAAATCATCGAAGAATCTGAGATTAACCCTGTAAACGTGAACCGAGCATCGAAAAAGCCGGGAAACCCTAAAATTGACCGAAATGGCCGTATGGCCCCGGTTAATGAAATTATTCACCTAGAATCGACCAGGATAACCCGAAAAGACCCGGTGATGACCGGAAATGCCTAACACATGGTCCGGGATAGCCATGTCAGTACAGATCGAAAAAGCCGTAACGAAAGCCGTCATTGACCAACGCCTACCGAAATGACTTCTCGGAAACCCTGAATGTTAGGGAACACATGTGGGACTCCCAAGACCGTCAAATATGGACCATTCAAGGTCGGTCATCAAGCAGGCTTCGTGTTTTTACAGTTCACGTGAAGCTCTCGCTTGAAGGTTTCGGCATCATTCCGGAAATCATTGGTCCATTCTCAACTTGTGAGGGGCTCCACCCATGTCCTTAGCTCTTCTCAACGAGATAATCCAGATCAGTTAGCTGTCAAATAAAGGATATCGCCTATGGAATAAGAGTCTGGGGCTCTGAATCATGCCAATTTGGTGTGTCTACAAAGGGAAGCAATTCTCACCATGACAGGTACGTCCTCTCAACCTTTATCACATCTCACTTTTTTAGTCATTTATTTATCCCACCTTGTTAATAAGGCTACCCCCTTGACATATAAGTAAGGCAAGATGATAATAAGCAAGGGGTAAGCCATGGCGTAGATCTAACCCTTTATTAAGTATTTCAGAAAGAACACAAGTCAACGAGGGGGGAGTCTCGCCAAACAAGTATGTTTCTTACCCTTACACCTGGTATTTTATTTTATTATTGTTATTTATAATTCTTTAAGAGGCTTCCGCCCCTTGACAAACTTGCAAGGGGCCAAGTCAGAATGCGATGCTAACTAGCCTTTCAAGTGATGTCGAGCAGGAAAAAGTAGTTCAAATAACTCTGAAGTAAACAAAGGTCTGAATACATCATCAAGTGATACAACAAGGAAGAAACAGAGTAGCTACAACAAAAGAAGAGCTAAGCTTGCCACAAACATCAAAGCCCATTGCCGCCCTCTCCAGGGGAACAACCATGTGGAGGAGGCATGGAAGTTGTGTCTGTTAACGCCGCTGTAGCCGCCTTGTTCTAGCGACGCTTAGAATAAGTGGCCAAGTACCCAGTGGCACCACTCGTGTGGCTCTGACTCTGCCCTGCTAGCTCTAGCCATGGTGACTCTGGTTGTGATGGCCACCACTCCTATGTGTGCTACTCTGGTGGGAGTTGCTCTGATGTGTACAACTCTAGCTTTGCTGAGTGGGAACACCCTGCAGTAAACTTGTAACGTCGCCTCTGCCATAGCCACGTGAACCAGTGTCCACACGTGCATCTGCTCTAAAGATTGGATGGCCTGGGTATGCTGGCACTCCATCTCCCATATGGCTCTATCATGTTGGTGTTGAAGATCAGAGACAACCATCTGAGACCTCAGGTCATCCGGTGCTAACCGTCATGTCTCAAGCTTTATCTCCAAGGTCTAGATGCGTGTAGAAAGTGTACTCTGAAGATCGGCAACCTGGAGAAGTAAAGAAGCAAAATGAGCCAAAAGAACAATGACCAGATAAAAGTTCAATCAAGAATACCTCTGTCGCCTTGGCCGCCAGGGCCTCCATGGCCTCGCTCAAATGTTGACAAAGCTTGGCTACTTCTTCCCTCGACAAGGAAGGAGGGGAACCTTTAGCGCGAGCCTTACGCTGCAAACCAAAAAGAAGACATATCATAACCAGGCAAGGAATTAAGACAAATAAAGAAGCAGTAGATGAACTTTTTTACCTCGGTCTCCAAGGTAGCACAAAGAGTGGCCACCTCCTCCTGCAGGCTAACGATCTCAGTCCTCTGATGGAACAACAACGCCCAAGCTTCCTAAAAAATTACATGTTTCATAGGTAGTAGCAAAAAAAAAAGGTGCAGCTAGAATAGGAGAAGGTTACCTAACCCTCTAGGATGAACAAGTTACCGTACATGTCCTCATAGCGGCGTAGGTAGTCTAAGCTGATGTGTGCCCAACCATCAACCACCTTGCTGCCCTGGTACCAAAGCTCAATGGAATCACAGTAGCGCTTTGTCCAATCTGCTGCAAGAATCAGATGTCTAACCTGTTAGGAATCGGTCCAATCAGATTGGCACAATGGAAAATTATTGATTCCTCTCAATCAAAACCGAACAACATCACCAAAATGATATTCTAAATAGTTTCGAACACATAACTTTGCAGGATTCAAATAATCCCTAAAGACCGGAGAAGATCGAGTGTTCTCACGCTCGTTCAGCCACTCAAGTGTGCGGCATCTAGTCGTATTCCACACGAGCCACCTCCATAGTTAGGTTCTCCTTCGCGTCGGACCTTCCGACTTGCCCCGGATGAAGTCTCATCGACTCTCGATGGCCTCCAACATTGGAAAATGTGAAGGAATGAGGTAGGGACGAATTTTTCAGCCTTGACTTGTGAGTCTCATGCTCAATTCGCTATTATATAGAGAATTTGGTATTTTCACAAAAACCCCTCCTTTCTCTATATTTACACCCTTGCCCCCAAACTTATGGATTAGCCCTTATGTGTGTGACCTACTGGGCCTAATAGCTCATTTGGTTGACGCTTAATTAAAAAAACAACTTTTTTTAAAATAAATATATTATCTCATAATAGATTTAATGGCCTACCGATCATAAAGGGTGCAAGCCACATCCTATAACGGCTTTGGGGATGAACTCTTCTCCAAAAAGCCTTTCCATCATCAATTACCACATGGCTATAAAACTTCATCCATCCAATATCCCGGTCGGATAGGAGTACGGCATTGACTGAGAAGTCCTAAATATATCGACACTATAGAATCTTGTACTCGTAATTGGATCAATTGGAAAACTCTTTTCCAATTATCCTATCTACCTTGGCCAAGGATTTATTAGAGTACTATCTATAGGACATTCTCTCTCTCCTATCGAGAGTGAACGATCTCCTATTGTCCACTAAATTGCCTACATCGGGTTTCTCATATACCCAATCTATTAACTATACAGGACCACAATACTAAGTGATCCATAAGTCAATAGTCAAAGTACATTGTACGTCTGACAAGATAACTTTGGCGACTTAGGTCAAAGATCCAACCGTGCAACCATAATGATAGAATACCCTGATCGACAGATTGCTAAGATACCATTCGGGGATTCTATACTGGTCAGTTCAATGAACTCATTCCTATAATGAGCACATGTACATGTATCTTAGTGTCCCCACATTGATGACCAATGAGATCGGTCATTCTCATCATATGAAAAGATATCATATACACTAGTCTTATTGGATCCTTGATATCCCATCTCGAGGATCCAACAACTAGGAACATTTAGAGTACATGCTTCTATATGATTGATCTCATTATCATGATCTCATCATGATTCAATCATCATTGCATGCAACCTAGAACTTCATTACGATAGACGCATCTAGATAGTGCAAGTAATGAAGATTCAATTTATACTGAATAATATATTACAAGAAATGCAAAATCATATCACATATGATTGACTTGTAGGGCATACATTTCTATCATGACCCTGACTAGAGAAAGAGGCGGAGGAGGCTCCAACCATGCCTACTCCTGACCAAGAGTGCATGTCGAGAAATGAAGCCACAAGGGGATTCATTCATTGACACAGAGGAGGTGCAGGTCATGACCAATGACCTATTGAGTACTAACAACCCAGGCATGTAGATGACCATCTATCTCGAGATAAGGCTGCCAACACACTTGCAAAAGGAAAAGAAGACTAATTGGGTGTTTGGTAGCTCTTTTAATTTTGAGTCAATTTTGTTTTTAAAATTCAGACTACTTGACTTCTCATTTTTAATTTTAAAATCAAAAGAGTCTAACCATTTTGTGTTTCGCAAAACTGTCACAATTTTTAAAATTTATAGAGTACTGTTTGATTATGATTTTAAAATCAAAATAACTCGATGATACACACTGCATGTCAATACAATGTAGTATGTCACAACATTTATATTTATTTAATGTCAACTAATATCTACGACACACATTACATGGTCCCTCTCTCCGGTCACCGCCCTCCTCCCCGACGATGACTCCACCAGCACCTCCATCGGCCAGAGTCCGCCGCCCCCTCTGCGACCGCGGATGTCGTCCGGACAGCCGCATCCTAACTGCCGTCCCCCCCGTTCTCCGGTCACTGTCCTCCTCCCCGACGACGGCTCCACTGGGGCCTCCATCGGCCGGAGTCCGCCGCCCCCTCTGCGACTGTCGACGTCGTCCGAACAGCCACGCCCCGACTGCCATCCTCCCCTCCCCCCGCCGCCGCACAGCCGTGTTCCTTTCCCCTCCCCCCCGGCGGACAGCGGCGCCCACCACCCGACTGCCGTCCCCTCCCCCCCTGCCCGCCGCACAGCATAGCCGCGCCCCGACTGCCATCGTCCCCCCTCCCGGCGGACAGCCACGCCCACAGCCGCACCCCAACCGCTGTCCCCCCCCCCCCCGCGGCGGACGCCCCGACTGCCGTCGCCCCCCCGCCTGACAGCAGCGCCCGCAGCCGCGGACAGCCGCGCCCCGACTGCCGTCCCCTCCCCCCCCCAGCGGCACAGCCGCGCCCTCTGCCGGTTCACCCGGTGTCCGCCGTTCGTCGTCGCCGAGGGAGACGTCTGAACAAGAGAGAGGGATATGCTGTGAGACGGGCCGCAGGAGATGTGGGGGAGACGGGATATGCTGCAAGACGCCCGCGTCTCTCCCGAAAATAAAAAAACTCTTCCCCTGTTTTATTTTCAGGAGAGATATTAAGAGTAGGTATCTTTATTTTCAAAAAAAGAGGAGCGGGCAAGAGACGTGACCAAACACCCCTCTTTCCCTATTTTCAAATTTTAGGTAAAAAGAAGAGGAAAAAACGCTACCAAACTTTCAGTAATTCACTGACTCAGAGAGAAATTCAACGAATTAGTTAAATATACCTCGGTGTGGGGAAGCAAAAAATTTGAGCTCAAATGAATGCCAACTGGCTCCTATGGCCCTTGGCAAGGCGGATAGGATCCCAGCGGGCCATCAGTGGAAAACGAGTGGGGAAAGACTACTATACGTGGCCAAAGGGGAAGTATAAGTAGCTCCAGACCTACAAAAGGAAACTCATCAAGAACAAACATAAGTATAAAGCAGAGCATGAATAGAGCACAAGCTACTAAGATTACCTGAAGAAAGGGAGAAAAGCCTGCCACAAAAACAAAGCCAGACTCGGATTGAAGGCCATAGAACAGATGGGCAAGTATTGCTACACCCCATACATACGTGCCAACCTACTCCAAGTCAGCAAGAAAAGGAAGAAACTGTAGGTGTATGGAGTCTATCTTTAAGCCCAGAAGCAAGTTCCCAAAGAAGAAGAGAAGGAAACATCACAGTTCTACATCGGCCTCCATGGTGCCAGGTAAATTGTTGAAGGCGGCTGAAGCCTGGCCTGTAAGCACCCGGAACGGGACATCCGCGGATCTCCCCCCCCGGAACCCCCTTACGCCCGGCCTCGGTGTTCGTCGGTGGGTGGGTGGTGTGTTTTGTGTGTGGTCGCCAGGAACCAAAGGCTCCAAAGTATGATGGGATGAAAGAAAATGAAATAGAAAGATGACCGTCGTACCTCCGGAAGCGGGGAGATTGTTGAGCTCCGACTTCTCCTCTCTCGGCCGGCCGAAAGAAGAGAGCTTAGTGAATCCCTTGCCTTCAATCCGGTTGAAGCTCCGCCTCGATCAGATCTACCTAAGAATGTCCATAAGAAAACATGTAGACAAGTGAAGGTTTCATTAGTTCTAACGAAAGCATAGCATCGAGCTCGAATTTAGATTCAAACATGCAAATGGGAAAAGACTAACCGGATTGGGACGAAATCCCAACCCCTATTTTTGGTAGGTTTTAAACGTATATGAAATGCAAAGATGCTCTAAGACGTGCTAAATAACTTGATGATCGATGCAAAAGCGAAAAAGGGAGACAAAACTCGATTAAACGGACGATCGGAATCTAAAAATAACGAAAACAAGCTTGTGTCCGTCGTGGTGCCCTGTATATAGGGCGCCAGGAGAAGGTGCCCCCTTTATAGGGCGCGTTGACCAAGTCAAAGCGCCCTGTATATGGGGCACTAAGTCTGGCCCGAACAGATTTTATTCTCCTCTTCGCGGCGCTGCTCCGGAGGCCGGGAGGCTTCCAGACGAAGTAGGGGCTCTTCCTTGTAGACAATACTCAAATGAAGCCCATGGAAGAGGGTTTGGGTGCTGGATATAAGAGGAGAGACGGGTAGAAGCTCTCAAAGTTGGAGAAAAATCATATTTACGGGTGACAGAAACAGAGGGTTTTGGGGTTTTTGGTGGAAGATTTTGGATCGGTTTGGAGGCTTTTGGAGGGTGAATGTGGCTTGGAATCGTAGTGTTGGATGATCTCTAGGGTGGCACGGAGTTGGAACTTCTCCTAAGTTCCAAATGAGGCTCTATTTATAGCCCAAAAGAGGGCACTTTGGCCATTTTCGAAAAGCAGTGCCATGTGGCATAGCGCCCTGTATATGGGGCGCTAGCATCATGAGATATGTCAGATCGACAAGACAAGTCACCGCGGGGGGTCAAATCAGCCTGTCAAATCGATCGGATTTGGTTCCAGGCGCCTGTTTATAGGGCGCCCGGTGCCCTATATACGGGCGCCGGGTGCCTGTATACAGGCGCCAGGTGCCTGTTTATAGGGCGCCCGGTGCCCTATAAATAGGGCGCCAGTGCCCTATATATAGGGCGCCCGGTGCCCTATAAACAGGGCGCCGAGTGCCCTATTCTTGGGGCATTCGGCCGGTCGGTCGCTTGATGGACCCACTTTCGGAATGTGCCAAAACTCGATCTGTCCGGAAAACACGATGTGCTTTAAATATTCCTTATGAAAACAAGAATTTGAACTCTCCAAGCTGGGCCAAAATTGCGTGTCTACCTCTTGCCTCGCCTTGGCGTTGGCTTTGTAGGGGAGTGACATGAATGAAGTGTAGGTGAATGTAGCGAAGTGTAATGAGGCGTAACGAAATGAAGTGGTAATGGACTGAAAAGGTGACGCCAAGGTGTAGATTTAGACACGCCCTCATTGGCCTAGTTGAGTAAAACAAAACTTTACCGGACTCCGAGATCGCCCTTTGTCTTATCGAAACCCTTCCTCTCGTTGATTGGTTAAGTAAACAACTAAAATCCCGCGTGGGGGAGAGCGTAACCGGCCAGGACCCGAACTGCATGGTGTGCTGGACTCGGCAGAAATGCAGTAAATTGCGAAAAGTAAAGAGAAAAAGGCCAATCATCCAAGGTTGGGTTCTTCAAATTCATTGGGTTTTACTCAAGGATACTGGTTCAGTTTGACATGGAAAAAACTTCTTGTTTTGATGAAACCATTAAAATTGGATCTTCCGGATAGATCAAAAACCTTCTCGAGGAGCCATAGAAAGATGGTGATGGAAAAGATAATGCATGATGTATGCTGTATGATAATGCATGATGTATGCTGCATGATGTATGCTTGAGTTTAAAGAAATAGAAATAAACATAAGAAAATAGTTGAAGATATAGGTCAAACATAACGGGTTAGGACATCCGTGAAGATACCGTCGTCCCCGTTCATTTGACTTTGGCTTAACCGCGGGTCTAAAAGGCGGCGAATCCTTCATCGATTTTGTTGGAGGGGTTCTACGACTCGGCCCTTTTAGACTCGAGGTCTTCAACGATATACATGCGAGATATATGATAATACATACAAAATTACGGGCTCCGGGCGCCTCGCTTATAGGGCTCCGGGCGCCCTATTTATGGGGCACCGAGGTGCCCCATTTATAGGCGCTAGGCGCCCTACTTATAGGCGCCGGGCGGCGCCTACTTACGGGCGCCGGGCGCCCTACTTACGAGGCGCCGGGCGCCCTACTTACGAGCGCCGGGCGCCCTACTTACGGGCGCCGGGCGCCCTATAAGTGGGGCACCGCGCGGATTTCAGTGCTCTTTCCCGAGGCAGTTTTGGCTTCTATAAGAAGGGGGGTCCCCCCCTTCTTCTCCTCCACAACAGCTACAGTGCCTCTTGCCCCTCCCTTTGCTTCGATGGCTTCTTCCTCCTCCCGCCCGATCGGTTCAAATGAGATGAAAAGTTTTTCCGAAGTGCCGTGTCATATTCGGAACCGAGTGTCCATGGGAGTGGTAGTGTCTTTATTAGGCACCCTTCTTCGTTACGTCTCAAAACCCTTTCTAATTGCGCGGTTATTTTGCGGGGACCTTCCGAATTT
The DNA here is from genome assembly GCA_036172225.1 of Cryptocoryne crispatula var. balansae. Taxonomy (NCBI): domain Eukaryota; kingdom Viridiplantae; phylum Streptophyta; class Magnoliopsida; order Alismatales; family Araceae; genus Cryptocoryne; species Cryptocoryne crispatula. Next base: position 36,461,816 of record CM069920.1, read on the forward strand.
TCCCGGGGCTCGCCGATACGGCCGGGTGCTATGGATAGCCCGCTTAATGGGCTGCTTGTCAACATTCATGTGCGGACCATTCTTAGCGGGTGGGGCTTCGATGGCATCCTCGTTCACGCCAACCACCTCCTCGAAATATTTCTCGGGATTTTTCCTTGGCGGGTGCGCTTCTTGAGATGTGGCATCCCGATACACACACCTTTGTTTTTGACTCTTTCGAATGTACCGTTCTCTTGGAGGAGGTGGAGTCATTCTACAGGGCTTCGTGCCATGCCTGGGTACGGTGGGCCATGTTTATCCCCGTCGGACCGATCACCGGTTCGGACTTCCTCCGCGGCTTTATGACCACCGGGAGAGGCCCGGTCCATCATGGTAGGCGGCCGTATTTACACCGAAGCGCCGGCGGATTGGTCCATTGGCGTGATTCAAGGCGCCGGTGATAATGAGGACCTTTTGCCCGGTGCCAAGGCGTCGCCGCTTGCCTTGCCTCAGTGCTCCTATACCCGTGTGAGGATGGGTGGCTTGATCCTACCTGCCTCCCTTGCATTCAGGGCATTTGGTCCAATGAGTGCATAGCCCACTCGGTGCTGGGCTACCTTTATGACGGCCTGACTTCTGCTAGCGTCGGCAGGCCTATGGTTGGCAGCATTCTGTTGTTGGTGTGCTGGGTTGACTGGCACTTTAAGTTTGGCGTATGCTTCGGTCCGGCCACAGCTTCCCGGGTCTTTGCTCGGAGCCCCCTCCAGCCTCTCACCAACCGCCTTTGCATGGAATATAAGGTTCGAGAACAAGTGCCCCTCGGTGAAGACCCGTCTTGGCGGCGTTTGTACTTTTCGGCGATGAGCACCAGCGGCTTTGTCTGTCCCCCAGAGGCGGTTATGCGCCAGAATGTTCGTGCCTCTCCCACCCCCGGGGTGGATCTCCGGTTGATTACCGGTACCTCCTTCATTATCTACAATCCTCACCGATGTCCTCTTCAGTTGGGCCAACCGCGGCTCCAAGGTTCCTCGTCTCTCTCACATTTCATCCGTCAAGGATCGTCGGACGGGCACGGCGGCGGATGTTGAGGAGTGCCGAGCATCCTTGCGATGCCGGGAATGCAAGAGCTTTTCGCCAAGTGCTTATATGGACGAAGACGAGGTCTGGAAGAGCCGGTACGTGGCGAAGCCGAGGAAGCTCGCGCGGTGGTTGACATGTGTCTCTCGCCCTTTGATTGTATCCGGTTGTAGGTTTGCTTTTGTTGTGTCCGGATGTATTTTGTTTGCTTTCGTTGTGTCTAGGACTTTGATCAATGTAGGTGTAGGATTTGCTTGATGTAGTTTCTTTTCGAGTTGTGTCCTAGTCTGTCGATGTCGGAAGAACAACAAAATATGCAAAAGTAATAGAATATCAATGTTTTGGCAATGAAATTGTGTTTTTCACGAAGAATATTGCTTGTGGACACGTTCTAAGAAATTTGAAAATTTTGACCAAAGCACTTTATATTTTTACCTATGCACTTTTCTTCATTTTACCATTATCTTTTTCTACTTTTTCTATTGGGCGGGACCTTTTCGGGAGTGCAGCGCATCGTGCGGATCCCACGGTAAGTTCCTTCCAACCGCAAACTTGTAATTTATTTCGTTATCTTCATTTTCGCGAAGGGTCCGAACCGATCCGGAGTCGTTCTGGATCGGAATTGGAAGAGAAAGGGGGCTGAGCCCCCTAGCGCCCCTATGATGGGGCGCTAGGCTCTGCCTGGCGCCCCATCAATGGGGCGCTAGGCGTCCCATCAATGGGGCGCCTGGCCCAGGCGCCCTATAAATGGGGCACCTGGTCACCAGGCCCCCATCGTCTCCATTTTGCTGTTCTTGACTCATTCTAATGCTTTGCAGATGACGAAGAGGTCTCGCGTTGACGCTTCAGGTGCCGCCGGGGCCTCTTCCTCCGCCGGTGCTTCTTCTTCGCCGGCGCTTCTTCCTCTGCCGGTGCCGGCTCATCGGAGCTACCTCCTCTTCATCCTCCTCCGACCGTCTCGGTCACCGAATCTCGACTTTCCCTTTTGAATTTATTCATGATTGCTTCGTTCCTAACATGATTGTTTGATTGTGCGGGGAAGATCAAGTCCCGGATATCCCGGGAGATGGTCTTCCATGCCTACCGGGGGTTGAAGGACTTCCGGAAGGTACGGCTTGATGCAATGGGTTTTGGCCCATTGCTTCGTTGCTCGGCTTTACGGGAGGACCTCCCTCCGATCCAGGCCTTGAGGGAGAGATGGGACTCCACCACCCATTCCTTCCTCTTCCCCGGGGGCATATGGTCCCTTCCTTGGAGGATGTCTCCCGGATCACGGGTCTTCGTGTTCACGGTCGAGCCGTTACTGGCAAGACCTGTCGCGGTTACTCGGCCATGGGCCGGGATTTTCGGGTCATCCGGTCCCACACGCCCGGCGGACCGCGCGTTATGAAGCGCACGTCGGGAACACCGCTTGGTCCGGGCAACGCCGGTGTGGGTAAGGATGACGTAGTGGCGGTTGTGCTCGACGAGTTGACGAAACGCGTCGAGCGCTCCCCGGTCGGTGAGGAGGGCACCGTTGAGGCCGACCGGGATCTCCGCCGGTTCCTTCTCTTCTTCCTCACCCGTCTTCTTCTAGCCTCGAAGACGGACGGGGTGCACTTGCGGTTCCTCCCTTTTCTTGCCGACTGTCGAAGGTTGGTGAGTATGCGTGGGGTGCCGCCATGCCGGCTCATCTGTTCTCCTCGCCGGGCGATGGAGAGTGGTCCGGTTTCGGTAGCCGGCTTTACTCCATTCCTTCGGGTATGCCTCGTTCTTTTGTTCATTATCAATTCTCGCCTTGTCTCTTTTGGTGACTAACCGAGCTTTTATTTTGACGGTATGGAGTTACTATTACATCCCCCGGGTCGTGCTCGCTGAAGGATGACCCCGAGTACCCTCTTATCGGTAGGCCGGGTTGCTACACGATCCGCTTCCTCCCATCCTTACCAGGTGGAGAACCCGAGGAGGCACTGCTTCGCTTTCCTCATCACGAGGTATTCTCGTTACTTTTCTCCTTCTTAACTCTTGGTTCTTCTTGTTTATTGCTCGCCTTGCTTTTTCGAGGTGGTATGGCAACCTTTTTCGGATCTTCATTTGGATCGGCCCGTGGGTTTTGGAGGGTCGTCCGGCTTTTGGCCGTGACACCTTCTTGATCCGCTCGAACGAGATAGAGCCACTTTGGGTGCGTCTCACGATGCGCTCATTGGGGCTTCACCAGGAGTGGGTGGATCTTCCACCTTACCCACACCTCGGGTCGTTCTACTCGCGGCCCGATCCGGAGATTGACCGGAAGAAGGAAGGCCGGTTCTGTCCGGATCCGGAAGAGGGGTGGCACCCCGGTGACTTCCAAAGGTGCCTCCGATAGTGATGACTATCTCGCGTCGCTATGTGGCGACATTTGCCCACCTTTTCACCGAGGGTGGAGAGGTACGCACTTGTTGTTTTCACCATCGTTCTTCCTTTGCTTTGATGTCTAACCGTATGTTGCTTTCGAGCATTCGTGCGGAGCCGTCTCGTTTGAGGGCGGGGACGCATCTTTGGAGGCCGAGTTGGAGCGACAGTATTTTCTCGTACTTTGCACCTTTCCATTGTTGGTTAACCGACCTTTCTTTCTTCTTTCTTTCGGCGACGTCGCTACCGAGGTTGCCCCGGGCAGCTAACACTCTTTATTTTTCCTTAATTCCATGAATCAATGTTGTTGACTGTCTCCTCTATTTCCTTTCATATCTCTCCGCTCCGCGAGCGCGTGGCCGAACCGGAGTTGGGTTCCCATCCGGCTGCCCCCGAGCCGACGATGAGCCTCCCTTCGAGCCGTTTGACTTTGGTCAGCCTACGGGTCCCGAGTTACCTTCTCACCCTTTGCCGGTCGACCCTCCTCCCTTCATTCCTGGCGATCCGGGGAGCAGTTCTTCTGAGACGGGCTTCCTTCTTGAGGTGATTACTGCTTTTACTTATATTGTCTCCTTTCTTCATTTACCTTGCTAATCTTTTCTTTTCTTGCAGATTGCCCAGCTGAAGGAACGGGTGGAGGCCCTTACTACTGAGGTGAATCTCCTTGACTTTCTCTTACTCTGCTTTGCTTGATTCTAACATTTTTCTTTTGTAGAACAAGGGTCTTTGGGCGAGGATTTCGATCTTCCCGTAGGGGGTGCTCCGCCTCCTACCGGTGATCCCTTGGGTTTTCGGCCGCCTTCTACCGATGATCCCTTGGGTTTTCAAGACAAGGTACATAATTTTCTCGCTTTCTGCTTGTTATCATTTTCTTTCTTTCACGACATTTTCCCGGTAGGTGATGGAGCTACGAGAGGGAGCTCGGGCTCGAGCCCCTCGTAGGCATTCCGGATCTGGTTCCTCTACTTCCGAGGTGCGATGTTTTTATTATGATTTTAAACCGGAAATGCTTGGATGACGTCTCCTTTGGTTTCCACGAGCCGCATCGCTCGAGAGGATAGAGGAGGCCGACACGGGAGGTACATGTACGATTCTTTTTCCTTAAAAATTTGCTTTTTCGTAACGATGTATCTCTTTGTCATCTCGTAGGTCGGGAGGCGGGAGACTCGTGTGGTCGAGTTGTCGCGGCCGAGTACGAGCAGATCCTCCTTCTTCGTCTTGAGCATTCCGAGAGAGCTCCACCGGGTGGAGGCCGAGCATCGTCGGTTGATGATGCAAGCGCGTTGCGATCTCGGAGCCACTCCCACCGCTCCGATTCTCGAGGGACCACCGAGGGGACCTGCCCACTCAGGGTTCCTCTCGGTCCGATAGTCGTAGGAGGCGAGATGAGGAGAGACTTGCCATGCCACCTCCGGATGATCAGGGCACCGGTAGAGGGGAGGCGGCGATTTGTGATGTGCCGACCCCCTCCTATCTTCGATGTACTTTGTTTTTTCATAGTGATGGTTGTTGACTTCTTTTCCGACTCCTGCTTTTACTCGAAGGGCGATTAGAAATTTATTCGAGGCTTAGTCCCTTGCAAGAAAAGGGCGAAATTGCCTTGATCTTTTGTCAAGGGACATAGGCCTTATAACGAAAAACATAAGTGTGCATAGAAAGGAAACATGCAAGGCGAAATTAGCATTGTGAATGCAAAGGCAACTAGCAAAGCAAATTTTTAGGTGTTTTTGGGATTTTTGATTTGTTTGGGTTTTGATGGTTTTATAATTTTTGTTGTTTTGGGATTTTTTGATTTGTTTGGTTTTTTGAATATTCTCTCGTTTTTTAGAATTTTGATTTTTGAGATTCGTTTGGTATTTTCCAAAGTATTTGATTTTTTTTGTTGGTGTGAGGGACACGATCATTTCATCCTTTGCCGTGCTTGCCATAGGTGCTGCTCATTGTTACCTAGGGGTTAAGAGTAGGCATCACGTGTAAGGAAGTGCCTAGCTTGAGATCTCTCGACCTTTTGCCCTTGATAGGCTATGGTTCTTCTTGGGTCTAGTCGGTCAACCTTACCCGCAAGGTTAAGGAGGAAGAGGACTGATGGTAAGTCCTTACTAAGATTCGGGGGGTGTCGAACTTGTTTCTCTACTAATACCCACATTGCCCGTTTGGGTTTTGACCTCTTCGGGTCCTTCCTTCTAGCCCATTTTCTTTGATGGCCCACATTCAGACAGGTCTTTCTTCTTTTTTGCTTGATTTTTGACCTGAGGGGTTATTGCCCATCTTTTGGAGCCCTTTTCTTTTGGACTTTTGTTGGTACACATTCAGACAAGTCTATTCTTTTGCTTGACTCCGAGGGGTCATTGCCCATCTTTTGGCACCTTTCCTTTTAATAAAAAGGTCGGACCTTCGCAAGGCATTTTCCAACTAAGGCAATGGGCATTTTTGATACTCCTTATTCTAACCCCTTTCATCTATTCCGGACCGAAACAAGAAGAGAATGGGATTAGGTTGACCTTCCTTTGCCAAGCGTTGCCTAGCTTTCTCTACGACTTGCGATCATCGGATCTCAAAACTAGGTGTGTAGTGTGTGCGGTATGATGCCTATCCTTATTTCCACTAAGCGACAAGTTGATGCTCTGGGCAAGTAAGCGTTGGATGCTATCATTATACTTCACACCTTTGGATTTTATAGATTTTTTTGTGATTTTTGATTTAAGGGAAATATTTTTTGAGGTAGACACCATTCCGGGGATGAGCTAGCTCTTCTCCTTACGCATTAGTCGGCTTATATGAATTACGGGATAAATGACCGAAATAACATAAGGACCCTCCCAATTTGGTTGAAGTTTGGAGCGGGGACCGCCCGGCTTAACAAATATTCTTTTAAGCACAACCTCACCGACTTCAAATTTTCTCTCCACCACCCTCTTCGATAAAATCTTTTAAGTCTATTTTGGTAAGATCTAGCATGTTCGGCGGCGGCCACCTCCTTTCATCCAAGAGTTCGAGTTGCGCGAAGAGAAGAGAATCTCGGCGTTCATCCATCGGGATATCTCGATCGATCCGGACTCGGAGGGATGGAATGATCACTTCGTATGGAACTACCGCCTCCATCCCAAATGCCAAAGCATAGGGGTCTGACCCGTTGGGGTTCGAATAGAAGTGCGGTAGGCCCATAGAGCATCAACTAACTTATCTGGCCAGTCTGCGAACTTGCTAGACTTACAAGTTTTCTTAATGATTTTTATCAGGGTTTTATTTGACCGTTGCCTTGAGGATAATATGGAGATGAATGATGCAATTTGATGCAATACCTGTTGCAAAGGTCGCGTAGCTCCTGAGAGATGAATTGCGGTCCATTGTCGGTGATGATGTCGCCTGGGATCCCGAACCTGGCAATGATGTTGCGCTTGATGAAGGTGCAGACTGTTGATGCCTTGATCTCCGCATATGCTTCCGCTTCTGCCCACTTGGTGAAGTACTCCGTTGCAGTTAGGATGAATGATTTGGTTTTGTTTGTGGAGTTTGGGTCACCGAGGGGTCCGATAACATCAAAAGCCCACATAGCGAAAGGCCATGGGGCGTGGATCGGATGAAGGGAAGATGCGGGAGAGTGAATCTTGTCGGCGTGGAGTTGACATTGATGACGAGTCTTGGGACAAAGATCGAGCAATCTTCTTCCGAGTAGGCCAATAATACCCTTGCTCGATGATCTTCTTGGCGAGGGCTTGAGCATTTACATGGCCTCCGCATACTCGGAGTGTGCTTCTGCGAGCACCAATTCAGCTTCCTCTTCATCTACGCATCTTAACGTAACACCGGCCAAGCTCCTTTTGTAAAGCATCCCGCCTAAGATGGTGTATCTCCTGAGACTCTCCTTATGGCTCTCTTCTCTTCGGCGGTTGATCTGGCGGGTATGTACGATCCTGACGATGGTCGCAATCTCGTGATACCATGGTTTTTCACCCTCTTCTAGTTCTCCCAACTCGACTAAAGATACTTCCTCCTTTTGCTCAATGTACTCTTTCCTTTCAAACTTCTCCTTAACCTTCAAGAACCGTGCATCTTCTACTGCCGGAATGGTACGTCGGCGAACATAGATCGTCCCAACTCCGTCCGCCTAGCGGGACGGATAGTGAAGATGCCCGAGAGAGGCAAGAGCGTCGGCGAGAATATTTTGAGCACGAGGGACATGAATGAATTCGAGTTTGGAGAATAGCTTGATGTAGCAAGTGGTGAGTTCTTGGTATGGTTTGAGCCCGGGATGAGATGTGCGATATTTGACCGCACAGCGAAGTATCAGCGACTATCACCGATTACCCTTAGTTTAGTGACACCATAGAAGTGAGCGGCCTCCGGTCCGGCCAACAAGGCTTCATACTCGGCTATATTGTTTGTTGCCGGAAAATGGAGTGAAAAACTGCGGAATGGTGACACCTTCGGGAGATAGAAGAACGATCCCTATCCCTCTACCACAGGGAATTTAATGCCCCGTCGAAATATAGAGTCCTGATTAGAAGATTGAATGGACATCAATTCTTCATCGGGAAAATACGGCCCGGATAGGGTCAAAGGTTGGGATAGGATGATGGGCAAGGTGCTCGGCAATTGCATAGCCCTTGATTGCCTTACGACAGGTGTAGGTGATGTCAAATTGGGAGAGGAAACTTTGCCGGCGTGCCAAACGATCGGTCGGGACAGATTTTTTCAAGGAGAAATTTGATGGGGTTCATGCGAGCAATGAGATTAACCTCGTGAGAAAGTAATGTTTGAGCTTACGGACCACCCAAACCAGGGCGGCACGGGTTTTCTCCATGGTTGTATACTTTTGTTCACAAGGATCAAAGATTTTGGACGGATAGTATGCCGCTCGCTCTTTCCCTTCATCATCTACTTGTGCCAACACGCTCCACGGATCCCTCCAAGGCGAGATGTATAAGATCATGGGTTTGCCGGGAACCGGAGGTTTGAGCACGAGTGGGCTTGACAAATATTTCTTCAAACCATTGAATGCCTCTTGACACCTCGAATCCCATCGAATTCGGCCTTCGCCTTAGTTAACTCATAGAAAGGTTTGCACCTTTGGGAGTCCGTGAGATAAACCGGCGAACGAGCGTAACCTCGCCAATCAACCCTCTCGGCTCTTTTAGGTTCTTTGGTGGAGGCATGTCAATAATAGCTTTGGCCTTGTTGGGATCGATTTCGATGCCTCTTTTGCGACAATGAACCCAAGTAACTTTCCGGACGATACTCCAAACACACATTTCTTGGGGTTCATCTTGAGCTTATATTCACGGCTCGTTGCAAAACCCTTTTCAATACCTGAGCATGCTCCTCTTGGGTTCGAGATTTGACCACTAAATCATCCACGTACACCTCTACAAATTTATGCATCATATCATGAAATATTGCTACCATGGCCCTTTGATAAGTTGCTCCGGCATTCTTTAATCCGAAGGGCATGACAACGTAACAATAAGTTCCCCAAGGTGTAGTGAATGAGGTCTTCTCTTGATCCTCTTACGCTAACCGGATTTGATTATACCCCGAGTATCCATCCATGAATGATAGGGTTTCGTATCCACCGTGTGTTGTCAACAAGAACATCGATATGAGGAAGGGGAAATCATCTTTTGGACACGCTCGGTTTAAGTCCCTGAAGTCAATGCAAATTCGAATCTTTCCATCCTTTTCATGACTGGGACTATATTTGCCACCCATTGTGGATAGAGGACGACTCTAATGAATTTTGCTTGGTGCAACTTATCGACCTCTTCCTTCATCTTTAATGCCACGTCTGGGTGGAATCTTCTTAACCTTTGCTTGACCGGGGTAGCCTCAGGTTTTAAAGTCAGTCGATGTTCTACCAATGATTTATCTAGCCACGGCATATCCTCGTATGTCCAAGCGAACGTGTCTTTGTATTCTTGCAATACCCCCATTAGATTGTTCTTCTAAAGGGGCGAGGTTGGCATTGATGAGGATATTCTTAGGATCTTCCGGTGTTCCAAGATTCAGTTCCTTAGTCGGTTCATCCACCGTGGCTGATGGTTCTTCGAATCTTCTTACACCGGATGCTTAGGCATCACCCAAATCCTCCTCTTCATCCTGGGTGTCAGGCTCCTTTTCTGATACAACCTCGTAGACCCCCAAAGTTGGATCAACATTGTTTCTCTCCTCATATCGAATTTCTCCTATCTGGATTGCATCCTCTAAATATTCCGGTAGCTTGGCGCATTCTAAGCTTTTCCGAGCTAACTGATGCAGATATCTCCCTGGATCTCTTCTACCTCTGATTTTTGTTTTGCTTTTGCTGTAAACTAAACCTAAAGAAGAAGAAGGTAAATAAGGAGGTGAGGAGGAGGTGGATGGAGTAGAATTTATTGACGAAGGGCAAAGGAGATCGATCAGAGATCGGGTGGCCTCCTGATTCGGGTTGTCCTTCGGAGCGAGTTGGGATGTTTCTTCGAGCGAGATTTGGTTTGAGAAAAGGACGTTTTTTTTGATCTTTTTGAGAAGTACTAAACATAAATACAGTGGGGGTTTGGTTGGTTGTTGTTTCCGACGGGGGTTGAGATACTGATAGAAAGGGGAACGAATCAAGCAAAGATAGGTAAAGAGGGCATCCGTCTTTGCTATCTGGGCCGACAATGGATTTGTCGGGAATGAGTCTGCTAGATCCGAGAAGATGATACTCGTTGAATGCCACGGACTTTGGTGTTAGAAGGCTCGTTGCGAACGATTCATCACTTGACCCTTCTTCGCAAATAACCATGATACGTCAATATGTGTCTCATCCCCTAGGTCGCCCACCTTCTTCCTTTTCACTTGTTCTTGTGGTTCTGCTCTTCAATCATTTGTATTTTTTTCTCTTTTATCAAAGAACTTGCGCGAACATCCTTGGAAGTATTTTTGGCCGTTTTTACGGCCATTATCACGTGTCCCATCATACCCTACCCCATTCCTTGATGTCGTCTTCACTAGGCTGAATGGGTTCTGTGATGCCTTGCGGTTCTTTCCCCGGTCCTCGGCCTTCTTGATATCCCGGACTCTCCATCATACGCCACCCAAGGGTTTTGGCGTTATCTTTCTTCTTTCTCCAAACTTGCCTGGGCTGTCTTTTATCCCTTGCGGATCAAGGATTGTAAATGCGGTTGATTCGGCAAGCCGGGGGAAGTAACCAAGCAATCCACGGCATACTCACTACTTTGACAACTTGTCCCTTGAAGGGAAATTTGATGCAGCGATGATTGGTTGAAGCTACGGCCTCTAATGCTTCCGAGGTAAGGCCTTCCCGGGATGGCTTTGTAAGTTGGATCCATATCCAAAACATGGAAGTTGACGGTAACAACCGGGGTCCGAGTTTGACTTCAAGTGTGACCATGCCATGGGCGGGCCTCTTGGAATTATCGTATCTTTGTCACGGTGATTTGCGATGGCCGAATATCTTCTTACGGGATTCCACACAAGCTTGTAGTGTTTACGGTGGCAAGACATTAATAGATGCACCGGTGTCAACTAGACAAGACTCGATATACATTCGTGATGCGATAGTGATACATAGTGCATATTTTCTTGTTTACGGTTCGGCCAATTCTTCATTAGTGAAAATGAGACGCAGGATATTCACTTCTCGGGTTAAAAGCGATGTAATCTTTTACGGGGAGAGTTTCATTGACCATCGCTCTTTGCAGATATTGTTGAAGTTACTTCTTGATGAGCTTTGGACCTTTTAATTAGCTCGGAATGGAAATTCGCGCAGGGGTTTTATCCGGGTGCTTGAAATCATAAGATGTTCCCTGTCTTAGTGCGGCTCTTCCGGGTGTTCTTCTTCTTCTTCTTGCGGTCGTCCTGGTTGACCGGCCTGGGGAAAAATTCTTTGGAACATACGCCCGCTTCTAAGCACCGTGGCGAGCTGGGGAGTTATGGTTGGTGTAGTGGAGATAGACGGAGGGTTAGGTCGGATGATAGGAGGCCTAGGCAGGGGTGTAGTGATGATGGTCCGAGTTGTAGGGGTACGAGTGGATTGTGGTGGCATGGTTGCACGAGGTGGTACAATGATGGGTCCTAGTGGCGGTGGTATTTGTGGGGGCTCGACTAGGCGGATCAAGGTCCTACCCAGTTGGAGTTGTATGGCTGGTGGTGTTATGGTTGGTTGTAGTGGCGTGCGGATAATCAGCGGTTGGCTTCTTCTGGCGGGGATAACTCGGGGTATGGAGTGAACGGTTCGGTTAACGTGGTTTGGAGGGTTGGTGTTTATGAAGGAAGCAGGTCCCTCTATTTGCCAATTTTGACCTCTATCGCGGGGTTCATCGGTGGAGGTTAAGATAGGGTTAACCCTCGGTTTTTACGGTCTTTGTTGCCGGTGCGTGCGCGGGTAGCGGGTTACGAATAATTCCCAGGCCGGGTTCTGTTGTTGTTGTCGAGCTGGTGCCTGGCCGCTTTCTTTGGGGTTGGTTTTTCAACGCTTTGATGTATTCGCCCATTTGGCCCAGTCAATGCTCCCTTGCTCGTGGAGGTCATGGATGTAATCTTTAAGGCGAAAGCAGCTTCTCCACTTGTATGCAGGAATGTGGTACAAGCGAGCTTGTCCGTGTTGGCATTCTGTGGCCACTCCAACTTTTCTCTCGGCAATGAGATACGCCCGCCGCCATAAGAGCGTTAAAAATATCTACGAGAGAGTATGGTAATGGCGGGTAATGATTTCTCCTAGGCCCTACTCTTCGTGGTACATAGGTGCCGGGGGGAGGTGCCCCGGTTGTAGGTGGTCGGTGGCGGGGAGGTTGAGGTGTAAAGGTCCGTATGCGGCCAACTGCCGGGGTTCCGGGGGATTGGTGTCCGTATTGGTTGTTGGGGGTGCCGGTTCGGCGCTTGGTGGCGGAAAGGTTGGGGTTGGATGCGGGGCGAGGTGCCGGTTGGATTTGGCGTGGGTTTCTATACCGGGGATTCTGTATTCTTTGTTGGTGGTTGATGGGCGGGTTCCCTAGGGATATTGACGTGTTCGTTGGTTACCACGCCTTCGGTCACGGCCCCGAAGTGGTGGTGGTTGTTTTTTTGGTGACTCGGGGCCTAGGGTCGAAAAGGTTCATAATGGGAGAGTCTCGAGTTTGTGTTTGGATATACCGTGCTCTCTCGTAGAGTTCGCTCATCGTGGCGAGGTGATGTAATGCCAATACATTTTTAAAGCGGGAGTGGCGTTGGTGATGATCATCTTAACTTGTTCCGATTCGGACGGTGCATTTGTCAATCTTTACGCCATTGCTCTCCACCTATCGGCATACTGATAAAATCTTCATCATTCTTCATCCTTTCGACCATGAGGTCGGTGATGGAATAAGTTCGTCCGACCCTATCTTGATATCTTTGCAAAAATTTGGCCTTGACGACTTCAAAGTTACTTGCATCGAAGGGTCAAGTGAGTAAAACCATTCTAAAGTGAGCCCTCCAATGATCTTCGGAAAAGAAAAGCCGGGGCCCTCGGATCGTTACGCCACATTACCGACTCATAGAGAAAGTCTTTAACATGAATGAAGGGATTACGGTTCCGTTGTAGCGACGGTATACCGGCATCTCGGAGAGGGAGGTAGATGAAAAGTAGGGAGAAAAGGAAGAGAAATTTCGGGGCTGCCTTGGCGTCGATCAAACGTCGGAGTTCTCATATTGTTCGTCCATGCGATTGATTTTATTGATCACAGGATCGACGAAGGTTCCCCAAGAGGAGGAGGAGGAGCGGGTGCTTGGTGCACGGGATCGGGATTTGGTGGGCCGAAGTGACCGGATGAGAAGGGTAGATTGGGGGATGTACCAAAGGGGGAGTAGGGTTGAGATGATTAGAAGAATAAGCTGGTGGTCTAGAAGGGACGACCACATTCGTATGGGGGTGATCTAGATTAGCCACCGGATGAGGGTGAGAGTGGGGCTAGGAGCCCGGTATGGAATGGCCATGGGTGGGCACATTGGGTTGGTGTGCCACGACCGAGGAGTAGAGATATGAAGGCCACATTCGGTAGGAATGTGGTCGGTGGGGGACTTGCCCTTGAGAATGGCTTTGATAGCTCCTGGAGTTGGGTAGGGTCGGCATGAGAGAATGCCTCCCAAAGTGAATTTGGATTGGGTCGAGAGAAGTTTGACTAGGTTCGGGGAGAACTCGGGTTCGTTGACGGCACATACGGCATCGGGGTAGAAGCAAGGCCCCGGTCGTATTCCAATTGCGGTTGCTCGCATCTTTGATCCGCCATTCCGATAACTCGACTGACCTCAAGTTCATAAACACGACGAGAGAAAAGAAGGTTGGCAAATAAAAGTTCAAGAATTTTTTGGTTTTGATTTTTGACCTCTTTTGTTTTGATTTTCTTTTGTTTGGACAAGCAAGTTGTCAAGCAAATTAACCTCAAGTAAATTTTTTGTTTTGGTTCTTTTCAGGTGATTTTGGGATTTTTGTTTAGTTTTCGGTTTTTGTTTGCAAACAAGTAATAGCAAAGACTTGGAATGATTAACGCAATTTTTTTTTGTTTCAATCTCAGATTAATGGCTTGTTAAGAGAAATATTGTCCACTCAAATAAATGGGTAGGACCCTATGCTCTCACAACACCGAGCAATCTAAGGTTGTCACTCTTTTCACAACGATGGGTAATAGGTATTCCGGGTTTTGGGATAAAGTGGTACAACCCCGATCGATGAAAGAGGGAATCCTTCACGTCACGGGGACTTATGGAGGCCTTGATGGAAGCTACCCGGTCCTTCCGAGAGGGAATCCCCGGAGGAGGAGTTGGCAACCACCAAGAGGGGTGTTTGGATGTGTGGGGCTTTGGGAGGAGAGAGCCTCCTTCTCGGATGTCCTAAGGAGACGGGCGGACCCGAAGCTCCGATGCAAACTAAATGCAAGTGAAATTTCAAGGAATAAGAAGCAACCAAAAAATAAAGCATACAATGATTAATGAGATGTTTGTAGGAAGCAAGTGAAAAAGGCAATGATATAAAATTAAGCTAGGATGGAAGAAAGAACTAATTTAACTAAGCATGCTTTGAAAGATTTAAAGGAGAACTAGACTTAGCAAAGAAGATGATATCTAAAATACTAAGGTGAAATAAGTTGATTATCAAAGCTGGAAATCAGATGGATATGCTTTTTTAAAAGATAAACGGAGAGCAAGTAAACTTGGAAGAGACAAGATGATGCTTCGAAGAAAAGTAAGCAACGTAAACAAGCAACAATGTAAGGAAATGGAAATGACTCACATGGAAATGAAAGTAAACATGATTCTGGGAGGGACATTCTTAGGAAAATAAAGTGGGATTTCACTAAAGCAAAGTCGGTCCCACCGTGGTCGCCAAAAGGTGTAAGCACCCGGAACGGGACATCCGCGGATCTCCCCCCCGGAACCCCCTTACGCCCGGCCTCGGTGTTCGTCGGTGGGTGGGTGGTGTGTTTTGTGTGTGGTCGCCAGGAACCAAAGGCTCCAAAGTATGATGGGATGAAAGAAAATGAAATAGAAAGATGACCGTCGTACCTCCGGAAGCGGGGAGATTGTTGAGCTCCGACTTCTCCTCTCTCGGCCGGCCGAAAGAAGAGAGCTTAGTGAATCCCTTGCCTTCAATCCGGTTGAAGCTCCGCCTCGATCGGATCTACCTAAGAATGTCCATAAGAAAACATGTAGACAAGTGAAGGTTTCATTAGTTCTAACGAAAGCATAGCATCGAGCTCGAATTTAGATTCAAACATGCAAATGGGAAAAGACTAACCGGATTGGGACGAAATCCCAACCCCTATTTTTGGTAGGTTTTAAACGTATATGAAATGCAAAGATGCTCTAAGACGTGCTAAATAACTTGATGATCGATGCAAAAGCGAAAAAGGGAGACAAAACTCGATTAAACGGACGATCGGAATCTAAAAATAACGAAAACAAGCACGTCCTTCCCGGTGCCCCGTATATAGGGCGCCGGGGAGAAGGTGCCCCCTTTATAGGGCGCGTTGACCAAGTCAAAGCGCCCGTATATGGGGCACTAAGTACGGCCCGAACAGATTTTATTCTCCTCTTCGCGGCGCTGCTCCGGAGTCTTTGGGAGGCTTCCGGGACGAAGTAGGGACTTTTCCTTGTAGACAATACTCAAATGAAGCCCATGGAAGAGGGTTTGGGTGCTGGATATAAGAGGAGAGACGGGTAGAAGCTCTCAAAGTTGGAGAAAAATCATATTTACGGGTGACAGAAACAGAGGGTTTTGGGGTTTTTGGTGGAAGATTTTGGATCGGTTTGGAGGCTTTTGGAGGGTGAATGTGGCTTGGAATCGTAGTGTTGGATGATCTCTAGGGTGGCACGGAGTTGGAACTTCTCCTAAGTTCCAAATGAGGCTCTATTTATAGCCCAAAAGAGGGCACTTTGGCCATTTTCGAAAAGCAGTGCCATGTGGCATAGCGCCCGTATATGGGGCGCTAGCATCATGAGATATGTCGGATCGACAAGACAAGTCACCGCGGGGGGTCAAATCAGCTGTCAAATCGATCGGATTTGGTTCCGGGGCGCCTGTTTATAGGGCGCCCGGTGCCCTATATACGGGCGCCGGTGTGCCCCGTATACAGGGCGCCAGGTGCCCTGTTTATAGGGCGCCTGGTGCCCTATAAATAGGGCGCCAGGTGCCCTATATATAGGGCGCCTGGTGCCCTATAAACAGGGCGCCAGGTGCCCTATTCTTGGGGCATTCGGCCGGTCTGGTCGCTTGATGGACCCACTTTCGGAATGTGCCAAAACTCGATCTGTCCGGAAAACACGATGTGCTTTAAATATTCCTTATGAAAACAAGAATTTGAACTCTCCAACTGGGCCAAAATTGCGTGTCTACATGGCCGACCATGCAACCAAAGAGGCTCTCTAGGTCATCACCACAAAAATGCATGGTGTCAACCAAGCCAACCATCTCGTTGACCTCAAGCCGATCAATGGTGCGAAGACCCTCGTCAAGGTCGAACTCAGGCTCATAAGCAAGAAGAACCCAAAACTCTCGTGAGTAATCGGCAGATGTCGTACACTACCGGTCGACCATCTACACGGAGGCCAGTAAGGTGTGCGACATCCTCCAAGGACAGCACCATGTGCCCCCAGGGAAAGAGGAAAATGTCGGACTCTGGGTCCCACAACTCTCAAAGGACCTGCAACAGAGGTAGGTCCCCCCAAAAGGGGGTCACATGGAGGAGGGGCCCAAACCCCATTGTCGACTCTGAAAATTTGACGGGGTCCTCTCTTTTTCGGGGAAATCCGTGAACCCAGATCGTCACCTCAAGAGGGGATGAGAAAGAAAGGAAAAAAGCATGGAAAGCAACTCTCACGTCAGTCCCACACTCACATTGATCCCTGAACTTTCATCCCTTGGCATCGCTCGATCACCAAAGAGACGGTTCAGATCATGTGGGAGGAGGATGAGAAGTAGAAAATTAAAACATGTGGTCTCCAGGAACCGCGGGTTCCGATTTATGAAATAAAATTGCCCGTGTGTACCTTAGCGTGAAGAATGTGGGTTAAAGCTTCTTCTTCTTCGGCCAGCCGATGAAGAAGAGTCATCAACACGTGGGTGCTTGATTTTCTGTGCAACTAGACAAATAAACAAGTGAAAAAGATAATTAGAACTAGACAAAGTGGAGTATATGTAAATAAAATAACATGAAACACACAACTGACTAGAAACTGACCGGATTCGGGTTATCTCTAACCCCTCTTTTTTCTATTTTCGTATAAATAGAATAAAAATAATGCAAAAAAATGTAAAAAAATTATAAGATAATGGAGAATCACGATATAAAGATATAGTAAAAGGAATAGAAATATTATGAGTTGAATAGAGAGAGATATGGCCAAATATGGGTTGTCGAAAAAGTCGAGCAGCATTCTAGGATCTGCCAGGCGCGACTTTGCTTCTGCACTCGTCACAACCATACCCAATATCTGAATCAAGTGACGTCAATTTCAAACTGAAGAATACTTGGGGAGGAAGAACTTTGATGAAGAGAGCTCGGGCAGCAGACGTCCACACGCTGCTGTAGAGGCCGAAGAAGAGAGACCAGGCAGATCACCTGCAAAACAGCCTTCCTCTCTTTTGAACCGACTTCTCTCTCTCTAAAAACTCGAAATTCTCTCTTTAAGAATCACAAAATTTATGTAGTATGGAGGTTGGACATATTGATATGACTGGGGGGTCGTGCTCATGCCTTTGGAACGACCAGAATCAGAGTTAATTTATAGGAGAACGGACGGCGCGATCAAGACTAAAAAATAGGGCACCTTGCACCCTACCCAAGGGCGCATGCGCCCTAGTGCAGGGCGCATGCACCCCACTGAGTGGCGCATGTGCCTCCCAGTGGGGGCGCATGGCACTTTTCCCGAAAAAATCGACCTTATCCCGTCGATCTGTTCGGCGGTAGAGTCCCGGTGAAAAACTGGTTCCCTCGTGCCTCAAGGGTAGGGCGCATGTGCCCACAAGTGAGGGAACGAGGTCACGTGCCTCACTGGTAGGGCGCATGGGCACGTGCCCTGGGTCCTAGGCGCATGTGACCAGGGACCCAGGCGCATGGGACTATTTTTGCGCGTCCTTCTTCCGGAAGCCATTGCAAACACTCCCGAACTCAGAATTCGACGTCGTTTGTTGCGTTGGAAAGATAACAGGCTGGAGAAGCTTTCTATAGCATTGGATCAGACATCACACCCTCCAAAACTTCAGAATTTTGTCCATAAGTTAGGGAAGTGAGCAGAAGATCCGATACAGGTCAAAATGACTCCGACGGCAAACCGGAAAGGCACGGTATGCAACAAAACATGTGCGGGGTGTGAATATGACCATAACCTTCAATGCATGATCATTAGGCATTGGTCATTCAGCAAATTTCCGTTTTTACACGATTTACGTGTGGCTTTCACTCGAAAATTATGGCTTTCTGCGAAAAACTTTGAAAAACATCCGATTTCGTTCGGCGAAGCTCCGAATCAACTTTAAAAGACCCGGTATCATTATAAGGTCAATAACACATGTTACCCTATAAAACATGAGTTTTATGCTCTGAATTAGGCGAATTTGGCGTGTCTACACCCATCTCATCCAGTCGAACCTGCTGGAAGTCTAGGAGGCCCAGATATGCCGCGTGCACGAGATCCCACAAAATCCATGATTTCACCTGTGTCTGCAAACAAAATCATCTTCATTAGTCCACTTGTTTTTATTTATGAGAAAAAGGACTAACCGGCAGGGGATAAAGAAGGTTACCTCACGCGGGGTAGGGATGTCGAACTCAACAAATTCAGAGTCACGTCGATGGAATCGCCTCGACATCTATATTATTCACAATAATTAAATTTTTAATTAATTAAAAAATTGTTAATTAATGGATTAATTTTAAAAAAAATTAAAAAATCTCACCTAACCGTGCGATGGTCGTGCCCTCAAAATGAGGGCGCATCGCCTCCCTCTTGGTGGGAGGGCGCGATGATTACACCTTCACCCTTCCCTTTGGGGGACAAAACAGTGACCATCCCTCCTCCCGAGAACACAGTCACCGCATCCCCGACCTAGGGGTGCGGTCAACGCTTATTTTCAAGATATCTTGAGTAATTAAACTCGAAATCGTGTGAAACTTGAGTTCAATCGAAGAGTTAAGTCCTGATCTACATTTCTTATGACAGGGGCACTGACCTTTGAAGGCGTCTCGGACTCCAAAAATGATCTTGAACCTCCGGAGCTTCTAGATGAGTAGAGATGGTGTGGAGGTTGAAATGAAGAATTCACGGCCTACGGGGGTATTTATAAAGGGTAAAATTGATGGAAAATGAGAAAATTATATAAATTATCCCATGGTCTAAAAAAGGAGCTGATCGTAAAGTCACTAAAAGAATTTTGAATTTTTATGAATGAAAAATCCCCTTTTAATTTCCACCAAAAATCTCTCTTTTAACATAATGTTGTATTTCTCATACACTAAAATAGCTAGGCAAACTTATCCTTTTTATCACCGCTAGCTAACATTTTTTGATAACAGGAGAAATTTCTAGACATTTCTCATCTAGAAATGTTCAAAAATGCATTTTCAGGGTCCAAAATTGGGAAAATGACAATTTTTAAAAGGCACCATGTTGTTCAGAAAATTGAGGCAATCAAGGAGCCACTGAAAGTAAATTCATCAAGCTCACTATTTTCTCTGAAAAATTAGTTGAAGAAAAAAGGTGCCTTAAAACCAATGAAAAATATCTTGTTTCATATTGATAAACATCCACATGGTTGAAAAATAGCAAAATTTAGTCATCTTAATTATCATCACTTATTCTTTAATTTTTCAAAAAAAGATAATTTTTTATTGAATTTTTCTTTCAAAAACTATTATTCAGAATTCATTCTTTATTTAAAAAGCAATAGTGGTCTATCTAAGAAACAAATGCAAGAAAGAAGACCCTCGGGAAGACAAAAGCTTCAACTCATGTAATGGTGCTTCTGAACAAGGTCTTCTTCCTCAATCAAAATGCCCAGGCAGCACACCCGGCTTGTCTCCCATAAGGCAACCGCCGAAATCGCCTCCTCCTCGTCATCTGTGAAACCAAGCTGCCTACCCTTGATGGATGGCAGGTGAGATAGCATGGGAAACTCGTAGCGAGGTAAGTCGATCTGAGAATGGTAGTGGTGTGTGTTGTACAACACAAAGGCTGAACTAGTGATCAAGCAGAGATCCACATTGGGTGCAAAACACACTTGGAAGTCTTTTTGTGTCATGGCAGCAGAAGGATGTAGGAAGCCAGAACGGTTCATGGAAGCAAAATGCACACGCCACTCCAGCTTCTTCTTCACTAAAGCACACATGTTAGCAACCTTCTCATCGAAGCCAACTATAGTAGTGTACGGGAACAAGAGGCTGCGATGAAAGAGCTGCGACTTGGTAGTCACTTGACCGGTTGGATCAAACTTAAAGTGGAGATCGGCCTAGTAAGCCAGTAGAAGAGCATTGCTAAAGAGAGGATGGCCCACGCAAGCTGTAGACAGCCCATAGTACAGGAAGCCAAGAACCGAGGGACCAAGCCGCATGCCGCTCCAAATGCTACTGATGCATGGAAGCTAATCAGGCTCCAGGAAGCCATCCTTTGCAGGGAACAAGAACACCATGGCAAGGCAAGTTGCAAATATTTTCACACCTCGCAAAATCCGGTTCTCGTCCAGGCCAGGAGTCATCATAAAAGAGATCATCCAAGCCGCCAACTCTACAAGGGTATGCATCATGTCATGGAAGATAGCCATCATTGCCCTCTGATAGGTAGCACCAGCATTCTTTAGTCTAAAGGGCATGACGACATAGCAGTAGGTTCCCCAAGGTGTGGTGAATGAGGTCTTCTCCTGGTCCTCTTCGGCCAACCGGATTTGATTATATCCAGAATAGCCATCCATGAATGACAACATCTCGAATCCAGCAGTGTTATCAACCAGTACGTCAATATGAGGTAGAGGAAAGTCATCTTTAGGACACGCTCGGTTTAAGTCCCTGAAGTCTATACAGATCCGAACTGTACCATCCTTCTTCATGACAAGGACTATGTTTGCCACCCATTGCGGATAAAGGACGACCTTAATGAATCTTCCTTGATGTAACTTGTCGACCTCTTCTTTCATCTTAAGTGCAACATCTGGGTGGAATCTCCTTAATTTTTGTTTGATCAGGGTAACTCCAGGTTTCAAAGTTAGACGATGTTCACCTAACGAGTTGTCTAACCCCGGCATGTCCTCGTATGTCCATGTGAACGTGTCCTTATATTCTTCCAAAATTTTAATTAAACTCTGTTCCTCAGTGGGAGTGAGGTTTGCGCTTAGGAGGATTGTCTTGGGATCTTCCGGTGTTCCAAGATTCAGTTCTTTTGTCGGTTCATCCACCGTGGCTAATGGTTCTTCAAATCTTTTAAGTCCAGATGCATACGCATCAGCCAAGTCCTCAATTCCATCCTCGAAATCAGGATCTTTTTCTGATAAGACCTCGTAAACTCCTAGTGTATGATCTACATTAAATTCATCCTCATATTGGATTTCATCAAGCTGGATAGCATTTTCCAAAAACCTTGGCAGCCTTGCACATTCCTTGCATTTTTGAGCTATTTGTTGGAGATATCTCTCTGGAACACGTTCACCTCGAGTTTTCTTCTTTCCTACCCTAACTACTCCTAAAGAAGACGGAATTGAAAAGGTGGTATTTATAATGGGTGAAGGATCGAGAAGATCGATCAGTGAGTTGGATAAGAGAGGTCCCTGGTTGGGAGCACCCTCCGAGACAAGTAGAGACGTCTCCTCAATGAAAAATTGAGTTTGCGAGAGGACATTTTTTTGGGTATTTTGGGTATTTTCAATAACAAAAAGAGAATGAGCCGATGGGGCTCGAGCAGAAATAGAAAGCTTAAGCAAATGGGAAAAAATGGGCTCGCGGGCCCGATGATGACAAGAAATGGGCATATAGGCCCAAAGCTAGTGAAAAGATCTAAGGGGCACGTGGGCCCAAATGGTGGGCACGCAGGCCCAAAGCAAGAAAATAAATCTAAAGGGCACGTGGACTCGACTAGTGGGCATGCGGGCCCAAGGTTGTTGGATTGGAATGGGCATAGAAGCCCAGTGGAGTAAGAAGATTTGAATGGGCTCTCAGGCCCAGTGATCAGTTCAGGTGGCCATTTTGGCCCAGAAGTGGGAATTGGGCTAGATAGCCCATCAAATGAATCCAAGAGGGATAGAGTAAGGATTTTGAAATACGTGACCATAGGATACGGCTCATGCGGGATGTTGTTTGGAGGTGGGTTTGAGTGGACAAGTTGTTTAGAGATGGACTTGCCCTCGACTGGTTCTTCCTCCTCTGTGAACAACCGAGCCAAAGATGAACTCAGGTTGTCCACTTCCTCCTCTTGCTCTGGTGCCTTCTTCCTCTTGACTAGTTCTTCTTCCTCGTCCCTGGCCATCATCATGGTCTCCCCTTTGATAAAGAATTTTTGGAGTCCCATGGCATTTTTTTGGCCGGTAGACCATCCGCGGAGTGAAACTGGGCTCATAGCCAAGCTCGTGTCTCTTTGGTCTTTGTACGACTTTAATGGGGTGCAAAACCCCCTGCAGCTCCTTTTCCAACCCCTTTCTTGGCTGATAGCCCATCCCTTTCATCATTCGCCATGCAACTGTATATGGAGGCATCGTTAATACCATGACCTCAGGTAGCTCTGTAGTTGAAACCAACGGCTGGAAAGATTTTGATATTTGTAGTGTAGAAGAGGGGTCATCCATGTCATTCAAAATGGGGATGTTGGTTACTTTGATCGCCTAGCCCTTGTATGGGAACTTCAGACACTGATAATTAGTGGAGGCAACAGCTCCTATTGCCTCAAGGTACGAGCGTCCCAAGATAGCTTTGAATGTAGGGTCCAATTCTAGAACGTGAAACTCGGCGGTGACAGCACACGGCCCGAGCCCTACTTCCAACGTAACCACCCCTCATGCCGGCTTCTTGGAGTTGTCATATGCAGTCAACGTGACGGTGTAAGCACCCGAAATGGGACATCTGCGGATCTCCCCCTCCCGGCCCCTACGCTTGCTTTGGGGACTTGGTGGGTGGTATGTTAGTGGTTGTGGTCGCCAGGAGCCAAAGGCTCCAAAATATAATAGAATGAAAGGAAATGAAATGGGGAATGAAAGTGACCGTCGTACCTTTGGAAGTGGGGAGATTGTTGGGTTCCGACTTCTCCTCTCTCGGCCGGCCGAAAGAAGAGAGCTTAGTGAGTTCTTCGTCTTCGATCCGGTTGAAGCTCCGCCTCAATCGGATTTACCTAAGAATGTCCATAAGAAAACATAGAAACAAGTGAAAAGATCATTAGTTCTAGTGACAGTGTAGAATCATGCTCAAATTCGAATGTAAACGTGCAAGAGGGAAGGAACTGACCGGATTGGGACTAAATCCCAACCCCTATTTAGAAGGTTTAAACATGCATGAATAATGCGAATGAGTGGCTCAATATATGCTAAATGACATGTTAATGAGGGTTAAAATGAAAGGGGGGAGTAAAAGATCGATCGGAAAGGTAAATAAACTCGAAAAAATGCAAAACGGGGTCTGCCCCTGCTAGTGCCCCATATATGGGGCGCCTGCTGCAGGTGCCCCCTTGATGGGGTGCGTTGACCATAGTCAAAGCGCCCTATATACGGGGCACCAGGGACTGGCTTCAGCAGATTTTCTTCTCTTCTTCGTGGCCTCGCCCCGGAGTGTAGGAAGACCTCCAAAGCGGAAAAAGGACTTCTTCAAGAAGCCAATACTCAAGTGAAGCTAATGGAAGAGATTTTTGGCACTAGATGTAAGGGAAATGGAGGGTAGAGGCTCTCAAAGTCGGAGAAAAATCATATTTCTGAAGAATGAAACTGCAGGTTTTTGGTGTTTTTGGGAGAGGGTTTTGGATTGGTTTGAAGGCTTATGGGAGGTGTAGATGGCTTAGAAACATGATGTTGGATAAGCTCTAGGGTGGAACGAAGTTGGAACCTCTTTTTGGTCTCAAATGGGGGTCTATTTATAGCCCAAAAGAGGGCACTTTGGCCATTTTCGAAAAGCAGTGCCATGTGGCATAGCGCCCTGTATATGGGGCGCCAGCATCATGAGATATGTCAGATCGACAAGACAAGTCACTGTGGGGGGTCAAATCAACATGTCACATCGATTAGATTTGAATCCAGGTGCCCTATTTATAGGGCGCCTGGTGACCTATAAGTAGGGCACCAGGTGCCCTTATACACAGGGCTCCTCCCTCTTTGAAATGTGCCAAAAACCTCAATTTTTCCGGAAAACTCGGTTCTCTTGAAAGGTTACTCAAATATACTTCATGAAAACAAGAATTTAAGCTCTCCAACTAGGCCAAAATTGCGTGTCTACAGCTTGCCTCGCCTTGGCGTCGGCTTTGTAGGGGAGTGACACGAATGAAGCGTAGGCGAATGTAGCGAAGCGTAATGAGGCGTAGCGGAATGAAGTGGTAATGGACTGAAAAGGTGACGCCAAGGTGTAGATTTAGACACGCCCTCATTGGCCTAGTTGAATGGAATAAAACTTTACCGGACTCCGAGATTACCCTTTATCTTATCGAAACCTTCCCTCTGGTTGATTGGTTTAAAGAGAAGAACAGTACTGAAAGTAAATAACTAAAATCCCACGTGGGGGAGAATTGTTACCGGCCAGGACCCGAATTGCATGGTGTGCTGGACTCGGCAGAAATGCAGTAAATTGCGAAAAGTAAAGAGGAGACAGCCAATCAACCAAGGTTGGGTTCTTCAAATTCGTAAGGTTTTACTCAACAATACCGGTTCAGTTCGACATGGAAAACTTCTTGTTTCGATGAAATCATTGTTAAAACCCATTGGAAACCGATTCTCTGAAAAATCAAGACTCCTCTAGGGGCTATAAAAGACCATCTTTAAAAAGGTTCACGATGCGACTGGAAGGAGGTTATAGCATTATTAGGAAGCGGGGAATGGTTATGGTGGGATAATGCATGTGATGATGCATGATGCATGCTGGGTTTAAAGAAATAAAAATAAGTATAAGAAAATAGTTGAAGATATAGGTTGAACATAACGGGTCAGGACATCCATGAAGAAATCGTCATCCCCGCATATTCAACTTTGGCCTATCCGCAAGCCTAGGGAATGACTGAGCCCTCACTGATTTTGTTGAAGGGGTTCTCAGGCTCAGCCCCCTCTAGACTTGAGGTCTTCAACATATCAAATATTATTTATTTTGATAGATGCAATACTAAATGCAAGTCCTAATAGGGGTCGGAGTAGTCCACTTTTGTTTTTCAATTTTTGATTTTTTGTTGTTTTTGCTTCCTCTAAGTGTCTGGGGATATGAAGCTGGCATGCCTTCTCCTATTCCTGCATCCACTTGAGAGAAGATATTAGAACTTTATTTTGGCTTAGTCCCTTGCAAGGAGAAGGCAAAGTTGCCTTGACCTTTTGTCAAGGGACATCGGCCTTATCAAGGTAAAGATAACAGAAAAACATAAGTATGCACAAAAGAAAATATGCAAGACTGAAACTAAACATGAATGCAAAGGCAGCTAGCCAATCTAGAAAGCAATTTTTAAGTGTTTTGAAATTTTTGATTTGTTTGGGTTTTGATGGTTTTATACTGTTTTTGGTGTTTTGAGAACTTTTATGATTTTTTGTTGTTTTGAATATTTAATTTTTAAGATTTTTGTCTTTGTAGATTTTGTTTGGTGTTTTTGAAGTTTTTAATTTTTTTGGTTTGGTGTGAAATAAACGACCATCTCATCCTTTGCCTTGCTTGCCATAGGTGCCTCTCATTGTTACCTTAGGGTTAAGAGTAGGCATCACGTGTAAGAAAGTGCCTAGTCCGAGATCTTCTCACCTTCCGCCTTTGATAGGCTATGGCTCTTCTTGGATCCAATCAGTCAACCCTATCCTTTGAGGTTAAAGAAGGAAGATGATCGGTGGTAAGTCCTTAGTAGAATTCAGGGATATCGAACTTGTTTCTCTACTAATACCCACATTGCCCGTTCGGGTTTTGACCTCTTCGGGTCCTTCCTTCTAG
Source organism: Cryptocoryne crispatula var. balansae (assembly GCA_036172225.1). NCBI lineage: Eukaryota > Viridiplantae > Streptophyta > Magnoliopsida > Alismatales > Araceae > Cryptocoryne > Cryptocoryne crispatula. Next base: position 36,487,804 of record CM069920.1, read on the forward strand.
CCCATTTTCTTTGATGGCCCACATTCAGACAGGTCTTTCTTCTTTTTTGCTTGATTTTGACCTGAGGGGTCATTGCCCATCTTTTGGAGCCTTTTTATTTTGGACTTTTGTTGGTACGCATTCAGACAGGTCTATTCTTTTGCTGACCTGAGGGGTCATTGCCCATCTTTTGGCACCTTTTCTTTTAATAAGTCAGACATTTAGAAGCATCCTCCTACTAAGGCAATGGGTACTTTCGATACTCCTCATTCTAACCCCTTTCATCTATTCTGGACCGAAACGAGAAGAGAACGGGATTAGGTTGACCTTCTTTTGCCAAGCGTTGCCTAGCTTTCTCTCTGACTTTCGATCATCAGATTCCGAAATCTAGGCGTGTAGTGTGTGCAGTATGGTGCCTATCCTTATTTCCCTAAGTGACAAGTTGGTGCACCGAGCAAGCAGGCATTAGATGTTACCATCATTCTTCACACCTTTGAATTTTATAGATTTTTTTGTGATTTTTGTTCGTTTTAAGGGAAATATTTTTTTGAGGTATACACCATTCCAGGGATGAGCTAGTTCTTCTCCTTCTGCATTAGTCAGCTTATATGAATTTCCAGGATAAACAGCAGAAATTACATATGGACCCTCCCAATTAGGTTGAAGTTTGGAGTGGGGACCGCCCGGTTTAACGAATATTCTTTTAAGCACAATCTCACCGATTTCAAATTTTCTCTCCACCACCCTCTTCTGATAAGATCTAGCATGTTCGGCAGCGGCCAGTCTCCTTTCGTCCAAGAGTTCGAGTTGCGCGAGAAGAGAATCTCGGCGTTCATCCATCGGGATATCTCGATCGATCTGGACTCGGAGGGAAGGAATGATTACTTCGTATGGAACTACCGCCTCCATCCCAAATGCCAAGGCATAGGGGGTCTGACCCGTTGGGGTTCGAATAGAAGTGCGGTAGGCCCATAGAGCATCAACTAACTTATCTGGCCAGTCTGCGAACTTGCTAGACTTACAAGTCTTCTTAATGATTTTTATCAAGGTTTTATTGGTGGCTTCTGCTTGACCGTTGCCTTGAGGATAATATGGAGATGAATGATGCAATCTGATGCAATACCTGTTACAAAGGTCGCGCAGCTCCTGGGAGATGAACTGTGGTCCATTGTCGGTGATGATGTCGCTTGGGATCCCGAACCTGGCAATGACGTTGCACTTAATGAGGGTGCAGACTGTTGATGCCTTGATTTCCACGTATGCTTTCGCTTCTGCCCACTTGGTGAAGTACTCCGTTGCAGTTAGGATGAAGGATTTGGTTTTGTTTGTGGAGTTTGGGTCACCAAGGGGTCCGATAACATCAAAAGCCCACATAGCAAGAGGCCATGGGGCATGAACCGGGTGAAGGGAAGATGCGGGAGAGTGAATCTTGACATTGATGACAGTGCCGGACAAAGATCGAGCAGTCTTCTTTCATCCAGCTGAATCGCATTTTCTAGATACTCCGGTAGCTTGGCACATTCTAAGCTGAGCTAACTGATGCGGGTATCTTTCTGGAACTCTCCTACCTCTGATTTTCGTCCTATTTTTATTGGAAACTAAACCTAAAGAAGAAGAAGGTAAATAAGAGGAGGAAGAGGAGGTGGATGGAGTGGAATTTATTGGAGAGGATGGAGGGCAAAGAAGGTCAATTAAGGATCTGGTGGCTCCTTGGGTCGAATGCCCTTCCGAGGCAAGTTGAGATGTTTCCTCGATCGAAATTTGAGTTTCGAGGAGGGCATTATTTTTTGAGGAGTGCTAAACATAAAGACAGATTGGGCTTCAGGTGCCCGATTTGGGTTGAGATCAACTACGGGAGCCAAAGTAGGCGGAGATATTGATAAAGAGGGGAAGACTTCGAGCAATGTTTCATAGAGGGGGCTTTCGGGCCCAATATTGACAGAAAGAGGTGATGGGCCAGTAGGCCGGATGATCATGGAAGAAGGTGGGTTCATGGACCCAATAAGAGGAGGATGCGGGCTCAAGGGCCCGGATTTAGGAGATGGGCTCGAGGGCCCGAGAATTGGAGAAAATGGGCGCAGAGGCCCAGATTCAGTAGAGGGGCTCGATGGCCTAAGAGTTAGAGGAAATGGGCACAAAGGCCTAGATTCAATAGAGGGGCTCAATGTCCCAAGAGTTGGAGAAAATGGGCACAAAGGCCCAGATTTAGTAGAGGGGCTCAATGGCCCAAGTGTTGGAGAAAATGGGCACAAAGGCCCAGATTTAGTAGAGGGGCTCAATGGCCCAAGAGTTGGAGGAAATGGGCACAAAGGCCCAGATTTAGTAGAGGGACTCGATGGCCCAAGAGTTGGAGGAAATGAGAACAAAGGCCCAGATTTAGTAGAGGGGCTCGATGGCCCAAGAGTTGGAGAAAATGGGCACAAAGGCCCAGATTTAGTAGAGGGGCTCAATGGCCCAAGAGTTGGAGGAAATGAGGAAATGGGCACAAAGGCCCAGATTTAGTAGAGGGGCTCGATGGCCGAAGAGTTGGAGAAAATGGGCACAAAGGCCCAGATTTAGTAGAGGGGCTCAATGGCCCAAGAGTTGGAGGAAATGGGCACAAAGGCCCAGATTTAGTAGAGGGGCTCGATGGCCCAAGGGTTGGAGAAAATGGGCACAAAGGCCCAGATTTAGTAGAGGGGCTTAGTGGCCCAAAAGTTGGAGAAAATGGGCACAAAGTCCCAGATTTAGTAGAGGGGCTCGATGGCCCAAAAGCAACAAGTGGGTTTGTGGACCCATAAGTTGGGCCTGAGGGCCTAGAAATAGGGATCGGGACAAGAAGCCCGGGGAGAGCATCACGGTGAATTGGGGCATCAGCCCCAAAAGATGACATAATGAGGGAAGGCCCTCGTGGAGTTGGTTGGACTTTTTCTCGAGTCGGTTCGGCAATATGACCCTCAGGTGGGTCAGCCTGGAGTGGTTCATTGCTTGACCCTTCTTCATCAGTGGAAAACAAAAGAGATATTTCAGGATACAGGTCATCTTCAGGGTCGTCAGTTCTTCTTCTTTTGTCTTGCTCCATCTCTTGTTCTTCCTTGTTCTCAGCCAGTTGAATGGTTTCTTTCTTGATGAAAAACTTTTGTAAGCATCCTGAAAAGTATTTTCTTTTAAGATTTTGACCATTCGCTGTTGTTCCATCATACCCAACCCCGCTCTTTGGTTGCAACCTCACTGGATTGATTGGCTTAGCTATGCCTTGTAGCTCTTTGCCTAGTCCTTGGCTCTCCTGGTATCCCAAAATCTTCATTATATGCCAACCAACAGTTTCATTTTTCTCTCTTTTCCTTCTCCACACTTGCCTGGGCTGCCTACTTATTTCTGGAAGATCGAAGATCGTAAAAATAGGCTCATTTGGCAACCCAAGGGGTGGTGGAGGAGAAGGTGTATGATCTAGGGGCATGCTAGTCACCTTAATCACTTGTCCTTTGTGAGGGAATTTAAGACACTGGTGATTGGTGGAGGCGACTGCCTCTAGTGCTTCCAAATAAGGTCGTCCCAAAATAGCCTTGTACGTTGGATCCATCTCTAGTATGTGAAAGTTGACAGTGACTGTCCGAGGTCCAAACTCCACATTTAATGTAATCATGCCATCGGCAGGCTTCTTCGAATTGTCATATGCGGTTACTGTTATTTGAGATGGCCGGACGTCCTCCTCGGAGATTCCACAAAGATGTAATGTTTCTGGTGGCAAAACATTAATAGATGCTCCGGTATCGACCAAGCATGACTTAATGCCTACTCCATTGATGTGGACTGTGATGCACAAGGCACATTTCCTTATTTCTGGGTCAGCTAACTCTTCCTTCGTGAATGTGAGGGCCGGGTACTCACTTCTCGGGATCAAAACTGATGAGATTTTTTCCGGGGGGAGGCTCTCGTTTACCATTACTCGATGTAAGTACTGTTGGAGAACCTCTTGATGGACTCTGGATCTTTTGATCAACTCTAAGATAGAGATCCGTGCTGGGGTTTTATCAAGATGTTTCAACAAGTCATAGGATGTCCCAGGCAACGGCTCTTCAGTGTGTTCTTCTTCTGCTTCTGGTGCCAACCCTGACTGACCGGCCTGGGGAAAGACCCTTTGGAACATGCGCCCACTTCTGAGTACTGTGGCAAGTTGAGGAGCTATAGCTGGGGTGGTAGTGGTGGGTGGCGGGTTAGGTCGAATGATGGGAGCTATTGCGGCAGGAGTAATGATGGTGGTTTGAGGCATGGTAGGGTAGGTAGGTTGTGAAGGTACAGTTGCTCGGGGCGGGATGATGATAGGTCCTAGTGGTGGTGATGTTTCTGGTGGATTAATCGGGCGGGTTAGGGTCCGTCCCGATTGGAGTTGTGTGGTTGGTGGTGTTATGATGGGTCGTGATGGTGCTCGGATGATGGGTGGCCGGTTGAGAGTAATGGGGTTGGCTGATGTAGCTTGGGGTATAGAATGGATGGTTCGGTTGACATGCATGGCGGAGGTGGCTCCCTCAATTTGCCAATTCTGGCCCCGATGATGATACTCCTCGGAAGAAATCATGATGGGATTAACGTGTTGATTCCCAGGAGCGGGTACATGTAGAGGTAAAGGGTTTTGGATAATCCCCAGGCCGGGGTTCTGTTGTTGTTGCTGCGGAGCTGGTACGTGCTGCCATTGAGGTTGATTTTTCACTGTTCCGATGTATTCCCCCATCTGGTCCCAATCAATATTGCCTTGCTCATTAAGATCGTGGATATAGTCTTTGAACTGAAAACAATTTTCCACGGTGTGCCCAGGATATCTATGGAACAAGCAGTATCGCTCTGTGTTGGCATTCTGAGGCCACTCCAACTTCTCTCTTGGCAATGCAATTTGCCTTGCCGCCATGAGTGCATTAAAGATGTCCACGAGAGAGTACGGCAAAGGCGGGTAATCGTTCCACTTGGGTCCAACCTTTCGGGGTTCATAGGCCATGGGAGGGGGTGCCTGGTTGTAGTTGGCCAGTTGTTGCCGCGCTGGTTGGGGAACTGGGGCTTGCGGTCGCTGAGGGATCGGGGCTTGTTGCTGACGAGGCTGGAACTGAGGTTGAGGTTGAGGTTGACGAGGGTTTCTAAATGGTTGATTTTGTTGAGGGTTCCTGAACTGGTGTTGATAATTTATAGGTGGGTTCCCTACAATGTTAAGGTTTTCGTTTGTCACTACGCCCTCGCCTTTGGGCCGGTTGTGGTAAAAGTGGTTTTCTTGACAGCTCGGGTTCTAGGATCAAACAAGTTCATGATAGGTGAGTCCCTAAGCTGTGTCTGAATGTACCATGCCCTCTCATAAAGTTCACTCATGGAGGTGGGGTGATGCAAAGCCAGCATATTCTTTAAGGCCGCAGTGGCATTAGTGATGATCATCTTCACTTGCTCCGGTTCTGAAATGAAATCAATAAGTCTTTCTGCCATTGACCTCCATCTATCAGCATATATGGTAAAATCTTCATCATTTCTCATTCTTTCGGCCATTAGGTCAGTGATGGAATATGTTGGTCCGACCCTATCTTGATATCTCTGCAAAAGTTTAGCTTTGACAATTTCAAAGTTACTCGCCTCCAAAGAGTCAAGCGAGTAGAACCACTCCAAAGCTGAACCCTCTAATGATCTTCTGAAAAGAAAAGCAAGGGCCCTTGGATCATTTTGCCACATTACCGACTCGTAAAGAAAGTCCTTGATGTGAATGAATGGATTACCGGTTCCATTGTAGCGACGGTATACCGGCATTTCAGAAAGAGGTAGATGAAAAGTAGGGAGGGAAGGAAGAGAAATTTCAGGGGCTGCCTTTGTGTCGATCAAACGTCTAAGCTCTCTATACTGCTCATCCATGCGATTGATCTTGTTAATCATGGCCTGATCGACAGAAGGTTCCCTAAGAGGAGGAGGATAAGTGGGTGCTTGGTGCACCGGGATTGGGATTTGATGGGCCGAAGTGGCCGGATAAGAAGGGTACATTGGGGGATGCACCAAAGGGTGAGTAGGGTTGAGATGATTAGAAGAATAAACTGGTGGTCTAGAAGGAACAACAACATTTGGATTGGGATGATCTAGATTAGCCACCAGTTGAGGAGAAATTGGGGCCATGAGCCCGGTATGAGAATGACCATGAGTGGGCACATTGGGTTGATGTGCCACTGACCGAGGGGTAGAGATGTGAAGACCCTCTTCGGGAGGAATGTGGTCGGCGGGCGACTTGCCCTTGAGGATGGCTTTGATTGCCTGAATTTGGGTCGGGTCAACATGAGAAAATGCCTCCCAAAGTGAATTTGGATTGGGTCGAGGAGAAGTTTGACTAGGTTCGGGGAGAACTTCGGGTTCAATGATGGCACATATGGCATCAGGATAGAAATAAGATTGGTCATACTCAAACTGTAGTTGCTTGTATCTTTGATCCGCCATTCCGATAACTTGACCTGACCTTAAATTCATAAACACAACAGAAAAAAAAGTTGACAAATAAAAGCTTAAGGATTTTTTTTTTAGTTTTGATTTTTGACCCCTTTTTGTTTTGATTTTTTTTTTGTTGGACAAGCAAGTTATCAAACAAATTAACCTCAAGCAATTTTTTCGTTTTGGTTCTTTTTAGGTGATTTTTGGATTTTTGTTTAATTTTCAATTTTTGTTTGCAAACAAGTAATAGCAAAGACTTAGAATGATTAACATGAAATTTTTTTGTTGTTTCAACCTCAAATTAATGGCTTGTTAAGAGAAATATTGTCCACTCAAATAAATGGGTAGGACCCTATGCTCTCACTACGCCGAGCAATCTAAGGTTGTCACTCTTTTCACAATGATAGGTAATAGGTACTCCGGGTTTTGGGATAAAATGGTACAACCAGCCCGATCAGTGAAGAGGGAATCCTTCACATCTGGGGACTTACGGAGGTCTTGATGGAAGCTACCCGGTCCTTCTGAGAGGGAATCCCCGGAGGAGGAGTTGGCAACCACCAAGAAAGGGTGTTTGGGTGTGTGGGGCTTTGGGAGGAGAGAGCCTCCCTTCTCGGATGACCTAAAGGAGTCGAAAGAACCCCAATGCAAACTAAATGCGAGTGAAATGTTTAAGGAATTAAGGAGCAAGCAAGAATAAAATAAAAGCATACAATGATCAATGAGATGTTGTAAAAATCAAGTAAATAAGACAATGATATGAAGTCAAACTAAGATGAAAGAAAGCATTAATTTTACCTAAAGATGCTTAGCAAGTTTACTAGAATGAAACTAGACTTGGAAGGAAATGGGCAAGCATATCTAACAAGGGATGAAAGAAGATGATATCTAAGATGCTAAGGTGAAATAATTTGATAAACAAAGCAAGAAATCAGAAAGTTATGCTTTTGAAAGGATCAACGGAAAGCAAGTAAGCTTGAAGAAAAGTAGATGATACATCAAAGAAACTAGTAAGCAACATAAACAAGTAACAATGGAAATGGAAATGACTCACATGGAAGTGAAAATAAACATGATTTCAAATGGACATTCTTAGGAAAGAAAATAGGATCTCACTACAGCAAAGTCGGTCCCACCGTGGTCGCCAAAAGGTGTAAGCACCCGAAACGGGACATCCGCGGATCTCCCCCTCCCGGCCCCTACGCTTGCTTTGGGGACTTGGTGGGTGGTATGTTAGTGGTTGTGGTCGCCAGGAGCCAAAAGCTCCAAAATATAATAGAATGAAAGGAAATGAAATGGGGAATGAAAGTGACCGTCGTACCTTTGGAAGCAGGGAGATTGTTGGGTTCCGACTTCTCCTCTCTCGGCCGGCCGAAAGAAGAGAGCTTAGTGAGTTCTTCGTCTTCGATCCGGTTGAAGCTCCGCCTCAATCGGATTTACCTAAGAATGTCCATAAGAAAACATAGAAACAAGTGAAAAGATCATTAGTTCTAGTGACAGTGTAGAATCATGCTCAAATTCGAATGTAAACGTGCAAGAGGGAAGGAACTGACCGGATTGGGACTAAATCCCAACCCCTATTTCGAAGGTTTAAACATGCATGAATAATGCGAATGAGTGGCTCAATATATGCTAAATGACATGTTAATGAGGGTTAAAATGAAAGGGGGGAGTAAAAGATCGATCGGAAAGGTAAATAAACTCGAAAAAATGCAAAACGGGGTCTGCCCCTGCTAGTGCCCCATATATGGGGCGCCTGCTGCAGGTGCCCCCTTGATGGGGCGCGTTGACCAAAGTCAAAGCGCCGTATATACGGGGCACCAGGGACTGGCTTCAGCAGATTTTCTTCTCTTCTTCGCGGCGTCGCCCCGGAGTGTAGGAAGACCTCCAAAACGGAAAAAGGACTTCTTCAAGAAGCCAATACTCAAGTGAAGCTAATGGAAGAGTTTTTTGGCACTAGATGTAAGGGAAATGGAGGGTAGAGGCTCTCAAAGTCGGAGAAAAATCATATTTCTGAAGAAGGAAACTGCAGGTTTTTGGTGTTTTTGGGAGAGGGTTTTGGATTGGTTTGAAGGCTTATGGGAGGTGTAGATGGCTTAGAAACATGATGTTGGATAAGCTCTAGGGTGGCACGAAGTTGGAACCTCTTTTTGGTCTCAAATGGGGGTCTATTTATAGCCCAAAAGAGGGCACTTTGGCCATTTTCGAAAAGCAGTGCCATGTGGCATAGCGCCCTGTATATGGGGCGCCAGCATCATGAGATATGTCAGATCGACAAGACAAGTCACTGTGGGGGGTCAAATCAACATGTCACATCGATTAGATTTGAATCCAGGCGCCCTGTTTACAGGGCGCCAGGTGCCCTGTTTATAGGGCGCCAGGTGCCCTATAAACAGGGCGCCTGGTGCCCTATTTATAGGGTGCCTGGTGCCCTATAAGTAGGGCGCCAGGTGCCCTTATACACAGGGCTCCTCCCTCTTTGAAATGTGCCAAAAACCTCAATTTTTCCGGAAAACTCGGTTCTCTTGAAAGGTTACTCAAATATACTTCATGAAAACAAGAATTTAAGCTCTCCAACTAGGCCAAAATTGCGTGTCTACAGACGGCAGAAGGCTCGATTTCTTCATCGGAGATGCCGCAAAGTTGCAATGTTTATGGCGGCATGACATTTATAGATGCTCCGGTGTCAATCAAGCAAGATTTAATCTCTACGCCTCGGATGACTACTGCGACACGCAAGGCATACTTTCTGATCTCTGGCCGTGCCAACTCCTCCTGTGTAAATGTGAGTGCCGGATGTTCACTCCTCGGGGTCAGGACAGTAATGATCTTCTCGGGCGGGAGGTCCTCATTGACCATGACCTGCTGCAGATATTGTTGTAGGATGTCCTGATGGTTCTTTGACCTCTTAATCAGCTCTAGGATTGAAATCCGTGCCGGCATTTTGTCCAGATGCTTCAATAGGTCATATGCCGTGCCGAGCAACGGTTCTTCCACTACCTCCTCTTCTACTTGCTCCTGTGGTTGCATCCCGGCCTGGGGGAAGACCCTTTGGAACATCCTTCCGCTACGAAGCACCGGCGCTAGCATGGTAGAAGGAAATGGTGATGATGGTGATAGTAGGGTTGGTTGGTAGGTTGAGGAGCCCTTGGTAGGTAGGGGTGGTGAGGATCGGATGATGAGGGGTCGGGGATTGGTGGAGGCCGGTATGTTGGGTGATGGTTGGGGTGTTGGTGGTGATGGTCTAATGATGAGGGGTCGCGGAGTGGTGGAGGCCGGTATGTTGGGTGATGGTTGAGGAGTTGGTGGTGATGGTCTAATGATGAGGGGTCGCGGAGTGGTGGCGACTGGTGGGTTGGGTGACGTTTGGGGTGTTGGTGATGGCCTAAGGATTAGACGCCGCGGAGGATTAATGGTGGTTGGTGGGTTAGGTTGGGGTGATGGTTGGGGTGCCGGTTGGGAGGCTGGTGGCGATCTAATGATTAGGCGCCGTGGAGGGTTGATGGTTGTTGGGGGCAGCGGTGTTTGGGGAGTTTGTGGGCTGGGGGAACTCTTGGTATGGAGAGTATGGTGCGGTTTGTAGGTGGGGTTGGTATGGCGGGCATGGAGGTGATTTGATCCTCGACCTGCCAACCCTGGGAATGGTGGGTTGACTCCTCGATGGCGGAGTGGACGAGGCCGAGTCGTTGGTTTGGTGGTGCTGGTGCCGGTGCTTGTATGGGTGCATGTACCGGGAGTGGATCTTGGACTATGCCCAAGCCGGGCTGCTGTTGTGCTTGCTGTCGCCGTGGTTGATTCTGACGTGCCTTCATTGCATGAATATATTCTCCCATCTGTGCCCAGTCAATGTTCCCTTGATCATTAAGGTCATGGATGTAGTCTTTAAACTGGAAACATACATCCACTGTGTGCTCATGATACTGATGATAAGTGCAGTACTTGGTTGTGTCAACATTGGCCGGCCATCCTTCTCTCTCCTTTGGAAGCTCTAGCTGCTGTTCAGCCATCAATGCATTGAAAATATCGGTGAGGGAGAATGGCAGTTGAGGGTAATACTCTCTCTTGGGTCCCCCCCTCCTAGGTCGGTTGGTTGGTGGTTGCACTTGGTTGTAAGCTTGTTGTTGTGGTGGTGGTCGGTTGTAGATATATTGTTGTTGAGGCGCTCGGTTGTAGGCATTTGGTTGCTGGGGCGCTCGGTTGTAGGTGGGTTGCTGTGGTGGTGCTCGGTTGTATGCAAGTTGTTGCTGTGGTTGAGGAGCTGGTTGAGGGGCTAGGCGGTATTGTTGGTTGGGTGGTGGGTTTCGGTATTGGCTCTGACGGTACCCACCCTGGTTACCCATGGCATTGATGCTCTCATTATTTACTACCCCTTCGGTGGTGAGTCCTATAGGTGTAGGCTTTCTAGTGTTACGGGGCTTTGTGTCAAACGGGTTGATCATGGATGCGTCCTTAAAGTGGGCTTGGAGGTAGCGGGCGCTATCACACAACTCACTCATGTTTGTTGGGTGGTGCATGATCAGGAGGTTGCGAAGATTGGGCGTGGTGTTCCCTATGAGCATCCTCACCTGCTCCCCCTCTGAGATGGTATCTACTAGCCTCTCAGCCATTCCCCTCTACCAATCAACAAATCTGGCAAAATCCTCATCTGGCCTCATATTTTCAGCAATTAAGTCAGTTATCGAGCAAGCTGGCCCTACCCGATCCTTGTACCTCTGTAGAAACTTCGCCTTGACAATGTCGAAATCTGTCGCCTCAATGTAATCAAGAGAATAGAACCAGTTTAGGGCGGATCCCTCCAATGACCGACAGAATAAGAAGGCAAGGGCTTTGCGGTCATTTTTCCAGAATACGGAGTCATAGAGAAAGCTCTTTAGATGGTTGAAAGGATTACTAGTCCCATTGTAACGTTGGAAAACTGGTATCTCTGAAGAAGGAAGGTGTAGAACTGGGAAGGATGGGACAGAGATTTTAGGGATGGCTTTAGAATCGAGGCGGTGCCTCATTTCTTCAAAGCACTCATCCATCTGGTTGAGTTTGTTCATTAATGCCTGGGTGAGGCTGGATTCCTGAGCCACGGGAGCAAAATGTTTAGGTGATTGAGTTGGAAGAGGTAGGTTGGAAACAGGAATTGGAATAGAACTAGTTGCACGGTTGAATCAAGCTAGCATGGTTGAAGACATTGGTTGTCCCACCGTGGTCGCCAAAAAGCTGTCGACTCCGAAAATGGGTTCTGGATCGGCACCTCAAGAGAAGGTGAAAGATGGAATAGGGGAAAGGGGAGTGAATTGAAAACACTCGGAAAGCGGTAAAGACTCCTCACCTCGGTCCCACATTCACATTGATCCCCGAACTTTCATCTCATGGTGTCGCTCGAGCACCGGAGATAGTTCGGGTCATGTGGGAGGAGAATGAGGAGAAGAATAACTTAGAACATGAAAGATGTGGTCGCCAGGAGCCGTGGGCTACGCTTTATAGAATAAAAACAAGAGATGAGTTGATTGGACCGTGTACCTTAGCGCGGGAGATCGGGATATGGGTTCAACCTTCTTCTTCTTCGGCCGGCCGATGAAGAAGAGTCTCCAACCAATGCTAACTTGATAAACCTGTGCAACTAGAACAATAAACCAAGTGAAGAAGATGATTAGAACTATGGGAAGTGTAGTAACTGTAGTAAGAAAATGAGAAAGAAGCAATTGGAATTGGACTCACCGGCTTCGGGGTGAGCCTTAACCCCTTTTTGTGTATTTCTGATTATGTAAAAATGATGTAAATAAACTAAAAGATGATTTAAAACAGTAAATAAACTGAGTTAAATGAGTTTAGAAAGCTTATGGAGTGGATCGACTTGAGTTGAAGCCGAGTTGGTTGAAGAAGGTCGGTTCGGGTAGCTTTGCGCCCTTCTGGCGCGACTTTGGTGCAGAGGATGCTACGGACGACCCCGATGTCAGAATCGAGTGCCGTTTGTTGGAGTAGACAGAAAACTTAGAGAGGAAGAGTTACTATGTTTACAATTTCACCGAAATACTCCTGTGAAACTCTTTAAAAATTATGAAACTGGTCGGATGTACAAAACAGAACCTGGATGCGCGCCCTCAGTGCAGAAACTGCCACGAACAAACGGCAAGTCAAAATTGAGTGCCATCTGTTGGAGATGAAATAGGACGAAGAGAGAAACATCTTCTATGTTGAAGACTTTCACAGCAGGAATCCCGGATAATCTGCAAAAATCGATGAAGTTGGTTGATGCAGAACACCCGGATCATGCCTTCTCCTTCACTTCGGGATCGATCTCTCAATGTTGGATCGCCTTTGGATGTCGGGACGGCTTTGGAGAAGAGCTTGGACGACCTCTGGAAGAGCTAGGCATGGGGGATTAACCTTGGGTCATTGAGAATGGCCCTCATTGTATAGGGGAAGGGAGCCGGTGCAAAATTTGGAAACTGGACCGACCGCGCCCCCTCTTTTCAAAGGAGACGAGGGCGCGCAGGGCGCGCCCCCAATTCGGGGGCGTGGTCTGCGCGCCCCCCTGTTTCAAAGGGAGTGGGGGCGCGTTACGCGTCTCACTGCTAAAAATCGATGAAAACTTCCGGAAATTGCTAAAAATTGACTTGACATACGTAACGCGCCCCCGAACCAGGGGTGCGGTACAAATAATCGAAAATCCTCCACGGAAACCTTCCAAAAATCCGGTTTAGAAGGTGCTAATCGGGGTAATTTGTGATTTAAAGAAACTGACCGTGCCCCCACCTTTCAAAGAAACCGTAGGCGCGCAGGGCGCGCCCCCAGTTTGAGGGCGCGCAGGGCGCGCCCCCGGGTTGAGGGCGCGCTCTGTGCGCCCTCCTCTTTCAAAGGGAGCGGGGGTGCAGTACACTCTCTTTCCTGCGCGCGTGTTCCGCGAGCCGTATCTTGCAAACGGGATGTCCGATTCGGCTCCCGTTTGTCGCGTTGGAAAGAGGGCCTTCAACCGCACCTCCTCAAGTCAGTAAACCAGCCGGCATGACTCCTGAGATGTTTGCACGGGGCTTTCTACCAGTTTACCCTCTCGCGGAAAGCCGAAACCCGGGGCGAAGATCCGAAAGAGCACGGTTCCGGTCGATAAATCTCGGGTCAACTCGGAATGACTTAAAATGATGACCGAACAAGTCCAGTACGACCGGAAAACCTGAAATCATCGAAAAATCTGAGACTAACCCGGTAAACGTGAACTGAAACTTGGAAAAGCCGCGAAACCCTAAAATTGACCGAAATGGCCATATGGCCCCGGTTGATGAAAATATTCGGCTAGAATCGACCCGGATGACCTAAAAAGACCCGTTGATGACTGGAAAGGCCTAACATGTGGTCCGTGATAGCCGTATCAGCACAGATCAAAAAAGCCATAACGAAAGCCGTCATCGACCGACGCCTACAGAAATGACTTCTAGGAAACCCTGAATGTTACGGAACTCATGCGGGGTTCCCGAGACCTTCAATTATGAACCATTCAAGGTCGGTCATCGAGCAGGCTTTGTGTTTTTATGGTTCACGCTCGGCTCTCGCTTGGAGGTTTCGGCATAATTTCGGAAATCATTGGTCCATTCTCAACTCACAAGGGGCTCCACCAATGTCCTTAGCTTATGTCCACGAGATAATCCAGATCAGATAACAGTCAGATAAAAGATATTGCCTATGGAATAAGAGTCTGGGGCTCCGAATTAGGCCAATTTGGCGTGTCTACAATGGATGGCTGAACCAACCTCTTCCCCATCTGCCATGCGCACAATCCCCTACAAGATAGGAGGCTGACCGAACATGCTCTCCCTAGGTTGGTGCACACCACCCTCAACAACATCTAGCTCAACCAACTGTGGGTTATTCTTATCACTCTCAACCTTCCCCATGGCTTATCCTAATCCACCCTCAACATCCCATGGCTTATCCTGTCACACCCCGGATTTAAACCTGCACAGCGGAATATAATCCGACAACATAACTGGGAAAATAACCCCTAAATTATATCAACTTGGAAAATAGAAGTCTTAAATCCCAATTCCAATGATTTCTTCTAAAATATCATGCTAATAATACAATCTAATAAGACTTATACCAATCTATGACATAAATATCATCTGATTGCCTTCTCGAGAGTCGATCCATCACACTTCTGCTACGCTACTCTGATTACCTGAAATATTGTTAAAAAGATTTGCAATGAGTACGACAACTCAGTAGACACCCCATCATCTGCCAAATCGGATAGCCAAAAGGCCCTAGATGTTAATTAAAATAGGTACCCAGACCTCCACCAATTATATACAAATATAGATTAGTCAATATATCAAACATTTGACTTAATCCATGCATTTTAAACTACCAACCAACACTTATAGACACACCAACCAGCACCTATAAACACCTTAAAATGACCTGAAATGATTGTATGAACATATGCATAGACACCTACTGTATGCTCCATAAGATGATATACTATAAATGGGACAACCTATGCATACACCGTGCAACACAACATGATAATTGACATAATGAAATACATCACTATACCACCTATATCATATCATGCAATAATGCACCTATCCTCTAGTAAGAACCACACATTTTTCTTATTAGCAAGGAATGCGTCGTCTTGCCACCTCAACCAGCTACCACCAGATCTATCATATATAGCAATACCATATAGCCAAACGAAATCCCATAGTGCACCTAGGCAGTGGTGGCACAGGGACAAACCGCAGTATCCGGGATCGAAGGATGCACCGGACTGTTCTAACCTCCGTTGCCCTGGGGTCACGACTAACTAGTATGGTGTAGCTGTTTTCATTATAGTTTCAATGCATCATGCATCCACCTCAATCATGCCATGCCATGATCACACTTATAAGATAAATGACATACACCATACCATGCTATGACAAATATACCATCAATGCAAATACCATGACTAACCACACCTAAACAATATGTTCATGATGCTAGAACCATAAAATGACAAGAATACATATGAGCTAGTATGATACCACAATAGATATTCAACAAAACATGATATGAATGGACCCAATCAAATCATATCTTTTGGTTTAATGACATAAACATGGCTGAAAATTAAGATAAATGAGCTACATAATTAATATCTAGTTAGTTATCTATCACCCTATGTATACAGTGATATCAATTTGAAAGAATAACCATAGACCAACTAGATATAAGTTATCAAAGAGAGACTAAAATTAGCCAGGAACATGATGATTAACATGCTATAAACAACCTAAAATAACCTTAATACGACCTCCATTATATGTTAAAGAACCAACACCGCTAACCACGACATACAATGCTAATCTCACTAATTAAATCAATAGTAATCACTACAAGTCATGGAAGATTAAATAGAAATTTAAATGATAATAGGCATGTCAAGGGTGCCTACCGGATCGACATTGGAAGAGTTGGGAACTGACGACCGAAAAAGATACTGAACGTCGATGACGCGACGCACAAAACAAACCACCCAAATTAAAGATCCTCCACCTCCAAGGCTGCTGGAAAAGACAGAATGGGGGGGTCAGGCCATCGGATCAAGGGAAAAAAAAGTAAATAATATCCATGATACTATGATGGATAGAATAGATAGGAGAGAGAGAGAGAGAAGGCTACCGCGCTGGAAGGAGGGGAAGGGCCGGGGCGCACGACTGCGCAAGCTGAGGATGACACATGGACAACGCACGGCCAGTGCATGGCGGCAGCGCGGCTGGCCGCCTGGGCGGCTGACGTTGTCGGCGAGGGCGTCTGGCTGCGGGCGCAGGGCGGGGGCGGCATCGCGCGGGGAGGCGCATGGCGGGCGGAGGCAGCATCCGCCACGGCGACGCGGGACGGCGGGCGGACAGCGCGGGCGGGTACAGGCGGTTGCGCGCGGTGGCGATCGGCGACGGCCGCAGGAGCAGCAACTGACCAACCGGAGGGGGGGCCTTCACATGGATGCGCGGCGGCGGCAGTGACCGCATGGGCGGGAGGCGGTTGGCAGAGGCGCGCGCACCGCGAGGAGGTGACGACGCCGGGGCGGTCGATCGCTGAGGGCGGCCGACGAGGAGAGAGAAGGAGAGGGACATGGCTGTGCGGGCAACGTGCATGGGAGACGGCGGCGACGGCTGGTGGAACAACTGCAGAATTAACGTGGCTACAGAAGGCGGGTGGCGTACGCAGGAGGAAAAAGAGAGACAGAGCAAAAAGAAAGAAGGGAGTGAAATATGGAAACGGTGAGAGAAAGAAGGGGAAGGATAAATATAATAATTAATATACATAAAATTTACAGTGAATATTATAATAAATAATACTTAACTTTAAAAATATACCATACGTTACATATCCCCTTCTGCAGATGGCGCCCCTCAGCCCAATAAAAGCCCCCTCAGCTGGCCAAGTTCAAGACAAGCTGATCACCCTGCGGAAGCCCTGCCTCTCGTTCCCCTCACCATCTCTGGTCGAACCAGGCCTTCCTCATCTTTCTTGGACATATTCAACATCAAGTCAGCAAGCTCTCCTACCCATTTTGGGTGTGCCAAGTGAAGAAGAAGAAGAATAAAAAGGCTTCCTCCAGCAGGTGCGCCAGCAGCAAGTGCAACTAGCCAACCTGATTGGTGTGCCAAATTCAGCAAGTGCAGCAAGCTCTCTTCATCCCTTTGCTTCATCCATCAACATCAGCAAGGAGAAGACCCCCTTTTCTTATCCAACAGAAAGAGAATAAGGGTTTGGTGGCACCTTCAGCCCACCATCTTCAACACCACCTGCAGTGTAAGAAAGAAGTAAACACGGTGAGTTGGAGAAGTGTGCTCCGATGTAACCCTTTAATTCTACTATTCCTCTTCTCTTCTCTACCCTCTCTATGGTGGCATACCCTCTGAGTAATGCCCATTCAGCCCCTTTGAGTGCCCTCCACGTTGAACAACATAAAGCCATCCTTTAGCCCTAAGGGTACCCTCCATTTGGCCATCACAAAAACAGCCCCTTGCTGTCCCTTAAAACAGGCCTCTGAACTAGCCCCTTTGTGCACCCTTTTGGCCCTCCATTTCATCCCTAAATATTCAAATATGATGCCTTGTTCGACCCCACTTATGGTCACTTGAACATGCACCTCCTGCCTTCCCCAATCAGGCCCCGAATGGCATCCAAAACAGGCCCCCTTGCTGGCCCAAATTCTGCCCACTTGAGCAGCATCATAACATAAGCCCCCTTTCAGCCCATGTTTGGCCTATCAAAACACATTTTAATCAGGTTCTTGTGTGCCCCTTTGATGGATCTTCAACACAAAACCTGAATGGCAAAAGAAGTCAGCCCATTGGCAGCTCTCAAAACAGCACCAAAACAGGTCCTTCTTGAGCTCTCTACATGGAGGTTTGCACAACCTGCTGTTGCTGCAAGAAAAAACAAAAAAATGGCAAAGGCATACTGGTTATGATACTGGCCATTTTGGCCTTGAAGTGCTACAAACAGGCCATGCTGGCCCTTGAAGAGCAAATCAGGCCGCCAGGGCCCAAGATGTTCAAAACATGCCAACCGGGCCAAGTGGACTTGAAGACCGGTCTTCTCAGGCCATGAGACATGAAGACCAGCCCATTATGCTGATGAATCTGGCCTATTAGACCTTGGACATTTAAAAATCATACTTAACTAAATCTGAAGGAGAAATGCCAAAATTAAATAAGGAGTTAGCACCACCACGTGGGTGCTCCACCTTGGGCCGCTCATCCGGCTTGCACCGGAACGCTGATCCGGACGTAGGCGCAGGGTGGCTCCAGTTGCAGACGATCCTTCCCACTACTTGGAAATTCAAAATACTATACCTTGTAGGAAGGGTAAAAATTCCACACCAATCGGAAAATAAGGCGGCATGTTGCCAAAAATTTTCCGGTCAAGTGGAATTTTTTTTCACCAAGGGAGGGGCTTTGTCACATTTACTCTTTGATAGCATTGAACATGGCATATGAACTGCCACATCTGATATACATTGACATGGAATATTTTGAACATGAATATTTCAAGTGCCGAGTTGATTGCATGTGACTGGGCATCGACACTAGCCCGACAGAATGGATGTGATGCAAACCGAATAAGAGTTAACCAAATCTGAAGTTAACTTAATTAAATCTGAAAATACATTCGAACCAACCTTAAAACACACTTAAAGTATGTCATTAAAGCTTTAACATTCAACCAAAATCATATCTAACACAATTTGGAAGAATTGATTCAATGCACTTAATCCATTGGAATTCATCTTTTTAAATAAGTGAAAACAACATGATTCCTAACCCACTGAAATGAACATATTAAAAACACAACAAATCATCTAGAATCCATCTTAAAACATGTGAAATTAGATCATTAACAATCTAAAGTTCGAGTTTAATCAATTTGAATCAAACTTCGAAACATTTAAAACATACCGAACGCACCTGAATCGGTATTAAAACACCAACCGACATGAGAAAATCACATGTGTCAATTAAACTTAATCAAGTAAAATTGATCAACACATATAAAATATCAAGTTCAAATAAAAATAAAATAAACTTCAACCAATTGAAGTAAAACTAGCCAAACAAATCAAACAAGCTCAAAACAACTAACATTCAAATCCAAGTCAAATTGAAATATGAAATTAACATTTCAAACCACATCAAATTCAATTCATAAATCAACATAAGTCAACTCCAAACCAAATCTAATCAAACTTGTTTGCATCTCATCGGGCCCGAAAGGTCGGGGCCCTTTGTGTTCTTTATACGTTGTGTATGTGCACGCTCTCGTCAACACGGCAGTTAATCAAGGGTGTTCAAGTGTTTGCTCGATGTAAATGAATATTGGATACTCGCACCATCCGATGAAGTGAGGTCAAAAAATATTTTCACATACGTCGAACCTCGGTTCTATACTCTTCTAATATCACCTGGACTATGTATTATTTTTATGGTTTATCACTTACTTTACTAGAAAATTTGGATACGGTATTTCAACATTCAAAAAAAAATATTTTAAACACCTTTTTTTAAAACAAAAGAAAAAGATTCCTGAGGTTCCCATAGGATAATAGTATGGTAATGAATGATACAATGAAATGTTATACCTATTGATCACACAGATCTTGAGAGAGAAATTGTGGCTCATTATCAGTGACAATGTCGCTGGGGATCCCGAATATTACAATGATGTTGTGCTTGATGAAGGAGCAGACTGTTGACGCTTTAATCTCCATGAATGCTTCCGCTTCAGCCCACTTTGTGAAGTACTCCATTGCCGTAAGAATGAATGATTTTGAGCGCATTTCGGAGTTGAGGTCACTCAAGGGGCCAATGATATCAAAAGCCCACATGACGAAAGGCCGTGGGGCATGAATTGGATGAAGGGAAGATGCGGGAGAGTGAATCTTGTCGGCATGGAGTTGACATGAATGACAGTGCTAGACAAAGATGGGACAGTCTTCTTCTAGAGTTGGCCAATAATACCCTTGTTGGTTGATTTTCTTAGCAAGGGCTTGGGCATTCACATGACCACTACAAACTCCAGAATGTGCTTCCTTCAGCACCAACTCATCTTCTTCTTCATCAAGACACCTGAGTAATATTCCACTTAGGCTTCTCTTATAGAGCACTCCTCCTAAGATTGTATACCTCTGGAATACTCTTCTAATTGCCTTCTTTTCCGTAGTGGTTGATCCAGGTGGATATGACTGATCTTGGCAATACATCACAATCTTGTCATACCAAGGTCTCTCACCTTCTTCTAATTCTTCCAACTTAATTAAGGAGATTTCTTCATTATGTTCCAAGTATTCCTTTCTGTTGAACCTCTCCTTAACCTTTAGAAAACGTCTATCCTCAATTACTGGAATTGACCTCTTACAGATGTGGATAGTCCGCACTTGCCTGCCTAGTGGGATAGATAAAGATGAAGCTAGTAAAGCTAAGGCATCGGCGAGGATATTCTGAGAATGGGAGACATAGACAAAAGTGAGTTTGAAGAATAGCTTGATGTAATAGGTGGTGAGCTCTGGTAGGGTTTGAGGTTTGGATGGGAAGTTCGGTATTTGGATAGGACTTGGCGTAGGATCAATTGACTATCACCTATCACCCTCAATTCAGTGGCACCATGAAAATGAGCAGCCTCCAGCCCGGCTAGCAACTTCATACTCTGCTATGTTGTTAGTTGCTGAAAAGTCAAGTAGAAAAGCCTGTGGAATGGTGACACCTCCAGGTGACAGAAGGACAATACCTATCCCTCTACCATGAGAGTTTAGAGCCCCATCAAAATATAATGTCCAAAGATTGGAAGATCGGACTGACATTAGTTCGTCATCCGAGAACTCTGACCGGACTGGATCAAAGACAGGTATGGGATGATGGGCAAGGTGACAGCAATAGAATAGCCCTTGATTATTTTCTGTAGAACATAAGTGATATCAAATTGGGACAAGAAGCTCTGCCATCTCCCTAACCGATCAGTCAAAGCTGTCTTCTTTAACAAAAACTTGATAAGATTAATATGAGTAATGAGCTTAACTTGGTGAGTAAGAAAATATTGCTTGAGTTTATGCACCACCCAAACAAGAGCAGCATAGGTCTTTTCTACCACAGTATACTTCAGCTCACAAGCATCAAACATCTTAGACAAGTAGTATCTCATTCTTTCCCTTCTCCATCAACTTGTGCAAGGACTACCCCAAGAGAGTTCTCAAGAATCGAAATGTAGAGGACCAAGGACTTGTCAGGAATTGGTGGTCTAAGTACAAGGGGACTTGCCAGGTATGTTTTCAACCCATCAAACACCTCCTGGCACTTCGAATCCCATTTAAAATTGGCCCCCACCTTGGTTAACTAATAAAAAGGTTTACACCTTTGGAAATGTTGTGAGATAAATCGGCGGACAAATTGTAGCCTCCCAATCAATCCTCGAAGCTCTTTCATATTCTTCGGGGGAGGCATACTAATGATTGCCTTGGCCTTGTTTGGGTCAATCTCTATACCCCTTTTGCTTACTATGAACCCTAGTAGCTTTCCTGATAAAACTCCAAATGTACACTTCTTAGGGTTCATTTTCAGCTTGTATTCTTTAGCTCATTGCAAAACTTTTCTTAGCACTTCAGAATGATCTTCCCGACTCTTGGACTTGATAACCAAATCATCCACATACACCTCTACAAGGGTGTGCATCATGTCGTGAAAGATAACCATTATAGCCTTCTGATATGTGGCACTATCATTCTTTAACCCAAAGAGCATGATGACATAGCAATATGTTTCCCAAGGTAACGAGGTATTCTCTTGGTCCTCCTCAGCTAACCGGATCTGATTGTACCCAGAATAGCCATCCATGAATGAAAGCATTTCAAATCCAACTATGTTATCGACCAAAACATCGATATGAGGAAAAGGGAAATCATCCTTCGGACACGCTTGGTTCAAGTCCCTAAAATCTATGCAGATCCAAACCTATCTATCCTTCTTTATAACAGGGACTATGTTAGCCACCCATTGCGGATATAGGACGACTTTAATAAATTTTGCTTGGTGCAGTTTGTCGACCTCTTCTTTCATTTTGAGTGCAATATCAGGGTGGTATCACCTGAGCTCTTGTTTAACCGAGGTAGTTCCAGGTTTCAAAGTTAATCTATGTTCAACCAATGAATTATGTAGTCCCGGCATTTCTTCATATGTCCATGTGAACGTGTCCTTGTATTCTTCCAAAACTTTGATCAAACGTTGTTCTTCTGAGGGAGTGAGGTTTGCACTGATGAGGATAATCAAGATCTTCCAAGGTTCCTAAATTCAGCTCCTTGGTTGGTTCATTCCCTGTGCCTGATGGTTCTTCAAATCTTCTAAGTCCATATGCATACGCATCAGCCAAGTCCTTGATTTCAACCTCGGATTCAGGATTCTTTTCTGATACAACCTCATATACTCCCACGGTATGATCTATATTATGCTCATCCTCATATTGGATTTCATCTAGCTAGATGGTATTCTCTAAAAAGTTTAGCAGCCTTGCACACTCTACGTATTTCCGTACTAATTGTTGTAGATACCTATTTGGAACTCGTTTACCTCTGACTTTCCTATTTCTTAACCTAACCTGACCTACTGAAGACAAAGCTGGAAAGGTGGTATTTACAGTGGAGGGATGATCGAATAAATCAATCAATGATTCAGAATAGAAGGATCCCTAATTGGGAGCACCCTCTGGGATGAGTAGAGATGTCTCCTCGATGGAAATGTGAGTTTCAGAGAATACGATTGTAGACATGCCAAATTTGCCTAATTCAGAGCATAAAACTCATGTTCTATAGGATAACATGTGCGATTGATCTTATAATGATGCCGGGTCTTTTTAAGTTGATTTGGAGCTTCATCGAACGAAATCGAATGTTTTCTGAAGTTTTCCGTAAAAAGCCATAATTTCCAAGCGAAAGCCACACGTAAATTGTGTAAACATGGAAATTGGCTGAATGACCAATGCCTAATGATCATGCATTGAAGGTTATGGTCATAATCACACCCTGGACAAGTTTTGTTGCATACCGTGCCTTTCCGGTTTGCCGTCGGAGTCATTTTGACCTATATCGGATCTTCTGTTCACTGCCCTAACTTCCGGACAAAATTCTGAAGTTTTTGAGGGTGTGATGGTGGATCCGATGCAATAGAAAGCTTCTTCGGCCTGTTATCTTTCCAACGCAACAAATGGCGTCGAATTCCGAGTTCGGGAGTGTTCGCAATGGCTTCCGGAAGAAGGACGCGCGAAATCAGTCCCATGCGCCCGGGTTCCTGGTCACATGCGCCCGGGACCCAGGGCACGTGCCCATGCGCCCTACCAGTGAGGCACGTGACCTTGTGCCCTCACTTGAGGGCACATGCGCCCTACCCTTGAGGCACGAGGGACCCAGTTTTTCACTGGGTCTCTACCACAGAACCGCCGATCGGATAAGACCTTTTTTTCTCGGGATTTGTGCCCATGCACCCTCACTGGGGGGCACATGCGCCCCTCAGTGGGGCGCATGGACCCTATTTTTTAGCTCAGATAACGCCGTTCGTTCTCCTATAAATAAACTCTGATTCTGGTCGTTCCAAAGGCATGGGCACGACCCCCCAGGCATCTCAATACGTCCAACCTCCCTCCTGCATTGATTTTGTGATTTTTAGAGAGAGAAAAGTCGGTTCAAGAAAGAGGAAGGTTGTTCTGCAGGTGATCAGCTAGGTCTCTTTTATTCGGCCTCTACAGCAGTGTGTGGACGTCTTCTGCCAGAGCTCTCTTCATCAAAGTTCTTCATCTCCAAGTCTTCTTGAGTTTTCAATCGACGGCGCTTGATTCAGAGGTCGGGGCTGGTCGTGACAAGCGCAGAAGCAAAGTCGCGCCTGGCAGATCTTGGACTGCTGCTCGGCTTTTTCGACAACCCATATTTGGCTATATCTCTCTCTATTCAACTCAGAATCTTGTTGTTCTTTTTTCTATCTCTTTTTTTAGTGATTCTCCATCATCCTATCATTTTTTTACATTTTTTTGCGTTACTTTTACTCTATTAATTCGAAAATAAAAAAGGGGGTTAGAGATAACCCGAATCCGGTCAGTTTCTAGTCAATTGTGTGTTTTATGTTAATCTCTTTACATATACTCCACCTTGTTTAGTTTTAATAGTCTATTTCACTTGTTTATTTGTCTAGTTGCACAGAATATCAAGCACCCACCGCGTTGAGGACTCTTTTCCATCGGCCGGCCGAGGAAGGAGAAGCTTTAACCCACACTCTTCACGCTAAGGTACACACGGTCATCTTTCAATTTAATTTCATAAATCGGAACCCGCGGTTCCTGGCGACCACATTTATCTCTTCTCATACTCCTCCCACATGACCCGAACCGTCTCTTTGGTGATCGAGCGACGCCAAGGGATGAAAGTTCGGGGATCAATGTGAGTGTGGGACCGAGGTGAGATTCGCTTTCCGACGTTTTATTCCTTTTATCATCCCCTCTTGAGGTGACGATCTGGGTTCATGGACTTCCCTGAAAAGGAGAGGACCCCGTCAAATTTCCAGAGTCGACAGCCTTTGTGGCGACCACGGTGGGACAAGCAATGTCTTTAACCGTGGGTGCTTAATGTTTTGTTTGCAACTAGTTCTAGTTCTAGACCGGTTCCCACGTGAGCCTTTCCTTCCTTCCACCTTTCTTAACTTCATGCCATCTCAAAATTTCTGATTTCACCCATATTCCATCAGATCTGAAGTACCAAGTATGCCATTTAATTTTTGTCATTTTACTTAAACTGGTTCTCACGTGAACCACCCTTTTTCTTTTAAACCGGTTCCCACGTGAACCAATCTCTTTCTTTACTTCGGTTCCCATGTGAACCAAACCACTTTTTTTCCAGATCTATCCCAACATGGATCAGATCTTTATTCGCCTTTAATTGGCCCCACGTGGCCCTCTTTTGACCATTCAAACCGGTTCCCACGTGAACCACCCTTTTTACCCAAAACCGGTTCCCGCGTGAACCACCTTTACCTTATACCCCGGTTCCCACGTGAACCAGCTTATTCTTACATCAGTCCCCACGTGGACCACCCTTTTGCTTGGCTATCAGATCTGAACCCTCTTTTTTCCATCACTTTTCACTATCTCCATTTGGCTCACGTAAGAAACAAGTCTAGATTCTAGCTTCTAGTTGCTTGTCTAGTTTCTAATTGCTTGTCTGGTGTTGATTGCTTGTTTATTTAAGCTTATGTTTTGCTCTTTGCTTGCTTTATTACTTGATTGCATTCTCTGCTCCTTCTCTCTACCTCCTTCTTTTACACTTTTTTGAGGCAGGAGCTCACTCTCCCATTTACCCCTCCCATCCAAAACACCCTCTTGGTGGATTCTGACCTCTCTTATGGGATATTCCTTCCTAGTTGACTTGGTTGGCTTTCATCAAGGCCTCCATAATTCTTCATACATGGAGTATTCCTCTTCACGATCGGGTTGGTTGTACCACTCCCAAAACCCGAAGCATCCTACGTTACCTACACGTGGTGAGATTGTGTGAAACCTAGGTCATTGGAGATTGGAGTTAGGATCCTAACCCATTTGTTGAGAGAACAATTCTTAACAAATCCATAAACCTAAGGTTTAATCAAAATCATTGCGTAATCTTGCTTTCAAGTCTTTGCATCACTTGCTTGTCAAACAAAAATTCAATCCTCTAACTTTTTGCAAAATACTAAAAAAACCAAAAAAAAGTTCTTTGTTTGTTTTGTCAACTTGTTTGTTTTACTTTCTCCTTGAAGTTCAATGCAACTAAGGTCTGGAAAACACGTTGGAATGGTGGAACAAGCTGAACATCGAGAGCACGAGATGGGTCATCAGCCAAATTCGTCAGATGGCCGTGTTAATCTATTATTTGAGTCAGAAGCGCAAGAGGTCCCTCAACCATATGCTCCTCGTGATGTCGAACAACTCTTTAAGGAGTTGTCTCTCTATACTGACCCAGAAACCTATGCCCGTATACAATCCATGGTGAAGGGCAAAATGGCCTCAGATCAAGCTGAAGTTAACCAAGTTGCCTCATCTCCTTGTCCTCTAGTTCGACCACCACTCATTCAATCACCTTCTGTTCAACCACTTGTTGTTCAACAATCTGTGATTCAACCATCTATAGTTCAACCATCTATAGTCCAACCATCTATAGTTCAACCATCTGTGGTCCAACCCTCATTTGTTCAGCCATCTTATTTTAACCATATTGCTCCCCCAATCCACCAAGCCATGGGACAATCTTCATGTCATGCTCCTCACTTCCAAAATCATGTCTCTAACCACATACCCCCACTAGTAAACCAAGAACCTACTCTCACCGAGGCAATCATGGATCAGCTCACTCAGATGAATGGACGTTATGAAAAGCTGAGATGTCGCCTGGACTCCAAGTCAGTGCCTGAGATTTCTATTCCTTCTCTGCCAGTCCTACACCTGCCACCTTCTGAGCTACCAGTTTATCGCCGCTACAATGGTACTGGAAACCCTTTTCTCCACCTTAAAGAATTTCTCTATGAATCCTCATTCTGGAAAAATGATCGTAGGGTTCTTGCCTTCTTGTTCCGCCGATCCCTAGAAGGGTCTGCATTGGAATGGTTCTACTCACTCGATTCCTTTGAGGCAGGAGACTTCGATATTGTGAAGACCAAATTCTTGCAAAGATATAGAGACCGGGTGGCACGAGCATGCTCCATTACAGACTTGATTGCTGAGAATATGAAGCCCGAAGAGGACTTTATAAAGTTTGCTGATCGCTGGAGGGGAATGGCAGAAAAACTGATAGATGTGATTTCTGAAGGGGAACAAGTGAAGATGCTTATCGGCAACACTACACCTGCTCTGAGAAATGTATTGATCATACACCGTCCTATCACAATGAATGAACTCTATGACAGTGCCCGATACTTGCAGGCCCACTTCAAGGATGCCACCATGATAAATCCATTTGTTCCTAAACCTAGAAACCTCAGGAAAACCCCCTCTGCACCAGTTGGTCCAACAACCGAGGGAATGGTTAACAACGAAGCAATAAACACTGTGGGGAACCAGGGAGGGAACCGTCAAAACCAGTACAAAAACCTATCACAAAACCTTTACTATTACCCCCCTCAACAACAGGTTAGGCCACCACAACCATGACAACCACAACAACCCCTGCAACCAGTAGCACAACCCCAGTAACCTCGTCAACCTGCCTACAATAGGATACCGCCACCACCCAATCAGGCACCACGAAGGGGAGGTCCTAGGAGAGAGAACTACCAGCAACTCCCTTACTCCTTGACCGACATCTTCAATGTACTCATGGCAGACAAACAGTTGGAATTGCCTAAGGAAAGAGAGGTTTGGCCAGCAAACGCAGATATGTCCCGATACTATGCTTACCACCGGTGCCCTGGTCACACTGTTGAAGTGTGTTTTCAATTCATGGATTACATCCACGATCTGAATGACCAAGGCAGCATTGATTGGGCTCAAATGGGGGAATGCATATAAGCTATGAAGGCTAGGCAGCAGCGGCGGCAGCGTCCACCGGCTCAACCTCAACAACAACCTGGCTTGGGGATTGTCCAGAATCCGCTCCCATTACATGCTCCCGCTCCAGCACCGGCACCAGCACATCCAAACCCAGGAATTGGTCTAGTACACTCCATTGTCCAGGGAGATGCCAGTCGTGCTCAAGGTTGGCAACTAGAAAGCCACAATACAACCATGCCTGTCAACCCAGCTAGGCCTCCTGCTAGGAACCCTCCTAGACAGATAATCCGTGCACCTGCTACTCCACAACAACCACCAAGCTCAATAACCCAACCACTGGCTGCCACTTCTTCTCACCGACCCATCATTAGGCCAGCCCCCTCCTTAACTACACCTTCTTCAACCATTGCTACACACCGGCCCTTGCTCATCCGACCACCACAATCACCACCAAACCTGAACCCCCAGCCTACGAGCTCTACCATTCCAAAACCCCAACCTATCATACCACCAACACCACAACCAATCCCACAACCTACACCTTCATTAAACTCATCAACCATTTCTGCACCCCGGCCTCTTCTTATTAGGCCACCGGTATCACCATCATTTCCACCTCCAAATCCTACCCCTCTACCAACTAACCCCATCATCCCAGAACCATCGATCCCATTACCTATCATACATGCACCTACACCACCTGTTCCACCACAACCCACCCCAGTTAACCCGTCACCTCTACCTGACCGCCAAATAGCCCCGATGCTTCGGAGTGGGAGGATGTTCCAGCGACTCTTTCCCCAAGCTAGTACTCAACCGCAGGATCAAGTGGAGGAGGAACAAGTAGAAGAACCATTGTCGGGCACAGCCTATGATCTGTTAAAGCATTTAGATAAAACACCGGCCCGTATTTCCATACTTGAGTTGATCAAAAGATCAAAGGTGCACCAGGAGATTCTACAGCAGTACTTGCAAAGGGTCATGGTGAATGAAGATCTCCCACCTGAGAAGATCACTATAGTGTTAGCCCCTAGAAGTGAGCACCCAACACTCACTTTCTCTCAGGAAGAATTAGCAGATCCAGAATTTAGGAGATATGTGTTGCATGTGGCAGTTATTATTTGTAATATTGAAGTGAAATCATGTTTGGTTGACACTAGAGCTTCCATCAAAGTTATGCCTCCAGAAACTTTGCAGTTGTGTGGCATTTCTAAGCAAGAAATCAAGCCATCATGTGCCATGGTGACAGCCTACGACAACTCCAAGAAGTCTGCACGTGGGGTGGTCACACTAGAAGTCAAACTTGGACCATGTACGGTCACAACAGATTTTCATGTTCTAGAATTAGATCCAACTTTTTGGGCTATACTTGGGAGGCCATACCTGGAGGCAATAGGAGCTGTGGCTTCAACAAACCACCAATGCATAAAGTTTCCCTTTAAAGAACAGGTGGTCAAGGTGACTAGCATGCCTATAAGAGACGAGCTGAACGATGCTTCTTTACCCCAAGGTCTATCAATACAATCCCAGATCTCAGTGGGAGAATTGCCAGAAGTCAGATGCATGACCGCCTCTCTACCAGACACACTGGGATGGCGGATGATGATGAAATTGGGCTATCAACCTGGAAGAGGTTTAGGCAAGGATCTTCAAGGGATCACTCAGCCAATTGAAACTGTGAAAAGGCCACGCAGGCAGGGGTTGGGATATGAAGAGGGTTCCATCCCAAGGAGGATCTTTCAGCCAGGATATGCCATGGGACTCCACACCTTCTTTATCAAAGGGGAGACCATGATGATGGCTGAAGACGAAAAGAGTTTCATGATGACTGTCAAGAGAAGAAAGGCTCCAGATGAAGAAGAAGAAGACTTGGAAGACCTGTGCTTATCTTTAACTCGTTTGTTCTCAAGTGGAAAAGAGTATCAAGAACAACCCAAGGGCAGACCAATCTTGAATCATCTAGTTAAAATCATCTAGTTAAACATGTTACCCAAGTCAAAACCATTCCACGAGGCCCAAATACAACAATCCCATGCTTGAACCTCATACCTTTATTTCTAGATCTTTTAGATGGGCTTCAGGGCCCACTTACCCACTTTGGGCCCATGTGCCCTCTTCAACCTTCTACTCTTACTGGGCCAGCTTGCCCATTTGCTTCCCTCATCAACTTCAGAACTGAGGGCTTTTCTCAACATGGGCTCACATGCCCATTTATTTCTATGATCGGGTCCACGTACCTGTTTATTTTTTTCATCAATTTTGGACCCATGTGTCCACTTTCTGTTACCATTGGGCCCACGAGCCCCTTTTTCTCTTTTATTCTTAAGTTTTTCTCTTTGATAATTCAGTCATCTTCTAGCAAGCCTCAAGTCACTCAGGCTCATTCTATCTTTTTACTTGAGAATCCCAAAAAAAAAAATGTCTTCTCTGAAACTCACATTTCCATTGAGGAGACATCTCTACTCATCCCAGAGGGTGCACCCAATCATGGATCCCTCTTTTCTGAATCATTAATCGATTTACTCGATCTTCCCTCCACTGTAAATACCACCTTTCCAGCTTTCTCTTCAGTAGGTCAAGTTAGGTTAGGAAATAGGAAAGTCAGAGGTAAGCGAGTTCCAAATAGGTATCTGCAACAATTGGCACAGAAATGCATAGAGTGTGCAAGACTGCCAAACTTTTTGGATAATACCATCCAGCTAGATGAAATCCGATATGAGGATGAGCATAACATAGATCATACTTTGGGAGTATATGAGGTGGTATCAGAGAAGGATCCCGAATCCGAGGATGAAATCGAGGACTTGGCTGATGCATATGCATCTGGACTTAGAAGATTTGAAGAACCATCAGCCACAGGGAATGAACCGACCAAGGAACTGAATTTAGGAACCCTGGAAGATCCTAAGACTATCTTCATTAGTACAAACCTCACTCCCTCAGAAGAACAACGTTTGATCAAAGTTTTGGAAGAATATAAGGACACGTTCGCATGGACATATGAAGATGTGCCGGGATTATATAATTCACTGGTTGAACATAGATTAACTTTGAAACCTGGAACTACCCCTGTTAAACAAAAGCTCAGGAGGTTCCACCCTGATATTGCACTCAAAATGAAAGAAGAGGTCGACAAACTGCATCAAGCAAAATTTATTAAAGTTGTCTTATATCCGCAATGGGTGGCTAACATAGTCCCTGTTATGAAGAAGGATGGACGAATTCGGATTTGTATAGACTTCAGGGACTTGAACCGAGCATGTCCTAAGGATGATTTCCCTTTGCCTCATATCGATGTTTTGGTTGATAACACAACTAGATTTGAAATGCTTTCATTCATGGATGGCTATTCCGGATATAATCAGATCCGGCTAGCTGAGGAGGACTAAGAGAAGACCTCATTCACTACACCTTGGGGAACATATTTCTATGTTGTCATGCCCTTTGAGTTAAAAAATGCTGGTGCTACATATCAGAGGGCTATGATGGCTATCTTTCACGACATGATGCACACCCTTGTAGAGGTGTATGTGGATGATTTGGTTATCAAGTCCAAGAGTCGGGAAGATCATTCTGAAGTGCTAAGGAAAGTTTTGCAACGAGCTAGAGAATACAAGCTAAAAATGAACCCTAAGAAGTGCACATTTGGAGTTTCATCAGGAAAGCTACTTGGGTTCATAGTAAGCAAAAGGGGCATAGAGATCGACCCAAACAAGGCCAAAGCAATTATTGGTATGCCTGCTCCGAAGAATATGAAAGAGCTTCGAGGATTGATTGGGAGGCTACAATTTGTCCGCCGGTTTATCTCACAACATTCCCAAAGGTGTAAACCTTTCTATGAGTTAACCAAGGCGGGGGCTGAGTTTAAATGGGATTTGAAGTGCCAGGAGGCGTTTGATGGGTTGAAAACATACCTGGCAAGTTCCCCTGTACTTAGACCACCAATTTCCGACAAGCCCTTGGTCCTCTACATTTCGGTTCTTGAGAACTCTCTTGGGGCAGTCCTTGCATAAGTTGATGAAGAAGGGAAAGAATGAGCTACTTACTACTTGTCTAAGATGTTTGATGCTTGTGAGTTGAAGTACACTGTGGTAGAAAAGACCTGTGCTACTCTTGTTTGGGTAGTTCATAAACTCAAGCATTATTTCCTTGCTCACCAAGTCAAGCTCATTGCTCGTATCAATCCCATTAAGTTTTTATTAGAGAAGACAGTCTTGACTGATCGGTTAGGGCGATGGCAGAGTTTCTTATCCCAAATTGATATCACTTATGTCCCACAGAAGGCAATCAAGGGTTATGCTACTGCTGAACACCTTGCCCATCATCCCATACCCGTCTTTGACCCAGTCCAGTCGGAGTTCCCGGATGACGAACTAATGTCGGTCCGATCTTCCAATCTTTGGACATTATATTTTGACGGGGCTCTGAACTCACATGGTAGAGGGATAGGTATTATCCTTCTGTCACCTGAAGGTGTCACCATTCCACAGGCTTTTCAGCTTAACTTTCCAGCAACCAACAACATAGCTGAGTATGAAGCCTTGCTGGCTGGGCTGGAGGCCGCTCATTTCCATGGTGCCACCGAACTGAGGGTGATAGGTGATAGTCAATTGATCCTACGCCAGGTCCTATCCAAGTACCGAACTTGTCATCCAAACCTCAAACCCTACCAGGAGCTCACCACCTGCTACATCAAGCTATTCTTCAAACTCACCTTTGTCCATGTCCCCCGTTCTCAGAATATCCTCGCCGATGCCTTAGTTTCACTAGCTTCATCTCTATCTGTCCCGCTAGGCAGGCAAGTGCGAACTATCCACATTTGTAAGAGGACAATTCCAACAATTGTGGATGGACATTTTCTGAAGGTTAAGGAAAGATTCAACAGAAAAGAATACTTGGAACATAAAGAAGAAATCTCCTTGATTGAGTTGGAAGAATTAGAAGAAGGTGAGAGACCTTGGTATGACGAGATTGCGAGGTATTGCCAAGATCAGTCATATCCACCTGGATCAACCACCAAGGAAAAGAAGGCAATCAGAAGAGTATCCCAGAGGTATACAATCCTAGGAGGAGTGCTCTATAAGAGAAGCCTAAGTGGAATCTTACTCAGGTGTCTTGATGAAGAATAAGCTGAGTTGGTGCTGAAGGAAGCACATTCTGGAGTTTGTGGTGGTCATGTGAATGCCCAAGCCCTTGCTAAGAAAATCAACCAACAAGGGTATTATTGGCCAACTCTAAAAGAAGACTGCTCCATCTTTGTCCGACATTGTCATTCATGTCAACTCCATGCCGACAAGATTCACTCTCCCGCATCTTCCCTTCATCCAATTCATGCCCCATGGCCTTTCGTCATGTGGGCTTTTGATATCATTGGCCCCTTGAGTGACCTCAACTCCGAAATGCGCTCAAAATCATTCATTCTGACGGCAACGGAGTACTTCACAAAGTGGACTGAAGCGGAAGCATTCGTGGAGATTAAAGCGTCAACAGTCTGCTCCTTCATCAAGCGCAACATCCTGGCAAGGTTCGGGATCCCCAGCGACATCATCACATATAATGGGCCACAATTTCTTTCTCAAGATCTGCTCGATCTTTGCAACAGGTATCGCATTTCATTGCATCATTCATCACCATACTATCCTCAAGGCAATGGTCAAGCAGAAGCCACCAACAAAACCTTAATCAAAATCATCAAGAAATCTTGTAAGTCTAGCAAGTTTGCCGATTGGCCTGATAAGCTTGTAGATGCTCTATGGGCTTATCGTACTTCTGTAAGGACTCCCACTGGACAAACCCCGTATGCTTAGGCATATGGGATGGAAGCAGTGGTCCCTTACGAAGTATTACTTTCATCTCTCCGAGTTCAGCTCGACAGGGATATTCCTGTTGATGAGAGAAGAGAATCTCTCCTTGCACAGCTTGAACTCTTGGATGAAAGAAGGCTAGCCGCCGCTGAGCATGCCCGAACATATCAGAATAGACTCAAAAGGTTTTATCAAAAGAGGATGGTCGAGAGAAAATTCGAGATCGGTGAGATGATAGTCAAACGCATATTCGTTAAGCCAGGGGGTCCCCGCTCCAAGTTGCAACCTAACTGGGAAGGGCCTTTTGTAATCACTGAAAAGTATCCAGGTAATGCATATGAATTGACTAATACAGATGGAGAAAAATTGAATCATCCTTGGAATGGAGTTTGCCTCAAAAAGTACTTTCCATAAAAATGGAGAAACCACTGGTATAATCTCAAGTCATCGATCCTAGGTTGTTCGTGAGAAGTCAAGGGTAGGTACCATCGTACACACACAACACTTCCCGATCCTAGAATCCAGACAACCCGACACTTGCGAAAGGCAAGGCAGAAATCTAGAAATGGAAGGAGTGCCCTTACCCTATTCTCTTCTACTCGATCCAAGATAGGGAGAGAAGATTAGAGAGGGGTAGTATCGAAAACACTCCCACCCTAGTAGGAGTCCGTCTCAGAGGGTACAAAAGGGTACCAAAAGATGGGCAATGAACCCCTCAGGTTAGAAAAAGAAAAATGATCAACCTGTCTGAATGAGTACCCAGAATGATAGTCAAGGCAAAAGGCACTAAAAGATGGGCAATGTCCCCACGGGTCAAAAACCTGTCCAAATATGTGCCACATAGAAAAGAGCAAAAAAAAGAAAGAAAAACCCAAAGAGGCCGAACCCCAATGGGTAATTTGAGTGAGAGTAGAGAAATCCCTCTCAACATCTTCAAACCCTATCAAGGACTTCCTCTATACTCTTCCTCCTTAAACCCCTTGGGTAGGGTAAACCGACCAAATCCAGGTGGAACCCAAGCCGATCAAAGGAAGAAGGTTAGAAGGATTCTAGGTAGGGAACTTTATTTTTACACGTGGCATCTACCACTTGAGTCTTGACAAACCCCAAAGACCGATGACTTGTCTCAAATACTAGCATTTTCTCCACACAAAAAAAGGAATATTTCAAAAAACCAAAAAAAATTGCATATTTCAAAAACCCAAAAAAATACATATTTCAAAAAAATCCATAAAAACTTTATATTTCAAAAATCCAAAAAATTGCATATTTCAAAAACCCAAAAAAATGCATATTTTAAAAATCCAAAAAAAATTAATATTTCAAAAATCCAAAAAAGAAATTTTGCTCTGTCATGATCATTGCCTTAGTTGCATCCATGCTTATTTGATTGTCATGCATATTTCCATTCCTGTATTGCATATCCATTTTTTTACTTTAATTACCTTGTTAAGAAGGATCTCCCCTTTGACCTAAGTCAAAGTTGACCATAATGGGCCAAGGGATGAGTCATGGTGAAGATCTAATTCCCTTTCTATCAAGTGTTTCAGGCATTTCAATGTAGAAGAGGAGAAGATTCACACCACGGCAGGTATGTTCTCTTAACCCTTACCCCTATTTCATTTAAGTCATTTGTTTTGTTCCACCTTGTTAAGAAGGCTCCTCCCTTTGACTCAAAATCAAGGCATACGATATACAGGCAAAGAGATGAGTAATGATAAAAATTTAATCATTTTCATTAAGTATTTTCAGGAGCTGAAGAAGCAAAAAGAGAAGGGCGATCAGGTACAATTTTTCTGAAAAAAAAAATTTGGCCTCAGGGCGCATGTGCCCTCATCTGGGGGCACATGGCCAGGTGCCCCACCCCAGGGCGCATGGCCAGGTGCCCCTGATCGGGGGAACATGGACAAAAAACTCAAAAAATTCATAAAAATCTTAAAAATTTAGAAATTGTCCATAATGTTAAGAATGACATTTTTGCTAAAGGAACCTCATCAAAAACGTTGTTTTGACATCCAAATTATGATTTTAATAGTAAAAACTTAAATTGTTCATTTCAAGAACAATCTGCTTCATATGACAATTCTGTCTGTTGGGTATTAACCAGAAATGTGCAGGCAACCTTTTTAGTCCTAACAGGTGAATTGGCGAGATCAGTGTTCCCCAAGGAACGTCATGCCAAACTTGCGGAGAAAAGAAAGGAGGCACCACCCAGCTGAACATTCTCATGGTGTTGTATTCCATCAGAAGGCAAGACAAGGATGGACCAGAGATGCTGGTCGATGCACTACGCCTGATGACTTCACTCAAATCCACATTCTCATCAATCTTACATCATCACCATCATTTCATTTTTTCACTTCACATCACCTTTTACCATCTGTCACTTAGCTATGCTAGGTCCATTTTATATGTATTATAAGCATTATTGTTGAAGACCTTGAGAGTGAAGATGGCTGGGCCCGAGGTCCCCTTCAACAAAATCTACGACGGCTTGGTCATTTATTCACACTCACGGATAAGCCAAAATTGAACATTGGAGGGACGATGGTTTCTAATCAGGTGTCTTGACCTCCAATAGACAATCTATATCTTTAACTATTTTCTACATAATTTTCTATGTTTGCACATCCATCTCCTATTTTTCATTCTTATCATTACCAATTTTATCTCTTCATGTTTTATTCCTTTCTTTTTGTTCCACCATGTTTTATTCTTTCTTTTCTTTTATCCCACCGTGTCTTTTATTTTACCCACCGTGTCATATTTGTCATGCCATTGTTTCTTCTTTCCCATCACTCTATGTTAGTCCCACCATTGTCTTTCAATCTCCCTATAGCTTAAGTCTGTTTTGTCATTTTCAGAATACTTTATTTTCTGATAGAGCGTGATTCATGGTTTTCACGATACCCGAGCAATTTTGTTATACTTAAAACAAACCCTTTTAGAATTTGAGATTATTCCACTCAGAATTAAAATGAGTATTTTGGTGAAACTTGAATGAACTTGAGATTCCAAATATGATGGATTGGTATTCTTTTCATTTTAAGATCAACTTCTCTTTTAAAACTTTAGCCCATCACAGTACAAGAATACCGCAAAGTTCGGGTTGCTGGCTGATGATGAACCTACGAATTCGGGGACTCCTCACCACGCTGAGGGTTGGCTACATCCTTTTATCCTTTATCATTTACCTTTTCATCTCTTGTGCCAAGGGCATGTCTTTTACCACTCAATTATATGAGGTTTTGATAGAACATGAAAGTGATCTGGAATACTCAGAGAGATTCATTTTGCTGGATCGGGTAGATAAGCGTGTCTATATCTACACCTTGATGCCACCTTTTCCGTCCATCACCATTCCATTCCGCTACATTCATCTACGCTCACTTGCATTCCATTACAGTTCGCTACGAATCACTCCGCTTCATTACATGCCACTCCCTTACAAAGCCGACATCAAGGTGAGGCAAGCTGTAGACACGCCAAATTCGCCTAATTCAGAGCATAAAACTCATGTTTTATAGGGTAACATGTGTGATTTATCTTATAATGATGCCGGGTCTTTTTAAGTAGATTTGGAGCTTCATCGAACGAAATCGAATGTTTTCCGAAGTTTTCCGCAAAAAGCCATAATTTCCGAGCGAAAGCCACACGTAAATCGTGTAAACACGGAAATTGGCTGAATGACCAATGCCTAATGATCATGCATTGAAGGTTATGGTCATAATCACACCCTGGACAAGTTTTGTTGCATACCGTGCCTCTCTGGTTGGCCGTCGGAGTCATTTTGACCTATATCGGATCTTCTGTTCACTGTCCTAACTTCCGAACAAAATTCTGAAGTTTTTGAGGGTGTGATGGCTGATCCTATGATATAGAAATCTTCTTCAGCCTGTTATCTTTCCAACGCAACAAATGGCGTCGAATTTCGAGTTCGGGAGTGTTCGCAATGGCTTCCGGAAGAAGGACGCACGAAACTAGTCCCATGCGCCTGGGTTCCTGGTCACATGCGCCCGGGACCCAGGGCACGTGCCCATGCACCCTACCAGTGAGGCACGTGACCTTGTACCCTCACTTGAGGGCACATGCGCCCTACCCTTGAGGCACGAGGGACCCAGTTTTTCACCGGGACTCTACCACTGAACCGCCAATCGGATAAGACCATTTTTCTCGGGATTTGTGCCCATGCGCCCTCAGTGGGGCGCATGCACCCTGCACCAGGGTGCATGTGCCCAGGGTTGGGGCGCATGGACCCTATTTTTTAGCCCAGATAACGCCGTTCGTTCTCCTATAAATAAACTCCGATTCTGGTCGTTCCAAAGGCATGGGCACGACCCCCAGGCATCTCAAGATGTCCAACCTCCCTCATGCATTGATTTTGTGATTTTTAGAGAGAAAATTTCGAGTTTTTAGAGAGAGAAAAGTCGGTTCAAGAGAGAGGAAGGCTGTTCTGCAGGTGATCAGCTAGGTCTCTCTTCTTCAGCCTCTACAGCAGTGTGTGGACGTCTGCTGCCAGAGCTCTCTTCATCAAAGTTCTTCATCTCCAAGTCTTCTTGAGTTTTCAATCGACGGCGCTTGATTCCGAGGTCGGGGCTGGTCGTGACAAGCGCAGAAGCAAAGTCGCACCTGGCAGATCTTGGACTGCTGCTCGGCTTTTTCGACAACCCATATTTGGCTATATCTCTCTCTATTCAACTCAGAATCTTGTTGTTCTTTTTTCTATCTCTTTTTTTAGTGATTCTCCATCATCCTATCATTTTTTTACATTTTTTGCGTTACTTTTACTCTATTAATTCGAAAATAAAAAAAGGGGGTTAGAGATAACCCGAATCCGGTCAGTTTCAAGTCAATTGTGTATTTTATGTTAATCTCTTTACATATACTCCACCTTGTTTAGTTTTAATAGTCTATTTCACTTGTTTATTTGTCTAGTTGCACAGAATATCAAGCACCCACTGCATTGAGGACTCTTCTCCATCGGCCGGCCGAGGAAGGAGAAGCTTTAACCCACACTCTTCACGCTAAGGTACACACGGTCATCTTTAAATTTAATTTCATAAATCAGAACCCGCGGTTCCTAGAGACCACATTTATCTCTTCTCATACTCCTCCCACATGACCCGAACCGTCTCTTTGGTGATCGAGCGACGCAAAGGGATGAAAGTTCGGGTATCAATGTGAGTGTGGGACCGAGGTGAGATTCGCTTTCCGACGTTTTATTCCTTTTATCATCCCCTCTTGAGGTGATGATCTGGGTTCACGGACTTCCCTGAAAAAGAGAGGACCACGTCGAATTTTCAGAGTCGACAATGTTTTTTTTGGGGTTTTTTAAGTGAAAAGATAGAATGAGTCGAAATGACTCAAGGCTTGCTAGAATGACAGAATTAACTGAGAGAAAAACTTAATAATAAAAGAGGAAAATGGGCTCGTGGGTCCAACGGTAACAGAAAATGGGCACATGGGCCCAAAACTGACGAAAAAAGTGAACGGGTATGTGGACCCAATTTTGGAAATGGATGGGCATGTAAGCCCATGCAGGAAAGAACCCTTAGTTCTAAAGTTGACGAGGGAAGTAAATGGGCAAGCAGGCCCAGTGAGAATAGAAGGTTGAAGAGGGCCACATGGGCCCAAAGTGGGTTAGTGGGCTCGGAAGCCCATCCAAAAGATCTAGAAACAATGGTACGAGGTTCAAACATGGGATTGTTGTATTTGGGCCTTGTGGAATGGTTTTGACTTGGTTGGTAGCCTGCTTTAAAGGATGATCCAAGATTGGTCTGCCCTTGAGTAGTTCTTGGTGCTCTTCCCCACTTGAGAACAAACGAGTCAAAGATAAGCACAGGTCTTACAAGTCTTCTTTTTCATCTGAAGCCTTCCTTCTCCTGACAGCTGTAATGGAACTCTTGTCATCTTCAGCCATCATCATGGTCTCTCCTTTGATAAAGAATGTATGGAGTCCCATGGCATATCCTAGCTGGAAGATCCTCTTTGGGATGGAATCCTCTTTGTATGCCAACCCTTGCCTACATGGCCTTTTCATAGATTGAATCGGCTGAGTGATCCCTTGAAGATCCTTGTCCAAACCTTTTCCAGGTTGATAGTCCAATTTCATCATCATCTGCCATCCCAGTGTGTCTGGTAAAGAGGCAGTCATGCATCTAACTTCTAGCAGCTCTCGCACTGAGATCTAGGGTTGTATTAATAAACCTAGGGGTGATGTAAAAATAGCATCATTCATCTCATCCCTTATAGGCATGCTAGTCATCTTGACAACTTGTCCTTTAAAGGGGAACTTTATGCACTAGTGGTTTGTTGAAGTCACAACTCCTATTGCTTCCAGATAAAGCCTCCCAAGTATAGCCAGAAAAGTTGGATCCAGTTCCAAGATATGAAAGTTAGTTGTGACCACACATGGTCCAAGTTTAACCTCTAGAGTGACCACCCCACGTGCAGAATTCTTGGAGTTGTCATAGGTTGTCACCATGGCACAAGATGGCTTGATTTCTTGTTCAGAAATGTCGCACAACTGCAAAGTTTCTGGCGGCATAACGTTGATAGAAGCTCCAGTGTCAACCAAACATGATTTCACTTCAATATTATAGATGATAATAGCCACATGTAAGGTGTATCTCCTAACCTCCAGATCTGCTAATTTCTCCTGAGAGAAAGTGAGTGTTAGGTGCTCACTTCTAGGGGCTAACACTGTAGTGATCTTCTCAAGTGGGAGATCTTCATTCACCATGACCCTTTGCAAATATTGTTGTAAAATCTCTTGGTGCACCTTTGATCTTTTAATAAACTCAAGTATAGAGATGCGGGCTGGTGTCTTATCCAAATGTTTCAACAAATCATAGGCTATGCCCGGCAAGGGTTCCTCTACTTGTTCCTCCTCCACTGGATCCTGCGGTTGAGTCCCGGCTTGGGGAAAGAGCCATTGGAACATCCTCCCACTCTGAAGCACCAGGGCTATTTGGCGGTCGGGAAGAGGTGATGGGTTAACTGGGGTTGGCCGTGGTGGAATAGGTGGTGTAGGTGCAGGTATGGTAGGCAATGGGATTGGTGGTTTTGGGATGATTGGGTTTGTGGGTAGAGGGGTAGGATTTGGAGGTGGTAGTGATGGTGATACTGGTGGCTTGATAAGAAGAGGCCGGGGTGCAAGAGTGGTGGTAGGTTGTGGGGTTGGTGGTATGTTAGGTTGGGGTTTTGGAGTGACAGAGCTCATAGGCTGGGGGTTCAGGTTTGGTGGTGATTGTGGTGGTCGGATGAGCAAGGGCCGGTGTGTAGCAATGGTTGAGGTAAGTGTAGTCAAGGAGGGGGTTGGCCTAATGATGAGTCGGCGAGAAGAAGTGGTGGCCAGTGGTTGGGTTATTGAGCTTGGTTGTGGTTGTGGAGTAGAAGGTGCGCGGATTATCTGTCTAGGAGGGTTCCTAGCAGGAGGCCTAGCTGGGTTGACTGGCATGGTTGCATTGTGATTTTCTAGTTGCCAACCTTGAGCACGGTTGGCAACTTCCTAGGCAATGGAGTGTACTAGACCAATTCTTGGGTTCGGATGTGCTGGTGCCGGTGCTGGAGCTGGAACATGTAATGGGAGCGGATTATGAACAATCCCCAAGCCGAGTTGTTGTTGAGGTTGAGCCGGTGGATGCTGTCACTGCTGCTGCCTAGCCTTCATTGCCTGTATGCATTACCCCATTTGAGCCAAATCAATGCTGCCTTGGTCATTCAGATCTTGGATGTAATCCTTGAATTGAAAACACACTTCAACAGTGTGACCAAGATACCGGTGGTAAGCACAGTATCGGGACATATCTGCATTTGTTGGCCAAACATCTCTTCCCTTGGGCAATTCCAACTATTTTTCTGCCATGAGCACATTGAAGATGTCGATCAAGGAGTAAGGGAGTTGTTAGTAATTCTCTATCCTAGCACCTCCCCTTCGTGGTGCCTGATTGGGTGGTGGTGGTGCCCTATTGTAGATAGGTTGACGAGGTTGTTGGGGTTGCGCTACAGGTTGAGGGGGTTGCTGTGGTTGTCGTGGTTGTTGTGGCCTAATCTGTTGTTGAGGGGGGTGGTAAGAAAGGTTCTATGGTGGGTTTCTGAACTGGTTTTGACGGTTCCCTCCCTGGTTCCCCACAATGTTTACAGCTTCATTGTTGACAACTCTCTCAGTTGTAGGCCCAGCTAGTGAAAAGGGGGTCTTCCTGATGTTCCTAGGTTTCGGATCAAATGGATTTATCATGGTGGCATCTTTAAAGTGGGCTTGCAAGTATTGGGCACTGTCATAAAGTTCATTCATGGTGGTAGGATGGTGCATAATCAAAATATTCCTCAAGGCAGGTGTAATGTTGCCAATAAGCATCTTTACTTGTTCCCCTTCGAAAATAACATCTGTCAGTTTCTCTGCCATTCCCCTACAACGATCAGCAAACTTTATGAAGTCCTCCTCGGGCTTCATCTTCTCAGCAATCAATTTTGTAATGAAGCATGATGGTTCCACCCGGTCTCTGTATCTTTGCAAAAATTTGGTCTTGACAATATCAAAGTCTCCTGCCTCAAAGGGGTCGAGTGAGTAGAACCATTCCAATGCAGACCCTTCTAGTGATCGGCGGAACAAGAAAGCAAGAACCCTACAATCATTTTTCCAGAATGAGGATTCATAGAAAAAATCTTTTAGGTGGAGAAAAGGATTGCCAGTACCATTGTAGCGACGATAAACTGGTACTTCAGAAGGTGACAAGTGAAGAACTGGCAAAGAAGGAATAGAGACCTCAGGAGTTGACTTGGAGTCCAAGCGACATCTCAGCTCTTCATAACGTTCATTCTTCTAATGTGAGCTGATTCATGATTTCTTGGGTAAGAGCAGGTTCTTGGTTTACTGGTGAGAGTATGTGGCTGAGGCATGATTCTAGAATTGAAAAGCATGACTTGGCAAATTCTCTGAAGATTGTCCCATGACTTGTTGGGCCAAGGGAGCAACATGGTTAAAATAAGGTGGTTAGATAAATGATAGTTGAACCACAGATGGTTGAACTATAGATGGTTGAAATACAGATGGTTGTGCTGGTGATGGTTGAATCGTAGATTGCTGAACAATAGGTGGTTGAACAAATGATGATTGAATGAGTGGTGGTCGAACCATAGGGCAAGGAGATAAGACAACTTGGTTGGCTTCAGCCTTGTCAGAGGCAATTTTGCCCTTCACCATAGATTGTATATGCGAGTAGATTTCTTGGTCAGTATAAAGAGACAACTCCCTAAAGAGTTGTTCAACATCACAGAGAGTAGATGGTTGAGGAACCTCTTACGTTTCTTACTCAAACAATTGATTAACATGACCGTCTGACAAAATTGGTTGGTGACCTATCACATGCTCTCGACATTCAGCATGTTCCGCCATTCCAACGTGTCTTCCAGACCTTAATTGCATTGTTACCTTTCAACTTCAAGGAGAAAGTAAAACAAACAAGTTGACAACACAAACAAAGAACTTTTTTCTGTTATTTTAGTATCTTGCAAAAATGTTAGAGTTTTGAATTTTTATTTGACAAACAAGTGATGCAACCATGACCTAGGTTTCACACAATCTCACCATGCGTAGGTAACATAGGATGCTTCGGGTTATTTGGGGAGTGGTACAACCAACCCGATCATGAAGAGGAATACTCCACATATGAGGAATTACGGAGGCCTTGATGAAAACCAACCAAGTCAACTAAGAAGGAATATCCCAAAAGAGAGGTCAGAATCCATCAAGAGGGTGTTTTGGATGGGAGGGGTAAATGGAAGAGTGAGCTCCCGCCTCAAAAGAAAAAAGTGTAAAAGAAGGAGGTAGAAATAAAGAGTAGAGAATGCAATCAAGTAATAAACCAAGTAATAATAAAAACATAAATTTAAATGAACAAGTAATCACACAAGGAAAGTAACTAGAAACTAGACAAGCAACTAGAAACTAGAATCTAGACCTTGTTTCACACGAGCCAAATGGAGATAGTGAAAAGTGATGAAAAGAAGAGGGTTCAGATCGGATAGCCAAGCAAAAAGGGTGGTCCATGTGGAGACTGATGTAAGAATAAGCTGGTTCACATGGGAACTAGGGTAGAAAGTGATCGTGGTTCACGTGGGAAACGATTTTGGGTAAAAGGGTGGTTCACGTGGGAACCAATTTAAATGATTGAAAGAAGGCCATGTGGGGCCAATTAAAGGTGAATAAAGATCTTATCTAAGTGGGGAAATATCTAAAGGAAAGTGATTTGGTTCACGTGGGAACCGAAGTAAAGAAAGAGATTGGTTCACGCGGGAACCCGTTTAAAAGGAAAAAAGGTGGTTCGCGCAGGAACCGATTTAAATGGCAACAAGAAATAAAAGAGGGTCATGCGGTGACCAATTTGAGGGTGATAACCTGCAGCAAAGAGGGAAAATATGATTTGAATGACTGAAAATAAATGTCGGTTCACGTGGGAACCGGTTTGTAGAAGAGAGTTAGTTCGCGCGGGAACCGGTTTTAAAGCAAAGGTGGGTTCACGCGAGAACTGGCTAAAATAAAATGACAGAAATTAAATGAGGTACTTGTCACTTCAAATCTCTTGAAAGATATGTGAAATCATAAATTTTAGATGGCATGAAATTTAAGAGAGGTGGAAAGAAGGAAAGGCTCACACGGAACCAGTCTAGAACTAGAACTAGTTGCAAGAAAATACTAAGCACCCACGGTTGAAGACATTGCTTGTCCCACCG
Organism: Cryptocoryne crispatula var. balansae; assembly: GCA_036172225.1. Lineage (NCBI taxonomy): Eukaryota > Viridiplantae > Streptophyta > Magnoliopsida > Alismatales > Araceae > Cryptocoryne > Cryptocoryne crispatula. Next base: position 36,531,765 of record CM069920.1, read on the forward strand.
TGGTCGCCACAAAGTTGTCAACTCTGAAAATGTGATGGGGCCTCTCCTTTTTTAGGGAAGTTCATGAATCCAGATCGTCACCTCAAGAGGGGATGAGAAAGGAAGAAGAAAACACGGAAAGCAACTCTCACCTCGGTCCCACACTCACATTGATCCCCGAACTTTCATCCCTTGGTGTCTCTCGATCACCAAAGAGATGGTTCAGGTCATGTGGGAGGAGGATGAGAAGTAGAAAATTAAGGCATGTGGTCGTCAGGAACCGCGGGTTCCGATTTATGAAATAAGATTGACCGTGTGTACCTTAGCGTGAAGAGTGCGGGTCAAAGCTTCTCCTTCCTCGGCCGGCCTATGAAGAAGAGTCCTCAACATGTGGGTGCTTGATTTCCTATGCAACTAGACAAACAAATATATGAAAAGGACAATTAGAATCAAACAAAGTGGCGTATATGTAAAAAAATGACATAAAACACACAACTAACTAGAAACTGACCGGATTCGAGTTATCTCTAACTCCTCTTTTTTTATTTGTTGGATTAATAAACTAAAAATAATGTAAAAAATGTAAAAAAATAATATGAGAATGGAGAATCACGAAACAAAGAGATAGGAAGAAGAACAGAAAGATTCTGATAAGGATAGAGAGAGATATGGCCAAATCTGGGTTGACGAAAAAGCCGAGCAGCAGTCCAGGATCTGTCAGGGGCAACTTTGCTTCTGCGCTTGTCACGAACAGCCCCAACCTTGGAATCATGTGCTGTCAATTGAAAACTGAAGAAGACTTGGAGAGGAAGAACTTTGATGTTGAGAGCTCGGGCAGCAGACGTCAACACGCTGCTGTAGAAGCCGAAGAATAGAGACTTAATAGATCACCTGCAGACCAGCCTACCTCTCTCTTGAACCGACTCTTCTCTCTCTAAAAACTCAAAATTATCTCTCTAAAAATCACAAAATTTATGCAGGAAAGAGCTTGGACGTCTTGAGATACCTGGGGGCTCGCTCGTGAACCTGCCTCTGGAACGACCGGAATCGGTTTCAATTTATAGGAGAAAAATGTCGCGATCCATCCTCAAAAATAGGGCACCTTGCGCCCTGGTCCTGGGTGCATGCGCCCCGGTGCTGGGTGCATGTGCCCCCACCTGTGGGTGCAACCTATCTTTACTAGAAAAAGGGTATGATCAGATCGAAAATTTCGATTTGATCTAGTTAGAGGTGGAGTCCGGATCAAAAATTGGTTTCGAAATTTAGGACAGTGAACAGAAGATCTGATACTGGTCGGAATGACTCCGACGGCCAATCGGAAAGATATGGCATGAAACAAAACTTGTCCGAAGCATGAATCTACCATAACCTTCAATGCATGATCATTAGGCATTGGTCATTCAGCCAATTTCTGTGTTTACACGATTTACGTGTGGCTTTTGCTCGAAAATTATGACTTTGTGCGGAAAACTTCGGAAAACAACCGATTTTATTCGGCAAAGCTCCAAATCAACATTAAAAGAACCCGGCATCATTATAAGAACAATCACACATATTACTCTATAAAACTATGAGTTTTATGCTCTGAATTAGGCAAATTTGGCGTGTCTCCACCAGCCTCAGCAAAATCTTGTAAGAACTCCAAGCTGGAGAGTAACCCAGAAGAAATAAACATACTAGTAGTTTCTCCCTTCCGAGTCCAAGGAAGGGCAAGAAGGAGCTCCGCCTCCTCAAGTCAAACTGTGCACTTGAAGCTACTGAACACGAATGTGTGAGTGTCAGAATGTCACAACTCAACAAGAACTCCCATCAAGCCGAAATCGAAGGAGTATCCTGAATACTGCTAGCATGAATCAAGAGTCTAGTCAAGCCCCAGTCCTGAAGGGTCACTCTGACCGACAAACTGAGCACATCAAGCAAACCAGTAAGCCAAGAAAAAGAGAAATACTGACAAGGCCCTATAAAGTTTGGGTAATCCTGCACCAAAAGGAGGTAAGGACTTACATTGAAAAGAGGGTAGGAAAGAAAGAGAGAAAACTAAAATCGGCAGTAAACTCACCAAGTTGGCTTTTAGATGTCTCAAGATGCTTGAAATAGCTCTGATCATACCAACACATTGCTTCTTTGAAGGAGGAGCCATCTGGAAGGTTGGGAGGACATTTTGAACGTCCTCCACGAGCTTTATATAAGTTAAAATAGTCCTTGTTTGAGTCAGAATCGGATTCAGCGCGAAATCGGAAACTTTTCAAAATCTGTGACTAGAAGCACCCTCGGCTGAGGGCACGATGGCTGCACCCCTGATCTGAAGGCACGTAGGCTGCACCCTAAGCTAAGAGCACAGTGTCCATGTCCTCAAACTGAGGTCGCACAATCCATGCCCCTGGTCCAAGGGTACGTAAATCGATTTTTGAAGAAATTCCAAAAAATCTGAAAAAAACATGAAAAATTGTAAATGATGTGATGATTCATATGGAATTTGTTTGAGGCTAAATAGACATTATTGTCCTTTTAAAATTAACATTTTTTTAATAAGTGACAGGGGCGCCGGACAAAAGCAGAAGAATGGAAATGGGAAACCCCCATGGCGTGCCGACTAGCATATAAGCTCTGCTAGTTGTATATCTTTATCTAAGCATTAACGTTGAAAACAACGAATGCAAGGAAAACCGATCCGATGTCTATCGACTCCGAAAATTCGATGGGACTCTCCTTTTCAAGAAAGTATGTGAATCCGGATCGTCACCTCAAGAGGGGATGAGAAAGAAATGAAGAAAACATAGAAAGTAACTCTCACCTCGGTCCCACACTCACATTGATCCCCGAACATTCATCCCTTGGCATCACTTGATCACCAAAAAGATGGTTCGGGTCATGTGAGAGGAGGATGAGAAGAAGTAAAATTAGGACATGTGGTCGCTAGGAACCGCGGGTTCTGATTTATGCAATGAAAATGACCGTGTGTACCTTAGCGTTAAAAGTGTAGGTCAAAGCTTCCCCTTCTTCGGCTGGCCGATGAAGAAGAGTCCTCAATGCATGGGTGCTTGATTTCCTGTGCAACTAGACAAACAAATAGATGAAAAGATAATTATAACTAAACAAAGTGGAGTATATGTAAAGAAAATGACATTAAACACAACTGAATAAAATTGACCAGATTTGGGTTATCTCTAACCCCCTTTTTCTTATTTTTTGGATTAACAGACTAAAAATAATTCATAAAATGTAAAAAAAATGATAGGAGTATGGAGAATCATGAAACAAAGAGATAGGAAGAATAACAGAAAGATTCTGATATGAATAGAGAGAGATATGGACAAATCTGGGTTGTCGAAAAAGCCAAGCAGCAGTGCAGGATCTGTCAGGCACGACTTTGCTTCAGCACTTGCCACGGGTAGCCACAACCTTGGAATCATGTGCCACAAATTTCAAACCAAAGAAGACTTGAAGAGGAAGAACTTTGATGTTGAGAGCTCGGGCAGCAGAGGTCCACACGTAGATGTAGAAGTCGAAGAAGAGAGACCTAGCAGATCACCTGCAGACCAGCCTTCCTCTCTCCTGAACTGACTTTTCTCTCTCTAAAAACTCAAAATTCTCTCTCTAAAAATCACAAAATTTATGCATGAGGGAGCTTGGACATCTTGAGATACCTGGGGGGTAGTCAACCATCCTCTAGAACGACTAAAATTGGAGTCTATATATACGAGAAAAACGTTGCGATCCATCCTAAAAAATAGGGGATGCACCCTGGTCCTGACCGCATGCACCCTGGTCCTGGGCGCATGCGCCCCCTGGAGGGGGTAGGGGGTGCATGCTATCCTCCTTACAAAATCGATCCGATCGGGCCGAAAAATTCGATCCGATCCGGTCAGAGGTAGAGTCCTGGTTAAAAACTGGTTACCTCGTGCCCCCGATCGGGGGCACATAGCCTGTGCCTTAGGGGCAGGGCGCATGGCCACGTGCCCTAGGTCCAGGGCACATGTGCCCAGGGACCAAGGTGTATGGGACTATTTCTGCGCGTCTTTTCTTTCGGAAGCCATTGCGGACACTCTCAAACTAGGAATTCAATGCCGTTTGTTGCGTTAGAAAGATAACAGGGCGAAGAAGCTTTCTATAGCAACAAATCATCTATAACACCTTCCAAAACTTCATAAATTTATCTGGAAGTTAGGCCAATGAATAGAAGATCTGATACTAGTCGGAATGACTCCGACGGCCAACCGAAAAGACATGGCATGAAACAAAACTTGTCCGAAGGATGAATCTGACCATAACCTTCAATGCATGATCATTAGGCATTGGTCATTCAGCCAATTTCCGTGTTTACATGATTTATGTGTGGCTTTTGCTTGGAAATTATGGCTTTATACAGAAAACTCTGGAAAACATCCAATTTCATTCGACAAAGCTCCAAATCAAGATTAAAAGACCCAACATCATTAGAAGATCAATCACACATATTACTTTATAAAACATGAGTTTTATGCTCTGAATTAGGCAAATTTGGCATGTCTACAATATCCCCTTTATCAAAATCTACAATGGTTGGGTCATTCCTCGCACTCTTGGATCAGCCAAAGTTGTATAGTGAGGGACGATGGTTCCCAACTAACCTCACAAACAATCTATATCTTCAGCTAATTGTTAAGCAAATCTTGTTTTTGTTTTTTTAAGCCCAGCATGCATCATGTAGCATTAGTCTCATTGCATTTTTCGTTGTCATTGCATACATCCTATCATGATCTTCACCGTGATCTCTGAACCCCACTGGGTATATTCTCCCATCATTTACCCCAATTCAGATCTTTTCAATATATCCCACCGTATTCGTTAGTCCCACCATATCCGTCATCTATCATAATCACCTTATGTCCCTCCATATCTTCCATTTCTATTTCCTGTGGCCTTCTGTAGCACTTTCTTGCTATTTATCCCACCATTATAGTCACTCATCCCACCAAGGGTCTTCATTTTCCTCATAACCCTTACACTACCATTATCCTCATAGATCATTTGCCTTTTGGAATTCAAGATCATTCCATTCTGAATCAAATCATGTATTTTGGATAACTCAAATGGATTAGCGAGTCTAAATATACTCGATTGGTATGCTTTTATTTTACAAAACAAATCTCTTTTTAAACTTTAGCCCATCACAGTACAGGAATATCACAAAGATCAAGTTGATGGCTGATGATAAGTCTACAAACCCGTGTTTCGGGGCCTCCCCACCACGTTGGGGGTTGGCTACCTTTTACCTTACATCTCTCGTGCTCGTGGCACCTGCTTTACCAATCAGATGTATGAAGGTCTAACGTAACATGGCTGTAATCCAAGGAGCTTGAGGAGATACGCCTTGCTGAATTTCGTCGATAGGCGCGTCTATATCTACACTTTGATGCCGCCTTTTCAATTCATCACTATTGCGCTACACTACATTCCATTACGATCCATTTTGCTCTACTAATTTTCTCTACATCTCGCTTTGCTCTACTCCATATCACTCCCTTGCAAAGCCGACATCAAGGTGAGACAAGCTATAAACTTGCCAAATTGGCTTGATTTGGAGCCCTGGACTCTTATTCCACTGGCGATACCCTTTATTTGACCATTATCCAATCCAAGCCACATGAGGAGTTGAACTGAGGACATCGGCGGGTGGACCTGGTGAATTGAGAATAGCCCTAAGACTTCCGTGTCATTCTGCAACGTGTCAATTTCTAGCTGTTGTATGATTGTCTGGATCTTGTCACATCACTCCGATCAGTGTTATGCAGACTTTGGATCATGTCTTTTTGAGGTTTCCAAGTGATTTTTGGATGTTTCAACTGAAATCATGTCTTTTCAGAACATTGCATCGGCTTTTGGCACCGCTGGAGAGGTAAATCAGACATTAAAATATTGTACAAAAATCTCAAGAGAGGTGCCAACTGGTTTACTAAGTTAAGAAGCTGCGTTTGCGAGTCCTCTTTCTTACACAACAAATGGAAGTCGAAACGGATGTCACGTTTATGAATTTCGGCTTCCAAACCATACGCGCGTAGGAGAGAGACGCGAATGCGCCTTCGACCCAAGGGTGGGCATGCGCACCCTTAGGTTGAGGGCACGCTCACATGATGGCGTGTCTAGTTCTGAAATATGATTTGTTGCCTCGATTTCCAACTTTCCAAATTGATTTTGGAATTTTTCCTTTTTCAAAAATACTTATTTTGAACGAGCCCTCAACCCAGGAGCGCGTCCATTTTAGGAAAACCTGGTTTAAAAACTTTCCAAATCAATTCAAGTGAGGGCAAGTCACGCTGAATGCTCCCTCGGGGTGAGGGCACGGTATGTGCACCCTCAGGGTGAGGGTGCACAGCGCACCCTCAACCCGGGGGTGCGTTCGATTTCGTTCTATATTTTGCGCCAGGTCTACTTCCCCTATAAATTAAAGACCATTCTCAATGGCCCAGGGTTACTACGCATGCTCTAGCACATCCAAAGGTCATCTAAGCTCTCTCTAAAGCTCTCTACACGTTCTACTCCATCCCATTGGTGAGAGATCGACCCCAACGTGAGAAAGGATGCCCTACTCATGCTCTTGACATTGATGTTCTTCATTGGTCTCTACAGAATTTTAGGGATGCATGCTGCAAAAGTGGTCAACATAAGAAAGTTTATTATCTGTGTCCTCTTTCATTTACAAGAAACGGTACTCAATTTTGAAATGTTGTTTGCCTGTGGAGATTGCTGCATCAAGGGTGCGCAATCAGGTTCTGTTTTTACATCTGTCCACTTTCAAAAATTCTACAGGTATGCATGGGCATATTCTTGAGAAGTCATAAACATAAGATCTCTTCCTTTCCTAGTTATCTATCCGTAGAAACAAACGGAACTCAATTCCTATGTCAGGGTCAACTGAAGCAGCTTCTTCACCAAAGTCATGCCGACAGGGTACTATACTCACCCGAGTATAGGCCATCCGAACAAGTTTCTTTTGTTCGTTCCGGCTTCGATCCAAGCCATCCCACTCTCTAAGTCTCCCCTACTTCATTTACAGAATTTTTAGGTCATTTTAATTCAGTTTTGCATCATTTTATAATAAAAAATACATAAAAAGTGTTAGGGCTCGCCCTAATCTGGTGAGTTCTAATCCGATTGCTCATTTTCTTATCTTTCTTTTTACAGATTTTACACTTCACCTAGTTCTAATCATCTTCTTTCATTTGTTTTATTGTTTTAGGTTGCATAGATTTATCAAACTAGAAGTGATTGAGGACTCTTCTTCATTGGCCGACTAAAGAAAGAGAAGGTTGAACTCGAGTATTTGTTTCACACGCTGAGGTACACACGGTCATCTTTTCTTAATCTACACTTCATTCAATTCAAAGAGGAGCCCGTGGCTCCTGGAGACCACCTATTTTTATTTATTTATGCATTGAGTTTCTTTTACTCCGTCCTCACTCTCCTCCCATACAACCCGAACTGTCTCTCCGGTGCTCAAGCAACATTGAGAGGTGAAAGTTCGGGGATCAATGTGAGTGTGGGACCGAGGTGAGAGATTTTCGTATTTTACTTCCTATATTTCTCTTCTCCTCTTGAGGTACCGATCCGGATTACGACAAACCCATTTTTGGAGTTGACACTTGTCTTGACCCATTAGTTCTACATAGACACCATAGTCTAAGGGTTTGACATGAAAACTGCTATATAGGTGTCTTGCCTACGAGATATGGAGTTTATCTCTTTTAAAGATAGATGGAATACATGAAAATAGTCTCTTATTCTTTAGTCATAAGGTCTCTAATGTGTACTATGTACATAGCCTGATGTGATTTGTACTCTAAGTGCTATAAGTAGTCATCAGGCAATTGCAAGTGAGAGTCACTGGATAGTTGAGAAGTACATCCTTAAGTACTTGAGTAGTACCAAGAATGCATTTCTAGTGTGACGGAAAAGACTGAAAGTTTTGAGTTAGACTTAAGCTTCTAGTTCCATATGATTGGTAGCTAGATAACTCTATGGTACATGTTTATTTGGAAGATGGTGCAGTGAGCTGGAAAAGTTCCATACTATATACAGTGTAGATTTTATAAATTATAATTGTTACCAACTACTCATGAAGTAGTCTAGATGAAGAAGTTGAGTTTATATTAAGGAGTTGTCTCTAATATCACCAATAATATACCATTATTTTATAAAAATGATGGATCATCACATATGTAGTGAAGCCTTTGTCTCATTAGAAGTTTAAACACTTATGTGAAAATATTAATTGATCAGAGTGGCTGCAGCTTTAGAAGACATGTATAGAGTATCTTGAACCATAAATATTGCAGATCTACTAACTAAGCCCCTGACTCAAAATGTGTTTGAGGGTCACCTTAAGCTGATGGGGATCAAATATGTGGCCTGTGGGTGATTGGCTTTAGGGCAAGTGAGATGTTAATATAAATGTATGCTCTACATGCCAATCATATTTGATATGATTTTATATTTCTTATATTATGATATTCAGTATTAATGACATTTTCTTCATTACTTGCACTATTTAAATACATCTATCATAATAAAGTCTTAGATTGCATAAAATGATGATTGAATCATGATGAGATCATGATAATGAAATCAATCATCTAAAAGCATGTGATCTAAATGTTCCTAGTCGTAGAATCCTTAAGAAGGGACATCAAGAATCTGGTAAGGCTAGTGTGTATGATATATTCTCATATGATGATGATGGCCGATCTCATTGATTATCAGTGTGGGGACACAAAGATACATATATAGGTGCTCATTAGAGGAATGAGTACACTGAATTGACCAGTATAGAATTATTGAACAATATCTTACCGAACTATCGATCAGAGTATTTTATCATCACGGTTGCACAGTTAGATCTTTGACCTAAGTCACCAAAGATGTCTTGTCATGTGTACCATGAACTTTGACTACTGACTTATAGATCACTTAGTATTTTGGTCCTATACAATTAATAGATTGGGTATACAAGAAACTTGGTGGAGTTAATTGAGTGAATAATAGAGAATCGTCCACTCTCAATATGAGAGAGAGAATGTCCTATGAATGGTACTCTAAATTGTTGGCCAAGATAAATAGGATAAGTGGAAAAGATATTTGTAATTAATCCAATTACGAGAATAAAATTCCATAGTGTTGGTATAAATAGGAGTTGATAGTCGATGTCGTACTTCTATTCGTCTAGAATATTAGATGGACGAAGATTTATATCCGTATAGTAACTGATGATGGAAAAGCTCTTTAGCGAGGAGTTCATCCCCGAAGCCGTTTAAGACCATATGATATGGCTTGTACCCTTTATGATTGGTAAGCCATTAAATCTGTTATGAGATAATAGATTTAATTTAAAAAAGTTATTTTTTTAATTAGGCCTCAACCAAATAGACTCTTGGGCCAAATAGGTCACATATATAAGGACTAATTCGTAAGTTTGGGAGCTTGAGTTAATTTAAAGAACAAAGAGAGGTTTTTGTGAAAAACTCCGAGTTCTATAAATAATAGCGATGAGAGCACAAACTCCATCAAACCAAGGGAGCTCCATGCCCCAGCCACCCTCCTTCGTCATCTCCCACCCTAGCAGCCGCCATTGAATGGTGGAGCTTCGCTCGAGATGAGGGGTCAAGACCGATGTGGAGGAGAGCCCAACTTTGGAGGTGGTTCATGTAGATACGACTAGAGGCTGAATGCTTGAGCAGTTTGGAGAGCATAAGAACACTTGATCTTCTCTAATCTATGAGAATTATTTGAATCTAACAAAGTTACGTGTTCAAAATCGTTTCAAATATCGGTTTTGATGATGTTATTCGATTCTACTCGAGACCAAGATATTGATATACAAGGAATCAAAAATCTTCTGCTGCACCAAATGATTGGATCGATTCCTTATAGTGAATAATGGTTGGATCCTATTTGAAGCCCAATGATAAGGCGTGATGATGCTCTAACTTGCTTCTTAAGAGGCTAAAAGATGTTGAAAAGACCATGAACTCAATGAAGAGAATAGAGAATGAATCATTTGGTTATGGATTAGATGCACCCCTAATTGGGGCACATCTATAAGGGCACATCCTTACATAGACCACATCTTCTTAAAGTTTTATTTAATTAAAATAAAATTTCATTAATCTTAAGCATTAAAAATACATAATTAACAGATGCACCATGTCAAGGGGGCATATCCTAGATGTGCCCCTACAAGGTGCATCTAATGGGCCAAGTTGAATGTTTTTCGCACTTCAATTTTGATTCTTACTGATTACATAGATATATTATAAGATATTTTCAATAAATATAGCAGTTTTATCTATGTAATTAAATCAAAACTATTGTGCCTATATGGTAGACATAGATGGTCAAGGGAGCATAGGTGATGAGCCCTTCAAGGTCACAATGACCTATCTTCTTGAGTTTGTTGCCACACCTTGTGGTCCCAATGCTTATTGTCCATATTCTTGTGCACCCTAGTGTGACTAAAAATTTGGGAATGGAAATACCTTGAAGTTTTGAAGATGCTCAAGTAAGTATTCACTTAAAAGAAATTTTGTTTTAAGTTGTCAACGAGGTCTAACCCTATGAATATCTAGTGTAAATCCTAAACCATCAAGAAAACATATTTCATGTATCAGATTTGGATCAAAGCTTTCTGAATCTAACCCATTTACATGTATCTATGAAGGCATGGGTAACTATGAAGTCTTTCTTGGGGATTTTGATGTCATGATAAAATGGGACCCAAAATAAAGTTTTGTTTGTTTTAGTTTATTTGATATCTAATTTATGAATCGGTCAGGGATTAGATATTTAGACCATTTAATAAAGCATCTAACCTCTAATTTAGTTTGAGATTCAATCAAAAGTTAGATGGTTCAGATCGTTTGATAAACCATTTGAACTAATATAAGAATATATCACAAACCTCTTAAAAAATTACTTAATTTTAAATAATTTAATATAGTTTTTATATTTTTAAAGACAAGTAACTAAGATTTTGTGTTCCAGAAGATAAGAGGTAAGAGATGAAATCAGGAGTTCAGATTTTTCAAATTAAGCCAAACCAAATGCCACCTTAGTCTATATGCTTCTTGAGTTCATACTCAAATTGGTTGAAATCCAAATTTCCTTTTCTATGTTTTAAACTTGATAAAACATCATATTCAAGTCTGGCTATTGGATCTTATTGAGATATTTACATCTCTCACTACAGGAAACTAGGTCATTGGCGACGGGTTATTGGCGACGGCTTTAAAAAGCCGTCGCCAATAATGATAAAAGCGACGGCTAAATTAACGCCGTCGCTAATAATTGGTAAATAGCGACGGCTACATATAGCCGTCGCAAATTCTTGGTATTGCGACGGTCGAAGCCGTCGCAATACCCAGAAAATGACCCGTGCGGGTTTTTTCCTGGGAAAAGTGGCGACGGCTTCTTACGCCGTCGCTAATAATATTAGTGGCGACGGCTTAAGCCGTCGCCACTAAGTCAAGGTGACCGTTGAACGGTCGACTTTTGTTGGCGACGGCGGAAGCCGTCGCCAATGTAACTTATCCTGTTATTGGTGACGGCTTCAAAAGCCGTCGCCAATAAGTTTGTCTTTAAAAACCCTCGACGCCCTCCTTTCTTCCCCCCGCCGCTGACTCTCCCCGCTCTCTCTCTCTCTCTCTCTCTCTCGCACGCTCTGCCGCCCGTGCCGGTCGCCGCCGCTTCAGCCGTCGCCGCCGCCGTCGTTGCCGCCGCCGCCAGCTTTTCTGCGTCCTCCCTGCGCCGTAGGGCACCGTGAGGGGAGAGCTACGAGGAAGCCTCCGTGGGTGTCGCCAGCTCCGCCGCCGCCGCCGCCGCCGCCGCCTCCTTTGTGCAGGATTTAAACCCTACTTAGGGTTAATCGAACCTCCTTTGAGGTATACATCTTCAACAAACGAATTTTTGTTTAATTTTTTTCCTATACATCACAAAGCATATATGAATTTATGTTTTCCAAACATCCCTAACAAATTAATAGGTTAGGACTTACTCAAACCAAATATGTAGCACCTTGATCACTTTAATTATTTAGGATATAGAACAAAAGTAGATATGTGCATAGAGTTTCAATTAGATTATCACTAAGTTTAATACTGATTTTGCAAAAAAGTTAGATATTAAAAGGAAAACTAAGAGAAATTTTTTATGGGCTTAATGTGAAAATATAAACTTTTAGTTGTCACTTAATTTAACTTAATGCAACATCCTTAGAACTTAATTTTTTAAAATGATTACATTAAATTACCTAAATGACCTAAATGACCTAAAATGACTTAATTTTTTCTTAGATGTTTACATTACATGACATAAATGACATTAAATGACCTAAATGACCTAAATGACATTAAATGACATAAATGACCTAAAATGACTTAATTTTTTCTTAGTTTTCATGTCTAACTCTTCGTTTGTGATAAAAATATTTAATTGGTATGTCTAAACATTTATTGTTCAACAACAAGTCTAATTTTGATCATTTTATCTCTTTTTCAGGAAACTTCAATCGAGATATACACTTGAGAGAGTTTCTTCTTTCGGTGGAGGTTCGGTTATATATTGATTTCTTTATTAAATTAACATTTCTTCATTGTATTTCAATCTTTTAACAAATTATGATGAATAATTTAGACAAATCATGGATGCATATTTCTAATAGATTAGATTCTAGATATATTCAAGGGATCGAAGAATTTTTAAACTATTCTTTTCATGATTCTAGAATACAATTTAGACATGGACAACATAACGATCTAATACAATGTCCTTGTAAAAAATGTTGTAATACATTTATTTTTGAAAGAAATATTGTCAAAGAACACCTAATATGCAATGGTATATGGTTAAATTATCAAAAATGGATATGCCATGGTGAAATTGAAGTCAATATGATAAATGAGGACATTTCAATTTTAAATGAACCACAAGATAATTATGTAGATGATGAGGTAATGGAAATGTTATAAGATATTCAAAATAATGAATCTTCTATTCGATATAATGAGGAAGAACACAATGAAGCTAATTTTCAATATTCCAAATTATTAAAAGATTCTGAAACACCTCTATATGAAGGTGTTAAAAATGTATCTAAATTAAAATTTATATTAAAGTTGATTCAACATAAGTCCATTAATGGTCTCACTAGAAAATGTATGGATATGATATTATCTTTATTTAAGGAAGTCTTACCTAATGGGGCATGTGTTCCCGATAATTGGTATGAGCTTAAGAAATTAGTTAAGGAATTGGGACTTACTTATGAGAAAATTCATGCATGTAAAAATGATTGTATTCTATTTTGGAAAGAGAATAAAGATAAAAATGTTTGTCCATATTGTAACACCTCCAGATATAAAAATGATCCTAAAAATCAAAATAAAAAGATAGCACAAAAAGTTTTACATTATTTTCCATTAGGAGGTAGGTTGCAGCGTTTATTCGTATCATCCAATACGGCTAAGTGGATGACATGGCACGGTTAGCCACGATCATATCAATTTAGAGGTGAAATGCGTCATCCTGCCGATTCTCCCGCTTGGAAAAGGGTGGATGAACTTTATCCAGAATTTGCGTTAGAGAAACGCAACATTCGGATTGGATTGGCTTCAGATGGCTTTAATCCATTTGGTCAAATGTCTTCAAAATATAGTGTGTTGCTTGTTGTTACAATGGTGTACAACTTACCACCGTGGATGTGTATGAAAGCCACATACACAATGATATCATTATTAATACCCGGTCCGAGAGCTCCCGGAAATGATATTGATGTATTCTTACAACCATTGGTGGAAGAGCTAAAAGAATTGTGGGAGATTGGATTGAAGACTTATGACGCCGAAAAGAAAGAGATTTTCATAATGAAAGTCATACTTTTTAGTACGATAAATGATTTTTCGGGATATGCAAATTTATCTGGATGGAGTACTAAAGGAAAATTGGCGTGTCCTATATGTAACGAAGAAACACATTCCATTCGACTTACCCATAGTCGAAAACAAGGCTACCTTGGTCATCGTCGGTTCTTACCAGTAGCACATCGGTGGAGAAAGAACCAGTATAAGCATCTTTTTGATGGTCGACGATGTGTGAAGGGAGCACCAAAGATACTTACGGGATATGACCTATGGAAGCAACAAAAGGAGATGGACACTATTAGGTTCGGAAAACCGTTTAAGAAAGATTTAGAGAACCTAAGGACAAATTTGTCAAAGAATAAAAATTGGAAGAAGAAGAGTATATTTTTTGAGAAACTCCCATATTAGTCATCTCTTATCATTCGGCACCATTTGGATGTCATGCATATTGAGAAGAATGTGTGCGACAATATATTAGAGATGTTTAACTTATCAGGAATTGACAAGGACAATTTGAACTCACGGAAAGATTTAGTAGATTTAAATATTCGTCCCGAGTTACATCCGTACGAGGGTTCATCAAAGGTTCCACATGCAATTTATAAACTTAGCAACGATCAAAAGTCTAGAATACTTGATTTCATTAAGAATGTTCGAGTGCCGGATGGTTATTCGTCGAATTTTAGTAGATGTGTAGATTTAAGTGTCCGAACAATTAGTGGTTTAAAAAGTCATGATTGTCATGTGATGATGCAAATAATTATTCCTTTGGCATTTCAAGGAAACGTGCCGAAGGATGTACTGAGTCCTATTGTAGAGTTATGCCGGTATTTTAAGATCATCTGCGCTAAGGTTTTGAACAGTAACATTTTGAGAGATTGGGAGACAAAGATTGCAGTAACATTGTGCAAGTTGGAACAAATTTTTCCACCATCATTCTTTGACGTAATGATTCACCTAGTTGTGCATTTGGCTTATGAGGCAAGAATGTCTGGACCAGTTCAATACCGATGGATGTATCCAATTGAAAGATATTTAAAGAGGCTCAAAGATTATGTGGGCAACAAGGCGAGAGTTGAAGGTTCTATTGCCAAGGGCTACTTGGTTGAGGAGTGTACGCAGTTTATTTCAACATATATGCGTGATACGAGTGAATATAGTAGAGATCGGAACTATGACGGTGGTCCATATGAAGTTGATACGGATGAGAGTTCAATATTCAAACCAATTGGTCGCCCTTTGAGATGCAGGCGTGTGCCTAAATTTTTGACGGAAAGAGAACAACAGTTAATACATGCATACGTGTTAAATCAAGTTGATGACATCGATTATTTTCGTCAATCTCATAGTGATGCTCTTGAAAATAGATCAACTACGGAAGTAAACTTCTTCGTGTGGTTCAGAACACACATTCAAGAGTTAAGGAATATAGGTTCTTCTAGATATACCAAGGAGCTGGAGATTTTATCACTCAGTCCGTCGAGATTTGCCTCGTCATTAAACGGTTATATATGTAATGGATTTAGATTTCGAACATTGGAATCCGATTCAACCAAATCAACTCAACTAAGTGGTGTTATTGTAAATGACCATCTTCAATCTGGTTGTGATGGTTATTATGGACGAATATTAGATATAATTGAGATATCGTTCGATTGGAATAGTCGTTTAACACTTTTTGAATGTGAATGGTGGGATGTACATGATAAGGATCGAGGTTTTAAGGTTAACGAATATGGTTTTATATCATTAAACACACAGAGAAGATTAGGAACGGATGAACCGTTTGCACTAGCAAGCCAAGTGGAACAAGTTTTTTATGTAAATGATAACTCTAATAAGGGATGGGTGTTACCAGTACGATCACTACCTTGTAACTATTACAACATTTCCGGAAATGAGAGTGAAGATGAAAACGAACCGTATCAAGAACAACTTATTAACGTACCTATAACATTTGGAGTAATCGACGAAGATGTACAACTTCAAGAAACTCAGCCTATACAAATAGAAAATTAATATAAAGCTCCAAGTTCCATAATCCGAAGCCGGATTGCCCGATCGGAACCCGGAACGGGCCTTGGATTGGGCAATCCGGCCTCAGATTGGCCAAAATATCTAAGTCGCACAATCCGAAGCCGGATTGCCCGATCGGAACCCGGAACGGGCCTCGGATTGGGCAATCCGGCCTCGGATTGGCAAAAAGATCTCTATTTCTCAATCCGAAGCCGGATTGCCCGATCGGAACCCGGAACGGGCCTCGGATCGGGCAATCCGGCCTCGGATTGGCAAAAAGATCTCTATTTCTCAATCCGAAGCCGGATTGCCCGATCGGAACCCGGAACGGGCCTCGGATCGGGCAATCCGGTCTCGGATTGGCAAAAAAATCTCTATTTCTCAATCCGAAGCCGGATTGCCCGATTGGAACCCGGAACGGGCCTCGGATTGGGCAATCCGGCCTCGGATTGGCAAAAAAATCTCTATTTCTCAATCCGAAGCCGGATTGCCCGATCGGAACCCGGAACGGGCCTCGGAACGGGCAATCCGGCCTCGGATTGGCAAAAAGATCTCTATTTCTCAATCCGAAGCCGGATTGCCCGATCGGAACCCGGAACGGGCCTCGGATCGGGCAATCCGGCCTCGGATTGGCAAAAAAATCTCTATTTCTCAATCTGAAGCCGGATTGCCCGATCGGAACCCGGAACGGGCCTCGGATTGGGCAATCCGGCCTCGGATTGGCCAAAATATCAAAGTCCCACAATCCGAAGCCGGATTGCCCGATCGGAACCCGTAACGGGCCTCGGATCGGGCAATCCGGCCTCGGATTGGCAAAAAAATCTCTATTTCTCAATCTGAAGCCGGATTGCCCGATCGGAACCCGGAACGGGCCTCGGATCGGGCAATCCGGCCTCGGATTGGCCAAAATATCAAAGTCCCACAATCCGAAGCCGGATTGCCCGATCGGAACCCGGAACGGGCCTCGGATCGGGCAATCCGGCCTCGGATTGGCAAAAAAATCTCTATTTCTCAATCCGAAGCCGGATTGCCCGATCGGAACCCGGAACGGGCCTCGAATCGGGCAATCCGGCCTCGGATTGGCAAAAAAATCTCTATTTCTCAATCCGAAGCCGGATTGCCCGATCGGAACCCGTAACGGGCCTCGGATCGGGCAATCCGGCCTCGGATTGGCAAAAAAATCTCTATTTCTCAATCCGAAGCCGGATTGCCCGATCGGAACCCGGAACGAGCCTCGGATCGGGCAATCCAGCCTCGGATTGGCAAAAAAATCTCTATTTCTCAATCCGAAGCCTGATTGCCCGATCGAAACCCGGAACGGGCCTCGGATCGGGCAATCCGGCCTCGGATTGGCAAAAAATTCTCCATTTCTCAATCCGAAGCCGGATTGCCCGATCGGAACCCGGAACGGGCCTCGGATTGGGCAATCCGTCCTCGGATTGGGCAATCCGGCTTCGGATTCGCTAAAAATTTTTTATTGCACAATTAGAAGCCGGGATTGCTGCCTAATATTTTTATGTGACAGATGAAGAGAATTTTCAGCAAAAGTCGTAGGACATCTCAGACTTCTACACCATCTGAGGGCGGTGGACCTCGGGGTCAATCTCAGGCATCTAGGGATCGACCTTCCACCTCCAGGGGTGTTGCTTCCGAGCCAGTTAGGGAGGCACCCCATGAGCCTAGTCTATCTCGGACTCGGACTCACCGGGTTCCGACGACGCCTCCTACAGATGGTAGTAGTCCATCTTCCCATGCTTCAGGTAAATATTTAAATAAATGCAAGTAAAAGGTTTTCTTTATAAAATCTTCGTTGTCTAATTGTAATTTTTAATTTATACTTAACTAGCGACATCAGTTAGACGTGGGAGAGGTCCAGCAAAGGCCATCAGTGTGCAAACACTTGGCCCTGATGAGTCCTACAACGTCGTTCTAGTAGGAGGATCCGGCGTTGGATCACATGGACAGGAGTTTACCTCCTACTTAGGAGTTATGAACAGAGTTCATTGCGATTTTTGAGAGCATAATTACATGGCTCTACCGCAGGAGAAAAAGGATGCCATATTCCGTGATTTAGAGGTAACTATTAAGTAGCTTCATCTTATTTAAATTTTAATGAACTTTTTAATCATTTTTATATTAATGCAGCAACATTTTACCTTTGAGCGGAATCCACAATCGGATGCACAGATATTAAGGCATATGGGAGATATGCAAAGAAAACAAAGAAATCATTTGAAAAGAAAGGTAAAATATAATTTAGAATGTAATTTCAAGATAACCAATTTTTTGTTAACAATATTTGTGTACAGTATTTTACAGGACGATCAAATGAGGAAGCTCGTGCCAACATTGCTCCACAAAGGTAATGAGGAACAATGGCATCATATGTGCCATTTATGGAGTCAAGATGAAGCTAGAGTAACTCAAAATTTTATTTCCTCTTATAATTAGATACTATTCTTTTCATTTGCATTTTTTTAATGTTGTTTCATTTGTATATATATATATGTAGGCATTGAGTGAAAAGAATGCCGGTAATAGGCAGCAATTAACAATGCCGTACAGAAGAGGAAGAACAAATATACACCAGTTAGAAAGAGATTTTGTAAGTAGTCAAAACTTAAAATTTCATATTAGTTGATTCTTATTCTATAATAACCTTTGTCTTTTTTTAAATTTTTTGGTAAGGTACGAAAAGAAGGTCGACCTCCAACTCGTCCGGAGGTATTCCAGATGAGTCAAACGCATGAAGAACTCGATGGAGCAGTCATTTGGGATAATGACCAAAGTCGTCTTATGATGGTAATTATTGATTATCATAACTTATTTTTCTTTATAATCCACTATTCATCACGGTTGGATTTTAATTATTTTTCATATTATTTATAGGAAAATATGCAAGGATTGATGAATCCCCCAGCATCTAAATCCTCGGATGCTGGGGTATCGTAGCCTCCACTCACCGCGAAGGAAGCTTTCATATCCGTGTTTGGTAGAGATCGACCAGGACGGATCCGATGTGGTGGGCGAGGTGAAACTCGCCACACTTGGTATGGTGAGTCAAGCGGAGGTGCTTCTTGCTCGACTCAAGAAGTTCGAGAGCTTAGAGATCAGGTGGCGAGGCAAGGAGAAATCAATGAACGTTATGAAGAACAAATAACTTCATTGAAACAACAATTGGACAACCAACAGAAATTATTCCAAGATAATTTCGATCGCCTCAATCTGATCATTGAAGGCTTGACTCAAAGGTTCCCGACTCCTGATGTGCCATCCACATCGGGGCATCCTACGCCTCAACAAACAGAGGACAGAAATGGCGATGACGACGAGGACTACGAGGATGCCGAGGAGAGTGAAGATGATGATGAAGATGAAGATGAAGAAGATGAATGATTAAGATATATTTTTCACTCTCTATGAATGTTATTCATATGTATCAAAACATTTTGTGTATGAATGTGATTTTGAATATGGTATGTGAATATGAATTTAAATTTGGTGAATTTCAATTTTGGTATGTTAATGTGTGTTGTTTCATCCTAATTCGGTGTCCGTTCCGATTTTGAAACGAGCAATCCGGCACCGAAATTATTAATATAAATCAATTTTTGGATTGGTAGATCCGATTTTATATCTTTATAATGTTTCAAGAATGATTGATTTTCCGGATTGGATCGTATAATTGATCCAATCCGGCCAATCAAATTATTTTTTTTTTCAGAAATTTATTATTGGCGACGGCTTACAATATAGCCGTCCCCAATAAAGTTATTGGGGACGGCTAAAGCCGTCCCGAATATAAAAAACAGCCGTCGCAATACCAGAGAAAAAATTTCGGAACCCGCGATGTGGGGTTTCTGCTTACCATTTGCGACGGCTTACGTGGCCGTCGCAAGTAAATTTAGTGGCGACGGCTGGTTAGCCGTCGCCAATAAGCTTATTTGAGATGGCTTAACCCGTCCCAAATAACTTCATCCGCCGTCTAATCCCCTTACCGTTTGCGACGGCTTAAGTCGTCGCGAGTAATGTTATTGGCGACGGCTGTTTAAGCCGTCCCCAATAAATGGTCGTTTTGCTAATAACTTATGCGACGGCTTACAAGCCGTCGCTAGTAATTTTAATAGCGACGGCTTAACAATAGCCGTCGCTAATATTATTGGCGACGGCGTTATTTGCGACGCGTTTGCGACAGCTTTGAAGCCGTCGCTAATATTTATTAGCGACGGCATTTTGTTTTTTTGAGACGGCTTACAGCCGTCCCTAATAACCTGTTTTCTTGTAATGTCTATGTGGAATGAAATTTCTAATAAGATAGGCCAAGCACTTATTCTCCCCTAATCTTCGTCTCGTGGGATGTGTTTAATCAAACTTCTTTTTAGACTAACTCAGATGATATATAATTGTTAATGGGATGTCATTTATAAGAATCAGAATGAGTTTGCTAAGTCTCCAGAAGAAAGAAGATACTGGATGAACCATTTCAGGTCGAATCATCCAAGCTGGACACCAGTACCATTATTAGCACACATCAGTGCCCTCTAGTGTGCGCCCGGCCGCTGGTGGCTGGGGCTGTGGTTTTAGGTGGCCAGCAACAACCATGCAGACGAGTGAAAGGCTGACGACACCGGGCCTCCCCGAGATAAACCCATCAACATTTATGCCCTGTTTGGTAACACTATTTGACATCTCTATCACTATCAATTTTAAAATTGATATTCTTAATAATCACTAAGAAGTGTTTGGTTAATAGTATCAATTTTGAAATTGGTAGTGAAAATAAAACACATTATGTAATACAAGTGTCAACTTGTATCAATTTTAATATTGATAGTCCAATCTGTAAAATTATCAATATCAATATTGATATAGTATCAAATTTGAAACTCTAACCAAACGGGCCATTAAGTAGGTCTGGCCCACTAACAGATTAATCATAATGCCCGTTTGTTACCGAATTATTTTAAGATATATATAATTTATCTCCTAATTTTAGACATAAATTTAATGAACCAGATGTGATAACCCTTAAACAAATAATTTTTTGTCAATAATTTTACATTAAATATTTTTGGAATAAACCATATTTATTGTCAAATTAATCTTGTAACCAGAAACTCGTAAACAAATAAATCTTTTACCAATGACTCTATATTACTTATATTATGAACCTGGTTTATTTGTAAATAAAGATAAAAAATTAAACAAAGTATCGTGTGAACCGGTGGTTCTCTCTTTCGTACCAGAAGGTGGCAGGAAATACTTGACCCGAATAAAAGAAATGGAGAAATGATTATTATATTTATAAGTAAAGCAAATAGATGAGGTCAAAGAGAAAAAGTCAAGAAAATATAGATAGAAACAAATAAATTTGCGGAAATTTCTCGCTTGCGAAGCTTCCCGGAAGCTCACTTCCACCTTCCTCTCCCCCACCGTTCCGCCATTTAATCATCCCCACCTTCGCTCACCTTCCTTCCCAGACGCCCCTCTCTCTCTCTCTCTCTCTCTCTCTCTCTCCTGGTTCTGGAGAGAACAGTACGCTGCAGGGCCATGAAGCTGATCACCACCTTATTCTCGTCTTCCAACAAGAGCGGCGGGAAGAACCAGAGGAAGGCGAACGGCCGGTCTATGCGCCGGTCCGACACGCCATCGTTTGGGTCCAGCGCCTCCTCGAGCTCCAACGACTCCTTCTCCAAGGCCACAGGTGCGCTGCAGACACCGCGATCGGTCATCCTGGGCCGCAACGCCTCCTGCCTCGACGTCGAGTACTGTTCCGCCGCCTCCCCTGCCGTCTCTGTCCCTCAGGCCGTGTCGGATCTCTTCTGCGTCTTCGACCGCAACGGCGACGGCAAGATCACCAAACAGGAGCTGGAGGTCGTGCTGCGGGGCCTGGGGAAGGCCGACCCGCCGACGGAGGAGGAGGTCGCGATGATGCTGGCGGAGGTGGACGGGGATGGGGACGGGTGCATCAGCCTGGAGGACTTCGAGGCTCTGGTTGCGGCGCTGCGGACGGGTCCGGGGGAATCGGATGACGCGGGCGCGGAGGAAGAGGAGCTGAGGGACGCCTTCAGGGTGTTCGACGCCGACGGGGACGGGAGGATCTCGGCGGAGGAGCTGCTGGAGGTGTTCCGGGCTCTGGGGGACGACGGATGCACGGTGGAGGATTGTCGACGCATGATCGGCGGTGTCGACTCACGCGGCGGCGGGTTTGTCTTCTTCGATGACTTCGTCCGCATGATGGCTGGTCTTCGATGCCGATGACCGGCGATTCTCCGGATTCCCGAGCGAGAACTGAGTGGTATCAAAACCGTTGACGTACAGATGGACGGCTTGATCGAGAGCATGGTGAAAGGCAAAACTGAAAACGAAAAAAAAAGAATAATATACTGATTATGTGAATGTAATTCGAACAGACGTTATCTCTTCGCCGTTTCCTGCAACTACCTACCACGGCAAATTTATTTTAAATCGTGAACTACAACCTGTCTATCGTATTTTTTTGTAATTTAATCCCTGCGCTTTCTACGACTCGGGAGCAATTTATAATGCGTTATATATGCGTATATGTACGTATAAAGAACTACAAATATCTTCACCTTTGACTAGTTTATAGTTTCGCTCAAAACATAATTACCTCGCTCTGCCTTAATCAGGTGGAAAATTTAGAATGTCGAGTGGGATGCCAAAAAAATTTTAAGTTTAACAGAGAAAGTTAGAACGAACTCCTTTGAAAGCTCATTTGAAACTTTGTAAACAATTTTAAGAAATAATTGCTATTATTATTTTTATGCAATCCATTCGATATGAATTAGAATTAGAATTCTAACTGTGATTTTCACATCTATAATTTATTAAATTGTAACTTTTGATTCACACAAAGGATGTGTTTTGTTAAGATTGTCAAACAAATTTAACTATTATATACTTATTTTATTAAAAAAATTTATTTAATAACATTAAAAAATGAAAAAAAATAAAAATTAAATTAACTTTATTTTTAAGAGAAATTAAATATTATAAAATTACTTTGAGTGAAACCTTAACAAGTCAATATAGAACCGTTATTTTAGATGTTAATATTAAAATATAAATAAACATATTTAAAAAAAATTAAAATAAACTAACGAAAGTTAAAAGTGATAAAACAACATATATTTAATAATAAACTTCTTAAGATAAATGGTTAGAAATTAGATGTAAATGTTAATGCTATGTAAATAAATTGGAGATTCTAAATTGGAGATTTTAAAATTGAATGAACTTCTTAAGATAAATTATTGCTAAAAATGTACTTGGAGATTCTAAATAACATAGTCCACCTAAAAAGAAGACTTGGTGTGAGAATGAAGAAATGCAAAAAGTGATAAAAAATAAGAGTGATCGGCATAAAACATTGCCCAAGAGTCATATAACTTATGAACAATGCAAGTTAGTGAAAAAAGAAAGCAAAAGGGACTATTAAACAAGTAAGGGATGATACTTTTAAACATGTGTAAAAAACTTGAAACTAAAGAATGCAAAAAAGATAATTATAAATAAAAAAGAATGAGAGAGAAAAGACTCAAGATCTTAACCAAGTCACATGTGTCAAGGATAAAAAAATAAAATATTTTCATTAAAAAATGATGATATTGAAGACAAATAAAAATTTTATTTTGATACTCTTTTTAACACAACTGTACTGAAAATATACACAACATTGAGAATGTAACAATATTTAATTTAAATTATATCAAAATATAAACTAAAAAGAATTTAATTTTAAAGTTAAAGAAATCTTGAAGATGAAGAAAATAAGTAAGACATGTGACCCAAATAACATTCATATTGAAGTGTGAAAAATATTTGAAAAATTTAGGGATAGAATGGTTAACTCAACTTTTTTTAAAAATTCTAATATCGAAAAGAATGTCAAATCTACACTATCTATTAGAAGTGCGACATGCCATTTCATCGACAAGCATCTGACCGTATTCACATCTATTTACATCGTTTTGTTTGCGGATGTTATCTCTCCTGTTTTACCGCCGCCGAAAACGGCAAACACATACCCTTCACGTTACTTCTCAGCTGCCGTGATGCAGATCTAGTTATTCCTGTAGTTCCCGCTTGCTGTGTGCTGCTTGCATTTTAGATTTTTCAGTGCAGCCTACTCTAGGTCCCTTGTGAGCCGCTTACCTACCTCATCGGAGACACCCTCAAAGCGAAAGTTTAGTTCCCTGGGCTTTCGTCTTCCGCGTAATGTCGGAATACGAGTGTCTTCCGCTCTCCTTCCTACACAAGCGTAAAGGCGAAGTCTCCTCTCTGCTGTTGTGATTCAACCATGGCAAGCATCACTCCATGGACTACGACGTGTAGTCTCAGAACGCCTTGATTAAGAGCGCTTTTGATGTTAGCGACAAGTTGCAGATCGAAGCCACTCGCGATTGGAAGATTATGTTGCATACGTAGCCCACGGTATTTATGTGCTTGCATACAATGCCGTAATCTCCATTACTTTTTTTATGTTTTGCTTCATTTGACATTCTAATTTCGTCCTTATGATTTGTTTAGTTGATTATTCAACGTGTTCAATACAAATATTTTTTTTTTGAAAGCACGCCCATTAATGAAAGGCAATTTTAATAATTAGGAAATCAAAATGGGAGGCGTTTATTCTAGATATTACCATTTCCTCTGCATTAATTGCACAAGTTTTTTAGTGTTTGCATTTGTCTGGTTCATTCTTCCCCCAAGTTGGAATTGTATAGAAATTCTTTCATTCTGATCTTTCATTTTTTTAAAATGTGTTATTATTTCTTGCACCCTGTTTGGTAATACTATTAGATGCATCTATCGCTATCAATTTTAAAATTGATATTGATAGAAATCATTACGAGGTGTTTGGTTAATTGTATCAATTTTAAAATTTATAGTGCAAACAAAGCATATTATGTAAAGTGTCCACTTGTATTACCTTTAATATTGATACTTCAACATTTGAAAATATTAATATCAATATTGATATAGTACCAAAAATGAAACTCTAACCAAACAAGGCATTAGGTATTCGAAATAAGCCAAGTTTTCTGAAGTGTGTTTGTTTCAATAATTATTGGATTTTTGAACTGATCTTTCGAGACTTTGAGCTTTCATATTTACTTCACATTTTGGCATTATACGAATTGCATGATTCTCATATCTACCAAATTCTCATAATTCTTTTTCTTTTTCAAAATTTCTAGATCCGGTGACAAATAACAACAAATGCACGAAGCATCACTACTGATTTAGTTGTGACAACTATGAAAATAGATGCTATTTCATAAAAGTATTAGCTAAATTTGTTTGGTATGTGTATCTAGGAACTTCCATTATTTTTGTGTTAATTTTGTGTGGTATGTGTATGTGTATTTAGGAGCGTCCATTATTAACTAATCAGTACTAACTTTGAGTTATTTTGAAATTTTAACCTCTCTCCACTAAATTTCTAATATTTCAGTGTTAATTATATCGACTACTCAAATACTTTTTTTCTACAATAGCAATTCGTATATCCATAAAATAAACATACCGAAAATAGTCCCATAGTCCGAATGGAATGCAAAGTTAGTGCTTTGCATTTGATTTGCATTGTTTTAGGTTTTGTTTGAAATTTGGTATGTTTTGATTAAGATGATGTATTTTATTTTGGGATTTGTTTTAAGTTTGGTTACAGACATAAAATGTTTAAGTTTGAAGTTTAAGTTTTCATTTTGGATTTTTAAGATTAACATTTAGTTTCCATCTTGGATAAGTTTAATTTTGGTTCATTTTTTCTTGTTGTCTTTTGGTTCATTTTGTTATGGGAGTTTAAATTTTGTTAATTTGGTTTGATGTTTTGGGATTTTACATTTAGACTTCGGATCTGAGAATTTTTTTTATTTCGATTTCGGATTTGAATTTTTGATTCGAGTTTGAATTTTTAGATTTAGGAATTTTTAATATGAATTTCAACTTTAAGTGAGAATCTGATTTCAGTCTTTGAATTGCATTAACTTTTGAATTGATTTAACTACATTACATTAATTTTGTTTCATCTTGTCATGATACCCTCTCTTCTCTTCTAAGCAGGAGCTTGATAGCAATGTCACACTGGTGTTCTATGGCACAGGAGAAGCGGCTGAAGACAAAACTCATACCTGGATCACCGATGCCCCGACTTCTCCAAGTTTGCACTGAAACTTTAGATCATCTTTGTTGTCATTCTCGAAGTTGATGATCATCAACAGCTGAGGAGCATAATCAACAGAAAACCAGATGTGCTAGGATGAAAATTTCTTATTCATATAGATGTCAATATTCCTTAATCATTTGTTCTACCATCATTCGTTGGGACATGTTCGGTAACGTTAATAGATATCTCTATCACTATCAATTTTTAAATTGATCTTGATATATAAATCATTACTAGATGTTAGATATCATTATAGGTTGTTTGATTATTAATATAAATTTAAATTTTGTAGTCTTATATTTTTAAAATAACAATATCAAAATTAATATGATATCATTTTTTTACGTTCTAAATGGAATAAGGCATTATGAAAAATGTGATGGGAGGAATAGGCTAATTTGATAAAAGTAGGCAGGGACCAATCGGTTGTTAAATTCTTGGCAAGTTTTAGACATTTTGTGAAGGGAAAGACGGAGTTCATTGCTTGGTTTGATTTATTGTGAGTTATAATTTTCTTTCGAATAAAAATTGGCCAAATTCACCTGTCGAATTAAACCATATTAAATAACCAAACAAATCACTTTATGTTAAATATTTTTTGTATAACAAATATAAATATCAGTAATCTACTAATTAAATGTATTTAGTTTATTAGTTTAACCTGATTTCAAGCAATATGAATCAAATTAAATTGATAGTTGGTCTAAACCAACTTAACTTTTTTGTTGAGGTTTTCTAAGTTTAACTCACTTTAAACTTTTTTACCTTTTTTTGAATTCTCATATTTCCAATTGTGATATTTCCTTCAATGTTAACAATTTTAAAATTTCTACATTTTCTTCAAAGTTTTTTGAACTTCTCTGAGTTTTTTTTTTCGTTTTGATTTTCTAACTAGCATCACTTTTTAGATATTTGTGACTTTAGAAAATTCTCAATTTTTTGGATTATTTGACAACTGAGGAAAAAGTTTTGTATCAAAAGCATGAGTGGCTTTTTTGTTACTCCATATTCAATTGACATGATATTTTCATCCTACCTATTTTGGATTGATCAATGGTAATTGATGTTATAATATTTATTTTTTACTAGGTTGTGGTGGATGTCTTCATTCTCCGCATCTTATTTTACTTTTAAAATTACTTTCATTTTCATTTGAAATGTATAAGTCTAGAAATATAAAAATATATCATAACCAACTAGAATCAATCATTGTTTACATTGATTGCAGACAAGTATGTATGTATGTATGTATGTATGTATGATGATGATGATGATGATGATGATGATGATGATGATGATGATGATGATGATAATAATAATAATAATAATAATAATAATAATATAAAAGGAGTGTTGTTTATAATATTGTAAATAATTCTTATAAATTAAAGTTGTTAAATTCATATAAATATCGCTCAAATCAATATTGATTTGGTTACTAATTTATGTGTATATTTGAAAAGTAAATTATAACATTTATAATTTTACTATTTTTTATAATGTACTTATCTATCATAAGAATTTATCTCAACTATTCGAATACGTGCGAAGCACGTGATTTGACTAGTATATAGAGAAAAGCAACTTTATACCTATTTTTATCAAAAAAAATGAGATATATAAGATTGTGCAATCATAAAGGTATCTAACTCATGAGTCAAATTATGAAATTATGGGAAAGACTTATTGAGCGGTAATCACGAAAGTGTACAAATATTTCTGCTAACCACTTTAGATTTTTGCCTGGTCAATATACAATTATTGCCATTTTTCTTATTAGAAGTTGGATAGAGAATTATCGAGATATGAAGAGAGGTTTTGTCGTGGATATTGG
Source organism: Cryptocoryne crispatula var. balansae (assembly GCA_036172225.1). Classification (NCBI taxonomy): domain Eukaryota; kingdom Viridiplantae; phylum Streptophyta; class Magnoliopsida; order Alismatales; family Araceae; genus Cryptocoryne; species Cryptocoryne crispatula. The sequence continues at coordinate 36,559,678 of CM069920.1, forward strand.
AATAAAAGATGGTGCTTGTTAAGTATATACAAATGATAAAAGATATGTATGATGAAATAATCACTAGCATATATACAATCAGAGGATAAACAAAAAAATTTCATTTCAATTGACTTACTTCAAGGGGATTCAACAAGTCCTTATTTTTTGCATTAGTTATAGATGAATTAATAAAAACTATACAGATGATATCCCTTGACATATTATATTTACGGACGATATTGTATTGAAAAATGAGACACAAGAAGGATTCAATGTGAAGTTAGAATTGTGAGAAAATATTTTAGAAACTAAAGATTTTGAACTAAAATAGAATATATATGCTTTGTAAATTTAATAAACATTAAAGATAAGTCGATGATGGTGTTATTTTGGATGAGATAATATTATCTAAAAGAACATAATTCAAATATTTTGGATCAAGTATTGAAAAGGATGGAGAATATGATGAAGATAATAATCACTGAATTAAAGTAGGCTGGATGATTATTCTATGTGATCATAAAATTAAAGAAAAATTCTATTAACTCAAAATCAACTTGAGTAAAGAAAGATAATTCATGTGGTGGATTCCAATTAACTTGGGACTAAGCTCAAGTTAAGTTGAGCTGAGTTGATCAAAAAATTCAGAACTTAAAAAATAAAAGGTTAAATTTTTTTTTTCAAGATCCTATCATTCGAGCTAAATCAACTAAAGTCACTTAAAAATTTTAATTTTTTTTTAAATTTTTCAATAGACATGTGTTTCCAATGTATGCCAATCAACCATTGCGACAACGGCTCTTCCGCCGCCGCCGCCGCCGTCTACGACCGCGCAGTAACACTGCCAGCCAGCCTTTTGCCTGCACATGGGTTGCTCTTTGGGCTCGAAGTGATGTATGCTCGGCTGGAGAAGACTTCTGCCCGACGAATGGCCGCATCGAAGAGACTTCCATGAGCTTTCATACGCGCACATATGTCATCTTCCTCCTGCTTGTGGGCGGTACCCCTTCCAAGTTCCAGTGGCCAAAGCTTTTAGTGCACATCGGAGAAGAGAGCCTCATCAAGGCAAGGAAGAGCATGTTAAAAGCGTCTGCAGTACAAACATTCACGTTTACCAGCTGAGTCGATGTGTGCTTGGGGCTAGATCAACTGTCTGTCTAGCTGAAGGCGTCTGAGTGCAGTCCCTGAACGAAGTTGTTACATAATTAGTTACATACGTACATGGGTTAATTCTTAAGTGAGGATAAGAATTCGGTGGTTATTATAAATACACTTATAAATGGATCAGATTTTGCATGACCCAAATCCAAATTCAATAAGTGAAGAATCCAACCTGACCTTTGTCCTCAGCCTCAATGTACACTGGACATTAAATACTCATCGGGTTCGGATTAACCCAAAATGCCCGAATATATGCCCCCTCACAGCCCTGCCACTTGCCCCAACACAAGCTCTGTAGGTGCCAAAGAGATGCGCAGGCATGGGGACGCCAGAGTCGCCGCCCACCCCCTCCTCCTCAGCCTCCTCCTCATGTCCACCGTGATCCTCTCTGCCCGCATGCCGATGCCAAGACGTCCCCCAGCGACGCACGGGCTCGGTGCCAAGGCGGCCCTAGATGGCTTCCCTTCCGGCTTGCCCCAACACAAGCTCTGCAGGTGCAAGAGAGATGCACAGGCATGGGGTGCCAGAGTCTCCGCCCACCCCATCCTCCTCCGCCTCCTCCTCATGTCTGCCGCGGTCCTCTCTGCCCCACCCGCCGATGACAAGACGTCCCCCGGAGATGCACAGGCCCTGTGCTAAGGCGGCCCTAGATGGCTTCCCTTCTGGTGGGATCTTGTGTCGACTCCTAAAACTTCTCCGTCACCGATCCCTATGACTTCCTCTCCTCCAACTCCTTCTTCACCTGCGGCTTTCGCTGCAACACCAGCGATGCCGCCAGCCACTGCCGCGTCAGGGATATCTCCCTCAATGCTGTTGGCTACTCCGGTTCTCTCTCCCGCTCTGTCTGATGCCTTCCCTACCTTCGGATCTTGGACGCCTCTGAGAACTATCTTTCTGGCACTATCCCCATGTAAGGAATCGTCCATAAAAGTTTGGTGTAGCGGAAGCGACGATTCCTATGGGTTCCTTTAGAATCCGTCTCAATCAGAACCGAACGTCGAAAATCGAAAACCGATCAAATCGGGTTCGAATATACCTGATAGGGATTCATATAATCCCATGGAGAGGAAGGAGATGAGCTTCTTAAGCTCTACAAACCGTTCAAGCGTCCGGTCTCCAGCAGTATCCACAAGAACTTCATCCACAGCAGGTTCTCCCTTCGCGCCGGCCTCGAGAACTCTTCCCGAACGGAGCTCCATCGACCATGGACACCTTCTTGAGAGAGGAGGAGGTAGGGAGGAGGCTTGGGACATGGTTTTCACCCTCGTCTTGATGGGGTTTGGCTGAAACCATTAGTATTTATAGAGAATTATGAAATTTTTCATAAAAACCCAAAATCTCTACAAATTACGCCCTTGCCCCTACACTTGTGGATAGGTCCTTTTGTGTGTGACCCACTAGGCCCAATAACCTATTTGGTTGTGGCCTAAATAAAATAGAACAATTCTATTTAATTCTAATTAAATCCGTTATCCGATAACAGATTAATCGGCCTACCGATCATGAAGGGTACAAGCCACATCCCATGATCCCAAATGGCTATGGGGATAATCTCATCTCCATTGAGCCTTTCCAACATCAGTTACCACATGGATATAAACCCTCATCCATCCAATGTCCCGGTCGGAAAGGAGTACGACATCGACTGTCAACTCCTTAGTGTACCGACTCTATAGGATCATGTACTCGGAATTGGATCAATTGGAAAAGTCCTTTTCCAATTATCCTATCTACCTTGGCCTGGGATTTAGAGTACTATCCCATAGGACATTCACTCTCACTTACCGAGAGTGGACGATCCCTTGTTGTCCGCTCAATTGCCTCCATCAGATTTTCCTTGTACCCGATCCATCGCTATATAGGACCATCTAAATTGTGATCCATAAGTCAATGGTCAAAGCACAAGTTCCACCCAACAAGGCATCTTTGGCGACTCAGGTCAAAGGTCCAACCATGCAACCGTGATGATAGAAAACCCTGATATACAGTTCGGTAAGAGACCATTCAGGGTTTCTAATTCGGTCAGTTCAGTGAACTCATTCAACTAATGGGCACCTGTATGTGTATCTCAGTGTCTCCACACTAATGACCAATGAGATCGGTCGTCCTCATCACATGAGAAGACATCACATACACTAGTCTATCCGTATCCTTGATGTCCCGTCTCAAGTATCCTATGACTAGGAACATTTAGATCAAATACCTCTAGATGATCAATCTCATTATCATGATCTCATCATGATTTAATCATCATTGTATTTGATCAAGGACTTCATTATGATATTCGCATCTAATAAGAGCTTATAATGAAGATTTGCCTAATTAATTGAATAAGATATATCTAGAAATGTCAAATCATATCATATATGATTGGCTGGTAGGGCATACATTTCTATCACCCCGCACCGCCACCCGCTTCCGACCTCTGCCAGCTCCGCCGATGAGCTTGTCCACAATATTTTATCGAGCACCCGATAATATTTTATCAGTCCTGAAATATATTTTTTCAGGATATGTTTAAGCCCGAACCCATTACTGTTTCGTCGGGTTCGTTGAAAGATGCTCCAAATCTGGTAATACATGTGGACTCGGGTCAGGTTAACGGATTTTATGAATCCGTTTACACCTCTACGGATAAACATCGGAGCTATCCAAGTCGATCAGGACTGTGGATAGGGACTAGGAGAGTCCTAGTCGGGATGGGTTTCCCAGATTGTTCTCTTTATAAATAGCCAGGTCGGTGACTCATTCGGGATGTCGGGTGTCGAGGGAGCCACTGGAGGAGAGGTTGTACGTCTGCTATTTAGTGAAGTTTGACTTTTCCAAAATCTCGTCGTCTTTGTGGTGTGTGCGTCCGTGGGTGATCAATTGCCGAGTTTTTGCAACAGACGATATTAGAGCTATGACTTGATCGTTCGGAGTTGAAGACGACATGGTAAAAACGACGGGGTGACAGCTCTCTACACCGACCGGTTTCTGTGGTAGGTTGTAATATTCTAGAATTTTGTACCATCATTTTGGTTATTATCACGGTGTTTTAAATTTTTTTTCCGTGTTGTGCTTAAATTACTTTTAAGATGTTTATATAGATAGGTAAATATTTTTATTTATATATATTATGCCTTATTAATTTAGTGGATCGTTTATAGTTGATATTAATTGTTTATTTAATCTCTTTTAATTTTTTTCTCTTTCCCCAATTAAATCTCTCTTCCTTTCCGTTTTTATCTCTCTCGATACCTAACCATCTCCTAAACCGTTGCCTCTTTCTTTTCTCACCTCCTTGCCGTTTTCTTCCCCCTTGCTGTATCCTCTCTCTCGCCCCTTGCCATCGTTGCTTTCCATCTCACCCTTGACCTACCATCTCTCTCTCTCTCTCTCTCTCTCTCTCTCTCTCTCTCTCTCTCTCTCTCTCTTCCCCATCTTCGTTGAAGCCGCCGCCTGCAGCCGCGTGCATCTACGCGGCCAGCGCCTCACTTGCCAGCCGCTCCATGGCCGCCACGCCAATGCCATGTAGACGTGCAGATGTCATTCGCGAGACCTCCATCAGCTGCTCTCTCTCTCCTCTCCATCGTCGCCCCTTTTTCTCTCTTCACATCGCACGCCTCCTCGTGCGTTGCCGTCCCCGGCCAGCCACTGCGTGCAGCCGGTCGCATGCGCCGATGCCCACCCGCGCCACGCCGCCGTCACCCGCGCGTGCCATCGCCACCCCCACCACCCGGCCGCCTTCCCGTCTCGCCGATGTCACTGTCGCGATGTCGATCGCCTTCGCCATCCTCATCGCGCACCTGCGGCATCGTCTCCGTCAGCCGCTGTCGCTCTCTCGTCGTCCATCACTCGCACCGTCGGCCGCCACAGCCAACCAGCCAGCAACTGCGCCCGCGGCCAGCAGGCAACGCCGCCCTACCATAGCCGTGCGTCGGCTGCCTCCACCGTGCGCTTCCCGTGTGCCCGCGCCCTATCCGCGTGACAGCGGGAGCATGCGCTCTCTCTCTTCTATCTATTCTCTCCTCTCTCTAATACTATTGTTTTCCCCTTGATCCGATGGCATAACCCCCCTTCTGTCTTTCTCCAACAATCTCAGTGGAGGGAGATATCTTATTGGAGTTGCTTGAATTGTACACCGCGTCGCCACGTTCAGTATCATTTTCGGTCATCGATTCCCAACTTTCTCCAACGTCAATCTAGTAGACATCCTTGACGTGTCTATTATCATTAAAATTCCTATTTAATCCTCCATGATTATTAGATTTGACCTTTCAATTAAAGGGCGTGTGTGATTACATTTTTTATTGCTTAAATTGTGAGCTGACATGAGTTAATTAGATAGAGGTGCGTAGTATCATGTGATATCATATGTTTATGTCTCTATTATGTGTATATGAGGTCATACCTAGTTAATAGTGTAGTATGCTTCCTTTTAACTTGTCATCCTGTTACTTTTTAACATGTTTAGATTTAAAAGGAATCAATACATGACAGCGGAAAAATTTTGATTCCATAAAACCATGATCTTTGCCTTGATCGATGCCGAACGAATAAAATCGGGAACCAAATATGAAGTAGAATGAGAGTACCTCAAGGGATTTATAAAATCCCTCACCATGGATGAAGAGAGTACATTCCTCCTTGCTAAAAACTGTTCAAGTGTCCGGTCTCTAACGGTATCCACATGATCTGCTTCAATAGACGAGTTCTCCCTTCCTTCGGGCCTCCAGAAATCTTCCAGATCCAAGCTTGACCATGGGAGATCGCCTTTTAGAGGAGAGAGGAGCAAGAGAGGATGCTTGGGACGTTCTCCAGCCCTATGGCTTGTTAGGGTTTGGCTTCATAAGCCATTTATATATAGAAGATGGAATTTTTCACAAAAACACAAAACTTCTATAAAATTGCGTCTATGCCCTCATCTTATTGACCATATCTATTGTGTGTGACCCACTAGGCCCAATAGTCAATTTGGTTGAAGCCTTAATTAATTTAAAAGAACAATTCCTTTAAATTAAATCAAAACCGTTATCCGATAACAGTTTTTACGGCTTCCTGATCATAAAGGGTACAAGCCACATCCTATGATCCCAAATGACTTTGGGGAGTTAAATAACATCCATTGAGCCTTTCCATCATCAATTAACACATGGATTTAAATCCTCATTCATACAATGTCCCAGTCGGTCAGGGGTTCGGCACTGACTGTCAACCCCTAAATATCCCAACACTATGAAATCTTGTACTCGGGAATGGATCAACTGGAAAACTCCTTTTTCCAATTATCCTATCTACCTTGGCCAAGGATTTAGAGTACTATCCATAGGACATTCTCTCTCTCCTACCGAGAGTGAACGATCCCCTATTGTCCGCTCAATTGCCTCCACCAGGTTTCCCATATACCCAATCCATTAACTATATAGGACCACAATACTAAGTGATCCATCAGTCAATAGTCAAAGTACATAGTACGCCTGGCAAGACATCTTTGGCGACTCAGGTCAAAGATCCAACCGTGCTATTAAGATGTAAGAATAACCTGATAGACAGTTCGGTAAGATACCGATCAGGTTTTCCTAAATTGGTCAGTTCAGTGAACTCATTCCACTAATGAGCACCTGTGTGTGTATCTCAGTATCCCCACACTAATGACCAATGAAATCGGTCATTCTCATCATATGAGAAGACATCACACACACTAGTCTATCCGGATTCTTGATGTCCTGTCTCAAGGATCCTATGACTAGGAACACTTAGATCACATACCTCTAGATGATCGATCTCATTATCATGATCTCATCATGATTCAATCATCATTGCATATGATTAAGGACTTCATTACGATATACGCTTCTAATAAAAGCTAGTAACGAAGTTTTGCCTATTTAATTGAATGAGATATTCCTAGAAATGTCGAATCATATCATATATGATTGGATTGTAGGGCATACATTTCTATCAAGATTATGTTAATATTGTTTAGAAATTGTGATAGATTAACAAGATTTGATGGTGTGGTGATTAAGTTTTCAACACCTAGTTTTATTCATGTTTAATCATGTTTAGTTGTTTATATGTGGATGGTAATAGTTGTCTCATTTTGGTTCATTTCTAGCATGGATGTCTAGCATGGTAATAATTGTGTATATGTTCATTTTATGTTCATAGATCTTGCACATTTGTGGTCATGGCATAACATGATTGAGATGAATACATGATGCATTGAAATTGTAATGAAAACAGCTACACCAGACTAGTTAGTTGTGACATGAGGGCAGCGGAGGTTAGAACAGTCCGGTGCATCTTTCGATCCCGGATACTGTGGTTTGTCCCTGTGCTACCATTGTCTAGGTGCACTATGGGATTTCGTTTAGCTATATGGTACTGCTATATATGATAGATCTGGTGGTAGCTAGTTGAGGTAGCAAGACGATGCATTCCTTGCTAATAAAAAAAATGTGTGATTTTTATTAGAGGATAGATGCATTATTGCATGGTATGGCATAGGTGGTCTAGTGATGTATTTCATTTTGTCAAGTATCATGTTGTGTTGCATGGTGTATATATGGTTTGTCTCATTTATAGTATATTATCTTATGGAGCATATAGTAGGTGATTATGCATGTTCATCATCTCAGGTTGTTTTAAGGTCTTTATAGGTGTTAGTTGGTGGTTTAAAACACGTGGACTAAGTCAAATATTTATTATATTGACTAGTCTATATTTATATATAATAGTTGTAGGTCGCGGTACCTATTTAAATAACATCTAGGGCCTTTTGGCTATTCATTTTGGCGGATGATGGGGTGTCTACTAAGTCGCCGTACTCATTCCAATCCTCTTATCAATTTTCAGGTAATCAGGTTGAGCGCAGCAGAAGCGTGATGGATTGATTCCCGAGAAAACAAATTGGATGATTCTTGTAATTTAGATGGTAATTAGATTTGTTTAGAATATAGCATAGCAATGTATTTAATTTGAATTTGTGGATCTATAAACTGGGACCTAGTTGTCTTCATTTTCCCAAACTGATGTTTTTACGGGGTTAATTTTCCCGATCGTGTCGTCGGATTATCCCTTGTGCTTGTTAAAATCCGGGGCGTGACACAGGTTCTAGGCTTCTAGCTACGGGTGGAGCGATTGGACTAGTCGATTGCCATCGATGGCGGGGTGAGGAGCACCGGCCGACAGTCCCACGGGCTCGGAAGATTTCACTGGCTCAAGGAGGCAATGATTCCAGGCTGCGTCTAGCAAAGTTCTTGGCAGCTCCATCGAGGCGATCTCTGACCGGCAACAGAGCTCTAGGCGCACGGAGGCCCCTTCGTGGGCTAAGTTGCAGTGAGAAGACCAGCGGCGGCTGTCCTTGGAGAAGTCGGGTGTGGCTGCTCGCATGGAAGGGCGAGTTCTAGGTGGCAATCTCTCAGGACTCAAGAGGCACGGTGTTGTATTGTGCAAGGGAACGGGCGGTGCTGGTGCCAGGCTTCTGTTGCAAGAAGGAACACTATCGGCTGCGTGAACAAGAGAGCCCCGGCCTGGTTTGTGTGCTGCGCTGGGTTGGTTTTTCTTTTCTTTTTATATTTTATTTATCTCCAAGAAGAAGATCACATGAAAACACAAAATCAAAAGGGCTGGTGCTGACGTGTGAAATAGGAGAAAGAGAGAAAGAAAAAGATAAGGCAGGATCCAATATTTTGAAATTTATTGGGTCGGATTAGTTCTTGTCGGATCCAGTTATTAGGACTTAAATTTTAAGTCTGGTTGGATCCGATAAGATTAGGTTGCTGGATCAAAGTTTCAGATAGGGTTTTCGGGTCTCGTCCGTACCCGTTAATAAGATCCAAGATCGGAAGGAGCAAGTTTATCGATTGGGTGGCTGAGATTGTTTCGGCTTGATCGAGGCATTCGGTGTTGGAATTAGGTGATCTAGGAGTCCAAGCCTAAGTTTACAGGCGCTCTGGGTTCATTGGACAGTCCGGATCAGGTGATTTCCGAACCAACGGTGTGATTTGTGCAGGTGTAGGTGTGCGTCGATATCGATCAAGGGTGTACGTGATCAGGATCGATCGATGGTAAGGCAGGAAGGCACAAGTCAGAGGTCCGTTGGAAGGGTTATAAGCTTCTCCATCGAAACCCTTCAATGTTTATAGATATTTTACTCTATGGCAGCAACACATGTGTAAGGAATCAATATATGACAGCGAAAAAATTTTGATTCCATAAAACCATGATCTTTGCCTTGATCGATGCCGAACGAGTAAAACCGAGAACCGAATATGAAGTAGAACGAGAGTACCTCATGGGATTTATCAAATCCCTCACCATGGATGAAGAGAGGACATTTCTCCTTGCTGAAAACCGTTCAAGTGTCCGGTCTCTAGCGGTATCCACACGATCTGCTTCAATAGACGAGTTCTCCCTTCCTTCGGGCCTCCAGAAACCTTCCAGATCCAAGCTTGACCATGGGAGATCCCCTTCTAGAGGAGAGAGGAGGGAGAGAGGAGGCTTGGGACATGCTCCAGCCCTATGGCTTGTTAGGGTTTGGCTTCATAAGCCATTTATATATAGAAGATGGAATTTTTCATAAAAACCCTAAACTTCTATAAAATTGCGTCCATGCCCTCATCTTATTGACCAGATCTATTGTGTGTGACCCACTAGGCCCAATAGTCAATTTGGTTGAAGCCTTAATTAATTTAAAAGAACAATTCTTTTAAATTAAATCAAAACCGTTATCCGATAACAGTTTTTACGGCTTTCTGATCATAAAGGGTACAAGCCACATCCTATGATCCCAAATGACTTTGGGGAGTTAAATAGCATCCATTGAGCCTTTCCATCATCAATTACCACACGGATTTAAATCCTCGTTCATACAATGTCCCGGTCGGTCAGGGGTTCGGCACTGACTGTCAACCCCTAAGTATTCCAACTCTATGAAATCTTGTACTCATAAATGGATCAACTGGAAAACTCCTTTTTCAATTATCCTATCAACCTTGGCCAAGTATTTAGAGTACTATCCATAGGACATTCTCTCTCTCCTACCGAGAGTGAACGATCCCCTATTGTCCGCTCAATTGCCTCCACCAGGTTTCCCATATACCCAATCCATTAACTATATAGGACCACAATACTAAGTGATCCATCAGTCAATAGTCAAAGTACATAGTACGCCTGGCAAGACATCTTTGGCAACTCAGGTCAAAGATCCAACTGTGCTATTGAGATGTAAGAATAACCTGATAGATAGTTCGGTAAGATACCGATCAGGTTTTCCTAAATTGGTCAGTTCAGTGAACTCATTCCACTAATGAGCACCTGTGTGTGTATCTCAGTGTCCCCACACTGATGACCAATGAGATCGGTCATTCTCATCATATGAGAAGACATCACACACACTAGTCTATCCGGATTCTTGATGTCCTGTCTCAAGGATCCTATGACTAGGAACATTTAGATCACATACCTCTAGATGATCGATCTCATTATCATGATCTCATCATGATTCAATCATCATTGCATATGGTCAAGGACTTCATTACGATATACGCTTCTAATAAAAGCTAGTAACAAGGTTTTTCCTATTTAATTGAATGAGATATTCCTAGAAATGTTGAATCATATCATATATGATTGGCTTGTAGGGCATACATTTCTATCAATCTCCCACTTGCACTAAAGCCAATCACCTATCTGGCTGATCTCTATCAGCTCAAGGTGAAGCTCAAACACTCTTTGAGTATCTGCTTCAGTTAGTGGATCTGTAATGTTATTAACAGAAGATACTCTATCTTTAATTATATCTCTATCAACTGCATCCTCTCTGATTCTATGGTATTGCCATAGAAGTTCGAAACTTCTAATGAGGCTTTGGCTCTACCCCATTGTTTTCTTAAAACAATACACTTTCAGAGAAGGTTAGGACAATCCCATAAGCCAGATGAACATATTCATCTAGTCAGCTTCTCAAGCAATATACAGTTATTATTCAATCTACTTTAGATTAGTTGTAGAATTAGCAGTGTTCTCTTGCATGGAACTCTTCCATCTCACTGCACCACCATTATATTGACTTATTATCAGACTTATCTGATTAGAAGCTTGTGTTCATAAAACTACAAGACTTCAAGTCTTATCCTCCATACATTAGAGATATATCCATAGTTCTTCTCAAGTACTCAATGACACATCTCTAAATTATCCTATGACTCTCACAAGGATTTACTTGATGAATGCTCATAACACTTAGAGCATGAAGTCATGTGCGTAGCATCACAAATGTGATAAGTCCTATGGCAAAAGCATAAGGGCTATAATAATGTGATCTCTTTATCTCTCAAGAAGTCTACAAAGACATCTCTTTAAAGAGATCAACTCCACACGACATAGGTAAGAAACCTATCTTGTAGTTTGCCATGTCAAACTCTTTGACTATGGTTTTTATGCACCTGAATTGGGTAAGTCCAAGGAACCTTTTAGATATATCTCCATAGATCTTAAAACCCATATTAAGTTTGGAGGATGAATTGATAACTAGGCTCACTTTTGATAACATACTTACTTCATTCTTAATGAGTAGTATGTCATACATATATCATGTCAAGAAGATAATAGCACTCCCACTTATCTTATATGAAAATACAAGGCATATCTTCATTCTCAATGAAGTCATAAGATTTAATCTCATTAAACCTTATCTACCATCTATGGGAAGTTTTACTTGAGTCCATAAATGGACCTTATGCACACACTATTTGGATGTTTTGGAACTTGATTCCCAAAGGTTGTATCATATACACCTGTTTCTCAAAATAACATATAGAAACACTATCTTAACATCCATTTGACATATCCTATAGTCATAGTGTGTAACAATCAAATCCGAATGGATTAATTCCATGGCATAGGTAAAAGGTCTTATCATAGTCAACTATTTGACCTAAATGATATCCCTTTTAACTATCCTAACTTTGAAGGTCTCTACCTTCTAATATACTTCAATCTATTCTTTAGTGATCCATTTAAACCCTATAGATATTAAATCCTTAGGTGGATCTATCAAGTTCTGAACTTGATTAGAATAGATAGAGTTTATATCGGATTTTATTGTTTCTTCCCATTTTGAATCAATATCTCATATTGCTTCAATATAAATCTTAGGATCATTATCCTTTTATCTTATGTCTCATTTCTTCCATCAAAGATATGTCTCACATATCTCTTAGGTTGATTGGACATAAGAAAAGATCTATGATTTTCCCTTGTGTAAATATAAACTAGTACCTTAATAAAAGTGTCCATGGATTGTGGGACTGGAACACCTTCCATTTATACCTTGCTCCCATGGTCTTTCTAAAGGAGGGACTCTTCCTCTAGAAATATGGAGAGATGAGCAACTCATACCCTTCTCCCTAAGGGAGGCATTAATATCCTTAAGTTTCCTTAGGATATCCCACAAGCCAACACTTTGTAGTCTTTTATTCCAACTTGATAGGGTTATACTTCTTTACCAAGCCAGACATTACGAAACCTTAACTTGCTTAAGGTCAAGCTTTAATCCCTTTCCATATCTAATATGGAATAATTGGAATAGACTTGAAAAGTACCGATTTAAGATCAAATGTCTATATTGAGTGCTAACCCTTAAACAGACAAAGAAGAATTTTGCAAAGGTTGTCAATGTCCATATTATGTTCTACACAATATGGCTTCTCATTTTAGCTGCTCAATTAAGCTAAAATGTATAAGAGGTGTCCATCAAAATTAGATTATACTATCCTTCCTATATGTGTGAATTATTACTTAAGTATCCCCTCTTTGATCTCATCAAAGAGTTCTAATACTCTTTTCATTGATATTTCCTCTTCATTCTTAATCTCAAATAATTTCTCAAAGGATTTGGATTTGTACTTCATAAAGTACATATGTCCATACCTAGAGAAGTCATCTTTGAAAATTAATGAAGTTGAAATATTATCCTCTATCATTAATAGATATGGGCTAACATGCATCTAGATGCATGAGTTCTATAAACTCTGTAGCCCTCTCTCCATGTCAAACAAATGAAGAGTTGGTCATTTTGCTTAATAAGATAAGACTTACATATAGTTAATGATTCTAAATCATTTACCTATATGTTACTATCCGAATAGTACTCCTTAAGTCTTCTCTTATAAATATGACCATACTACTAAACAATAGAATGATCAATATCAATCTACTTCGCCTAATGAGGATTGTTCACACATATTATAAGAGCATACATATCTGATATGAATAAACTCTTTATTATGCTCCTATTGGTAAACCCTTTACTAGTTATCATTTTCATACCATAAAATAAATCTCCATTTATTCAACTAGGAAATGAAAACAATATTCTTTTAGAAGGATAATTAAGACAACTCTAGAAGGCTATAGAAAATTTGTATCTCCCACTAGTAATGATGCAACATTTTGTACCATTTCATATGTAGGTTAACAATCTTCTTTAAACCTTCATTTACTTGCTATTATCTACAACTCATTGTAGATAAATGATGCATATCTAGTATCTCATACTATTATATGCACCCCTAGTATCTTATACTAGAATACACATACATAGTATCTTATACTATCAAATGTGTATATAAGACAAGTAAATATTAATGACATAGATACATGAAGCTTCTCAAGCTCCACCTTTGCATTATGTACAATACACTTTGCACTTCTTCTTCTACTTACCATCATCATGATAGTAGAGGAATGCTATGTCAAATTTGGGTTATAATTGATAGAAATGTATGCCCTACAAGCCAATCATATATGATATGATTCGACATTTCTAGAAATATCTCATTCAATTAATTAGGCAAATCTTCATTATAAGCTCTTATTAGAAGTGAATATCATAATGAAGTCCTTGATCAAATACAATGATGATTAAATCATGATGAGATCATGATAATGAGATTGATCATCTAGAGGTATTTGATCTAAATGTTCCTAGTCGTAGGATACTTGAGACGGGACATCAAGGATCCGGATAGACTAGTGTATGTGATGTTTTCTTATGTGATGAGGACGACCGATCTCATTGGTCATTAGTGTGGAGACACTGAGATACACATACAAGTGCTCATTAGTTGAATGAGTTCACTGAACTGACCGAATTAGAAACCCTGAATGGTATCTTACCGAACTGTCTATCAGGGTTTTCTATCATCACGGTTGCATGGTTGGACCTTTGACCTGAGTCGCCAAAGATGCCTTGTTGGGTGGAACTTGTGCTTTGACCATTGACTTATGGATCACAATTTAGATGGTCCTATATAGCGATGGATCGGGTACAAGGAAAATCCGATGGAGGCAATTGAGCGGACAACAAGGGATCGTCCACTCTCGGTAAGTGAGAGTGAATGTCCTATGGGATAGTACTCTAAATCCCTGGCCAGGGTAGATAGGATAATTGGAAAAGGAGTTTTCCAATTGATCCAATTCCGAGTACGGGATCCTATAGAGTCGGTACACTAAGGAGTTGACAGTCGATGCCGTACTCCTTTCCGACCGGGACATTGGATGGATGAGGGTTTATATCCATGTGGTAACTGATGATGGAAAGGCTCAATGGAGATGAGATTATCCCCATAGCCATTTGGGAACATGGGATGTGGCTTGTACCCTTCATGATCGGTAGGCCGATTAATCTGTTATCGGATAACGGATTTAATTAAATTAAATAGAATTGTTCTATTTTATTTAGGCCTCAACCAAATAGGCTATTGGGCCTAGTGGGTCACACACAAAAGGACTTATCCACAAGTACAGGGGCAAGGGCGTAACTTATAGAGATTTTGGGTTTTTATGAAAAATTCCATAATTCTCTATAAATACTAATGGTTTCAGTCAAACCCTATCAAGCCAAGGGTTAAAACTACGTCCCAAGTCTCCTCCCTACCTCCTCCTCTCTTTATAAGGTGTCCATGGTCGATGGAGCTCCGTTCGGGAAGAGTTCTCGAGGCCGGCGCGAAGGGAGAACCTGCTGTGGATGAAGTTCGTGTGGATACTGCTGGAGACCGGACACTTGAATGGTTTGGAGAGCTTGAGAAGCTCATCTCCTTCCTCTCCATGGGATTATATGAATCCCTATCAGGTATATTCGAACCCGATTTAATCGGTTTTCGGTTTTCGTCGTTCGGTTCTGATTGAGACGGATTCTAAAAAAACCCATAGGAATCGTCGCTTCCGCTGCACCAAATTTTAATGGACGATTCCTTAAAGTGTTATCAGAGCCAGGTTCAAGTCTCGGTCGAAACCGACGTCGAATCGACATTATTTCATGTTATTTATGTGTTCCTGAATCTGTGCGAACGTCTATTTTGACGAGGCCACCATATTCTGTGTATGACACAGATTAAATATTTATTGGCCTTGGTAGAATCTCGTGATATAGGGCTTTCCACCTCCGCAAACATTTTGAAGTTTGGATCTCTGTAGTGTTCGGGAGAAGCCTCAAAAGTTGGTGTTTCTGTCATGCCCGAACCGACACCCGGATTTGGGGATTTTGTGAAATCTCCGTCCATAGAAGAAATTGAGGCTTGGAAAAGGTTTGGGAGATGGGTAATACTATTACCTAGCCTTTACCTTTGATATCCAGTTTCGAATGACGGCGGAGGATGAGAATTTTGAGTTTTCCGACGAACTAGGGTTCTGCGGAGTCTGGCGGCGCCGACTTGTTTCTTCCTGATTTACCGTTTATAGAGAATTTTTCTATGAATGAATATATACATATTTGGAAACTTCATATGATGAGGATTTTAAATTGTATTTCTGTAGAATATTTGGCTTCCTGGATAAGGAGTTATCCTCGTTGCAAAATAGAGATTTCTGCTACGAAATCTGGGTGACCGCCGCCTCTTCCTCCTCATTTTGTGGTAGACTGCGATTTTTCCTGGATATGAGGCCGATTGTTTTGGATTCCTTATTCGATAAGGATTCTAACGCATATTTTTTCGGATTTTTCGGAGTCCGGGATAAGGAGATAAATCCAATTCTATAGGATGGATTTTCTCCCGGATGAACAGTGCTATTACGCGCAGTCGGTCGGCGCACGCGCCGGCGCACCGACGGTCGGCGCACACCTGCTGGAAGAATGGCGCACGCCAGGGCGCACACCGGCTCACGCCAGACGGGCGCAGTGCGCCGCCATGTGCGGCGCATTGCGCCAGACACATTTATATGCTTTTAAAGTGTTTAAAATCATAGAAAATTCCGAAAATTGCCATAAAAATCCCTAAAAATTCTGAAAAATTCTAAAATATTATTTAACATGTTTTAAAGTGTTTATTGACATGTTAGATAATGTTTAGTTCTATTTACATAGATTCACTCATGGTTAAACTTTAAAATTGTTTTAAAGGTTTAACTTAAATTATTAGTGTCTTAATTAATTCTGTAAAATGAGATTTTACAGAATATAAATTGAGACATTAATTTCTGACCTTGCACAGTATTGGGAATGCATGAATGTTCTAAATAGTTTAGTTTTATATGTTCATTTCATATAAATTGTTTATATGTTATTGTCATGTTATTTTCATGTTATTTATTTCATGAAAAATTCGACATGCATGAAATTGATAATTTAAAAATAAATTATATAATTTTATGCTGATATATATGATATATCTCATATAATTATCACGTATGCGCTCTATGTTCATGTGATGAATGTTAGTGTGTGTATGGAGGTGATCTTGTGCTTAGCTTGTGATTGCTTTTAATTATGTTGGTTATGTTATTAAATGGGGCCTGCGTGTGCCTCCTCTCTCTCTATACAATCTGATTGTACATTCTACCTCCCTCCATTAATGTACTCCCCTTGGTTAAAACCAAGGTTTCTTATTGAGTTATGTACATTTGTGGGTCTGCATACCCTTAAGCCGCTTGTAAGAGTTAGAAGCTGGTTCGTGGAAGGTTGGAGAGCGAGACCACTTGGAGAAGCACCCTTCTGAAGTGGGAGCATACCAACTCAAGCATCTGAAGCAAGGATTTGCACCTAGAGGGGTGCCTTAGGTGCATGCTTAGGGTTAAGTCCATGATCACCTAATTTTTATGCATATTTGATATGTGGTTGTGTGATATCTTTTATACCTTAGATATATGATATTCCAAAGGTATTATATATACTTGTCGACTCCGAAAAAGGGGTTCCGGATCGGCACCTCAAGATAAGAAGGTGAAGATGAAATTGGGGAAAAGAAGAGTGAATTAGAAAACACTCGGAAAGCGGTAAAATGTCCTCACCTCGGTCCCACACTCACATTGATCCCCGAACTTTCATCTCACGGCGTCGCTCGAGCACCGGAGATGGTTCGGGTCATGTGGGAGGAGAGTGAGGAGGAGATGAACTTAAAACATAAATGAAAGGTGGTCGCCAGGAGCCGCGGGCTCCGCTTTATAGAATAAAAACAAGAGATGAGTTGAATTTGACCGTGTGTACCTTAGCGTGGGAGATTGGGATGTGAGTTCAACCTTCTTCTTCTTCAGCCGGCCGATGAAGAAGAGTCCAACCGATGCTAGCTTGATGTATTTGTGCAACTATTAAACAAAGAAGACAAGAAAACAAGTGAAGGAAATAATTAGAACTATGAGAAGTGTAGTAACTGTAGAGAGAATATGAGAAAGAAGCAATTGGAATCGAACTCACCGGATTGGGGCGAGTCCTAACCCCTTTTTTTGTATTTTTGATTATGTAAAAACTGATGTAAATAAACTAAAAGATGCTTTAAAATAGTAAATAAACAGATTTAATGGAGTTGAGAAAGCTTATAGAATGGATTGGTTAGAGTTGAAGCCGAGTTGGTTGAAGAAGGCCGGTTCGGGTAGCTTTGCACCCTTCTGGCGCGACTTCGGTGCAGAGGATGCTACGTACGAACCTGATGTCAGAATCGAGTGCCGTATGTTGATGATTTCTCCTAAATCCTCCTGTAGAAGTCAGTAAAAATTCTGAAAGAGGGCGGATGTGGAAAACAGAACCTGGATGCGCGCCCTTAATGCAGCAATCGCCACAAAAAAATGGCAAGTCATAATTGAGTGCCGTCAGTTGGAGATGAAAGAGGACGAAGGGATGAACATCTTCTATGTTGAAGACATTTTCAGAAAGTGCCCCAGATTTTTTGCAGAAGTCGATGAAGATGGTTGATGCAGAACGCCCGGATCGAGCCTTCTTCTTCACCTCGGGATCGATTTCTTGACTTCGGATCGCCTTTGGACGTCGGGATGGCTTTGGAGAAGAGCTTGGACGACCTCTGGACGAGCTAGGCACGGGGGATTAACCTTGGGTCGTTGAGAATGGCCCTCAATTTATAGGGGAAGAGAGCCGGTGCAAAATTTGGAAACTGAATGTACCGCGCCCCCGCGTTTCAAAGGAGACAAGGGCGCCCAGGGCGCGCCCTCAAACCAAGGGCGCGCAGGGCGCGCCCCCAGTTCGGGGGCGCGGTCTGCGCGCCCCCCTGTTTCAAAGGGGACGGGGGCGCGTTACGCGTCTCACTGCTAAAAATCGACGGAAAGTTCCGAAAATTGCTAAAAATTGACTTGACATACGTAACGCGCCCCCGAACCGGGGGCGCGGTACAAATAATCGAAAATCAGCGTCGGAAACTTTCCAAAAACCCGGTTTAGAATGCGCTAATCGGGGCAATTTCCGATTTAAAGAAACTGACCGCGCCCCCGTCTTTCAAAGGAACCGGGGGCCCCTGTTTGAGGGCGCGCAGGGTGCGCCCCCAGGTTGAGGGCGCGCAGGGCGCGCCCTCCTGTTTCAAAGGGTACGGGGGCGCAGTACACTCTCTCTCCTGTGCGCGTGTTCCGCGAGCCGTATCTTGCAAACGGGATGTCCGATTCGGCTCCCGTTTGTCGCGTTGGAAAGAGGGCCTTCAACCGCACCTCCTCAAGTCGGTAAACCAGCTGGTATGACTCCCGATATGTTCGCACGGGGCTTTCTACCGGTTTACCCTCTCGCGGAAAGCCGAAACCCGGGGCGAAGATCCGAAATAGCACGGTTCCGGTCGATAAATCTCGGGTCAACTCGGGATGACCTAAAATGATGACCGAACAAGTCCGGTACGATCGAAAAACCCGAAGTCATCGAAAAAACTGAGACTAACCCGGTAAACGTGAATCGAAAGCCGTAAAAGCCGGGAAACCCTAGAAATGACCGAAATGGCCTTATAGTCCCGGTTGATAAAATGTACGGCTAGAATCGACCCGGATGACTTGAAAAGACCCGTTGATGACCGGAAAGGCCTAACATGTGGTCCGGGACAGCCGTGTCAGCACAGATCAAAAAAGCCGTAACGAAAGCCGTCATTGACCGACGCCTACCGAAATGACTTCTCGGAAACCCTGAATGTTACGGAACACATGCGGGACTCCCGAGACCTTCAATTATGGACCATTCAAGGTCTTTCATCGAGCAGGCTTCGTGTTTTTACAGTTCACGTGCGGCTCTCGCCTGAAGGTTACGGCAATATTCCGGAAATCATTGGTCCATTCTCAACTCACAAGGGGCTCCACCAATGTCCTTAGCTTATGTCCACGAGGTAATCCGGATCAGATAACGGTCAGATAAAAGATATCACCTATGGAATAAGAGTCTGGTGCTCGGAATTAGGCCAATTTGACATGTCTACAGCTTGCCTCGCCTTGATGTCGGCTTTGCAAGGGAATGGCATGTAGCGGAGCGGAGTGAAACGTAGAGAAAGCGTAGAGAAGCGAGATGGATCGTAGTGGAATGTAGTGGAGTGAAATGGCGATGGACTGAAAAGGTGGCATCAAGTTATAGATATAGACACGCTCAACGACCAAATTCGGCAAGACGAATCTCCTCAAGTCTCCTGGTTAACCGCCATGTTTCATCAAGTCTTCCTATGTTCGATTGGTAAGAGATGTGCCATTGGCACGAGAGAAGAATAGCCAACCCCCAACGCGGTGGGGAGTCCCCGAAACATGGGTTCGTAGGTTCATCATCAGCCGGTAACCCGATCTTTGCGGTGTTCCTGTACTGTGACGGGCTAAAATTTAAAAAGAGATTTGTTTGAAAAAGTAAAAGAATACCAATCGAGCACATTCAGGCTCTTAGATTCATTTAAGTCTTCCAAGAGACAAGATTTGATTCGGAATGGAATGATCTCAGATTCCGAAAGGCAAATGTATAAGCATATACCGTGAAGATAGTGATGGTGCAAGTTCTGATCAAAATAGAAGGCCCTTGGCGGGATGAATTGGCTGCCATGGTGAGATGAATAGCAAAGAAGTGTTGCCATGGCCACAGTGGTGATAGAGGATTTGGAGGCACAAAGTGGTTACCGAATCACGGTGGGATTAATAGACACGGTGGGATATTAGAGAGGTTGGTGGGACTAGAGATCATGGTGGGATTAGAGAACATGATGGGATTTAGAATGATCGAGAGAGTGAGAAGGTGAAGTTTAGGAAATGATGTATGCAATGATAAAACAAAATGTAATGCAATTAATGCTACATGATGCATGTTGGGCTCAAGAAAACAAAACAAAACTTGTATAACAAATAGTTGAAGATATAGATTGTCTATGAGGTCAAGATACCCATTCGGGAACTATCGTCCCTCACAGCACAACTTTGGCTTATCCGTGAGCATTAGAGATGACCCGACCGTCGTAGATTTTGATGAAGGGGATCTCGGGTCAAGTCTTCTCTGTGCTCATGGTCTTCAACAAATAATGCATAAGATAATAACACACGACTAGCGACATATATGCTAGTCGGCAAGTTATGGGGGTTTCCCATGTCCATTCTTCCGTTTCCGCGAGCAATTCCTGTTGGCAAGATTTCCCCCTCCTTGACTTGTGTTTCTTTCCTGAAATACTTAATAGAGGGGTTACATCTGCTCTATGGCTTACCCCCTTGCCTATTGTCATCTTGCCTTGCTTACATGTCAAGGGGGGTAGCCTTATTAACAAGGTAATATGAACAAAATGACTGAAAATGAATAAGATAAGGGTTAAGAAAGCTTACCTGCTATGGTGAGAGTCACACCCTTCTTGATCTTAGCATCCTGAAACACTTGATAAAAGGGGATTAAATCTTCACCATGGCTCATCTCTTTGCCTATTGCTGTCTGCCTTGACTTAGGTCAAAGAGAGGAGCCTTCTTAACAAGGTGTAATAACCTAAATGACCGAAATGAAATAGTTAAGAGAACTTACCTGTCGTTGAGAGAACCTTCTCCTCTTATTTTAAAGTCCCTGAAAACACTTGATAAAAGAGGATTAGATCTTCACAACGACTCATCCCTTTGCCTATTATGGCCAACTTTGACTTAGGTCAAAGGGAGGAGCCCTCTTAATGGGGTGTTAATCAGGATAGATATGCGATGCAGAAATGAAACATGCAAGACATAAGAATAAACATGAATGCTAGCAAAGGCAAAAATCAAGGTTATGCCAAGTTAGATGATGCATTTTTGAAAATATTCAACTCTCTTTTTTTTTGAGTTTTGAAAATATTCAAATTTTTTTGAATTTTTGACAATATTCATTTTTTTTTATTTTTGAAAATATTCATCATTTTTTTAGGTTTTTGAAAATATTCATTTTTTTTGGTTTTTGAAAATATTCATTTTTTTGGATTTTTGAAAATATTCATTTTTTTTGAATTTTTGTGGAGAATGTGCCAGTATTGAGACCATTCATCGATCTTTGAGTGTTGATCAAGATTCAAGCAATAAGCACCACGTGTGAATAAGGTTCCCTACCCAGAATCTTTCTTGCCCTCTTCTCTTGATCGGTTTGGATTCCCCCTGAGTTTGGACAGTTTACCCTACCCTAGGGGTTTTAAGATGGAAGAATAATAGAGGAAGTCTTTGATAGGATTTGGGGGTATTGAGGAGGGTTTCTCTACTCATGCCCAAATTGCCCGTTGGGGTTCGGCCTCTTCGGGTCTTTTCTACATGTGGCACTTATTTAGACAAGTCTTTGACCTGTGGGGTCATTGCCCATCTTTTGGTGCCTTTTCTTCATTTTCTACTCTTTCGGGTACTCATTCAGACATGCCCATATTTGTTTAAACCTGTGGGGTTCATTGCCCATCTTTTGGCACCCTTTTGCACCCTATGAGACGGCCTCCTACTAAGGCGGCGGGCATTTTCGATACTATCCTCCTCTAGTCCCCTTCACCTATCTTGGACCGAATAGGGTAAGGTTTCCTTTCCGCCTTCAGGGTTCTGCCTTGCCTCTCTCGAGTATTGGGCTATCCAGATTCTGGGATCGGGAGGTGTTGTGTGTGCAAGGTGATGTCTACCCTTGACTTCTAGCTAACACCCTTGGATCGATGACTTAATATCATACCAGAAATTCTCCATTTTCTTTTCTAAGGAAAATATTTTTTTGAGGTAAACGCCATTCCATGGATGGTTCAATTTTTCTCCATCGGCGTTGGTTAGCTCATATGCATTGCCTGGATATTTTTCAGTTATAACAAAAGGCCCTTCCCAGTTAGGTTGCAACTTGGAGCGGGGACCACCCGGCTTAACGAATATACGTTTGACTACCATCTCACCGATTTCAAACTTTCTCTCTACCACCCTCTTTTGATAAAACCTTTTCAATCGGTTCTGATAAGTCCGGGCATGCTCGGAAGCGGCCAACCTTCTTTCATCTAGGAGTTCAAGTTGTGCAAGGAGAGATTCTCGTCTCTCATCGACAGGGATGTCCCTATCAAGTTGAACTCGGAGTGATGGAAGGAGTACTTCGTACGGGACCACCGCTTCCATCCCATATGCGAGAGCATACGGGGTTTGACCAGTGGGGGTCCGTACAGAAGTACGATAAGCCCATAGGGCATCTACAAGCTTATCTGGCCAGTCTGCGAACTTGCTAAACTTACAGGTTTTCTTGATGATTTTAATCAAAGTTTTGTTGGTGGCTTCTGCTTGACCGTTGCCTTGCGGGTAATAAGGAGATGAATGATGCAATGTAATGCGGTACCTGTTGCAAAGATCACGCAGATCTTGAGAGAGAAATTGCGGTCTGTTGTCGGTGATAATGTCGCTGGGTATCCCGAACCTGGCGATGATGTTGCGTTTGATGAAGGAGCACAGTGTTGATGCCTTGATCTCCACGAACGCTTCCGCTTCTGCCCACTTGGTGAAGTACTCTGTTGCCGTCAGGATGAATGATTTGGAAAGGATTTCAGAGTTAAGATCACTTAGAGGGCCAATGATATCGAAAGCCCACATGGCGAAGGGCCATGGGACATGAATCGGATGAAGGGAAGATGCGGGAGAATGGATCTTGTTGGCATGGAGTTGGCAAGAATGACAATGCCGGACAAAGATGGAGCAATCCTCTTCTAGGGTTGGCCAATAATATCCCTGCCTGATGATTTTCTTGGCAAGAGCTTGAGCATTGACATGGCCCCCACAGACCCCGGAATGTGCTTCCTTAAGCACCAATTCTGCCTCTTCTTCATCAATGCATCTCAATAAAATTCCACTCAGGCTCCTCTTGTAGAGCACCCCTCCTAAGATGGTATACCTCTGGGATACTCTCCTGATGGCCTTCTTTTCTTTTGCATTTGATCTAGGTGGATATGTCTGATCTTGACAATACCTTGCAATCTCATCAAACCAAGGCTTCTCAGCCTCATCTAACTCTTCCAACTCGATTAGAGAAATCTCCTCTTTCTGCTCTAGATATTCCTTCCTGCCAAATCTCTCCTTGACTTTTAGAAATCGACCATCCTTAATCGCTGGCATCGACCTTCTACGGACATGAATAGTCCGCACCTGTCTACCTAGTGGGACTGATAGAGATGAAGCTAAGGAGGCTAGGGCATCAGCAAGGATGTTCTGAGCTCGAGGAACATGGACAAAAGTGAGTCTGGAAAAGAGTTTGATGTAGCAAGAGGTGATTTCTTGGTAAGGTTTGAGGTTCGGATGAGAAGTTCGGTATTTGGTTAGGACTTGGCAAAGAATTAGTTGGCTATCACCTATCACCCTTAATTCCGTGGCACCAAAGAAATGGGCAGCCTCCAGCCCGGCCAGCAAGGCTTCGTATTCAGCTATATTGTTGGTTGCTGGGAAGTCAAGCTGAAATGCCTGTGGAATGGTGACACCCTCGGGTGATAGAAGGACGATTCCTATTCCCTTACCGTGAGAATTCAGAGCCCCGTCAAAATATAATGTCCAAAGGTGGGAAGATCGGATCAACATTAGTTCGTCATCCGGGAGCTCCGATTGGACCGGGTCAAAGAGGGGTATAGGGTGATGGGCTAGATGTTTGGCAATGGCATAGCCCTTAATCGCCTTTTGGGGGACATAGGTGATATCAAACTTGGATAGGAAGCTCTACCAATGACCTAACCGATCAGTTAGAACAGTTTTCTCCAGAAGGAACTTGATGGGATTGATGCGAGCAATAAGGTTGACCTCATGAGCTAAGAAATAGTGTTTAAGCTTCTGAACTACCCAAACTAGTGCAGCACAGGTCTTCTCCACTACAGTATACCTCTGCTCACATGGATCAAAGATCTTTGACAAATAGTAAGTTGCCCTCTCTTTCCCTTCTTCATCCACTTGTGCAAGGACTGCCCCAAGAGAATTCTCCAAAACCGAGATATACAAAACTAAGGGCTTGCCAGGAATTGGTGGTCTAAGCACAGGGGGACTAGCCAGGTATCTTTTCAAACCATCGAATGCATCCTGGCACTTCGAATCCCATTTGAACTCGGCCCCCGCCTTGGTCAACTCATAGAAAGGTTTACACCTTTGGGAGTGTTGTGAGATGAACCGGCGGACAAACTGTAGCCTCCCGATTAATCCTCGAAGTTCTTTCATATTCCTTGGAGGAGGCATACCAATGATTGCCTTGGCCTTGTTTGGGTCGATCTCTATGCCCCTTTTGCTCACTATGAACCCCAATAACTTTCCTGAGGATACTCCAAACGTACATTTCTTTGGGTTCATCTTCAATTTATATTCCCTAGCCCTTTGCAAGACCTTTCTTAACACATCCGGGTGATCTTCTCGGCTTTTGGACTTAACGACTAGGTCGTCCACGTACACCTCTACAAGGGTATGCATCATGTCATGGAAGATAGCCATCATTGCCCTCTGATAGGTAGCACCAGCATTCTTCAGTCCAAAGGGCATGACGACATAGCAGTAGGTTCCCCAAGGTGTGGTGAACGAGGTCTTCTCCTGGTCTTCTTCGGCCAACCGGATTTGGTTATATCCGAATAGCCATCCATGAATGACAACATC
This sequence comes from Cryptocoryne crispatula var. balansae, assembly GCA_036172225.1. NCBI lineage: Eukaryota > Viridiplantae > Streptophyta > Magnoliopsida > Alismatales > Araceae > Cryptocoryne > Cryptocoryne crispatula. The sequence continues at coordinate 36,585,091 of CM069920.1, forward strand.
TCGAATCCGGCGGTGTTATCAACCAGTACATCAATATGAGGTAGAGGAAAGTCATCTTTAGGACACGCTCGGTTCAAGTCCCTGAAGTCTATACAGATCCGAACTCTACCATCTTTCTTCATGACAGGGACTATGTTTGCCACCCATTGCGGATAAAGGACAACCTTAATAAATTTTGCTTGATGTAACTTGTCGACCTCTTCTTTCATCTTAAGTGCAACATCAGGGTGGAATCTCCTTAATTTTTGTTTGACCGGGGTAACTCCAGGTTTCAAAGTTAGACGATGTTCAACTAACGAGTTGTCTAACCCCGGCATGTCCTCGTATGTCCATGCGAACGTGTCCTTATATTCTTCCAAAATTTTAATTAAACTATGTTCCTCAGTGGGAGTGAGGTTTGCGCTTGGGAGGATTGTCTTGGGATCTTTCGGTGTTCCAAGATTCAGTTCTTTTGTCGGTTCATCCACCGTGGCTAATGGTTCTTCAAATCTTTTAAGTCCAGATGCATACGCATCAGCCAAGTCCTCAATTCCTTCCTCGAAATCAGGATCCTTTTCTGATAAAACCTCATAAACTCCCAGTGTATGATCTACATTGAATTCATCCTCATATTGGATTTCATCAAGCTGGATAGCATTTTCCAAAAATCTTGACAGCCTTGCACATTCCTTGCATTTTTGAGCTATTTGCTGGAGATATCTCTCTGGCACACGTTTACCTCGAGTTTTCTTCTTCCCTATCCTAACTACTCCTAAAGAAGACGGAATTGAAAAGGTGGTATTTACAATGGGTGAAGGATCGAGCAGATCGATCAGTGAGTTGGAGAAGAGGGGTCCCTGGTTGGGAGCACCCTCCGAGACAAGTAGAGACGTCTCCTCAATGGAAAACTGAGTTTGTGAGAAGGCGTTTTTTTTTGGGTATTTTGGGTATTTTCAATAACCGAAAGAGAATGAGCCAGTGGGGCTCGAGCAGAAGTAGAAAGCTTAAGTAAAAGAGAGAAAAATGGGCTCGCAGGCCCTAAAATGGCAAGAAATGGGCGCATGGGCCCAAAGCTAGAAAAGAAACCTAAGGGGCACGTGGGCCCAATTGGTGGGCATGTGGGCCCAAAGCTAGAAAAGAAATTTAAAGGGCACGCGGGCCCGATTGGTGGGCACGCGGGCCCAAGGTTATTGGATTGGAATGGGCATAGAAGCCCAGCGGAGTAAGAAGATTTGAATGGGCTCTCAGGCCCAATGATCAGTTCAGGTGGCCATTTTGGCCCAGAAATAGGAATTGGGCTAGATAGCCCATCAAGTGAATCCAAGAGGGATAGAGTGAGGATTTTGAAATATGTGACCGTAGGATACGGCTCACGTGGGATGTTGTTTGGAGGTGGGTTCGAGTGGACAAGTTGTTTAGAGATGGACTTGCCCTCGACTGGTTCTTCCTCCTCTATGAACAACCGAGCCAAGGATGAACTCAGGTTGTCCACTTCCTCCTCTTGCTCTGGTGACTTCTTCCTCTTGACTGGTTCTTCTTCTTCGTCCCCGGCCATCATCATGGTCTCCCCTTTGATAAAGAATTTTTGGAGTCCCATGGCATTGTTTGGCCGGTAGACCATCCGCGGAGTGAAACTGGGCTCATAGCCAAGCCCGTGTCTCTTTGGTCTTTGTACGGCTTCAATGGGGTGCACAACCCCCTGCAGCTCCTTTCCCAACCCCTTTCCTGACTGATAGCCCATCCTTTTCATCATCCGCCATGCAACGGTATCTGGAGGCGTCGTTAACATCATGACCTCGGGAAGCTCTGTAGTGGAAACCAACGGCTGGACAAAATTTGATATTGGCAGTGCAGAAGAGGGATCATCCACGTCATTTAGAATGGGGATGTTGGTTACTTTAATTACCTGACCCTTGTATGGCAACTTCAGACACTGATGATTAGTGGAGGCAACAACTCCTATTGCCTCAAGGTATGGGCATCCCAAAATAGCTTTGAATGTAGGGTCCAGTTCTAGAACATGAAACTCGGCGGTGACAGCACACGGTCTGAGTCCTACTTTCAATGTAACCACCCCTCGTGCCGGCTTCCGGGAGTTGTCATATGCGGTCACCGTGATGGCAGAAGGCTCGATTTCTTCATCGGAGATGCCGCAAAGTTGCAATGTTTCTGGCGGCATGACATTTATGGATGCTCCGGTGTCAATCAAGCAAGATTTAATCTCCACGCCTTGGATGACTACTGCGACACGCAAGGCATACTTTCTTATCTCTGGCCGTGCCAACTCCTCCTGTGTAAATGTGAGTGCCGGGTGTTCACTCCTCGGGGTCAGGACAGTAATGATCTTTTCGGGCGGGAGGTCCTCATTGACCATGACCCGCTGCAAGTATTGTTGCAAGATGTCCTGATGGTTCTTTGACCTCTTTATCAGCTCCAGAATTGAAATCCGTGCCGGCATTTTGTCCAAGTGCTTCAACAGGTCATATGCCGTGCCGGGCAACGGTTCCTCTACTACCTCCTCTTCTTCCTGTTCCTGTGGTTGCATCCCGGCCTGGGGGAAGACCCTTTGGAACATCCTCCCGCTACGAAGTACCGGCGCCAGCGTGGTAGGGGGAAGTGGTGATGATGGTGATGGTAGGGTTGGTTGGTAGGTTGAGGAGCCCATGGTAGGTAGGGGTGGTGAGGATCGGATGATGAGGGGTCGTGGGTTGGTGGAGGCCGGTATGTTGGGTGATAGTTGGGGTGATGGTCTAATGATAAGGGGTCGTGGAGTGGTGGAGGCCGGTATGTTGGGTGATGGTTGGGGTGTTGTTGGTGATGGTCTAATGATGAGGGGTCGTGGCGTGGCAGTGACTGGTAGGTTAGGTGATGTGTGGGGTGTTGGTGGCGGTCTAATGATTAGACGCCGCGGAGGATTAATGGTGGTTGGTGGGTTAGGTTGGGGTGATGGTTGGGGTGCTGGTTGGGAGGCTGGTGGCAGTCTAATGATTATGCGCCGTGGAGGGTTAATGGTTGGTGAGGGTAGTGGTGTTTGGGGAGTTTGTGGGCTGGGGGCAACTCTTGGTATGAAGAGTATGGTGCGGTTTGTAGGTGGGGTTGGCATGGCGGGCATGGAGGTGATTTGATCCTCGACCTGCGAACCCTGGGAATGGTGGGTTGACTCCTCGATGGTGGAGTGGACGAGGCCGAGTCGTTGGTTTGGTGGTGCTGGTGCCGGTGCTTGTACGGGTGCATGTACCGGGAGCGGATCTTGGACTATGCCCAGGCCGGGGTGCTGTTGTGCTTGCTGTCACCGTGGTTGATTCTGACGTGCCTTCATTGCTTGAATAGACTCCCCCATCTGTGCCCAGTCAATGTTCCCTTGATCATTAAGGTCATGGATGTAGTCTTTAAACTGGAAACATACATCCACCGTGTGCCCAGGATATCGATGATAAGCGCAGTACTTTGTCATGTCAACATTCGCCGGCCATCCTTCTCTCTCCTTTGGAAGCTCTAGCTGCTATTCAGCCATCAATGCATTAAAGATATCGGTGAGGGGGAATGGCAGTTGAGGATAGTATTCTCTCTTGGGTCCCCCCCTCCTAGGTCGGTTGGCTGGTGGTGGCACTTGGTTGTAAGCTTGTTGTTGTGGTGGTGGTCGGTTGTAGACATGTTGTTGTTGAGGCGCCCGGTTGTAGGCATTTGGTTGCTGGGGTGCTCGGTTGTAGGTGGGTTGCTGTGGTGGTGCTCGGTTGTATGCAAGTTGTTGCTGGGGCTGAGGAGCTGTTTGAGGAGCTGGGCGGTATTGTTGGTTGGGTGGTGGGTTACGGTATTGGCTCTGACGGTACCCACCCTGGTTACCCATGGCATTGATGCTCTCATTATTTACTACCCCTTCGGTTGTGGGTCCTACAGGTGTAGGCTTTCTAGTGTTACGGGGCTTGGTGTCGAACGGGTTGATCATGGATGCATCCTTAAAGTGGGCTTGGAGGTAGCGGGCGCCATCACACAATTCACTCATGGTTGTTGGGCGGTGCATGATCAGGAGGTTGCGAAGATTGGGCGTGGTGTTCCCTATGAGCATCCTCACCTGCTCCCCCTCTGAGATGGTATCTACTAGCCTCTCTGCCATTCCCCTCCACCGATCAGCAAATCTAGCAAAATCCTCATCTGGCCTCATCTTTTCAGCAATTAAGTCAGTTATCGAGCAGGCTGGCCCCACCCTATCCTTGTACCTCTGTAGAAACTTTGTCTTGACAATGTCGAAATCCACCGCCTCAATAGAATCAAGAGAATAGAACCAGTCCAGGGCGGATCCTTCCAATGACCGACGGAATAGGAAGGCAAGGGCTTTGCGGTCAATTTTCCAGAACGCGGAGTCATAGAGAAAGCTCTTTAGATGGTTGAAAGGATTACCAGTCCCGTTGTAACGTTGGAAGACTGGTATCTCTGAAGGAGGAAGGTGTAGAACTGGGAAGGATGGGACAGAGATTTCAGGGGTGGCTTTAGAATCGAGGCGATGCCTCATCTCTTCGAAGCGCTCATCCATCTGGTTGATTTTGTTCATTAATGCCTGCTTGAGGCTGGATTCCTGAGCTACGGGAGCAAAGTGTTTACTTGATTGGGTTGGAAGAGGTGGGTTGGAAACAGGAACTGGTGCAGAATTGTGTGAATGCCCCACAACGGGGTGAGAAGAGACACGGCAAGGTTGCCCAGGAGAAGAGATGATCAAGGGCCTGACTGCCGGTTGGGGTGGTGAGGGGGCTTGATTTCCCTCGATCGGAGCTTGATTGGTGGGCATCTTGCCCTTAGTGGTAGATTGGATAATTGCAAAGGCCTCGGGATCAAGGTGAAGAGATAGATCCTTGAGAGCTTGTTCTATAATATGTGAAGCGGATCGGTGAGCGGGATCTTGGACCTCAGGTTCCGTCACGGCATTAACATGGTCATCTGGTTGGACCATGGGTTGCTGAAGCTCATAGTGACCCGTCTCGTACTCCTCTTCTTGGCCGTAGTAGTCCGACATCCCGACGTGTCTTCCGGACCTTAGAGTGGGCATCCTGTCAAATTTCTTTACAAAAATGGTTGAAAGAAAGCAAATGAAAGGTGTAAATGCAAAGAGAGTTTTTGTTTGGTTATGGTTGTTTGTTTGATTTGATTTGGTTTCACTTTGGTTGCTTGGCAAGCAAGTTGAACACAAAAATAAAAGAGATTTTTTTTTATTATTATTTTGCTTTGAGGTGTTTTGAAAGGAGAGAATTTTTTGGTTGTTTTCAATTGTTGGGAGCAAGCAAGTTATGCAAACAAGTTCTTAAAATGACTACTCGACAATTTTTGGGTTGAAACCTTAGATTAGATAGATTGTTAGCAATTGTTCACTCAAATTGGGTATGGTTCCTATTGCTTCAATCTTCAAGACCTAAGGTTATCACTCAATCACCACGAGTAGGTACTTGGGTTCTTCGGGTTTTGGGAAGTGGTACAACCGGCCCAATCGTGCGGAGAGGAATACTCCACGGATGGGGACTTACGGAGGCCTTGATGGAAACAACCAAATCAACTAGGAAGGAATATCCCAGAAGAGATGTTAGAATCCACCAAGAAGGTGTTTGGAGGGTGAGGGTGTGTTGGGAGAGAGAGCTCCCGCCTCGAATGCCCTACGGATCGGAACAAGTCCGGTACCCGATGCAAAGCTAATGAAAAAATTAAAAATGGAGGGTTGAATAAGAAGAAGCAATCAATATGCAAACATGAATGAAAGCTATTAAATAAACCAAGCAAGTGAATGCAAACAAGACAAGCAATGATAAAGTAAACAAGTAACTAGCAACTAGCAACTAAAAGGAGGTTCACGCGGGAACCGGCTTGTGATGGAGTGTCCAAGTGGGGACAAATCTGAAGTAAAGGTAAAAGGATGGTCCACGCGGGGACCGATTTGAAAATAAAATGGCTCACGCGGGAGCCGAGTTTTGGAAAGGTAGGTGGTTCACGCGGGAACCGGTTTTTGAAGGAAAAGGGGTGGTTCACGCGGGAACCGGTTTGTTTGATTGAAGAAAGGAAGGGAGGGCCACGTGGGGCCAATTTAATTGGTGCAAAGGGGTGGTCCACGCGGGGACCGATCTGCAGGTGAATTGGTTCACGCGGGAACCGGTTTTGAAAAGGGTTTGGTTCACGCGGGAACCGGTTTTAATGAAGAAAGGGGTGGTTCATGCGGGAACCGATGTAAGAGTTGACAAAATAGAAGGAAGGCCACGTGGGGCCAATCTAAATGTGCTGTAAAGAGGTGGTCCACGCGGGGACCGATCTGAAATAAGTTGGTTCACGCGGGAACCGAGTTGGAAAAGAAAGGTGGTTCACGCGGGAACCGGTTTGCAAGAAGAAAAGTGGTTCATGCGGAAACCGGGCTGAAATTAAAGACAAGAAATCAAGTCCACATGGGGGACAATCTTAAAGGAGAGTAAACAACAAGTTTAAAGGTAAATTGACATGTGAAAGGTAAAGGACAAGCCGGTTCGCGCGGGAACCAAGTCGGAAAACAACTAGTTGCACGGTTAAATCAAGCTAGCACGGTTGAAGACATTGGTTGTCCCACCGTGGTCGCCAAAAAGCTGTCGACTCCGAAAAAGGGGTTCCGGATCGGCACCTCAAGATAAGAAGGTGAAAATGAAATTGGGGAAAAGAAGAGTGAATTAGAAAACACTCGGAAAGCGGTAAAATGTCCTCACCTCGGTCCCACACTCACATTGATCCCCGAACTTTCATCTCACGGCGTCGCTCGAGCACCGGAGATGGTTCGGGTCATGTGGGAGGAGAGTGAGGAGGAGATGAACTTAAAACATAAATGAAAGGTGGTCGCCAGGAGCCGCGGGCTCCGCTATATAGAATAAAAACAAGAGATGAGTTGAATTTGACCGTGTGTACCTTAGCGTGGGAGATTGGGATGTGAGTTCAACCTTCTTCTTCTTCGGCCGGCCGATGAAGAAGAGTCCAACCGATGCTAGCTTGATGTATTTGTGCAACTATTAAACAAAGAAGACAATAAAACAAGTGAAGTAAATAATTAGAACTATGAGAAGTGTAGTAACTGTAGAGAGAATATGAGAAAGAATCAATTGGAATCGAACTCACCGGATTGGGGCGAGTCCTAACCCCTTTTTTTTGTATTTTTGATTATGTAAAAACTGATGTAAATAAACTAAAAGATGCTTTAAAACAGTAAATAAAAAGATTTAATGGAGTTGAGAAATCTTATAGAATGGATTGGTTAGAGTTGAAGCCGAGTTGGTTGAAGAAGGCCGGTTCGGGTAGCTTTGCACCCTTCTGGCGCGACTTCGGTGCAGAGGATGCTACGGACGAACCCGATGTCAGAATCGAGTGCCGTTTGTTGGAGTAGACAGATAACTCAAAGAGGAAGAGTTACTATGTTGATAATTTCTCCTAAATCCTCCTGTAGAAGTCAGTAAAAATTCTAAAATAGGGCGGATGTGGAAAACAGAACCTGGATGCGCGCCCTTAATGCAGCAATCGCCACAAACAAACGGCAAGTCAGAATTGAGTGCAGTCAGTTGGAGATGAAAGAGGACGAAGGGATGAACATCTTCTATGTTGAAGACATTTTCAGAAGGAGCCCCGGATTTTCTGAAGAAGTCGATGAAGATGGTTGATGCAGAACGCCCGGATCGAGCCTTCTTCTTCACCTCAGGATCGATTTCTTGACTTCGGATCGCCTTTGGACGTCGGGATGGCTTTGGAGAAGAGCTTGGACGACCTCTGAACGAGCTAGGCACGGGGGATTAACCTTGGGTCGTTGAGAATGGCCCTCAATTTATAGGGGAAGAGAGCCGGTGCAAAATTTGGAAACTGGATGTACCGCGCCCCCGCGTTTCAAAGGAGACAAGGGCGCACCCTCAAACCAAGGGCGCGCAGGGCGCACCCCCAGTTCGGGGGCGCGGTCTGCGCGCCCCCCTGTTTCAAAGGGGACGGGGGCGCGTTACGCGTCTCACTGCTAAAAATCGACGGAAAGTTCCGGAAATTGCTAAAAATTGACTTGACATACGTAACGCGCCCCCGAACCGGGGGCGCGGTACAAATAATCGAAAATCAGCATCGGAAACTTTCCGAAAACCCGGTTTAGAAGGCGCTAATCGGGGCAATTTCCGATTTAAAGAAACTGACCGCGCCCCCGTCTTTCAAAGGAACCGGGGGCGCGCAGGGCGCGCCCCCTGTTTGAGGGCGCGCAAGGCGCGCCCCCAGGTTGAGGGCGCGCAGGGCGCGCCCTCCTGTTTCAAAGGGTACGGGGGTGCAGTACACTCTCTCTCCTGCGCGCGTGTTCCGCGAGCCATATCTTGCAAACGGGATGTCCGACTCGGCTCCCGTTTGTCGCGTTTGAAAGAGGGCCTTCAACCGCACCTCCTCAAGTCGGTAAACCAGCCGGTATGACTCCCAATACGTTCGCACGGGGCTTTCTACCGGTTTACCCTCTCGCGGAAAGCCGAAACCCGGGGCGAAGATCCGAAATAGCACGGTTCCGGTCGATAAATCTCGGGTCAACTCGGGATGACTTAAAATGATGACCGAACAAGTCCGGTACGATCGAAAAACCCGAAGTCATCGAAAAAACTGAGACTAACCCGGTAAACGTGAATCGAAAGCCGTAAAAGCCGCGAAACCCTAAAAATGACCGAAATGGCCTTATAGCCCCGGTTGATAAAATGTACGGTTAGAATCGACCCGGATGACTTGAAAAGACCCGGTGATGACCGGAAAGGCCTAACATGTGGTCCGGGACAGCCGTGTCAGCACAGATCAAAAAAGGCGTAACGAAAGCCGTCATTGACCGACGCCTACCGAAATGACTTCTCGGAAACCCTGAATGTTACGGAACACATGCGGGACTCCCGAGACCTTCAATTATGGACCATTCAAGGTCTTTCATCGAGCAGGCTTCGTGTTTTTACAGTTCACGTGCGGCTCTCGCCTGAAGGTTACGGCAATATTCCGGAAATCATTGGTCCATTCTCAACTCACAAGGGGCTCCACCAATGTCCTTAGCTTATGTCCACGAGGTAATCCGGATCAGATAACGGTCAGATAAAAGATATCGCCTATGGAATAAGAGTCTGGTGCTCCGAATTAGGCCAATTTGGCGTGTCTACAATACTTAGCACATATTCTTGATGAGACTAAAATAAAATCCCTCCTTGTCATAATTAGGTTGATAAACGTGTGACATTAAGAATGACTCATGTAGCCTCCCGTTGTTATGGTCTTGATGAGCCAATCTTAGATTGGATATGTTTGTTGTGTTTCCCACAAGACTCATTCAGCAAGGGATTGGTGATCATGGCTAAGGCATTTGCCGAACTTTGGGGTGGACCATTGCATGGCCTTGTTGTGTTTCCCACAAGGGTTATGTTAAGAATTCATTCTCATAACGTAACAAGCGGATTTGACCTAACTAGAGTATATAGCTTGTTGTGTTTCCCACAAGGTTATAACTCTAGAGGCTGAATGACTAAGAATTGCAAGGGTTGCAATTGGTAAAAGTTACCTACCTATTAAGTATGGGATGACTTGTTGTGTTTCCCACAAGGTTGTCACCATAAAGTTAATAGGGTCTTAGTCCCCACTAGGATTTCATCGTGATATCCCGTCTTTGCATAATGAGGGTTATGCAAATTTGTCAAAAATTAGTGGGAGCATAAATTAGGATCAAAGACCATATCTTAATTTTAATAAATGTTTGCAATGTTATATTGATAAAATTATATCTCTGTTGTAGAATACGATAATAAACCACCATTAGTATGGCATATTAGATGCCATATAGCTTAATGGCTCACACTTCTTAAACTGGTTTAGAACTAAGAGAATTGTTCTCATAGTTGACCAATTAACTATTCTACTTGAGAAGTAGGTGTCTCCTAAATTATCTAGTGATATGAAAGAAAGATAAGATCTTATCTTATAGACAAGATGCATTGTTTGCCTTAAACTAGATGTTAGTCTCTATGAGACATAATTATAGAGACAACATGGATAGATGGATATGAGATCCATCATGGCTCATATTGATGAGTTAACTAAAGGGAAACTTAGATCAACAATACATCTTAATTACTTCTTGTTGGTGAGACCAATAGTAAGAAGTAAAATCATTAGATAAAAATAGGAGAGAGTTAATAGTAAAAGAAGGCGGTCAAGATAATAAAGCCAGAATAAGACATGATTCTTACACTGTCATGATGATGATAAGTGGAAGAGAAAGTACAAAGTGTTTTGTATATAATGCAAAGGTAGAGCTTGAGAAGCTTCATGTATCCAAGTCATTGGCACTTACTTGTTTTAAATATACACTTAATAGTATTAGATACTATATGTGTGTATCATAATATTAGATACTATGAATGCATCTAATGGTATGAGATACCAGATATGCATCTTATATCTACAAGGAGTTGTAGATGATGACAAGTAAATGAAGGCTTAATAAAGAAGATATTGACCTACATATGAAATGGTGCAAAAGTTGCATCATTATTAGTGGGAGGTGTAATTCTTTAATAGCCTTATGGAGATGTCTTAATAATTAATATTGCTATTATATCCTTCTACAAGGACTTTATATGATTTCCTACTTGAATAAATGTTGATTTATTCTAAGTTATGGAATTGATAGATGTTCTAATAGATTGAATGGCAAAGTGTTTGCCAGTGGGAGCTTAATGAATTGTTTAATCATATTTGATATGTTAGCTCTCATGTTATGTGTGAATATTCCTTTTAAGAGGAAATGGGTTGATTAAGATCATTCTACACTTTAGCTTTATATAGACATGGAGAATGGGTTAATGAGTTATTAGAACTCGTACGTTTAGATGTATGTTAGCCCATATCTAGTAAGGCTAAAGAAGAATATTTCTACTTCATTATTTCGAAGATGATGTCTCTAGGTTTGGAAACATGTACTTTATGAAGTACAAAACTAAGACCTTTGAGAAATTATTTGAGATTAAGAATGAAGTAGAGATACTAATGGAAAGAGTATTAGAACTCTTTGATGAGATCAAGGAGGGGAATACTTAAGTACATAATTTACATATAATAGAAGGATAATAAAATCTAATGGACATCTTTACACATTTTAGCTTAATTGAGTAGCTAAAAGGAAAAGCCATATTATGTAGGACATAATATGAACAATGACAAGCTTTGCAAATTTTTTCTTTGTCTAATTTTGGTTAAGTACTCGTTATAACCACTTGTTCTTAATAGGTACCTTCTAAGTCTGTTCTGATTATTCCATATAGGATATGGAAAAGGGGTTATAACTTGACCTTAAGCAAGTTAAGGTTTCGGAATGTCCGACCTGGTGAAGAAGTATAACTCTAACAAGTTGGAATATAAGACTATGAAGTGTTGGCTTGTGGAATATCCTAAGGAAACTTTTGGATATTAAATATACGACCCTTATGTATAAAGGTATGTGTTGCTCAGCTCACTATATTTCTAAAGGAAAAGTTCCTTCTTAAGAAAGATAGTGGGAGCAAGGTATATATGGAAGATGTTCCAGTCCCACAACCCAATAACACTTCTATTAAGGTGCTAATTAATAATTACACAAGGACAAATCATAGGTCTTTACTTGTGTCCATTCTACCTAAGAGATATGTGAGACGTATCTCTGATAGATGAAATGAGGCATAAGATAATAAGGATATTGATCCTAGGATCTATATAGAACCAATATGAGATATTGATTCATTAATGGGAAGAGACAATAAAATCCTATATAAACTTTATTTATTCTAATCAAGTTTAGAACTTGATAGATACACCTAAGGATATAGTATCCATAAGGAATAAATGGATCACTAAAGAATAGATTGGAGTGGATTAGAAGGTAGATACCTTCAAAGGTGAGAATAGTTGAAAAGGATATCATTGAAGTCAAATGGTTGACTATGATGAGATCTTTTACCTATTCCATGGATTAATCCATTCGGATTTTGATTGTAACACTCTATGATTATGAAATAAGCTAATTGGATGTTAAGATAGTGTTCCTCTAAAGTATTTTGAGGAATAGGTGTATATGATACAACTATTGGGAATCAAGTCCCAATAACATCCAAGAAGAGTGTGTATTAAGTTCATTTATGGACTGAAGTAAAACTTCTCATAGATCATATATAAGGTTTAATGAGATTAAATCTTATAACTTCGTTAAGAATGAAGAGGAGCCTTGTGTATTCAACAAGATAAGTGGGAGTGCTGTTACTTTCTTAACATTTTATGTTGATGACATACTACTCATTAAGAATGAAGTAGGTGTGTTATCATAAGTGAACCTAGCTATCAAATTGATTCTCCAAACACAATTTGGGTTTTGAGATCTATGGAGATAGATCTAAAATCAATGCCCAGTTAATGTACGTAGTCACCATAGTCAAAGGGTTTGACATGATAAACTCCAAGATAGGTTTCTTACCTATGTGGTGTGGAGTTGATCTCTATAAAGTGTTGTCTTTATAGACTTCTTGAAAGATAAAGAGATCACATAAATAGAGCCCTTATGCCTTTGTCATAGGGTCTATTATTTATATGATGCTACGTACATGATGTGATTAATGCTCTAAGTGTTATGAGCATTCATCAAGAAGATCCAAGTGAGAGTCATTGTATAGTTTAGAGATATATCATTTGGTACTTGAGAAGCACTGAGAATGTATCTCTATACACTGGAGGATAAGACTTGAAGTCTTGTAGTTTTACAAACACAAGCTTCTAATCAAATAAGTTTGATATTAAGTCAGAATTATGGTGGTGCAGTGAGTTGAAAGAGTTCTATGTGATAGAACACTTTAAGTTCAACAACATATGTAAACAAGTTTACATAGTGGTTTACATAGTGGTTGCACACTACTTGAGAAGTAGTCTAGATGAAGTTTTTCATCTACATATTTGATATGGGATTGTCTCAATTTTCTCTGAAAGTGTATCATTGTTTTGAGAAAATAATGGAGTAGAGCCGATGTCTCATCAGAAGTTTAGAACTTCTGTGGCGATACCATACAATCAGAGAGATTGCAACTTATAGAGATATAATTAAAGATAAAGTATCTACCGTTAATAACATTGCAGATCCACTAACTGAAGCAATTACTCAAAGAGTGTTTGAGCTTCACCTCGAGCTGATATAGATCAGCCAGATGGGTGATTGGCTTTAGTGCAAGTGGGAGATTGATAGAAATGTATGCCCTACAAGCCAATCATATATGATATGATTCGACTTTTCTAGAAATATCTCATTCAATTAATTAGGCAAATCTTCATTATAAGCTCTTATTAGAAGTGAATATCATAATGAAGTCCTTGATCAAATACAATGATGATTAAATCATGATGAGATCATGATAATGAGATTGATCATCTAGAGGTATTTGATCTAAATGTTCCTAGTCGTAGGATACTTGAGACGGGACATCAAGGATCCGGATAGACTAGTGTATGTGATGTTTTCTTATGTGATGAGGACGACCGATCTCATTGGTCATTAGTGTGGAGACACTGAGATACACATACAGGTGCTCATTAGTTGAATGAGTTCACTGAACTGACCGAATTAGAAACCCTGAATGGTATATTACCGAACTGTCTATCAGGGTTTTCTATCATCACGGTTGCATGGTTGGACCTTTGGCCTGAGTCGCCAAAGATGCCTTGTTGGGTGGAACTTGTTCTTTGACCATTGACTTATGGATCACAATTTAGATGGTCCTATATAGCGATGGATTGGGTACAAGGAAAATCCGATGGAGGCAATTGAGCGGACAACAAGGGATCGTCCACTCTCGGTAAGTGAGAGTGAATGTCCTATGGGATAGTACTCTAAATCCCTGGCCAGGGTAGATAGGATAATTGGAAAAGGAGTTTTCCAATTGATCCAATTCCGAGTACAGGATCCTATAGAGTCGGTACACTAAGGAGTTGACAGTCGATGCCGTACTCCTTTCCGACCGGGACATTGGATGGATGAGGGTTTATATCCATGTGGTAACTGATGATGGAAAGGCTCAATGGAGATGAGATTATCCCCATAGCCATTTGGGATCATGGGATGTGGCTTGTACCCTTCATGATCGGTAGGCCGATTAATGTGTTATCGGATAACGGATTTAATTAAATTAAATAGAATTGTTCTATTTTATTTAGGCCTCAACCAAATAGGCTATTGGGCCTAGTGGGTCACACACAAAAGGACTTATCCACAAGTACAGGGGCAAGGGCGTAATTTATAGAGATTTTGGGTTTTTATGAAAAAATCCATAATTCTCTATAAATACTAATGGTTTCAGTCAAACCCTATCAAGACAAGGATGAAAACCACATCCCAAGTCTCCTCCCTACCTCCTCCTCTCTTTAGAAGGTGTCCATGGTCGATGGAGCTCCGTTCGGGAAGAGTTCTCGAGGCCGGCACGAAGGGAGAACCTGCTGTGGATGAAGTTCGTGTGGATACTGCTGGAGACCGGACACTTGAACGGTTTGGAGAGCTTGAGAAGCTCATCTCCTTCCTCTCCATGGGATTATATGAATCCCTATCAGGTATATTCGAACCCGATTTGATCGGTTTTCGGTTTTCGTCGTTCGGTTCTAATTGAGACGGATTCTAAAGGAACCCATAGGAATCGTCGCTTCCGCTGCACCAAATTTTAATGGACGATTCCTTACAATAATATCTTGACTCACTTCTTTGACTTTTAACTATCACCATCTATCTCTATCTAATGATCTTACTTCTTTCTATTGGTCTTACCAATAAGAAGTATTCAAGATGTATTATTCTTCTTTGCCTTTAATTAGCTCATCACCATGAGCCATGATGGATATCATATCCATCTATCCATGTTGCCACTACTAACTTTATCTGGTAGAAGCTAACATCTGATAGAAGGCAATCAATACATCATCTCAATGAGATAAGATCTTATCTTCTCTCACATCATTAGATAGAGTAGGAGATACCTACTTCTCAAGTAGGATAGTCAATAGGTCAACTATGAGAACTATTCTCTTAGTTCTAAACCAATATAAGAAGTGTGAGCCATTAAAATACTTAGCATCTAGCATGCTAGATTAATGGTGGTTTATAATATTCTACAACAGAGATATAATTATATCAACATTACAGACATTCATTAAAATTAAGATATGGTCCTTCATCCTAATTTATACTCCCACTAACTTTCGACGAATTTGCATAACCCTCATTATGCAAAGACGGGATATCACGATAACATCCTAGTGGGGACCAAGACCCTACTAACTTTATGGTGATAACCTTGTGGGAAACACAACAAGTCATCCCATACTTAATAGGTAGGTAACTTTTACCAATTGCAACTCATGCAATTCTTAGTCATTCAGCCTCTAGAGTTATAACCTTGTGGGAAACACAACAAGATATATACTCTAGTTAGGTCAAATCCGCTTGTTACGTTATGAGAATGGATTCTTAACATAGCCCTTGTGGGAAACACAACAAGGCCATGCAATGGTCCACCCCAAAGTTCGGCAAATGCCTTAGCCATGATCACCAATCCCTTGCCGAATGAGTCTTGTGGGAAACACAACAAACCCATCCAATCTAAGATTGGCTCATCAAGACCATAACAACGGAAGGCTACGTGAGTCATTCTTAATGTCTCACGTTTATCGACCTAATTAGAACGAGGAGGGATTTTATTTTAGTCTCATCTACATAGGTGCTACATATAAATATTAATATGCCTTTGGAATATCATATATTTAAGGTATAATCTGTAGCACACACCACATATCAAATATGCATTAAAACATAGGTGATCATGGACTTAACCCTAAGCATACACCTAAGGCACCCCTATAGGTGCAATTCCTTGCTTCATAAGGTTGAGTTGGCATGCTCCCACTTCAGAAGGGTGCTTCTCCAAGTGGTCCCACTCTCCATTCTACCACGAGCCGGCTTCTAACCATTACAAGAAGCTAAAGGGTACATAGACCCACAAATGTACAACTCATAATAAGAAACCTTGGTTTTAACCAAGGGGAGTACACAAATGGGGGAAGGTAGAACGTACAATCAGATTGTATAGAGAGAGAGGAGGCACACGCAGGCCCCATTTAATAACATAACCAACTTAATTAACCAAGCAATCAAAAGCAAAGCATATTTAAGTCCATGATCACCTCCATACACACACCAACATTCATCACATGAACATAGAGCGCATACGTGATAATTATATGAGATATATCATATATACCATCATAAAATTATATACTGTAATTTTGAAATTCCAAATTTCATGCTTGTCGAATTTTCATAAAATAATAACATGAAATGCACATATAAACAATTTACATGCATAAGACAAGCAATATAAAATATTCAGATGATTCATGCTTTTCCAAAATTTCTCAGAGCATTAAATTAATGTCCAAATCATAATTCTTCAAAATCATATTTTTCAGAATTTATTTGAACACTAATTTAATCAATAGAGATTTTAAAAAAATTTTAAAATCATTTATAAAATGATTCTATGACAACCAAAGTCCAAAACTATTTAACAGGTTCATAAACATTTTACAAACCTATTAAATAATTTCTCAGAACTTATAAAATCATTAATTTCATTAATTTTGATCTTAAAACAATTTCAAAATCAAAATAATAGAATTCAATGACAAAATAGTAAAACTCTATTTAATAAGTCATTAAACACTTTAATAACTCATTAAATACATTCTACAATTTTTCAGAATTTTTCTGGAATTTTCTGGCAAATTTTCGGATCAAAAAAGAATTTTAAACAATTTAAAAAACATTTTCAAATTAAATAACTGGCGGCGCAGTGTGCCGCCCAATCAGCGCTGGCCACGGCACCGGCGGGCTCAGCGTGGCTCTGCCACGTACCCCCCGGCTTGCGCCGGAGGGCCGGCGGCCACGCGCCGCGCGCCGTGCGCCTGCGTGCGCCGCTGCGCGCCCCCGGGGCTAACGCGGCACGGCCGCGTACCCCCTCCCGGGTGCGCCGCCCTTCCGCCACGTACCCCCCCCCTCGCGCTAGCGGGTCCGGATCCTCCGTCTTCTTCGCCCGATAAAGGCGGGGCGGATAACGGAAACCCTAGAAAAATGCCAACTTTCGGACCTGATTTGGGGGGTCAAACGGAGTCTAAAAAATCCGAACAAATATGCGTTGGAATCCTTGAAGAATAAGGATTATATTTATATAATTTTAATCTCATGAAAAATTCTATCCAACGCGCAGTTTCTGGAGGAAGTGGCTACGGCCACAATTAAACCAAAACGCAAATTCCTCTCAAATTCGGCACCTCCAAGGTCCGTTGAGTGTCCAATAACTTATGAAAACTCTAGGAAACTTAATTTCCTATCTTCCTACGTCATTAGACAGAGGTATTTGAGTCCAAATAGGTAAGTTCATCAACTCCCCTAATTTCGGCCGGATTTTCGGATATGATCATCTTAGCAACGTTCCGAACTCATTCCGGACTCTCCGGATGGCCAAAATTCATGAGGTTTACGGCATTGGAAATATCTCATCTATGAGAATCCAAAGAATCTAACCACACACAGTTTCGTATCTCATAGAAACTGTGGTGATCAAATCAAAACAGCTCTGTATACAGTTTCGGGAAAGCAAGAAATCACAAGAAATCAAGCCAATTTCGATTCAACTTCGACCAAGGCTTCAACCGGGCTCTGATACCACTGTAAGTAATAAATACATGACAGCGGAAAAATTTTGATTCCATAAAACCATGATCTTGGCCTTGATCGATGCCGAACGAGTAAAACCGAGAACCGAATATGAAGTAGAACGAGAGTACCTCATGGGATTTCTCAAATCCCTCACCATGGATGAAGAGAGGACATTCCTCCTTGCTGAAAACCGTTCAAGTGTCCGGTCTCTAGCGGTATCCACACGATCTGCTTCAATAGACGAGTTCTCCCTTCCTTCGGGCCTCCAGAAACCTTCCAGATCCAAGCTTGACCATGGGAGATCGCCTTCTAGAGGAGAGAGGAGGGAGAGAGGAGGCTTGGGACATGCTCCAGCCCTATGGCTTGTTAGGGTTTGGCTTCATAAGCCATTTATATATAGAAGATGTAATTTTTCACAAAAACCCAAAACTTCTATAAAATTGCGTCCATGCCCTCATCTTATTGACCAGATCTATTGTGTGTGACCCACTAGGCCCAATAGTCAATTCGGTTGAAGCCTTAATTAATTTAAAAGAACAATTCTTTTAAATTAAATACAAACCGTTATCCGATAACAGTTTTTACGGCTTTCTGATCATAAAGGGTACAAGCCACATCCTATAATCCCAAATGACTTTGGGGAGTTAAATAACATCCATTGAGCCTTTCCATCATCAATTACCACACGGATTTAAATCCTCGTTCATACAATGTCCCGGTCGGTCAGGGGTTCGGCACTGACTGTCAACCCCTAAGTATTCCAACTCTATGAATTCTTGTACTCATAAATGGATCAACTGGAAAACTCCTTTTTCAATTATCCTATCAACCTTGGCCAAGGATTTAGAGTACTATCCATAGGACATTCTCTCTCTCCTACCGAGAGTGAACGATCCCCTATTGTCCGCTCAATTGCCTCCACCAGGTTTCCCATATACCCAATCCATTAACTATATAGGACCACAATACTAAGTGATCCATCGATCAATAGTCAAAGTACATAGTACGCCCGGCAAGACATCTTTGGCGACTCGGGTCAAAGATCCAACCGTGCTATTGAGATGTAAGAATAACTCGATAGACAGTTCGGTAAGATACCGATCGAGTTTTCCTAAATTGGTCAGTTCAGTGAACTCATTCCACTAATGAGCACCTGTGTGTGTATCTCAGTGTCCCCACACTGATGACCAATGAGATCGGTCATTCTCATCATATGAGAAGACATCACACACACTAGTCTATCCGGGTTCTTGATGTCCTGTCTCAAGGATCCTATGACTAGGAACATTTAGATCACATACCTCTAGTTGATCGATCTCATTATCATGATCTCATCATGATTCAATCATCATTGCATGTGATCAAGGACTTCATTACGATATACGCTTCTAATAAAAGCTAGTAACGAAGTTTTGCCTATTTAATTGAATGAGATATTCCTAGAAATGACGAATCATATCATATATGATTGGCTTGTAGGGCATACATTTCTATCAACATGAAGAATATTCATTCGCAAGACTAGTCAAGGCTCTTGGCAAAGTGGTAGACAAACCGGAGAAACTGACAGATGCAAAGTGGGTTGAATAGTGAGCGCTACCGAATAGCACAATTCAGCTATTCTTGACAGACAACACGCTCTGGGAGGTAATTGTCTTGGAAGACCCGACAGACGTCTGGGAGAAGCTTGAGAGCAGGTACATGTTCAAGTCACTAACAAAACAGGTTGCTAGCGAAGAAGTATCTATATGGCTTAAATATGATTAAGGGAACATGGATCGAAGCTCATCTTGACAACTTCAACAAGATTTTGACGGAGGTGCTGTCTCTAGGCGAGGAAATCAAAGAAGAGGAACGAGCACTTCTTCTGTTATCGTCATTGCCGATGTCGTACGATCACATCGTGATGACCATGCTATATAAAATCGACACTCTTAGGCTAGATGATGTCATAGCTTCGTTGCTTTCAAATGAGTCTCGTCGAAAGAGCAACAAAGCGGGTGTAAGGAATCATCCTTAAAAATTTGGAGCAGCGGAAGCGACGATTCCTATGGGTTCCTATGGAATCTGTCTCAATCGGAACTGAACGACGAAAACTGAAAATCGATAAAATCGGGTTCGAATATATTTGATAGGGATTCATATAATTCCATGGAGTGGAAGGAGATGAGCTTTTGAAGCTCTTCAAACCGTTCAAGTGTCCGGTCTCCAGCAGTATCCACACGAACTTCATCCACAGTAGGTTCTCCCTTCACGCCGGCCTCGAGAACTCTTCCCGAACGGAGCTCCATTGCCCATGGACGCCTTCTAGAGTGAGAAGGAGGTAGGGAGGAGGCTAGGGATGTGGTTTTCATCCTTCACTTGATGGAGTTTGGCAGAAACCATTAATATTTATAGAGAATTATAGAATTTTTCATAAAAACCCAAAATCTCTATAAATTACGCCCTTGCCCCTGTACTTGTGGATAAGTCCATTTGTGTGTGACCCATAGCCTATTTGGTTGAGACCTAAATAAAATAGAATAATTCTATTTAATTTAATTAAATCTGTTATTTGATAACAGATTAATCGGCCTGCCGATTATGAAGGGTACAAGTCACATCCCATGATCCCAAATGGCTTTGGGGATAATCTCATCTCCATTGAGCCTTTCCATCATCAGTTACCGCATGGATATAAACTCTCATCCATCCAATGTCCCGGTCGGAAAGGAGTACGGCATCGACTGTCAACTCCTCAGTGTATCAACTCTATAGGATCTTGTACTCGGAATTGGATCAATTGGAAAACTCCTTTTCCAATTATCCTATCTACCCTGGCCAGGGATTTAGAGTACTATCCCATAGGACATTCACTCTCACTTACCGAGAGTGGACGATCCTTTGTTGTCCGCTCAATTACCTCCATCGGGTTTTCCTTGTGCCCGATCCATCGCTATACTGGACCATCTATACAGTTATTCATAAGACAATGATCAAAGCACAAGTTCCACCCAACAAGGCATCTTTGGCGACTCAGGTCAAAGGACCAACCATGCAACCGTGATGATAGAAAACCTTGATAGACAATTCGGTAAGATACCATTCAGGGTTTCTAATTCGGTCAGTACAGTGAACTCATTCAACTAATGAGCACATGTATGTGTATCTCAGTGTTTCCACACTAATGATCAATGAGATCGATCATCCTCATCACATGAGAAGACATCACATACACTAGTCTATTTGGATCCTTGATGTCCCGTCTCAAGTATCCTACGACTAGGAACATTTAAATCAAATACCTCTAGATGATCAATCTCATTATCATAATATCATCATGATTTAATCATCATTGTATTTGATCAAGGACTTCATTATGATATCCGTATCTAATAAGAGCTTATAATGAAGATTTGCCTAATTAATTGAATGAGATATATTTAGAAATGTCGAATCATATCATATATGATTGGCTTGTGGGGCATACATTTCTATTACCGGGGACGTCAAGTGGGAGTCAGGCTTTGATTGCAGGTGGAGGTCGTGGAGGATCGGACAACCAATAGGGGAGACGAGATGACAAAGGATGATCCAAGACTCGGGGTCGTAGGTGCTACTACTGCGGCGAGGAAGGTCACTTCAAGCGGGATTGCCCACAACGTAAGAAGAGCGAACGGCTGTAGGAGGCTAAAATGGAGAAGGCAGAGGCATCAACAGCAGAGGATAGCGAGGAGGACGTGGATGACGTCCTCTGTACGACATCTACAGGAGAGGAAGATTCAGGTTGGATTTTAGATTCTGGCTGCTCATTTCATGTATGCTCGAGTTGGACGATGTTTCACAAGTATCAGACATGCGAAGGCGACTCGGTCCGATTAGCAAACGGAGCATGTTGCTCGGTTGCTAGTATCGGATCTGTGAGGATACACATGTTTGATGGAAAGGTGTGAAAGCTAGTGGAGGTCCGACATGTGCCAGATCTGAAGAAGAACCTGATCTCATTGGGAGTTATGTGTTCAAGAGGATACCGATGCACTCTTGAAGGTGGAGCTCTCAAGGTGTACAAAGGAGCATGGATCGTGCTAAAAGAGCTGCTGACGAAAGGTTTGTATATGCTCGTAGGGAGGCTTGACACCAGTGTAACTACAAATTCCCTGGTGAGTAGTATGTAGGGATGTCAATGGTTACAGATTATCCGACCCGTTCGTTAGTTAACAAACAATTAATAGACAGTTTAAATTTTCCGAATATGGTATCTGTGTTCGTTTACCGATTAATCGTTATCTTAGCGGATGCGGTCATGGATACACCATAAACCGAACCTGAAAACCGTTATCCGTATTCGTTAACTAATACATAATACAATAACTTACAATTTATGACATCTAAGCATATATATGTCCCATCTAGAAAATCTTATTGTCCTTAACTCACTGGTCACCCTTCTCCTTGAGACCTTAACATTGGACAAGTCTTGCCCTGATGTTCGACGACGATGTCTTCTTCCTCTTCCACTTCATGATGGTGCAATCCACATACACACTTTTTGCTGCAAATCAACTATCTCATATTTTATGTTGGACATATATTATTTTGGACATGTAACTAAGATTTTTTTCTATCTCATATTTTGTGTTGCACATCTAATTATTTACTGCAGACTCAAAATTTTTTTTTACTATAGACTTGTAAAATATTTTTTTGTATCTCATGTTTTGTGTTAGATATATAATTAAGATTTTTATTCTTGTTTGTTGCTATAAATAGATACTTTTAATTGTAATATATATTTTTATGTGTGTTTCTATCGGTGAAATTATCTTTACTTTTTTATTTTGCTGGGTTGTATTATACATATGTTATCTCTTTATATATTCAATAATTGTCCGTTATTCGATCGTAAACCATTTTTAAGCGGATAGAACAATGCAGTTCTCGGATACACTTGATACCGATAATTAACGAACAGCAAGTGGATACACCTTTTTCTTATAGGATTAAGGATACAGATAATACTATTATTCGACCCGTATCAGACCCGTTGACATCCATAGTAGTACGGTTCAGCGGAGGACGACATCTGCTGAAGGTGGAGCGTAGAGGAAGTGTGTGACGTTCCCTTCCAATGATGGTGGTTGATATCTCTCGCATCAACCAAGAGAGGAGGGGCCATGTCGGGGCGTGCAGCGGAATCCGACTGTGCGGACACCTGGTCGAGGTGCGAGCCATGGTAGTGGAGCTAGCAGACGGATGGACACTTGTGGAGTTAACTCAAGGTGGAGAATGTTACGTAATTAGTTACGTGCGTACATGGATTAATCCTCAAGTGGTGATAAGGATACGGTGGTTGTTAACCGGATAAGCATCAGGGCTATCCTAGTCGAGCAGGACTGTGGATAGGGACTAGGAGAGTCCTAGTCGGGATGGGTTTCCTGGGTTGTTCTCCCTATAAATAGCCCAAGCCGGTGGCTCATTCCGGATGCCGGGTGTCGAGGGAGCCACCGGGGAAGAGGTTGTACGTCTGCGGTTTAATGGAGTTCGACTTCTCCGAAATCTCGTTGTCTTCGTGGTGTGTGCGTCTTACTTCGTGGGTGATCGATCACCGGGTTTCTGCAACACAAAGTATCATGGAATTGAGGTTACAAATGCCTCGGATTCAATAGCTGATTTATCTTTGTTTGTCTTTTAATTTCTAGAAAAATTTGACTATGATTTAAAAAATCAAGATATTTTAAATTTTTTATTCTTATTTATTTTTTATAATTGAATTACAGTGATAATATTACAAATGTATTCATATCATTTTTATCAAAAAATTAATAAAATTATATTATTAATAAATTTTAATTTAATATCTTTAATTTTTTACTTTGTTATTATTTATATATCAGATTTTTATTTATTTTTATTTAAGTTAAGAATAGATGTATAATTAACTGTTTCCATTTATGATTTCAACAAACTATCTAAAAGTTTGTAATCTATTAGTTATCATCAAAATTAAATACAATTATTAAAATATAATATTAAAAAAGCGTCCCACATGTCCGCTTCCCGACGAGGTAGCGACACTGACGGCAGATGAGAAATCATGTGCCCCCGAGTTGCATGATGGACAGGAGATGGGTGATATGTATTGGCCAGCAGGTCTGGGACAGCGATGCCTCTTGTCCCTGGTGATTTTGAACTTCTCTGATGAGCGCCGTTACCGTCTTTGATGACTGGTGCACTTAATTGAATCAATTATTACGTATATCTATTTTTTTAAGACCCAGTTTTTTACCTACTGATTCTTTAAATCACTCAATGTTTAAAATATATTTTTAAAATTTTAAAATTATTTATATATTTTTAAAACCTTGATTTGTTTCTAGCACAATACATATATTTTAATTCTATACTTTTTGTTATTATTTTTAACGTTTATTTTGATAAAGTTAATAAAATAGGATCATGATGTGTGTTGCAGCTATGTCCAATGATGTTGCACATATGTCCAATGATGTTCCTAGTTATCACTAATAACTTTGCGAATAAAACTTTGAATGCAATAGGCCTGAAACGTACGGACCACCCCAAGGATATAAGGACTGAAGATAAGAACTTGAAACGATGAAGTGGACCATTGGTGGCTGGCCATTTTCACCCATACCTTCTTTCTTTTTTTCAATCTATGCTTCTGTACATTCTCTTTAAATTAATAGTGTCTCGTTTGAGTGTTAGCAAACTCTTATTTTGTTTATTATTTGAATTTTTTATTTTTGCTTCCGCTGGTTGTGATAGCAACAGCATTAGTATATGTAACGGTAAATTGGCTGGCCTGTGTTTATAGAGTGGCAATGGTTGCTGTAATATCCTGATTTTTCAAAAAAAAAATTTAAAACTCTGCGCCGCCTCGCCACAGCCTCAACCCCCCCATTTTCATTTTATTTTCTTTTCATTTCTTCCCCCACCCACCATCGAACCGCCTCCCTGTTCTCTCTCTCTCCTGCTTTTCCACCTTCATCGCCCTCCGTCTCCCAATTCCCCATCCCCCTCGCAACGAGCGTGTCCTTGCACGTCGCCCCCGTCCGTCTCTCTCTCCCACGGGACTGCCGCAGTACCTTCCGCCCACGCGCGACATGCCCATCGTCGGCGTCTCTGTCTTGTGGTCCACCCCCCTCTCTTTCTTCCTCTTCTGCGCCGTCGACGCTGTCGCAGCCGCCACCCCGCATCCGCTCACACCCGCACCGCTCCCAACTCTCTCTCTCCTCTGGTTTACCCGCGGCACCCTCCCACCCTCGATCGCTCTCTCTCTCTTGCACTCACGGCCTCTTGCCTCCCGCGCCAGCTGCGCGAAGACCCCCCTCATCATCGACTCCGCCCGGCTCTCTCTCTCTCCTCATCCCTCCTCTGCGTCCTGCACAGCACCTGGCCGCCTCCTCTGTTTTCCCCCATCCGCGTGAGTTACTCGCAGTCGCTGCCTCCACCCTGTATAAAATATCTTTTCCCAGGATATTAATTTCAAGGAAACCAAAAATCACGCTGGCCATTTGATTGTCTGTATTTGTTTTTCAAAAAAATTTATCAAATATTTCTACAACAACATAATAGCCATAATAATTTAATCAATATTCATATAATTAAATTCTTATTTATGAAAATTCTTGATACACAAATAAATTAAGTAAATTATTTGGCATAAAGTTATTTTTCATTGAAATTGAAAGCATAGTTTATTATTTAGATATTAGTCATTTTTTGGAAAACAAAATCAATTATTTTGTTATTTTAATTATTTTTTAAAATTATTTTCAGAGGATATGTATAAATTATTTTTCTAAATTTCTTTTAAAGTTTTACTTTAGTATCCTCATTTATTTACTTGAATATTTATAAAGAATAACTAATATCAACTTTATATTTTCAAATTAAGTATATGGTAAAATATTTTTAAACTAAAATTTTTCATAAAAATTGGTTTATTTAAAATTTATATTTTGAAAATCTACAATACACTAAAATAAAATATATACTACGTAACTCAAATTTCAATTAAATTTTTATTAATCAATTTATTAAATAATTAATTCCTATGATAAAATAACTTTTTAATTAATTTATATTATTTTAAAAACGCATAAAAATAAAATAAAATTTTTATCTACTTATATATGTCGTTAAAAAATTAATTTTAAAAATTAAGTTATTAAAATTGATAATATCTATTTAATAATATTTTATTTAATAAACATGTACTTAAAAGACACACCACTGAAAACGGCATCCGCCGTAATCCAGCGGATGCCAAAATCCAAGTTTACGTGAAGAGGTGGGATTTGATTTTACGTGATTTATGTTTTACCTGCAACCAAATAAATTAGTTGATGGCATTTTCCTGAAAACCAGTGCATGGCGCAACTTTTACGTACAAACAAACAGACCCTTAGCGTTGTCGCACCTCGGCGTCGTGCCCCGGCGCTCCCTTGTCTGATCGCCATTGTCAACTGCAGTGCGCCAGCATCTTAGCGTCGTGTGTCCCTCTTTCCAACATCATTCAGGTAGACATCCCAGACGTCTCTGCTATCATTAAATTTAATGTTTAAAATTTATCAATCACCCTTAGATGCTGATTTAAATATATTAGTGAATATTGAATGTAGTGATTTTTCATAGTTAGATGTCTTATTAATTTATTAAATGCATGCTACAAGAATCCTGATTTTATTATATCAATTGATCTTAATTGTTGATTAACATATGCTTTAAAATTTAAATTGCATAATTTGTGAATTTGATATGCCTTTGGATATTAACCCGATTGGGTCGATGTTAATATTTATGATTGCAAGTTAATTTGGTGTATATGTTTATGTCAGCATATTTCATGCATGCAGGTGTTAAATGCATTTGATAAACATTATAGATTAAGTGTCTTTTTGGCATGTGGATATGTTTTGTCAAGTAAATGTGCATTTCTATTTATAGATGGTTAAATGCATTAGTTGCACATATTCATGTTAATTATCTTATTTGCATAATAAGTGGCATGGCATGGCATGGTTTGATGAATGCATATGTGCATTAAATGAAATGGCAGACTGAGCTACACCAGACTATTTAGTCGTGACCCGTGGGCAGCGAGCATTAGAACAGTCTGGTGCATCCTTTGATTCCGGATACCACGGTTTGTCCTAAGTGCCACCACTGCCTAGGTGCATTAGGAGACTTCATTTTACTATATATTACTGCTATATATGGTAGATCTAGTGGTAGCTAGTTGAGATGGCAAGACGACACATTCCTTGCCAATAAGGAAAGATATGATATTATATATTAGAGGATAGGTTCATCTATTACATGATTGTGTGGTATGTTCTTAGAATGTGCATCAGTTTGTTATAAGCAAGTTATGTTACATAATATGCATGGTGTCTCATTTGTGTGATTTCATCATATAGGTTTGTAATATATATTCATGCATATCTTATCATTTTTTGGTTAGGTTCTTCTTTTGATGTTTATAGGTGTAGATTGGGTCTGTGTAGTTGATAATTGGTGATTTAAAAATATGTGGATAAACCAGATAATTATCATATTGTTAATTCTATACATATATAGAACAATAGTAGCATTGGGTATTTATTTAATTATCATTTAGGTTTATTTATATCCGATTTGGCGTATGAAGGGGTGTCTACTGAGTCGGTGTGACTCATTCCAAATCTCTTAATATTTTTCAGGGAACCCAGGTTTAGCGCAGTAGAAGCATGGTGATTTGGATCTGGAGGGATTATTTGGAAGATTGTTATGTATTCTTTTTGGATGATCCATGAATTGGTGTATCATAGTATGATTTTAGTTTATAGAATTATTTGAATTATGAATTAGATCCTGAATTTACTCTTCATTTCTCCGAACCAATGTATTTAAGGGGTTAATTTCCCCAGTTGCGTCATCGGATTAATTCCGTTGCGTATGTATAAAAAATCCGGGGCGTGACAGCTTGGTATCAGA
Organism: Cryptocoryne crispatula var. balansae; assembly: GCA_036172225.1. Classification (NCBI taxonomy): domain Eukaryota; kingdom Viridiplantae; phylum Streptophyta; class Magnoliopsida; order Alismatales; family Araceae; genus Cryptocoryne; species Cryptocoryne crispatula. The sequence continues at coordinate 36,612,791 of CM069920.1, forward strand.
GCATGAACTCGGCCTTAAGGTCTATTTTGACTAGCCCAAGTTTATGTAATCGGTTTGGATTAGAAAGAGTCAATAATTTGACATGGAACAGTAGATAAGGTTTAGAGTTTGGAATTAGTTAATAGATGAGGATTAGGCTAATAGTTTGTGAGGAGATAGATAGTTAGCTAGATAGATAGAATGATGATTATGCAAGTTAGATAGATTAGAAAAAAGATAGAAGAATAGATAGGTTAGATGGAGGAAGTGTAGATATTCTCATACTCATCCTTTTCGGAAAGTCTAGATTAAAAATTTCGAGGATGAAAATTATTTTAAGGGGTAGTGAATGTAATATCCTGATTTTTCAAAAAAAAATTTTCAAAACTCTCCACCGCCTCAACCCCCTTTTCATTTTATTTTCTTTTCATTTCTTCCCACACCCACCATCGAACCGCCTCCCTGTTCTCTCTCTCTCTCCTGCTCTTCCGCCTTCAGTGCCCTCCGTCACCCGATTCCCCCCCCCCCTCACAGCAAGCGCGTCCTTGCGCGTCACACCCGTTCTTCTCTCTCTCCCTCCCGCGGGACTGCCATAGTACCTTCCGCCAGTGCGCTCGCCGTCATTGCCCCTGCCGTGACATGCCCATCGTCAGCATCTCTGTCTTGCGGTCAGCTCCCCCTCTCCTTCTTCCTCTTCTGCGCCGTTGACGCTGTCGCGGCTGCCACCCCGCATCCGCTCACACCGGCACCGCTCCCAACTCTCATTCCTCTGGTTTTCCCGCGGCACCCTCCCACCCTCCATCGCTCTCTCTCTCTCTCTTGCATTCACCGCCTCCTGCCTGCCGTGCCAGCTGCGCGAAGACCCCCCCTCGTCATCGACTCCGCCTGGCTCTCTCTCTCTCTCTCTCTCTCCTTATCCCTCCTCTGCGTCCTACACAGCAGCTGGCCGCCTCCCCTGTTTTCCCCCATTCGTGTGAGCTCCTCGCCGTCGCTGCCTCCACCCTGTACGCGCCAGCAACTTAGCGCAGCCGCACCTCAGCGTCGTGCTTGGCACGCCATCGTCGTCTGCTCGCCGTTGTCAACTGCAGTGTGCCAGCATCTTAGCGTTGTGTGTCCCTCTTTCCAACATCATTTAGGTAGACATCCCAAACGTCTATATTGTCATTAAATTTAATGTTTAAAATCTATCAATCACCCTTAGATACTGATTTAAATATATAGTGAATATTGAATGTAGTGATTGTTCATAGTTAGATGTCTTATTAATTTATTAAATGCATGCTACAAGGATCCTGATTTTATTATATCAATTGATCTTAATTGTTGATTAACATGTGCTTTAAATTTTAAATTGCATAACTTGTTAATTTGATATGCCTTTGGATATTAACCCGATTGGGTCGATGTTAATATTTATGATTGCAAGTTAATTTGGTGTATATGTTTATGTCAGCATATTTCATGCATGCAGGTGTTAAATGCATTCGATAACATTATATATTAAGTATATTTTTGGCATGTGGATATGTGTTTGTCAAGTAAATGTGCATTTCTATTTATAGATGGTTAAATGCATTAGTTGCACATATTCATGTTAATTATCTTATTTGCATAACAAGTGGCATGGCATGGCATGATTGGATGAATGCATGTGTGCATTAAATGAAATGACAGACTGAGCTACACCAGACTAGTTAGTCGTGGCCCGTGGGCAGCGAGGATTAGAACAGTCTACTGCATCCTTCGATCCCGGATACCGCAGTTTGTCCTAAGTGCTACCACTACCTAGCTGCACTAAGGGACTTCGTTTTACTATAAATTACTGCTATATATGGTAGATCTGGTGGTAGGTAGTTAAGATGGCAACACGACACATTCCTTGCCAATAAGGAAAGATGTGATATTATATAGTAGAGGATAGGTGCATCTATTGCATGATTGTGTGGTATGTTCTTAGAATGTGCATCAGTTTGTTATAAGCATGTTATGTTACATAATATACATGGTGTCTCATTTGTGTGATTTCATCATATAGGTTTGTAATATATATTCATGCATACCTTATCCTTTTCCGCTTAGGTTCTTCTTTTGATGTTTATAGGTGCTGATTGGGTCTGTGTAGTTGATAGTTGGTGATTTAAAATTATGTGGATAAACCAGATAATTATCATATTGTTAATTCTATACATATATAGAACAATAGTAGCATTGGGTATTTATTTAATTATCATTTAGGTTTATTTATATCCGATTTGGTGGATGAAGGGGTGTCTACTAAGTCGGTGTGACTCATTCCAAATCTCTTAATATTTTTCAAGGAATCCAGGTTTAACGCAGCAGAAGCGTGGTGATTTGGATTTGGAGGATTATTTGGAAGATTGTTATGTATTCTTTTTGGATGATCCATGAATTGGTGTATCATGATATGCTTTTAATTTATAGAATTATTTGAATTATGAATTAGATCCTGAATTTACTCTTCATTTCTCCAAATCGATGTATTTAAGGGGTTAATTTCTCTGGTTACGTTATCGAATTAAGTCCGTTGTGTATGTCCAAAAAATCTGGGACGTGACAGTTGCCATGCATTGTCAAGAATGAAAAACTTGAGTCAATATTGTAGGTTATGCCCATCGTTTGCGTAATTAGCAACTATTCATCTTCGAGGAGAGTGAGATAGGCGGTTCACTCGATATAATTAATTATTGTGTATATCTAATTACACATCGAACCTTAGAATCATTTTATATTTCAATTTTTGTGCCTAAGTTTGAAATTATTCTTAGATTCTTTAAAATCTCACATTATGATATATAATATATTAATATTTCAACTGCACTAACGGTCATGATTACTTTTAATGTCCAAACAATGAAATTAGTAAAAAATATTTTTACACTGTCTTTTAGACTTCTCTCTCTCTCTCTACTACATATGCGGCGCTCCTTCGTTAGCCGGTAGGGCTGCAAACGGGTCGGACTCGGTATCGGAACTAACAGATTCCGATTCCGATAAGAATTTAGTGTTTCCGATTCTGATTCCGATAATATCGAAATGACTAATTCCGATTTCGATTTATTTCCGATTTCGATATCTAAATCAGAATATTCCGATACCGATTCCGATAACTCGTGAACTTAGAGAAATAATAATTTTTAACTCTAAATAACTTGACACAATTAACATATATCTAATAAAAAATAAAAAAACACATCTCAATAATCTCCAACTTCAACACACTAAAAATAAAATATGATTACATCGTACCAAGATCTGAAAATCTTTAACTATAAAATATTCTTCAAACTCTAAAACTCACAAATATAGTATCATAAAACACAATTACCCAACATTCATACATAAAACACAAATCTCATTGAGATAAGTTCATCTGCGAAGAAATGCTTCAAACATATCTCTCAAAGTTGAGGAGCACCCTCTGCTGCATGCGGCCCGGCCAAAGACAGGCAAAATGAATAGTGTACTCATATTTTAAGAAACAAATTAATAATAATATTATTACCATTCCAACTCCATACAAATATATAGTGACAATAGTAATTTCTTAGATTAATTGCTCTATATCATTTAATAGAAGATCCTCTCCATATTTTAAGAAACAAAGTAATAATAATATTATTGTCATTCCAACTCCATATGAAGAAGCAGGTTTCAGATCCCCTCTACGAAGATTGGCTACTATGCCATTAGGTTGGACTACGAAGATGGTCCTGGACCTGGAGCCTTACCTTCCGATGGTCCTGGACATGGATTTTAGCCACTCTTGGTCTTGGCGCAGGTGCACGGGAACTACTGAACGAGGAAAACTGGAAGAAAAAGATCGCTCCGTTGCAGCGATGTAAGCTCGCAACTTGCGAGTGGCTCCGCTAGTCCGCTTCCGGTCCGTTGCTATTGCAGCCATTGGGGAAATAGGAAAGGAAAGACCAGCGCAGCAGCCACTGGCACTGGGGAAAGAGGAGGGGGAAGACCGTCGACGTAGCTCCAGGTCCTGGCGTACGCGCTACGTTCTCCTCCTGGCCTAGCTAGTAGTTGCTCGCCGTTGGGATTGGGAACGAGGAAGAGCCGACTAAAACCCGCCGCTGAATTGAAGAGCCGCTCGCGACCGCCCGGTGCCCGCCGCTGCCGTAGTGTCGAGTCGAGGAGGAGAACTAGGGCAAGGATGGGGAGAGTCAGGACTCGGGAAAGAAAGAGGCATCTGCACGGGGGATTTGGGCCGCGGCGGCACGGGATAAGTGGGGTTAGTTGGGCTACGACCGTTCGATCTAACAATTGAACGGTTCATATTTGTTTTTTAAAATACTTATCGGTATCGGTATTTATCGGAACCGGTATCAAGTGATTCCGATTCTGATAAGTTACCAGAATTCCGATTTCGATTCCGATAACTTACCGAAAATATTATCGAACCTCCATTTAGGGATAAATTAATCGAAATCGGGTCGAATTATCGGAATATCGGATACCGTTTGCAGCTCTATTAGCCGGGAATATGGACAATGAATGATGCTATCATGAGTGACTCCGGGCGCACACATGTAGGGGTGAACATTAAACGGTTCAAACTGAAAAGTTAAATTGAGCTAACCTGATTGGTTCGGTTTGAACCATGTTCGATTTGATTCGATTTAGAAATTCTCCAAACCCGTTTATACCAAATTAAATTGTTTAAACCGATTTAATTAAAAATTACATAAAATTATTATAAAATTATTTTGATTATTTTTAACTTAAAAACCAATATATACTTAAAAAATAATTAATTAAAAAATATATTTTCAATTTAAATCGAACTAAATCGAAACAAATCGAATTGAAATCGATTTAATTTAATTTAATTTAAGGGATTGAATCGGTTCAGCTCGGTTTGAAAAAAAAAAGACTCAAATCGATCTAAACCGAACTGTGCTCACCCGTGGGAAGTGCGGGACATTTGGTCATATCTGTTCGCGAGAGAAATACAGGTCAAGCCCCGACAGGGGCGAAGAGGTCAAAGCGCGTGAGAAACTGGGATGGGCAGGGAGAAAGCAATTCAGACAAGGACTGCGGGACTTCGTGATAAAATAAAAAAATAAAGAGAAAATATTCCTGCGACCAACATTATCCCTTTGGATTGAGTTGATAAGATAGAATTTTGGGAAAATTCTATTACATATTTGTATAGCTAGAATAAATTCAAAGATAAGTATATGTTTCAACTTTTGTTATTTTATATTGACTTATCTTTTATTTTTATAAATATCTTGTTAACCAACTTATATATAATATGCCACGTCCCGAGCCAAAGACGGAAACACTCGGTAGCATAACAGCGGGAAAACAACCCTCTTAACCAAATATTCGGGGACGGAATGAAAATAATAAAAGATTATTCAAACTGTCCACAAATTATCAATTGTCTCCAACCAAAAAGTAAACATGATACCACAAGTTAAAGTCTAACTAAACAAAACCAACATGATATAATACCACAACACTATAATGTCTAAAACCTCTAAACAACTAGATAGATAGAAAAAGGATCCAGACTATAAAGTCTACTCCTCAGCTTGAACTTCCACATCTTGATCACCCGAACTTTGAAACTCTTCCTCTGTAAAAATTTCAACCAAAGTAGTATGAGCCACCATGAAGGTGCACTCAGTAGGCCTCACATCACTTACTACTAAAATAAACATATAATAAGGCATGCATAACTCATATATCCCAGCATGAAACATGATATATACATTATCATACAATATAGGATTTAACTTGTTCAAAAGCATATCACAATAACTAATAGAGAAATAAGATAAACAATCAACTAATGACAACTAAAAGAACTAATACATTCGAATGCAGTTAATGATCATTATGAATGAACAGAAGAATTTTAATACAAATAATGACAAATATGAAAGAACTAATGCATTCTAATGCACATAATTTCTCTTTTACATTTAACTTGTTTATTTTTCTTGATTACCAATTTATTTTAGTTTTCATGAACTAAATCTAAATGTTCAATGCAAATATTCTTATCACTTTCACAAAAAACTCCTTGTTCCAACTCTAATATATAGTATTCGATAAGCATATAGCTAAGTTAATTCCCATACATCTAGGCAATGGCGCACAATGACAAAACCACGGTATCTGGGACCATCTGGTACTCCGGACAAACTAAGAAACTCGTTGCCCTCGAGAAAACTAAACCTAGGTTGGGGAAGCTCAAATTAGCATATTTTCAAATGATACACATGCAAATATGACATATACATGTCTAAATACCGATCAAAGTTCAAATATCCACATACAAATTGCCATAGGCAAAAATGACTTCAAATTTCAAATTTAAACAATGCATGGCATCCTAAAATAAATGAGGTTTCTAATTAAATGCATACACCCAAAATATTTGGACAAATTCTAAATTTGCTTGAGATGCAACATACGAATGCATCTACAGATATGTTGTTTACATTCAAAGGAGTTAAAAATGATAATCGGATGTCATAAGAAAATGATAAAAGATAAATTTACACTTCTTTTAAACTATCACAAATATATACAGCATATTGTATTCTCTGTATGTACTTGGGTTAAAGCATATCAAAATAACATCAAGCAGGATAGCGTAAATGACATTCAACGTATTTTCTTTTGCTTTCTAAGATCTTTTTTTTTCTAAAAACCTGTTGGGCCAAATTTCTTGTCCACGTTGAGTAAAGGGAGCATACGTATAACCTGATATGCCATGTCCTCCTTACGCTATATACACTATTCTACGTTGCAATAGTCCCGCCGCCACATTCCACGTGCCCCAATCTCTCAATCGGAAAGAATAAACTCTCATTCCACGGAACAGAAAGCAACGCGGTCACGGTTGTTAAGCAGGTCATGAAAACAGAAAGTAATTCCAACAAAACATCTCAAAATTCAACAAAAATCAGAACAAATCAGAAATCGGACAAAACTGACTACATAAATTATGACCGAAGTAAGAAATTAAGCAAAAGAAAAGAATTAAATTTTCTAATGACGTGGGTAGACATAGGAATAGAAGATGGCAAAACGTGAGTATCGTAGGGTAAGGTAAGAACATCTGTACAAGCACCTATACGTAAAGATTAAAACAACAAGACTTAGAAAATAAAACAAATACAAACTAAAATGATCCACTTTCGATAATGCAACAGGGTTCCACCTATACGTACATCTGTAGCCATACCAATGATGCAGGCGATTCTATTTCTTTTGTTTTTACTAAGGGATCAAATACAGGTGACGAACTGACTATTGCAAAGGAACGATCACACACCGATTCGTCAAGAACACCGTCCGGTTCCTCAAATGTCACCAAAAATCAAAATCTAAACATCTAAAAAAACATATGTAACGTATTCACACAGATCTCTTTTAAAAAATATATTTTTTTTCTAAATAACACCTTGCCCCAATCAAACACGAAATCGTCCGCTTCAACGAAGAAGACGACGTCTCCAAAGGTTCCCATGAACTGCCGTAATCTCTCTCCCTCCTCTCCTTCTATCTCTCGTGGGTTGGGTGGGTAGTTACATTAGGATGTGAGTTACGGCAAGGCAATGGGAGGGGGTTAAATGACATAACACAAATATTATATTAAATAATTAATATCTATTATAAATTATTTTTTTAGTTGCGGCCGTTACATCCTCTCCTCCTAAAAATAAATTTCATCCTCAAAATTAAAGACCTTACCAAAATAATTGTGGATGACATTTCCTCATATCCTCCTCAATTTCTCATGTGGACTCTTGCGTAGAGTGATGTTTCCACAATATCTTCACCATATCAACCTATTTCTGAGTCTTTTCTCCATTCTGTCCACAATCCTAATAGGTTACTCTTCGAATGTCAAATTTGGTTCCATCTCAATCTCTACGAACTGGATTATATGAGTTGGATCAGGCACATACTTTCTAAGCAAAGAGACATGGAAAATATGGTGTAATCTCGACATTGCCAGTGGTAGCGACAATCTGTAAGCCACTTCCCCAATTCTCTCCTCTATTTGAAAAGGTCCAATATACCTTGGATTTAACTTTCCTCTTCGACCAAATTTAACAACACCCTTTGATGGAGAAACTTTCAAAAAGACATGATGACCAACTTCAAATTGCACATCCCATCTTTTAAGATCAGCATAGCTCTTTTATGATACCACAAGCTAAATAGTCTCACTAAACAAAACAAACATGATATAATACCACAACACTATAATGTCTAAAACCTCTTGTAATATTCCGGATTTTTGTAGTATTATTTAGGTTATTATTGTAGTGTTTTAATTATTTCCGTAAGTTGCTTAAATTATTTTTAAGATGTTTATATATAGATACGTAAATATTTTTATTTATTTATATTGTGTCTTATTAGCTTCGTAGATTGATATATTTTATTTATATTATGTCTTATTAGTTTAGTGGATCGTTTATAGTTGATATTAATTATTTATTTAACCTCTTCTTTCTTTTCTTCTCCTATTTATTCTCTCTTTATTTTTATCCTTCTCAAACCCTAATTACTTTGTCCGCCGCCTCCTCTTTTCCGTTACCTTTTTTTTTCTCCCACGATTTCTTTCTTTTTCTCCCTCCCCGAGCGCCATTGTCGCGCGCAGCTCTCCCTCTCTTTCCCCCCCGGATCTCTCTCTCTCTCTCTCTCTCTCTCTCTCTCTCTCTCTCTCTCTCTCTCTCCAACGCCAGCGCGTTGGCATTACCCCCCCCCTCGCCTTCGCGTGCCACCCGCGAGCAGCCAGCCCATCCCCGTCGCCCGCCGCAGTCGCGCTGCAGCCTGCGCGCGCTGCCTGGCCCCCTCGCCCGTCAGCCCGCCGCCCGACCCCGGGCACCGCGGCCATCTCCCTCCACGCCCCCGCCGTTGACCGGCCGCACGCGCATCAGCGCGTCGTCACCGCCCGTGAGCGACTGTCAACCCATGGCCGGTCGCCGCCTGTGCAGCCCCGTCAGCCGCTGCCAACGTCAGCGCCCGCGTGCGTCTTCCCGTCCCACCCCTGCCGCCGGTCGCTGTCCACCCATGGCGCGCGGCCACCCGCCCGTGCTGCGACCCGCCCATGCCGTCGCCGGCGCAGCACCACGCAGCCGCCGTCCTACCCTCGCGCCACCTGCCACCCGCGACCACGCATCCGCGCCTCGCCCGCCCGCGCGTGCCTCTCTACGCGCGGCCACAGCCACCGGTCAATCCTGCCGCGCCCGCGGCCTGCAGCCGACGCGCCATGCAGCCGACGCCCGTCACCTCGCCGTCGTGCGCCCGCCGCCGCCCGCCGCTGGCTGCCCCGAGCGGCGCGGCCTTCCGCCCGCATGGAGCCGTCGATGCCAACCCGCGCGATCGGCGCCGCGTCCGCCCCGCGGTCGCCCGCGTGCGTCGTCCGCGCTCAGTCAGCGCTGCCTCGCCGCGGCCAGCCGCGGCCAGCGTCACCGCGCGCGGCGCCTTGCACCTGCTGGTGCCGTACGCCCTCCGTGCGCCGCCGTGAGTCTCTCTCTCCTATTCTATCCTACTCTCTCTTCTATCCATTGTCTATTATCATTATATTATTTTCTCTAAATTTCCTCTTTCAATTTCCCTTGATCCGATGGCTTACCCTCTGTTCTGTATCTTTTATTTTTTTCCAGCAATCTTGATAGAGGGAGATATCTCGTTGGAGTTGTTTGGATTGTACACCGCGTAGCCATCATTCGATATCATTTTCGGTCGCCGGTTTCCAACTCTTCTAGCGTCGATCCGGTAGGCATCCTTGACGTGTCTACTATCATTAAAATTCATATTTTAATTCTCCATGATTATTAGAGTTGACCTTTTTAATTAAGGGGTGTGTGTGTAGTTACACTTTTGAACATAAATTGTGAGTCGACATGGGTTAGTTAAGATAGATGTGCGCGGTATCATGTGATGATATGTGTTTATGTCTCTATTATGTATATATGAGATCTTACTTAGTTAGTAGTGTATTATTGTTCATTTTTAGCTAATCACCTGGTTACATATTAGCTTGATTATATTATGTTAACCTTGTTAAATAATGGTGATAGGTTAACCAGATTAGACGATGTGGTGAGTAGTTTTTCCAGCACCTAGTTATATTCATGTTCAATCATGTTTAGTTAGTTATATGTTGATATTGTATCATTTTAGTTCATTTGGGGCATGGTTGTCTAACATGACTTGGTTGTGTATATATTCAAGTTAAATGTTCATAGTCTGTGTTGTTATGTCATGGCATAGTATTGTTGATGTTTATTGACCTTGCATATTGGTGATCATGGCATGGCATGATTGAGATGGATTCTTGATGCATTGAAACTGTGAATGGAAAACTGAGCTACACCAGACTAGTTAGTCGTGACTCGAGGGCAGCGAGGGGTTAGAACCGTCTGGTGCATCCTTCGATCCCAGATCCCGCGGGCATCCTATGTGCCACCACTGCCTAGGTGCACTATGGGATTTCGATTAGTATATGGTATTTATATATGATAGATCTGGTGGTAGCTGGTTGAGATGGCAAGACGATGCATTCCTTGCTAATGAAAATCTGTGTACATGATATGTGCATCTATTAGAGGATAGGTGCATATGTGTGAATGTGATTCTTGTTGGAGGATAGATGTATTTTGCATGGTATGGTATAGATGGTCTAGTGATGTATTTTATTTTGTCAAGTATCAGGTTATGTAGCATGGTGTATGTATGGTGTGTCTCATTTGTAGTATATCATCATATGGAGCATATAGTAGGTGTCTATGCATATGTTCATACCATCTTTCTAGGTCATGTTATGATGCATATAGGTGCTGGTTGGTGTGATTATAGGCTTTGGTTGGTGTTGTAAAACACATGGATTAAGTCATATATCTAATATATTGACTAGCCTATATTTACATATAATTGGTGTAGGTCTGGGTACCTATTTAATTAACATATAGGGCCTTTTGGCTATCTGATTTGGCGGATGATGGGGTGTCTACTGAGTCATCGTACTCATCCCAATCCTCTTATCAATTTTCAGGTAATCAGGTTTGGCGAGCAGAAGTGTGGTGGATTGTTTCCCAAGAAAGCAAATTAGACGATTCTTGTAATTTAGATGGTAATTAGATTTGTTTAGATTATAGCATAGCAATGTATTTAATTTGATTCTGTGGATGTATAAACTGTGACCTAGTTGTCTTCATTTCTCCCAAACCGATGTTTTTACGGGGTTAATTTTCCCCGATCGCGTCGTCGGATTATCCCGCTGTGCAAGTTAAAAATCTGGGGCGTGACACCTCTAAACAACTAGATAGATAGAAAAAGGGTCCAGACTATAAAGTCTACTCCTCAGCTTGAACTTCCACATCTTGATCACCCGAACTTTGAAACTCTTCCTCCGAAAAAATTTCAACCAAAGTAGTATGAGCCACCATGAAGATGCACTCAGTAGGCCTCACATCACTTACTACTGAAATAAACATATAATAAGGCATGTATAACTCATATATCCAAGTATAAAACATGATATATACATTATCATACAAAATAGGATTTAACTTGTTCAAAAGCATATCACAATAACTATATGCAGTCAGATTTGTCCGATTTCTGATTAGTTCCAAATTTTGTTGAATTTTGAGATGTTTTGTTGGAATTACTTTCTGTTTTCATGACCCGCTTAACAACCGTGACCGCGCTGCTTTTTGTTCCGTGGAATGAGAGTTTATTCTTTCTGATTGAGAGATTGGGGCATGTGGAATGTGGCGGCGGCACTACTGCAACGTAGAATAGTGTATATAGCGTAAGGAGGACATGGCATATCAGGTTATACGTATGCTCCCTTTACTCAACGTGAACAAGAAATTTGGCCCAACAGGTTTTTAGAAAAAAAAGATCTTAGAAAGCAAAAGAAAATACGTTGAATGTCATTTACGCTATCTTGTTTGATGTTACTTAGATATGCCTTAACCCAAGTACATACAGAGAATACAATATGTTGTATATATTTGTGATAGTTTAAAAAAACTGTAAATTTGTCCTTTATCATTTTCTTATGACATCCGATTATCATTTTTAACTCCTTTGAGTGTAAACAACACATCTGTAGATGCATTTGTATGTTGTATCTCAAGAAAAATTAGAATTTGTCCAAATATTTTGAGTGTATGCATTTAATTAGAAACCTCATTTATTTTAGGATGCCATGCATTATTTAAATTTAAAATTTCATGTCATTTGTGCCTATGGCAATTTGTACATGGATATTTGAACTTTGATCGGTATTTAGACATGTATATGTCACATTTGCATATGTATCATTTTAAAATATGCTAATTTAAGCTTCCCCAACCTATGCTTAGTTTGCCCGTGGGCAGCGAGTTTCTTAGTTTGTTCGGAGTACCCGATGGTCCCGGATACCGCGATTTTGTCCTTGTGTGCCATTGCCTAGACGCACGGGAATTAGCTTAGCTATATGCTTATCGAATACTATATATTAGAGTTGGAACAAGGAGCTTTTTGTGAAAGTGATAAGAATATTTGCATTGAGCATTTAGATTTAGTTCATGAAAACTAAAATAAATTGGTAATCAAGAAAAATAAACAAGTGAAATGTAAAAGAGAAATTATGTGCATTAGAATGCGTTAGTTATTTCATATTTGTCATTATTTGTATTAAAATTCTTCTGTTCTTTCATATTGGTCATTATCTGCTTTGGAATGCATTAGTTCTTTTAGTTGTGATTAGTTAATTGTTTATCTTATTTCGCTATTAGTTATTGTGATATGCTTTTGAACAAGTTAAATCCTATTTTGTATGATAATGTATATATCATGTTTTATGCTTGGATATATGAGTTATGCATGCCTTATTATATGTTTATTTCGGTGGTAAGTGATGTGAGACCTACTGAGTGCACCTTCATGGTGGCTCATACTACTTTGGTTGAAATTTTCACGGAGGAAGAGTTTCAAAGTTCGGGTGGTCAAGATGTGAAAATTCAAGCTGAGGAGTAGATTTTATAGTTTGGACCCTTTTTCTATCTATCTAGTTGTTTAGGTTTTAGACATTATAGTGTTGTGGTATTATATCATGTTGGTTTTGTTTAGTGAGACTATTTAGCCTATGGTATCATGTTTACTTTTTGGTTAGAGACAATTGATAGTTTGTGGACAGTTTGAATGATCTTTTATTATTTTCATTCCGTCCCCGAATATTTGGTTAAGAGGGTTGTTTTCCCGCTGTTATGCTACCGAGTGTTTCCGCCTTTGGCTCGGGATGTGACAGATGTAACGTTTTGAAAATGAAAAATTTAATTATGTAACGCCCGCCCTGCCCCGCCCCCTCTCTCTCTCGCTGGTTACACCGGCCCCCTTTCCCCGCTCCTCCTCCCTGTCCCCGCTGTAATGCCCGCGCCCCCCTCTCTCCGGTTTCCTCCTCCCACTCGAACTCCCGCCGGAGTCCCCACCGGGACTCCCGTTTCCCTCAGGGATACACATCCCCCCACCCGATCTCTATATCTCTCTCAATCTCTTGCCCCTCCCCCCTGGACACCGCCGCTCATCGACCCCCCTTCTTCTGCCTACCCGCACGTGAGTGCGCGACCTGCGTCCACGTGAAGCGCCGCCCGGCCATGCTCAGCCCACCCTCGTTGCCGTCAGCCGCGCTGACCAGGCGCGCCCGCCTCAGCCGCGCCCCTCTGCTGCCTCCCTCTGCGCGAGCACACACGACAGCCGCCGCCACCCACGTGAATGGCCGCCGCCTGCCTGGGCCGCGCGAACCGTGGCTACCGCCACCTTCTTCTTCCCTCTCCCGGTTTCCTGGCCGAACGTCGCCATCGCCCTCCGCTTTGCCCCCGTTTTCCCGCATTCACCTGCTCCCTAGCGCGTTGAAGCCTCCGCCTAACCGCCTAACCGCCTCCCTGCTGCCGCCTTGCCTACGTGACCAGCCGCCTCTGTCCGTCGCCATCGCCGGAAGCCCTGCCGGCTTCCCCTGTTCCGGCCGGCATCATCGTGAGCCTCCCTCGCCACCGCCGCCGTTGCCAGCCTCCGCCCCCATCTTGTGCCATTCGCTGCTGCAGCCCTCAATTGCCTTCGAACGTCGCTGCCACCGTGTACCTGCAGCCCCTCGGTCGTCGTCGCCGACGAGTGCCACCGCCGCCCGCCGCGAACGTCACCGCCACCTTCCATCACGAGTGCCACCGTTTAACTGCCCCGGTCCAGCCTCTAGCCCAGCGCCCTGAGCCGCCGGTCAAACCACCCGGTTCTGTGCCGGTTCAGCACATTTGGATTATTGATTTTATTAAATCTAGAAATCAAAGTTAAGGCCAGATAAATCAGCAAAAAATCCAGAAAAATCTGAAAAAATCACAAGAGCTTCCAGGTAGGTTTCTCAAGCTTGTCTATGTATTTGACCTCATTTAGATAAGAAAATATGAATGATTTAACTTATGTATCATAAGTTGACTAGTTTTAGACTTTGGACATGTAATTAACGATTTTCTCAAAATCATAGAAATCAGAAATTTGAAATTGATATTTTGTATATCATGGAACATGTTTAGCATGATTATGCTTGGGTATAAGTCCTTGCCATCAGATTTGATCTTATGAAAATTATGTATGTGATTATATGTTAGTTTGGAACAAGACTTGAAGGTTAATTATGTGTAGACTTGGAAAACTCATGGGCCATCAAATTATACCTTTTAGGACCTGTTTAAGTCAGATTATAGCTGATTACATCAGAATTTAATTTGTTTAGTTATGCTAAGCTTGATTTAAGTTAATTATCTTGTAAATGTAATTAAGTATGTCTAGTTCGGTTTGTCATTGCATGTGTGAGGATCATGTAAATTTTGATTAGTCTGGTTTCAGATTATGTCTTATGTCATGCATGATATGATTATGTTCATATGGTCAGGTTTGGTATATGTTTGATTTAAAATATGTCAACCAAGTTGGTTAGTACAAGTCTATGCATAGTTAGTCATGTCAATTTGGTCATGATTAGTACGAGCTGTCATTGAGAACAAGTTCAATTAAGTCAGGTTACGTCTTGTCAAGTTCGTTATGAATGTTATGTCTTACATGAAAGGCTATGAAATTAGATGTTTATGTCATGTATGCATGGTATGGTCAGGTATGCCATGATTTAAATTTATGTTATGAACTCTTGATATGACGTGCTATGAAGGCTTCACCAGCCTATGTTAGTAAATTGCCCCGTAGGCAGTGGGTAACTTAAATGAATCCGGCCCTCCCACAGATCCCGGATTACCGCGGTTTTCCCTTAGTGTCACCACTGCCTAGGTGCACTTTGGGCTAGCTTATTGTATGTTACTGATATATATATATATATAAGAGCTGGTGAAAGTATTTGTACATGTGAAGCAAGATGACCAATTCCTTGCTCTTTGGCTATGTGTTTTGGAAAGGATATGAAATATGTTACTTGTGTGTCATGTATAGATGTTAAACCATGTCATGTTAGAAAAATGATATTTGTCTTGTTTTAATTTGGTCATGGTAAGACTTCAGGTCATTTAGATGATGTTTGTTTAGTTTGTATGGTCTTGTGTGCATTGGTCTAGAATTGAGTAGCATTGGCAGAATCTTTTTCCTTAAAGATAATCATGGTTTGGTTATGGGATATAGATAATTATTGAAGACATTCTATACATTTGTATTACATCTCAATCTAGATATGTTATCTATAATTGCTTGATTATATGTTAGTTATCCGATTGGCAAGAAATGGGTGTAAATCCTATGGAGTCCCCGGACTCACCCCGTTGTGGGATTAATTTTTCAGCATGTTTTGAAGATTTTGGAGCTTAAAGATGAAGTTCAGGTGGAATCAAAGGAATCAGAGTCATTTGCACTTGGAGATTCTTGGTATTCTCTACTTAGGTAGATGGTCTTGTTTGTTTTTGAACAAGAGTGTGGTTAGACTTAGAAGTATGGTTCTATTCTCTTGTATAGTGGATCTTATGAAAATAATTGTCTAAGTTTGGGTTATGGAATTCAAGTATTGGGTTTCATCCCACTGTCACGACATTGTGTATTTTCGCTGCGTATTTGTGGTTATGCTATTTAAATTCCGGGTCGTGACAGAAGTGGTATTAGAGCATTAACCCGGCCGGAAGGTCTATCTTGACCTGCCCGGGTGTTTGATATCGATTTGGATGAATTACATTTGATACTTGGATTATCTATTTGAATCAATTAGATCTGATTTTAGACTTTGATGATTACATTATTGGATGTCTAGATTGAATAATTGATTGTATCCATTTATGAGGATCAATTTTCAGATTTTGGGGAATTTATAAGTTTGAGTTTTTGACAATGTGATGAGATTATCAAGTTGGGGCAATTTGATTTTAATATTTGACGATGATTAAAAATGTAGATATTTAAATTAGATGATCAATCAATGTATGATAATCAACTTTTAGATTTGGTTGATCTTGAAGTTCAGATCGATAGAAATCAATTTATCAATTAAGGCAAGATTTTATTGTCATTGGTGTAGAGAATTTTAGTGTTTAATAGTTGACGGATATCATATGGTTTAGTATCTTTATGAGATGAAGTTCAAATTTTGTGTAACTGGTGAATTGTATTGATTAAATGAATATGATTAAGCTCATGATGATATGATTTTTATTTAAGTGAAGATAGAAAGCTAGTTAGATTGGTAGATTTTCATATTGAGAAGTAAAGTGAGTTTTATAATGATTTCATAGGATGATCTTCATGAGAATAATTGAATTAGTGGTGTAAGTTAATTGGGATATATTTATGATAAGAGGATATAATATGTATTATTGGAAGGAATGAGATCAACCAATCATAGAATGAAAGATGAGATTTGTAGAAGATCATGTATATTAGATTGTTTAAGTGGGGCTTTGATTAGATATCTATATGATACCATAATCTAGTTTATATTATAACCATAGTATCTAGAATCATAGCTATTTTTGCCAATCTAAAATCTGAGAGATTACTCTATCGTCTATATCCTTCTTTGAGAACTTACAAATTTTTTTTCATCCTTGAATTTTTGAATCATATGAAGTATATGGGCTCTAGGTGATCTAGCTTGATAATTATAAGTTAATTTGTATCATGGACACTTTCATTAGATATAGATTTGTTAAGATCTTGATTCATATTGAAGGTATCATTTAAGTTGATTGAAGTAATTGGGAATTGTGATATAACTCCTATTGAGAAAGAAATTAGAGATTATGATATACTTGTTGAGGTTTAAGGGAATTGGATGTCTTTGGCATTAGATTGTGGCTCTTTAAGCAAGGGAATAATTTGGTTATTATTTAAAAATAATCTAATGATCATATTCTAGACTCCAAGTTATAAGAGAGTGAATGTTGGTGATTAATTGACAATAATGGTGTCGATATAAAAAAAAGAATGATGAATTATGATTGATATTCTTGTTTCTTGTTTTGAAAAGATAATGGAATTTCAGTTGTTTTAGATAATGATTAGATATGTATGATATGGGGATGATATCATTTGATAGATTGATGGATAAGAGAGTTTGTTGAATCATTATAAGGATTTCATTGAGTAATATGCGTGGAATAGTATGAATTATTCAAATCTATCTATGTGAAAATAATCTGATTTATGCGTATTTATTTGGAATAATACTTATATGCGGTCTGACGTTAGAATGGCATATATTACTTGGAGTGTGATGCCGATCTATCTAAAATAATGATGATGATTGAAAATATTACTTGATTAAGTGGTTTGGATAGAAGAGTTGGATATGGAAAGAGCACTTGGTTGATGATCTTGTCTCACAAGGATAATATAATCTTTATTCTTTTAGATAATATTTGAATGATAAATTATGGTGATCATGTTTGAAATATGATAACAAGGATGGGATGTAAGTTTTATAATTGCTAAGAAGATTGAAGAATATTGATGTATAAGAAATTATTATGAAGGAATGGTATAGACATATGATAACTAGAAGGAGCTGAATGTGATAATTTTTGTGAAATTGAGATACAATAATTAGATTATCATGAATGGTATGATATAGAAGGAAGAGTGTATAATTAGAAATTTTGATATGGATAATATTAGTGAATGATGAGAATTTTGGCACATATATTGTGTATCATGATTTGAGAATCTATTATTGAGTTCATGAGAATCAAATCATCTTGACTTCCCCCTTCGACTAGATAGTAAGATTTTGAAATTTCGAGGACGAAATTTATTTTTAGGGGTGGAGAATGTAACATTTTGAAAAAAAAATTTAATTTTGTAATGCCCGCCCCGCCCCCCCTCTCTCTCAGCGGTTACGCCGGCCCCCTTTCCCCGCTCCTCCTCCCTGTCCCTGCTGTAACGCCCGCGCCCCCCTCTCTCCGGTTTCCTCCTCCCACTTGAACTTCGGCCGGAGTCCCCGCCGGGACTCCCGTTTCCCTCCGAGATACGCAGCCCCCCTCTCGATCTCTATATCTCTCTCAATCTCTTGCCCCTCCCCCTTGGACACCGCCGCCCTTCGACCCCCCTTCTTCTGCCTACCCGCACGCGAGTGCATGACCTGCGCCCGCGTGAAGCGCCGCCCGGCCACGCTCAGCCCCCCCTTGTCACCGTCAGCCGCGCTGACCAGGCGTGCCCGCCTGAGCTGCGCCCCTCTGCTGCCTCCCTCCGTGCGAGCGTGCACGGCAGCCGCCGCTGCCCGTGTGAATGGCCATTGCCTGCCTGGGCCACGCGAACTGCGGCTACCGCCACCTTCTTCTTTCCTCTCTCGGTCGCCTGGCCGAATGTCGCCATCGCCCTCCGCTTTACCCCCATTTGCCCGCATTCGCTTGCTCCCCAGCGAGTTGAAGCCTCCACCCAACCGCCTCCCTGCTGCCGCCTTGCCTACGCGACCAGCCGCCTCTGTCCGTCGCCATCGCCGGAAGCTCCGCCGGCCTCCCCTGTTCCGGCTGGCACCGCCGTGAGCCTCCCTCGCCGCCGCCGCCGTTGCCAGCCTCCGCCCCCGTCTTGTACTGTTCGCTGCTGCAACCCTTGGTTGCCTTCGAACGTCGCCGCCGCCGTGTACCTGCAGCCCCTCGGTCGTCGTCGCCGACGAGTGTCACCGCCGCCCGCCGCTAACATTGCCGCCGCCTTCCATTGCGAGCGCCACCGTTTGAACTGCCCCGGTCCAGCCTCCGGCCCAGTGCCCTGAGCCGCCGGTCGAACCGCCCGGTTCAGCGCCGGTTCAGCACCTTTGGATTATTGATTTTATTAAATATGGAAATCAAAGTTAAGGCCATATAAATAAGCAAAAAATCTAAAAAAATCACAAGAGCTTCCAGGTAGGTTTCTCAAGCTTGTCTATGTATTTGACCTCATTTAAATAAGAAAATATGAAAGATTTAACTTATGGATTATAAGTTGACTAGTTTTAGACTTTGGACTTGTAATTAACGATGTTCTCAAAATCTTAGAAATCAGAAATTTGAAAAATTGATATTTTGTATATCATGGAACATGTTTAGCATGATTATGCTTGGGTATAAGTCCTTGCCATCAGATTTGATCTTATGAAAATTATGTATGTGATTATATGTTAATTTGGAACAAGACTTGAAGGTTAATGATGTGTAGACATGGAAAACTCATGGGTCATCAAATTATACCTTTTAGGACCTGTTTAAGTCAAATTATAGCTGATTACATCAGAATTTAATTTGTTTAGTTATACCAAGCTTGATTTAAGTTAATTGTCTTGTATATGTAATTAAGTATGTCTAGTATGGTTTGTCATTGCATGTGTGAGGATCATGTAAATTTTGATTAATTTGGTTTCAGATTATGTATTATGTCATGCATGATATGATTATATTCATATGGTTAGGTTTGATAAATGTTTGATTTAGAATATGTCAACCAAGTCGGTTAGTACAAGTCTTGTCTTGTTTATGGTAAAATATGTTTAATTTGGTTTCAGATCATGGGCTATGCTATGCATAGTTAGTCATGTCAATTTGATCATGATTAGTACGAGTTGTCAATGAGAACAAGTTCAATTAAGTCAGGTTACGTCTTGTCAAGTTCGTTATGAATGTTATGTCTTGCATGAAAGGCTATGAAATTAGATGTTTATGTCATGTATGCATGGTATGGTCAGGTGTGTCATGATTTAAATTTATGTTATGAACTCTTGATATGACGTGCTATGAAGGCTTCACCAGCCTATGTTAGTCAATTGCCCCATGGGCAGTGGGTAACTTAGATGAATCCGGGCCTCCCACAGATCTCGAATTACCGCGGTTTTCCCTTAGTGTCACCACTACCTAGGTGCACTTTGGGGCTAACTTATTATATGTTACTGCTATATATATTAGAGCTGGTGAAAGTATTTGTACATGTGAAGAAAGACAACCAATTCCTTGCTCTTTGGCTATGTGTTTTGGAAAGGATATGAAATATGTTACTTGTGTGTCATGTATAGATGTTAAACCATGTCATGTTAGAAAAATCATATTTGTCTTGTTTTAATTTGGTCATGTTAAGACTTCAGGTCATTTAGATGATGTTTGTTTAGTTTGTATGGTCTTGTGTGCATTGGTCTAGAATTGAGTAGCATTGGCATAATCTTTTTCATTAAAGATAATCATGGTTTGGTTATGAGATATAGATAATCATTCTATACATTTGTATTACATCTCAATCTAGATATGTTATCTATCATTGCTTGATTATATGTTAGTTATCCGATTGGCAAGAAATGGGTGTAAATCCTACGGAGTCCCCGGACTCACCCCGTTGTGGGATAAATTTTTCAGTAGGTTTTGAAGATTTAGGAGCTTGAGGATGAAGTTCAGGTGGAATCAAAGTAATCAGAGTCATTTGCACTTGGAGATTCTTGGTATTCTCTACTTAGGTAGATGGTCTTGTTTGTTTTTGAACAAGAGTGTAGTTAGACTTAGAAGTATGGTTCTATTCTCTTGTATGATGGATCTTATAAAAATAATTGTTCAAGTTTGGGTTATGGAATTCAAGTATTGGGTTTCATCCCACTGTCACGACATTGTGTATTTTCGCTGCTTATTTGTGGTTATGCTATTTAAATTCCGGGTCGTGACAACAGAAGTAAGAAATTAAGCAAAACAAAAGAATTAAATTTTCTAATGACGTGGGTAGACATAGGAATAGAAGATGGCAAAACGTGAGATTAAAACAACACGACTTAGATAATAAAAAAAATAAAAACTAAAATGATCCACTTTCGGTAATGCAACAGGGTTCCCCCTATACGTACATCTGTAGCCATAACAATGATGCAAACGATTCTCTTTCTTTTTACTAAGGGATCAAATACACGGTGGTGACGAACTGACTATTGCAAAGGAACGATCACACACCGATTCGTCAACAACACCGTCCAGTTCCTCAAATGTCACCAAAAATCAAAATCTAAACATCTAAAAAAACATATGTAACGTATTCACACAGATCTCTTTTAAAAAATATATATTTTTTCTAAATCAGAGATAAGATCCGTAAGAACCTACCTCAAACAAAAAATCCCCAAATCGATTCTGAATGAACGTAGAACTCGAAGTCACGTTCTAGCAAGCCTTGGGGCGTCCCTTCCAACACGATCAACTCCTTCCTTGCCCCAATCAAGGAAGAAATCGTCCACTCCAGCGAAAAAGACGACATCTCCAAGAGTTCTCAAGAACTGCCGTAATCTCTCTCCCGGACTCCTCTCTCGTGGGTTGGGTTGAGTAGTTACGTTAGGATGTGAGTTATGACAAGGTAATGGGAGGGGGTTAAATGACATAACATAAATATTATATTAAATAATTAATATCTATTATAAATTCTTTTTTTTACGTTCGCGACCATTACATAATATACTAAATCTAAAATATAATTAAAAATATAAATAAAGATAAATATAAAATATAAATAAATTTAAATTTAAATTTAAAAATGCGGTAGAAATAAATAATTCTTCGTAGACCTCGTGAGAGATTTAAACCCACTTAAATCTAACACAACCTTCATCTAATCTAGAGTGTCTAATTATAAGCATTACTTTTATACCCGTTCAACTTGAATAAACACCGTCAAATTACAAGAGAAGAGACATGAAATTGGGGTATAACGAAGAGTACTTACTGAAAATAGACATATATACCGTTCACCAGAGTATCCATGAAATAACTATCACTATTGACTTATGGAAGAATATCGGTAAAATCAACTTAAAACACCTAATTCACAACCGAATAGAACAAAAATTTCATAAATGATATTAACAATACAATTTATGCATCGTCTTGCGAGGATGGTCTTCAGAGCCTTGCAATGGATGGAAATTTTTTTCCAGATTGCCTTGTATCCGTATAGAAGACTCCACTTATTTCACGAGTAACTTCGCCATTTTCCCGTTCTCCCAATCCGTTCCACTCACGGAGAAGCATTGCTAAAGATAAGCATACCATTGCTGTTGATTCTTCTCCCTTTTAAGGGCATCCTCCATGTCATCTATCATGACCAGACACGATAACCAAAGACATATACCGTGGTAAGATGTGATGTTAATTAGCCAAAGTGAAGCGCTGTTAAAGAGTTAGAAGGGTCTAGATGCAAAGAGCTCGTTTTTTCTTTCTCTCTCTCTCTATATATATACTAGTTAAAGAAACATGTTTCCCACGTGTACTAATTAAATAAAAAATATTAAAAAATATATGTATTTATAAAGAATGTTTTAGAAATTAGTGAAAATTTGAAATATATGTGTTACCGTTGTATGTATACCCTTATCTCGTGCGATACGTGATATTCTCACCGCATCCTCCTTGACCCCTATGTAATTAAGCCTCTATTATTCAAATACAGCTGCCATTCTTATTTTTCCTCTGTCAAGTGGACAATTGATAGTATAGGTTCTATATAAGCGTTGCCATCGTTCACAAACAACATGATCATTAAGTTTGATCGGATTACAAAGTTACAGTTCGGGACAAGTAGATTTGAGTGCGTATAATATCCTGTAAGATTGTAAGACTGTGATTATAATCGAACGTGATTCGAACGTGTACGAAGATAACAAACAGTAGAGCTTTCATTTGGAACAATCAACTTTTGGAAAATAGAAAACACCAATAATCATTATATAAATTGATCAGATTTTAGAAGATTATGTTTACATCACGTAGGCTGTGTAATATCCTGTATTTAAAAAAAAAACACAAACCTCTCTAATCCTCTCTCCCTCCACCGTCCTTCGTCCGCCGCCTCCCTCTCTCTCGAACCGTCGTCGCCACCGCCTCCTCCATTTCCCCGATTCCTCCACCCCCTCCAGAATCTTCCCTACGCCACCGCCTCCCCTTCGCGCCCCCACCGCCTCGCCGCTCTCTTCCCTGCTCGTGGTCGCATCGCGCCCGTCGCCGCCATACGGCCATCCCACCCCCCTGCGCCGCCTCTCTTTCTCTCTCTATTTCTCTCCCACACCGCGCCCCACCGTGTTGCCATCGTCGTGCCTCGCCGCTGTCGCTGGCGTCATGCCTCGCCGTGCTCCTCTCCCCCACTCTCCGGTCGCGTTCCCCCCCCTCCTGCTCCCTCCCCTGCTCTCCTCTCCCTCTCTCCCTCCAGCACCGTCGACATCGTCAACCGCCGCGCCCGTCGCCGCCGCGCCCCCCCTCCATTCTGTTCTCTCTCTCCCTTCTCTTTCTCTCCCCTCCCGCGCTCTCTGCCTGCGCGGGCGAGGGCCGACTCCGCGTGGCCCGTGTGTCGACCGCAGCCGCCGTGCGCCACCGGCGCTATGCCTCGCCCTCAGCCAGCGGCCGTTCGCCCTCCACCGCACTCCCCTCACCCGCTCTCTCTCCCTCTCTTCCGTCCTCTCGCCGCGCCCCCCCCCCCCGCTCCCCGCTCGTCGCCTCCCACCGCCGCATGCGCCGTCGCCGCGGCTGTCCCTCTCTCCTTCCCGCAGTCG
The DNA here is from genome assembly GCA_036172225.1 of Cryptocoryne crispatula var. balansae. Lineage (NCBI taxonomy): Eukaryota > Viridiplantae > Streptophyta > Magnoliopsida > Alismatales > Araceae > Cryptocoryne > Cryptocoryne crispatula. The sequence goes on from CM069920.1 coordinate 36,636,777, forward strand.
CCGCGGTCACCGTCGCCGCGGGCCGCCATCGCCGTCCCCCCCTCCTGCTACCGTCCGCGTCTCTCTCTCTCTCTTCTCTCCTGCCCGCCCACCCCCTCCTCCTCTTCTCTGCCTTTTCCTCCCGCGCGCGGCGGGATGCGCACGCCCGCGTGCGCGCTCACGCGCGGCCGGTGCGCCGTCGGGTGCACCCGGCTACGCCGCCCCCCTTGCGCTCTTCCTCCCCCCTGCGCTCTCTCTCACACCGGCTCTCTCTCCCACCGGCTCTCTCTCACTCTCTCACACTCTCTCTCTATCTCTCGCTTCTCTCTCTCTCTCCCTCTTTGTTTTCTCTCTCTCTCTCCTCTGTCCGCTGCTCTCTATCTCACTCTCTCATTTATCTCTCTCTCACTCTCTCTCTCCTGTCGGCTCTCCCCCCCCTCTCTCTCTCTTTTTTTGAAAGGGGAAATAGTAGATTAACACTAATAAACCAGTTCATTACAGAGTTGGTTCCTCACACATTAAAGAAGAGAAGTGGGAATGGGGTCGGGGTATGGATACTTCAGACCCCATCTGGCCAATAGATGTGCTACCTGATTACCCGATCTAGGAACAAACGCCAAGCGCATCCCATTTGTATGGAGGAAATCCCTGCATTCTACAATCACCTGACGAGCTTTCCAAAGAAGGGGGCCCATTTCTAAGATAGCATCCACAACACCTTTAGCATCCCTTTCAATAATGGCTTGAAGTCCAAATTGTTTGGCTGAAATGCAGGCCTCCTTGATCGCCAGAGCTTCCAAGATCTGAGGATCATCCATAATAGACTGCAGCACCCTCCAATGGATCAGATTACCAGCACCATCTCGGATTACCAGGCTGAACGTACCACGTCCATTGTGTGTACCACAATCAACATTAATTTTGTACAAGCCCTGGGGTGGGGGGGACCAAATTGGGGGGGATCCAGGCATAAAGCCCGATCTCTGGTCAGTATAGAAAGCAGCTTCCTGGGTCGCCCTCTTGAGAGTAGCCAAAGGATGACTCTGCTTGCCCCTGAAGCTCAAATCGCACCTGCTTTTCCAAATATTCCACCATATAGATATAGCCAAAATACCTAACTCCGATAACCCTGGGGTATTCTGTTTGATCCACGACAGCCAGGTAGCTAAAACCTTATGGATATCTTTATGTTTCCAGTTGTCTGGTCCCCCTAAAGGAGAAGTCAACCAGATAGCCCTGCTTCTGGGGCAATCCACAAACATGTGCTGAATCGATTCCTGTTGCCCTGTGCAGATTCTACAGCCTCCGTCGATGTGATGTATTCTTTTAGAAATAACATCATTTGTCGGCAGGTTGTTAGAGAGACATTTCCAAAGAAAAAAGATGATCTTTTGGGGACATGCTTTCCCAACCTTAGGATGCCAAAGCAGCTTTCATATCATGTTGTTTGAAGGTCCAGGGGGTCTAACCTGATCCGCAAGGAATCGGTACGCACTGTTCACATTAAGGCTCCCGTCAGGAGTGAAAGGCCACATAACCCCATCTTGATGGTCATTGTTATGAATAGGGGTCTTACAGATCCTGATCGCCGAGTAGCCATCAAAAAGTTGATTAACAGCAGACATATTCCAGTCACCATCTGAGATCAGCTCCTTAACCCATACAGGCGTATAAGCTCTGGTAGAACTCAGTTTGGGAGGTCCCCTTATGTCCACAATCCATTGGTGTTCCCAGATGTTGATCTTTTCACCCGTCTTGATCTTCCAAAGCGCACCTTTCAGGATACTGTTTCTGGAAAACAAAATGTTCTTCCATATTTGAGACGCCGACTGAGTGGCTTTAACCTCCCAGAAATCTTGGTATCTCAGATATCTAGCATGTCACACTTTAACCCACAGCTTGTGCTTATCATGTATGAAGTCCCAAGCTAATTTCATGAGCCGGGATTGATTCATGAGATTGAAATCTCTAATACCCAGCCCTCCATTCAGCTTAGGCTGCTTGATAGACTCCCAAGAAGATAGATGGATTCTTCTGTTACCTTGTGGACCATGCGCCCACCAAAAGGAATTTTGAATAGTTTCGAGTGTTCTTATAACCTCCATAGGGATTTTGTAGGCAGACATAAGATGGCTGGGTAGCTGACTAAACACCGACTTGATTAACACAGTTCTCTCCCCAGTAGACAGTAGGTTAGCTTTCCAGGATGCAAGCTTAGACCGGCATGTGTTCAACAGCTTTTCATACCCAGATTTTCCAATGCGCGTGAGCCCTATGGGTATACCAAGATAATAATCAGATTTATGGCCCTGAACAAAACCCGAGTATGTGCATATGGAATTTCTAACAATATGTGGGACATTCTTACTGAATATAATGGAAGATTTTTCTTTATTAACAACCTGTCCGGACATAATCTCGTACTAAGACAGAATTCTCATAAGCTGGGTGATTTCCTGAAGGTTGGCCGACCCACAAACAATAAGATCGTCGGCAAACATAGTATGTGTAATAATAGGACCTCCACGACTTATAGCAATACCTGAAATGGACCTCTGAGCAACAGCTTGATTAAGCAGACTAGTCAGAAACTTAGTGCATAAAATATACAAATACGGAGATAGGGGGCATCCTTGGTGAAGACCTCTAGATGGTTTGATATAGCCCGCAGGCTGTCCATTCAAATTGAGAGAATACGTAGCTGTAGAGGTGCATTGCATAATAATATTGATGATTTCTGCTGGGAACACATAAGCACTAAGCATAATGTTGATGAAAGGCCACCTGATTGTATCATAGGCTTTGCGAATATAAAGTTTCAGCATAAACCACCCTGCCTTGCCCTTTTTGGTTTTAAAAGTATTTAATAATTCATGCACTAAAATGATGTTGTCCAGCCCAGTTCTGCCCGGGACAAACGCCCCTTGACTTTCCGAAATGAGGTGTGGAAGGAGAGGTTTAATACGGAGGGCAATGACCTTGGTAAGAATTTTGAGAATGACATTGCAAAGGCTAATAGGTCTAAAATCATTGGGGGTCTGGGGAATAGCCTTTTTAGGAATCAGGGTAATAGTGGTGTGGTTCAAAGCAGCCGGAATGTGACCCGAATTAAAGACCTTTGTTAAGAGGGCACACACCTCATCCTGGACAATCGGCCATAATTTCTGAAAAAAGCATGGTGGAAGCCCATCAGGACCAGGGGCTTTCTCGGGCTTCATGGAGAAAAGGGCCTTAGAAATTTCGGAAAAGGGTGGGGACTGTGGCTATACTGATCCTATGCTGATGGTTAAGAGTGGGAAGAGGAGTGGTAATATGAACTTGCTGGTAGGTGGACAGATGATCTGTGTAGAGTTCTTGAAAAAACTTGCAGAAGGTGTGATGAATATCATCCTGCTTAGAAGACCAGACGCCATTAGCTTTAGTAATTCCAAGTATCCTATTCCATCTCCTCCGGGTAGTGACCTTTGCTACAAAAAATTTAGTGCATTTGTCACCAAAGTTATGCTAGTGGACCTTGAACCTTTGCCTCCAATAAATCTCTTCCATATTTTCGAGTTCCTTGAGCTTTTTCTCCAGGTTGATTTCAAGATCAATATGTTCTTGATTCGGAGGGGTCTTATTCAACTCCGAGAGCTCTCTTTTGATTCTCATAAGTTGGTTACGGATGCTCCCAATGTTGCTTCTATTCCACCCGCTCAATTTCTGCTTGATGGTTGACATCTTCATCTTGTAATTCTCCTGTAATTTGGGACTACCCGTCCAAGTATCCCTCACCATCTGATGAAAGGAGGGATGGCAAAACCAAGCAGCTTCCAACTTAAAAACCCTCTTCCGGACTTTAGAGGGTGGATTTGTGTTAAGGTACAGAGGGTAATGGTCACTAGCAGTGGTAGGGAGAATGTGCAATTGAGCATATGGAAACATAGATAACCAATTCATAGTAGCCATACCTCTGTCCAATTTTTCTCGGATGTTAGTCTTGAAAGGTCTTCTGTTCGACCAAGTGAAAGCTGGCCCCTCTTGCTTGATGTCCATCAGACCATTGGTAGAGATGAAATTCTTGAAATGCTGGATGTGGGACTGAATGGGGGGGTTACCCCCCTATTTCTCCGAGTGATGGACAATGCAATTCCAGTCCCCATTGAGGCAAGTTGGAAGATTAATTCTCAGAATACACTCAGACATAGACTCCCACATAACCAGTCTATCAGCATGAATGGTTGGAGCATACGTAGAAATAAGAAGCCATTTGACCTCCTGTGACCTGTCACTCACAATGCCAGCAATCCAGTGTTTTGACGAAGCTATGATGTCCATGCTAATATTGTCTGTCCACCAGATCCATAGTCCTCCGGCCCTGCCTACCGCCGGAACAATATGGAAAGAAGTAATACCTCTCTTGGAAAAGAAAATCTGGCTGGACATATCGCTGCACTTAGTTTCACATACAAAGAAAATATCCGGTTGGACAGAATGGGCTAATCTATCAAGATGTGGAACTGTCGAGGGCCCATTCCCTCCTCGACAGTTCCAAGCGATCATCTTCATTTGAAAGTTGGCAGCTGTTCGGGGCCAGCTGCAGTTGCCCAGAGAGATTCATTGTTAACCGCTTGTGCATGGGAGGATTCACCTTGCTTAAAATCATTTGTTAGCTGAGTCTTCAGCTGTTTAACAAAAATTCTCTTGGCTCTATCCTTTCCGCTCTTCCTTTTGAGGGGACTGATGGATGAGGAATTCGAGTTGGCTCTATTGGGAAGTCCCAGGTCAATATGGAATGACTCGGTAGAGAGTTTTTGGGCTGAGAAGCAGTAAGGTGGTGGTGGTGGTGGTGACGCAGGTTCAGCCTTAATGAGCATCTTTGGAGCATGTTCATGTTGATTGAAATGATGATCAAATTGACTGGGTATGGTTACAGCTAAGCTGGTTGGAATGAGACACAGGCTGTCAGGAGGGGTTACCGTCGAGGCTAGGACCTTATGCTTGGCCTTTGAATATGAACAATTGGTGGGAATGGGGTCTAAAAAGTTGGTGCCCATGTCTGGGTTAATGGCGCGGTTGTAGGTTTCCCCCAGGGGGTCAGCCACGCCATCCCTATCAGCAGAGTGAATGGTCGCCCCCCTAGGTGGTGGCAGGGTTAAAAGAGGGTCATGGAACTGGGGTAAGGTGTGGTTTACTCTCTGGCGACTGTCAGGCGACCCGCCATACTCCATACCCCTGCTCCGCCGTTCGCCAGAGGAGGCCTGTTGATCCATCGGGTTAAGACTGGAAGAGGCCTATCTCCCTGAAACGGTAATCCAATCTCCAAACTTAGCCTTCAGATGGACTTTAAGATCGTTTTGGATATGGTCTGGAAGATCAAGGGTAATGAGGCTAACTAATTTGTTTTGAACATCACAATCAGGTAACTCATGCCCCAGTTTACCGCAAAAGTGACAGAATTTGGTAATCCGTTCGTAGACCAGCTGGAAAGCTCTGGGCGACCCATCCGGAAGAACAGCCGTAATCTGGGTTGGTAAGGGCTTAGTAACATCTAAGGTGACCTTAATTCTGGTGAACAGGCTCCAACTGTCCACAATCTCCTGAGGGGGGACTAATGGTTCTCCAATCTGTGTTGCAAGTTGCATGACCGTTTCTTTGATCAATAGTTCTTGGGGTAGATCGTATATTCTAATCCAAAGGTCTGCTCTTTCCAGCTTGTACTCTGAGGGTGCGGTGTTAGCTCGACCCGGTTCCAACAGGATGAGGTCGTTATTGAAGAACCACAGAGCCCTCCTACAAATCTTAACCACCTCGAGCTCGGATTGAAGGTGTAAGATGAAGCTGTTGTCTGGGTAGTCAAGAAGGCTCCAGGTGCCCACCGGGTTCCAAAGTTTCCTAACCCACTCCTTAAGACCAGCCGGTCTGGTTTTGTGGACAGTGAGGACTTTCAGCACAAGCATCTTCTTCCAACGGTGGTTATCTAAACAAGCGAGGTTTTGTATGTGGATGGGTTTAGGATGGGTCGGGGTTTTCAGAAGATTTTAAAATTGCAGAAGGATATTAGTAACCGGACCTTGTTGGGATTGTTCATCCTCCATATATGGCAAACCAGAGGAGGGCAGAAGGAACAGAAGAAGGAGAAAGACGACAGATAGGAGATAGAGGTAGGTATAGGCAAGAGACAAAGCTAACCTGTTAAGTGAAGCGGGCCCAGAGAGAAGAAACCAACCAAAACAACCCCAATCAGGCGGCCCCCAGCTTCGGAAGGGAAGTGAATCCCCACAGGACAGGGGACGCTGGAAGCTTCCACACCGGAGAATACGCCAAGAGAATCCTGTGCACAAAAGGACCGAGAAGACGGCGGCAGCAATGCACTCAGCGGACGTAGAACTGGGCTTCCTCCGAGGAGGATATTCTCTCTTAAACCAAGAAACCTCCTAGGAGAGAAAGTCCTCCAAGGAGAATGTGCTCTCTGAGGAGAAGAGTTCCGGGTAACCACCCGAGGGCATGCTGTCGCTGAAATTGAGTCGATCTTCAACACCGTACTACTACTGTTCGGTGGACGCTCGTCTCGCTTGCACCTCCGATGTTCATCCGGATTCTCGCTCAACCCGGACGCACCTACCCGCGGCCGGCTGTAGCAACAGCGATGTCACCACTCTAGACATGTCAAAGTCACTCTCCCTCTCTCTCTCTCACACACACTCTTTCTCTCCCTCTCACGCTCTCTCTCTCTCCGTCTCTCTTTCTCTCTCTTTCACGCCTGTGTGAGCATGGCGCTGCCAATGCCCGACCCAGTGCATCCCCTTGACTCTCGTCGTTCCCTCGCTGTCCCTCTCTCTCTTTCTTTTGCCTCCCGCGCCCCGCCGATTCACCAATGTTCCCGTGCGCGCGGGCGTTGGCTGATTCCGTGTGGCCTGTGTGCCAATGACATGACGATGTGCGTCGATGGAGCTATGCGCCGCTGTTCTCCCCCTCCGTCTTTGCGTGCGCCGCCATGCGCCGTTGCGCACTCGGCCTTCGTGAACCGCTGCCGTATACCCCCCCCCAGTCACCCGCTCTCATTCTCTCTCTTGGCCTCACATCCACTAGTCGCTACCGTGGCTGCCCTCCCGCGCGGCCAACCAGCCTCATCACCTAGTCTCGTAATTTGACTAGCCCTCTCAGCCGCTTGATTACGCTCGCCCACCTGCAGCCATAGTTGGTGCCGTTGTCCCGTTGATCCGCCGAGGTGAGCCTTGCCATTTCTATTTCCTATTTTATCTAGGCATTTTTATATATATTAGCAATTTATTAAAATATTGATATTCTTCTAGTTGACGTCGCCATTTGTCGTTTACTTCGTGGTCCAGCTGACTTTTCTCGGAATTTACCGACTGCCTTGAGGTAGGCATCCCAACTCATCCTTAGCACATGATATTGTAATTAATGTGTTAAAATATGATTATTAGATTATTGGTTAGAAAATGATGAATAAATGATGGTTATGATTTAATTGTCTACATGTGATTAGTTAGATGTTTATCATGTCATTCATGCATAGTTTCATGATTTGCGTTAGTTAGATGCAATTTTTAATTAATGTGGTTTAGAAAATGATTAAATTAGATATATTGTGATGATTAATTAGATTGGTTGTATTAATTCATAAAATTAGATATATGACCTGTTACGATTATATTTATACCCGATTTATGTTATGAATGACATGTTATATGGAAATGATTTGTGACCTTTTATGATTATAATTATACCTGATTCATGTTTAGAATGATCTTAAATCATTAATATTTATATTGCAATGAAAATTGATGGCATGATAATTATAGAACGTGGTTAACTAATATTATTAGTTGTCTGATCATGTAAAGTGCATTATTTGATTAATTGATTTTGAAATTGTGAATCATGGCAATTTGTTCTGCATGACTTGGTATATTTGCATGATGTTCCTGATTGGGTCTATTACATAAATAGTTGAAATAATAGAATGGTTGTGCATGACTTGATAATTGGCATATCTGGTTCAGTGAATTGTATATCTAATTAATTGAATTGGTTTTGTCTGAGTAGATATATGGCTTTTACTTGTTGAGGTCCTCCAGCCTACTTTAGTGGTCATGGGGCAGCAGATGACGTAGTGAAATCCGGTGCATCTTTCAATCCCGGATACCGTGGTTTATCCTAAGTACGCCCTGCCTAGGTGTACTAATGATCTAGCTTACTATATGGTACTTCTTATATATATTTAGAGCTGGAGTTGAGAAGTCCAAGTATGGCATATGATTTACTCAAACACATGGAATGGAAATGGTATGGAAGCATGCACAGTTGGCTCATGTAGGTCTAGATGGCATAAACATATAGTTTAGTTCAGTTGGTAGCCAAGTCCATGTAGAGGCATGTTTAAATGGGTAATTTAGTGAAAGAAATCCCATTTAAATAAATAGACATGATAAATAGCCTATATGATATTATAGTAATTGATGAGTCTGGTTTATGTCTATAATTAGAAGTTAGATTGGTTAGTATATTAGGATAGTTGGGTATAAGTCCTACTGAGTCCGTGTAACTCATTCCAAATTGTTTAACATTTTTCAGGTAATCAGGTAGCAGCAGAAGCGTGATGTATCAGGATTAGTGTAGAAGAGGTTCAGAAAATTTGGTTTATGAATTGTTTATATTGAAATCAAGGTATGGTATATATTTGGATTGAATCATTTGTTTTATTAACTGGGACATGTGATTCTTCAATTTTCCCAAACCGACGTAGTTTAGGGGTTAATTCCCCGGTCCCGTACCCGGATTTATTCCGCTGCGCAGGTTAGAAAATCCAGGGCGTGACAGGCTGGACAACAAGCATAATCATGTTGGGACGTTTGTTACATGAATGGCCAATTTGCTCTTTCATCTACCTGAAATCTTACGCCAATGATGAGAAACACAAGTACAACAAAGAAATGGGAGATACAAAATCAAGTCCACCCTGCGTATATAATACATAAATTTGCCTACTGAGTTAATGTTTTTGCACAATGTTCTTATGAAATTTGCAACACTTTCGGAGCTATATTAATATATTCTTGGAAACGTCTACATCATTTATAATAAAGACATGAATAAGTAAACAAATACAAATGATCTTTTAAACATTCAAGTGGTGATTTAATTACAGATAGAAAATGGAAGTACACAGCTAACTCCATCCTTATAAACATAAAATATAGTACCACAAATTCATGTTCTGTAAGAAAGTGAAAGAAGAGACCTATCAAGCAAGACCAAGGGGACCATCGTAATGAAAACACTAATTACTTTAGTACTTCCAAATAGTTCCCTGGTATAAGATATACAACATAAACATGGGCATAATTTCTAATATCCTTGCTCAATCAAGGGCTTGTGCACCCACTTACGTGAGACCGTCAGGTCTGTAGCTTTGACAATTGTGTTCTTGTGCTGAGTTTTCTCTATCTTCGCATTCCTGTTACTTTTCCTGTTTCACTTTCTAGTTCTTTTACTTAGAAACACAAGATAATCAGGATAAAAAGTAATACCTACGGTATGAATAGATTTGAATATATGCATATTGTAATATCCTGATTTAAAAAAAAACTCCCCACCGCCTCAACCCCCCCAGGCCGCACCGCCTCCCTGTTCTCTCTCTCTCTCTCTCCTGTTGTTCCGCCTCCGACGCCCCCCTCTTTCTCTCTCCTATTCTCGCTCTCTCCATTCCGCGCTCTCTCTCCCGTGCACCCCGCCATCATCGCCGCCGCGGGCCATCGACTCCACCGCGAGAGCCATCGCCACGACCGCCTCTCTCTCTCCTACCGTAGTCGCCATCGCGTCCCCCCCTGCACGCGGCTGCGGCGCCGAAGCGCCGTCGACCTCTGTCCTCCCTCCTCCGCGCGCGAACTGCAGCGTTCCCCCCCTTCATCTCCGTGTGCGTGCCGCACGCTTGCAGCCGTCGCCGCTTCCCTCTCTTTCCCTTCTCTGTTTTGTGTTCGCAGCTCCAACGCCGTTCGCTCCCTCGCTCTCCCTCCCTCTCTTTCCCTTGCACACTCGGCCACCCGCCGTGGCGTTGTCGCACCTCCGCCCTCCCTCGCCTCTCTCTCTCTCTCTCTCTCTCTCTCTCTCTCTCTATCTCTCTCTCTCTCTCGTTCTCTCGCCCACGCGACCACCGCAGCACCGTCATCACGGCCGTCTTCCTCTCTCTTTCTCGCGGTCGCCGCCGCACCCTCATTACTCTCTCCCTCTCTCTCTCTCTCTCTCTCTCTCTCTCTCTCTCTCTCTCCTCTGTTTCTCCAGCAGCCCCCGTGTGTGTGGGTGGTGCGTTGTCGAGCACGGCGCGTAGCATCGCACCCTCTCTTCTCTTTTCCCCTCGGCTCTCTCTCTCGTCGACTCCATCGCACTTGTGCCCCGCTTGATTGTGCGCCTCCTACGCATGCCCATGTCTATGGCCTGTAGCTCACCCTGCCGCGGCTCTGCCTATGAGAGCTGCCATCCGACCGCCCCCATCGTGCCCGCACCGCTCTGCTCTCTTTTTCTCTCTCTACCTTGTGCCCGTCGCCTTCCAACCCTCTTAATCAGGACCCATGCGGCTGTCTCGCTTCCCCTTCTCGACTTGGCATTGATCAAGAAGCAATCTTGCCGCAGCGCCGCACCAGCGCCGTTCGACCGTCGCCCAACTGCCGTGGTCAACCGTCGTGCGCTAGCACCTTAGCGCCCTGCGTCCCTCCTTCCAGCGTCTTTCAGGTAGACATCTAAGACGTGTCTATTATTAGTAAATTTAATATTTAAAATTTATCAACCATCTCTGGATGTTGATTTAAATATATTGGTGAATATTAGATGTGGTGATTGTTCATATTTAGACGTCATATTTAATTTGGTAGATGCATGTTATATAGTATTGATTTTATTAAATCAATTGATTCTAATTATTAATTAGCATGTGCCGTAGAATTTAATTTACATAATTAGTGAATTTGATATGCCCTTGTTTATTAACCCGATTGGGTCTTTGCTAATATTTATGGTTGCATATCAAATTGGATTAGATAGAGTTTTAGATGAATAAATAATCTGATTATCTAGCATTTTTCATTAATTTTCATATGGTTGACAAGTTAATTTGCTGTATATGTTTATGTCGACATATTTCATGCATTCAGGTGTTAAATGCATTTGTTTAGCATCATAGATGGAGGGTTATTGGCATGTGGTCATATTATGTCAAGTAAATGTGCATTTCTATTTATAGATGGTTAAATGCATTAGTTGCACATATTCATGTTAATCATCTTATTTGTATAGCAAGTGGCATGGCATGACATGACATGATTGGAATGAATGCATGTGTGCATTAATGGAAATGGCAGACTGAGCTACACCAGACTAGTTAGTCGTGGCCCGTGGGCAGCGGGGATTAGAACAGTTCTGTGCATCCTTCGATCCCGGATACCGCGGTTTGTCCTAAGTGCCACCACTGCCTAGGTGCACTAGGGGACTTCGTTTTACTATATATTACTGCTATATATGATAGATCTGGTTGTAGCAAGTTGAGATGGCAAGACGACACATTCCTTGCCAATAAGAAAAAGATGTGATATTATATTAGAGGATAGGTGCATCTATTGCATGATTGTGTGGATATGTTCTTAGAATGTGCATTAATTTGTATAAGTAGGTTGTGTTGTACAATATGCATGGTGTCTCATTTCTGTGTGTGTTTATCATATAGATCATGTAATAAATATTCATGCATACCTTATCATTTCTGGTTAGATTATTCTTTTGATACTTATAGGTGCTGATTGGGTCTGTAGAGTTAGTGGTTAGTTGTTTATCAAAAATGTGGATAAGCCAGATAATTATCATATTGTTTAGTTCTATACTTATATAGAATAATAGTAGCACTGGGTATTTATATAATTATCATTTAGGTCTTTTATTATCCGATTCGACGGATGAAGGGGTGTCTACTGAGTCGGTGTGACTCATCCCAAATCTTTTAACAATTTTTCAGGTAATCAAGTTTAGCACAGCAGAAGCGTGGTGATTTGGTTCTCGGGGAATTATTTGGAAGATAATTAGGTATTCTTTTTGGATGGTATATGAATTGTTGTATCATGGTACGATTTTAGTTTATAGAATTATTTGAATTATGTTATGGATCCTAGATTTAGTCTTCAATTTTCCAAACCGACGTAGTGAAGGGGTTAATTTCCCCGATAGCGTCGTCGGATTAATTCCGCTGCGTATGTGAAAATCCGGGAGTGACAGCTTGGTATCAAAGTAATAACCCAGCTGGAAGGTCTATTTTGACCTGCCTGGGTAAAGGATGCCGGTTTGGATAAATAGAAATCGATCCATTTGGGGATTATTGATCTTAGATGTGAATGAGGGTTTGAATTATATATATTTGAGATTGGAATTATATGTTTGAGCTTGGTATTAGAGCATGAACTCAGCCTTAAGGTCTACTTTGACTAGCCCGAGTTTATGTAATTGGTTTTGATATCAAGAGTCAATAATTTGACATGGATCATTGGATTGGGTATAAAGTTTGGAATTAGTAGATGAGGATTAGGCTATAAGATTTGTGGAAAGGAGATAGATAAATAGTTAGTTAGAAAGATAGATATGGTAGATAGGCAGAGATAGATAGATAGATAGATTGGTAGATAAGTGGATTGGTGAGTAAATAGATAGAAGGGTAGACAGTTAGATGGGTAGATCGATTAGATGAATCATGGGTAGATAAGATAATGTAGAGAAAGGATTGGACAAACTGACTAGATAGATAGAATGATGATTGCTAGATAAATAGATTGATGAAATGGATATCTAGGTAGGTTGATAAGAAATAAGATAGAAGAATAGATATATTAGATGAAGAGTGTAGATATTCTTATACTCATCCTTTTCAAAAATTCTTGATTAGAAATTTCGAGGACGAAATTTATTTTAAGGGGTAGTGAATGTAATATCCTGATTAAAAAAAAACTCTCTACCGCCTCAACCCCCCCCCCCCCCGATTTCCATTTTCTCTCACCCCAAGGCCACACCGCCTCCCTGTTCTCTCTCTCTCTCTCCTGATCTTTCGCCTCCGTCACCCCCCTCTCCTTCTCTGTCCTATTCTTGCTCTCTCCCTTCCGCGCTCTCTCTCCCGCGCGCCCCGCCATCATCGCCGCCACGAGCGCCATCGCCACGAACGCCTATCTCTCTCCTACCGCAGTCGCCATCGCGTCCCCCCTGCATGCGGCTGCGGCGCCGAAGCGCCGTCGACCTCTGTCCTTCCTCCTCCGTGCGCGAACTGCAGCGTTCCCCCCCTTCGTCTCCGTGTGCGCGCCGCACCCTTGCAGCTGTCGCCGCTTCCCTCTCTTTCCCTTCTCTGTTTTGCGCTCGCAGCTCCATCGCCGTTCACTCCCTCACTCTCCCTCCCTCTCTTTCCCTTGCACACTTGGCCACCCGCCGTGGCGTTGTCGCACCTCCGCCCTTCCTCGCCTCTCTCTCTCTCTCTCTCTCTCTCACTCTCTCGCCCACGCGACCACCGCAGCACTGTCATCGCGGCCGTCTTCCTCTCTCTTTCTCGCGGTCGCCGCCGCACCCTCATTGCTCTCTCCCTATCTGTTCTCTCTCTCTCTCTCCTTTGTTTCTCCAACATCTCCCATGTGCATGGCCGGTGCATTGTCGAGTACGGTGCGCAGCATCGCACCCTCTCTTCTCTTTTCCCCTCGGCTCTCTCTCTCTCTCGTCGACTCCATCGCACTTGTGCCCCGCTTGATTGTGCGCCGCCTACGCATGCCCATGTCTATGGCCTGTAGCTCACCCTGCCGTGGCTCTGCCTATGAGAGCTGCCATCCGACCGCCCCCATCATGCCGGCACCGCTCTGCTCTCTTTTTCTCTCTCTACCTTGTGCCCATCGCCATCCAGCCCTCTCAATCCGGACCCATGCGGTTGTCTCGCTTCCCCCTTCTCAACTTGGCATTGATCACGAAGCAACCTTGCCGCAGCGCCGCACCAGTGCCGTCCGACCGACGTCCAACTGCCGTTGTCAACCGTCGTGCGCCAGCACCTTAGCGCCCTGCGTCCCTCCTTCCATCATCTTTCAGGTAGACATCCGAGACGTGTCTATTATTATTAAATTTAATATTTAAAATTTATCAACCATCTCTAGATGTTGATTTAAATATATTGGTGAATATTAGATGTGGTGATTGTTCATATTTAGATGTCAAATTTAATTTGGTAGATGCATGTTATATAGTATTGATTTTATTAAATCAATTGATTCTAATTATTAATTAGCATGTGCCGTAGAATTTAATTTGTATAATTAGTGAATTTGATATGCCCTTGTTTATTAACCCGATTGGGTCTTTGCTAATATTTATGGTTGCATATCAAATTGGATTAGATAGAGTTTTAGATGAATAAATAATATGATTATCTAGCATTTTTCATTAATTTTCATATGGTTGACAAGTTAATTTGCTGTATATGTTTATGTCGACATATTTCATGCATTCAGGTGTTAAATGCATTTGTTTAGAATCATAGATGGAGTGTTATTGGCACGTGGTTATGTTATGTCAAGTAAATGTGCATTTCTATTTATAGATGGTTAAATGCATTAGTTGCACATATTCATGTTAATCATCTTATTTGTATAGCAAGTGGCATGGCATGGCATGACATGATTGGGCTGAATGCATGTGCGCATTAATGGAAATGACAGACTGAGCTACACCAGACTAGTTAGTCGTGGCCCGTGGGCAGTGGGGATTAGAACAGTCCGGTGCATCCTTCGATCCCGGATACCGCGGTTTGTCCTAAGTGCCACCACTGCCTAGGTGCACTAGGGGACTTCGTTTTACTATATATTACTGCTATATATGATAGATCTGGTTGTAGCAAGTTGAGATGGCATGACGACGCATTCCTTGCCAATAAGAAAAAGATGTGATATTATATTAGAGGATAGGTGCATCTATTGCATGATTGTGTGGGTATGTTCTTAGAATGTGCATTAATTTGTATAAGTAGGTTGTGTTGTACAATATGCATGGTGTCTCGTTTCTGTGTGAGTTTATCATATAGATCATGCAATAAATATTCATGCATACCTTATCATTTCTGGTTAGATTATTCTTTTGATACTTACAGTTGCTGATTGGGTTTGTATAGTTAGTGGTTGGTTATTTATCAAAAATGTGGATAAGCCAGATAATTATCATATTGTTTAGTTCTATACTTATATAGAACAATAGTTGCACTAGGTATTTATATAATTATCATTTAGGTCTTTTATTATCCGATTTGGCGGATGAAGGGGTGTCTACTGAGTCAGTGTGACTCATCCCAAATCTTTTAACAATTTTTCAGGTAATCAGGTTTATCGCAGCAGAAGCGTGGTGATTTGGTTCTCGAGGAATTATTTGGAAGATCATTAGGTATTCTTTTTGGATGGTATTTGAATTGTTGTATCATGGTACGATTTTAGTTTATAGAATTATTTGAATTATGTTCTGGATCCTGGATTTAGTCTTAAATTTTCCAAACCGACGTAGTGAAGGGGTTAATTTCCCCGGTCGCGTCGTCGGATTAATTCCGCTGCGTATGTGAAAATCCGGGGCGTGACACATATAATCAAAAAATATTATGATAATTAAATCTTATCAGACGAATTCAGTTTACCTTATGATAATAGATTGGTCAATCTTATTTGTAAAAGCAAAAGAAATATTATGTGAACATCTCGTAATATTACATCATCTATGCATGCTATCTGATCAGAAATGACAAAAATGCATTAAAAGATTAATTAACCGTCTAGATGATCATATTGTTCAACACTTTATCCATCTACATCATGGTTTGTGGAATTGGCATCTTTTTGATATGGGGGACTGGAGGAGCCACGATCCTGGAAGGAACTTAAGCAGATATTGGGTTCAAAAGTTTCAGATTGACTGGTTCTGGACAAATTTTGTCCCTGATTGGCTGTCTTTCATCCTAAACATGTTAGGGATCTCTTTTTTTGTTTTTTCAAATTTGAAAGAACTGGTCCAAGCTGATCCAATCCATATCCGAATATGCCTTGGCTGATCCCAAATAAAGTTGTTCAAAAAAATTGGTGAACCAGTAAACCAAACCGAACCACGGTTTGGTTCAAACTTTTGACAGTTCAGTTTTTTGAACCGAACTAAACCGATAAATTACCGATTTGGTTCAGTTACACCTGTCTCTGAATCGGACCAAACTAATAAACCAGTTGATCATACCCTTCCACCCTTTTAGTCCCACAGGGGTCACCTTTTTTTCCCTGGTTCCCCCTTGGTCTATAAAAAAGAAAAAAATATTAGTCTAGTGGTTATGTTAAGGCCAAGCATGGTATTACTTGTGGGTTATTCTTTAATGATCTTAAATTTATAAAAAAATGATTCAACTATCATTTGACAGAATAGTTATGCTAAGATTAAGCAAATTTATTATTAAAAATTAAAAATTAATAATATATATTAAACCAAGAACAAAATTGATAGTAAACCAAATAGATTGATTTGGTTTGGTTCATCTATTGGTTTATTCTCGGTTTCATAAAGTTCACTCTAAACCCAAACTGAACCAAACTGTGTACTCCCCTAATCCCAAAGTAGCATAAGCAATCTCATAAACATGTGGACTACCTATTCTCTTCTGTCCATAAGCTGTCACATAATCATCACCATAAAGAGGAATCTCCTTAAATGGATTAACTTGTACCCATACTATATATTATGTTGCTCTGATGAGCATTAGTTTTGAACAGTACATAGCAAAACACAATTCTTTTTTCTTGCAAGTTGCGTAAGAGACATATTTTCCAAAGGAAAATTCTTTGGTTTTCCTTCTCTAACTAGTTCACATTTAGTGGTTATGGAGACTTAATCATGATGATGTTTTGTTGTGTAGAAAAATTGTATGGGTCAAAGTATAGGTTGCTAGTGGGTCAAGCTTGGATATGTAATTTTTTTAAGACAGTAGACAATTTAGCATTTGGAAGAGCATTCTCCAAAATTGACACTTCTACTCTTCTTTCTCTGCTATATTTGTAGACAATAGATGGAGGAGAGTTGCATAAACACTAAAATATGTGGGTTACAAACATTTATATTACAAAAGAAGTGTGACCTTTGTGAAAACTCCCCTCATTAAAAAAATATCTAAATTTGAAACATGAAACCTAATGCCTTGTTTGGTTAGAGTTTTATTTTTGGTACTATATCAATATTGATATTAATATTTTCAAATGTTGGAGTATCAATATCAAAAGTAATACAAGTGGACATTTGTATTACATAATATGCTTTGTTTGCACTACAAATTTAAAATTGATACAATTAACCAAACACCTCTTAATGGTTCTTATCAACATCAATTTTAAAGTTGATAGTGATAGAGATACCTAATAGTGTTACCAAACACATAATAGGGTGTTTGGTAGCACTTTTAATTTTAAGATAACCTCGTTTTTGAAATCAAGAATATTTGTCTTCTCAATTTTATTTTTAAAATTAAAATAGTCTAATTATTTGGTGTTTGGCAAAACTATCATAATTTTTAAAAATTAGATAGTAGTGTCTGGTTATGACCAACGACTCTGCGAAACTCTCTCGGGCTCCCTTCGCAGAGAGGACCTGCAGTTCTGTGAAGGCTCTTTTGTAGCATCCCGCAGCGTCGTCTACCTCCCTCCCCCCGGCGGCGGTGGCGGCCCGCATCGTCGTCATCGTCTGCCTCCCTCCCCCGCCTGCCAGAACCCCCCCCCCCCACCCGCGAAGGCCCACCGCAATGGTGCTCCCCCCGAAGCGAAGCCCACCCCCCCGCGGACCTGCCTTGTTTTTATTTTAGAAGAGATTATGTACATGGAGTATCCCACTTTTAAAAATGAGACAGTAGTTAAAAATTGCAACCAAACACCTTATCTCTTTTATTTTTAAAATTTAGATCAAAAAGAGGAAAAAATTGTAACCAAACACCCTATAAAGTATTAAATTTAAGGGAGGCTAAACTAACAAAGATGTCTCTCTGAAATTTAGGATAAAATAGCCAAACACATTTATATATGTTTTGCTCTTATTTTCTATTTTAAGATAAAAAGATACTAAAAGCTGTATACACTATACAAACACCCTGAAAATGCCAACATATGTCCCTTATGAAAGAAAGTACTTGATTTCTTGACAAAAGTAAATGACAACATATCAGTGTAACTCCGAAAACGGGTTCCGGATCGGCACCTCAAGAGAAGGTGAAAGATGGAATAGGGGAAAGGGAGTGAATCGGAAAACACTCAGAAAGTGGTAAAATCCTCACCTCGGTCCCACACTCACATTGATCCCTGAACTTTCATCTCACGGCGTCACTCGAGCACCGGAGATGGTTCGAGTCATGTGGGAGGAGAGTGAGGAGGAGATGAACTTAGAACATGAATAAAAAGGTGGTCGCCAGGAGCCGCGGGCTCCGCTTTATGGAATAAAAACAAGATTGAGTTGATTTGACCGTGTGTACCTTAGCGTGGGAGATTGGGATGTGAGTTCAACCTTCTTCTTCTTCGGCCGGCCGACGAAGAAGAGTCCAACCGATGCTAGCTTGATCAACCTGTGCAACTAGTAGACAAAGAAGGCAAGAAAACAAGTGAAAGAAGGATTAGAACTGAGTGAAGTGTTGTAACTGTAAAAGCAATAACATAAAATGACAATTGGAAACAAATTCACCGGATTCGGGGTTAGTCCTAACCTTTTTTTGTTTTTTTATGATATATAAAATGATAAAAAATAGAATAAAATGATGCTTAAATATGAACTAAATGATTTGAATGAAGCAAAGAGAATATGAATGGTTAAAGACAACACAACCCAGGCAAAGTGGCAACCGGATTGGACAGATTCAATGTAAACTGCACAGCTCTGATGCAGAGATCGTAACGAACAACACCGACATCAGAATAAAATGATGTTTATTTTAAAATAAAGAGAACTCACCGAGGGTGGTTTTATATGAAGACAAGTTTGCTTGTATCTTATGATAAGTAATCTGAATTTACCTGATAAGCCAAATCTTGGACAATGAAGTTCTGGAAACTCCCAGCACAATGTCGATGTAGGATGTGCTATGGGCACCACAGATATCTGAATTGAATGATTCTTGTTTTAAATAAAATAAGACTTACCGCTTACCAGGGAACAATTTTCATGAAGGATGTATAGGCTGAATCCACCATTAAATGTACTGAAATTGATTGAGAAGATGATGACTTAGAAGAGAAGACTTCGTATCTGTCTGTGCAGCACCAGTGTTGAAGCCGTAACAAGCCGAGGGAATATCAGAATTGATCTCCGTTTGTTGTATATGAAATATATCTTGATGAAGCACACTTATTCTGAAGGAAGTCAGGCCTGAAAATGACTATAAAGATATTTAGAAGCCGATGATCAGCAGTGCAGCACGTCAGAGCATAGACCAGTTCCTTCTTCACTTTGGGATGATCTCTGGGCACCAGGACGAAGAGAGGACGATTTGGGGAGGTTGGGACGAGCCAAGGGTGGATGGAGGGTGAGGATAAGAGTGCTGGAGGATGGGGATGCCCTCTTAGGTCGTTCATATGTGTCTCCCTTTATAGGGGATGAGAACCAGGTCAAAAAATAGCAAGTTTTGATACATCCTACCATAGGTTGGATTTCCTCCATTTAATGTTGCTAATTTTCACCCTGAGGCATCTAGAAACTTACCCAAATGATTGAGAGAGATTGGAAATCGTGGATCACCTTCCCCATGTTCAAAATATGTCTCCACTTGATGAGAAAACAAATCAGGTCTAAAAATAGCAAGTTTTGATGTATAAGACAACAAGTTGTATTGCCATCATTTGATGATGCTAATTTCGACCATGAAGCTTCCAGATACTATAACAAGTGATATGGAGGAGGAAAAAGGAAGGTAATGTCATGAATTGGTCAGATATGTGGCCAATGGGCTAGGCTTGCATGCAATTGGGCTTGATCGGTACTGCGTGCGGACAAAACTGCACATCTGATTTGTAAAGGACGCTGCGGACAAATGGGAGATCAGAATTGAATGCTGTTTGTTGCATTGAAAATAGGACTCATAGAGGAAGATTATTGATGTTGAAGAGTTATTCGTTGTATGTCCACATAATCCTGTGAAAAATTTTCAAGCAGAGGATATGCTGGGAAAAGCATAATTTGGCACACAATCAAGCGGCGCGACCTTGGTGCAAAGACCACCAAGAGAAACATGGAAGTTAGAATGGACTCTTGTTTGGGAAAAATAGATTTGATTAGAGATAAAAAACTCTTCCTTAGATTTTTAGTGAACTCCTCGACTTGATCAAAAGAATGATTCAACTAGATTTTGATGGTCTAAAAGAGATGTTGCCAATGGAATAAGGGTTTAAGCCCCAAATAAGGCCAAATTGGCATGTCTACAGCTTGCCTCGCCTTGATGTCAGCTTTGCAAGGGAATGTTATGTAGTGAAGTGAAGTGAAATGTAGAGATATGTAGCAAAGCAAAATGAATTGTAATGGAGTGTAGGGGAGCGGAATGGTGATGGACTGAAAAGGTGGCATCAAGGTGTAGATATAGACATGCTCAACGACCAAATTCGGCAATGGGAATCTCCTCAAGTTCCTTGGATTACTGCCTTGTTTCATCAAGCCTTCTTATATCCGATTGGTAAAAGGTGTGCCATGGGCACGAGAGAAAAATAGCCAACCCCCAACATGGTGGGGAGTCCCCGAATCATGGGTTCGTAGGTTCATCATCAGCCGGTAACCTGATCTTTGCGGTGTTCCTGTAATGTGATGGGCTAAAGTTCAAAAGAGATTATTTTGAAAAAGTAAAAGAATACCAATCGAGTACATTCGGGCTCTCAGATTCATTTAAGTCTTCCAAGATACAAGATTCAATTCGGAATGGAATAATCTCGAATTCCAAAAGGCAAATGTTGAAGCTTAGACCGTGACGGCGCAAGTTTAGATCAAGTAGGAGGCCCTTGGTGGGACAAATTGACTACCACAATGGGATGAATAGCAAGAAGGGCATTTCAATGGCCACAGTGGGGATAGAAATGAAAGATTTAGAGGCACAAGGTGATTACCGGACACGGTGGGATTAACAGACACGGTGGGTGTAGACACGCCAAATTCGCCTAATTCAGAGCATAAAACTCATGTTTTATAGGGTAACATGTGTGATTGACCTTATAATTATGCCGGGTCTTTTAAAGTTGATTTGGAGCTTCGCCGAACGAAATCGGATGCTTTCCGATGTTTTTCGCAAAAAAGCCATAATTTCCGAGCGAAAGCCACACGTAAATCGTGTAAACGCGGAAGTTGGCTGAATGACCAATGCCTAATGATCATACATTGAAGATTATGGTCATATTCACACCCCGGACAAGTTTTGTTGCATACCGTGCATTTCCGGTTTGCCGTCGGAGTCATTTTAACCTGTATCGGATCTTCTGTTCACTGCCCTAACTTCCGGATAAAATTATGAATTTTTGGAGGGTTTTATGGCTGATACGATGTTATAGAAAGCTTCTTCGGCCTGTTATCTTTCCAACGCAACAAACGGCGTCGAATTCGGAGTTCGGGAGTGTTCGCAATGGCTTCCGGAAGAAGGACGCGCGAAACCAGTCCCATGCGCCCGGGTTCCTGGTCACATGCGCCCGGGACCCAGGGCACGTGGCCATGCGCCCTACCAGTGAGGCACGTGACCTCGTGTCCTCACTTGAGGGCACATGCGCCCTACCCTAGAGACACGAGGGACCCAGTTTTTCACCCGGACTCTACCACTGAACCGACGATCGGATAAGACCAACTTTTTCGGGATTTGTGCCCATGCGCCATCACTGGGGGGCGCATGCGCCCCTCAGTGGGGTGCATGCTCCCAGCACCAGGGCACATGCGCCTAGGGGTGGGGTGCAAGGCCCCTATTTTTTAGCCTTGTTAACGCTGTCCGTTCTCCTATAAATTAACTCTAATTCCGGTCACTCCAAAGGCATGAGCACGACCCCCCAGGCATCTCAAGACGTCCAACCACCCTCCTACATTGATTTTGTGATTTTTAGAGAGAGAATTTCGAGTTTTTAGAGAGAGAAAAGTCGGTTCAAGAGAGAGGAAGGCTGTTCTGCAGGTGATCAGCCAGGTCTTTCTTCTTCGGCCTCTACAGCAGTGTGTGGACGTCTTCTGCCAGAGTTATCTTCATCAAAGTTCTTCATCTCCAAGTCTTCTTGAGTTTTAAATCGACGGAAATTGATTCCAAGGTTGGAGATGGTCGTGACGAGCGCAGAAGCAAAGTCGCGCCTGGCAGATCCTGGACTGCTGCTAGGCTTTTTCGACAACCCATATTTGGTCATATCTTTCTCTATTCAACTCAGAATCTTGCTGTTTTCTTTCTATATCTTTGTTTAGTGATTATCCTTCCTCCTATTATTTTTTTACATTTTTTTCATTACTTTTACTCTGTTAATCCGAAAATAAAAAAAGGGGTTAGAGATAACTCGAATCCGGTCAGTTTCCAGTCAATTGTGTGTTTTATGTTATTCTCTTTACATATACTCCAACTTGTTTAGTTATAATGGTCTCTTTCACTTGTTTGTTTGTCTAGTTGCACAGAATATCAAGCACCCACCACGTTGAGGACTCTTCTTCATCGGCCGGCCGAAGAAGAAGAAGCTTAAACACACATTCTTCACGCTAAGGTACACACGGTCATTTTAATTCTATAAATTGGAACCCACAGTTCCTGGCGACCACATGTCTTAATTTATTTCTTCTCACCCTTCTCCCACATGATCTAAACCATCTCTTTGGTGATCGAGCGTCGCCAAGGGACGAAAGTTCAGGGATCAATGTGAATGTGGGACTGAGGTGAGAGTTGCTTTCCGAGTTTTTTATTCCTTTCTTTTCTCATCCCCTCTTGAGGTGACGATCTGGATTCACGGACTTCCCTGAAAAGGAGAGGACCCCATCGAATTTTCAGAGTCGACAGCTTTGTGGCGACCACGGTGGGACAAGCAATGTCTTCAACCGTGGGTGCTAAGTGTTTTGTTTGCAACTAGTTCTAGTTCTAGACCGGTTCCCACGCGAGCCTTTCCTTCCTTCCACCTTTCTTAATCTCATGCCATCTCAAAATTTCTGATTTCACCCATCTTCCATCAGATCTGAAGTGCCAAGTATGCCATTTAATTTCTGTCATTTTATTTAAACCGGTTCCCACGTGAACCACCCATTTCCTTTTAAACCGGTTCCCGCGTGTACCAATCTCTTTCTTTACTTCGGTTCCCACGTGAACCAAACCCATTTTTTTTCAGATCTATCCCAACTTGGTTCAGATCTTTGTTCACCTTTAATTGGCCCCACGTGGCCCTCTTTTGACCATTCAAACCGGTTCCCACGTGAACCACCCTTTTTTACCCAAAACCGGTTCCCACGTGAACCACCTTTACTTCTTACCCCAGTTCCTGTAAGGAATCAATACATGACAGCGGAAAAATTTTGATTCCATAAAACCACAATCTTTGCCTTGATCGAAGCCGAACGAGCAAAACCGGGAACCGAATATGAAGTAGAACGAGAGTACCTCATGGGATTTCTCAAATCCCTCACCATGGATGAAGAGAGGACGTTCCTCCTTGCTGAAAACCGTTCAAGTGTCCGGTCTCTAGCGGTATCCACACGATCTGCTTCAATAGACGAGTTCTCTCTTCCTTCGGGCCTCCAGAAACCTCCCGAGATCCAAGCTTGACCATGGGAGATCGCCTTCTAGAGGAGAGAGGAGGGAGAGAGGAGGCTTGGGGACGTGCTCCAGCCCTTTATGGCTTGTTAGGGTTTGGCTTCATAAGCCATTTATATAGAAGACGGAATTTTTCACAAAAACCCAAAACTTCTATAAAATTGCGTCCATGCCCTCATCTCATTGACCGATCTATTGTGTGTGACCCACTAGGCCCAATAGTCAATTTGGTTGAAGCCTTAATTAATTTAAAAGAACAATTCCTTTAAATTAAATCAAAACCGTTATCTGATAACAGTTTTTACGGCTTTCCGATCATAATGGGTACAAGCCACATCCTATGATCCCAAATGACTTTTGGGAGTTAAATAACATCCATTGAGCCTTTCCACCATCAATTACCGCACGGATTTAAATCCTCGTTCATACAATGTCCCGGTCGGTCAGGGGTTCGGCACTGACTGTCAACCCCTTTAATAATCCGACTCTATGAAATCTTGTACTCAGGAATGGATCAACCTTGGAAAACTCTTTTTCCGATTATCCTATCTACCTTGGTCAAGGATTTAGAGTACTATCCATAGGACATTCTCTCTCTCCTACCGAGAGTGAACGATCCCCTATTGTCCGCTCAATTGCCTCCACCAGGTTTCCCATATACCCAATCCATTAACTATATAGGACCACAATACTAAGTGATCCATCGGTCGATAGTCAAAGTACATAGTACGCTGGCAAGACATCTTTGGCGACTCGGGTCAAAGATCCAACCGTGCTATTGAGATGTAAGAATAATCTGATTAGACGGTTCGGTAAGATACCGTCGTAGTTTTCTTAAATTGGTCGATTCGTGTACTCATTCCACTTAATGAGCACTGTGTGTGTATCTGGTCCCACACTGCGATGACGATAAGATCGGTCATTCTCATCATGAGAAGACATCACACACACTAGTCTATCACGGATTCTTGATGTCCTAGTCTCAGGATCCTATGACCTAGGAACATTTAGATCACATACCTCAGATGATCGATCTCATTATCATGATCTCATCGCTGATTCAATCATCATTGCATGTGATTAAGGACTTCATTACGATATACGCTTCTAATAAAAGCTAGTAACGAAGTTTTGCCTATTTAATTGAATGAGATATTCCTAGAAATGTCGAATCATATCATATATGATTGGCTTGTAGGGCATACATTTCTATCAATCTCCCACTTGCCCTAAAGCCAATCACCCAGCTGGTTGATCTCTATCAGCTCAAGGTGAAGCTCAAACACTCTTTGAGTATACGTTTCCGGATTAGTGGATCCGTAATGTTATTAACGAAAGATACTCTATCTTTAATTATATCTCTATCAACGCATTCTCTCGATTCTATGGTATTGCCATAGAAGTTTGAAACTTCCATGAGACTTTGGCTCTACCCCATTGTTTTCTCAAAACAATGCACTTTCGAAGAAAGTTGGGACAATCCCATAAGCTAGATGAACATCTTCATCTAGCGTCAGCTACTAAGCAATATACGATCATTATTCAATCTACTTTAGATTAGTTGTAGAATTAGCGTGTTCTCTTGTACGGAACTCTTATTCATTTGCACCACCGTTATATTGACTTATTATCGTATTTATCGATTAGAAGCTTGTGTTCATAAAACTACAAGACTTCAAGTCTTATCCTCCATACATTATTGATATATCCAAAGTGCTTCTCAAGTACTCAAGGACACATCTCTAATTATCACGTGACTCTCGCGAGGATTTACTTGATGAATGCTCGTAACACTTAGAGCATGAAGTCATGTGCGTAGCATCACAAATGTGATAGGTCCTATTGCAAAAGCATAAGGGCTATACTAATGTGATTTCTTTATCTCTTAAGAAGTCTACAAAGACATATCTTTAAAGATATCAACTCCACACTTCATAGGTAAGAAACCTATCTTGGAGTTCACCATGTCAAACTCTTTGACTATGGTTATTATGCACATGAATTGGGTAAGGCCAAGAAACCTTTTAGATCTATCTCCATAGATCTTAAAACCCATATCAAGTTTGGAGGATTAATTGATAACTAGGCTCACTTATGACAACATACTTACTTCATTCTTAATGAGTAGTATATCATACATATATGATGTGAAGAAGATAATAGCACTCCCACTTATCTTATATGAAAACACAAGGCATATCTTCATTCTCAATGAAGTCATAAGATTTAATCTCATGAAACCTTATCTACCATTTATGGGAAGTTTTACTTGAGTCCATAAATGGACCTTATGCACACACACTATTTGGATGGTTTTGGAACTTGATTTCCAAAGGTTGTATCATATACACCTGTTTTTCAAAATAACATAGAGAAACACTATCTTAACATCCATTTGACATATCCTATAGTCATAGTGTGTAACAATCAAAATCCGAATGGATTAATTCCATGGCATAGGTAAAAGGTCTTATCATAGTCAACTATTTGACATAAATGATATCCCTTTTAACTATCCTTACTTTGAAGGTCTCTACCTTCTAATAGACTTCAATCTATTCTCTAGTGATCCATTTATACCATGTAGATACAAAATCCTTAGGTGGATCAATCAAGTTCTGAACTTGATTAGAATAGATAGAGTTTATATCGGATTTTATTGTTTCTTCCCATTTTGAATCAATATCTCATATTGCTTCAATATAGATCTTAGGATCATTATCCTTTTATCTTATGTCTCATTTCTTCCAACAAAGATATGTCTCACATATCTCTTAGGTTGATTGGACATAAGAAAAGATCTATGATTTGCCCTTGTGTAAATATAAACTAGTACCTTAATAAAAGTGTCCATGGATGGTGGAATTTGGAACACCTTCCATTTATGCCTTACTCCCACTTGTCTTTCTAAAGGAGGGACTCTTCCTACAGAAATATGGAGAGATGAGCAACTCATACCCTTCTCCCTAAGGGAGACATTAATATCTTTAAGTTTCCTTAGGATATCCCACAAGCCAACACTTTGTAGTCTTATATTCCAACTTGATAGGGTTATACTTCTTTACCAAGCAGACATTACGAAACCTTAACTTGCTTAAGGTCAAGCTTTAATCTCTTTCCATATCTAATATGGAATAATTGGAATAGACTTGAAAGGTACCGATTTAAGATCAAATATCTATATTGAGTGCTAACCCCTAAACGGACAAAGAAGAATTTTGCAAAGGTTGTCAATGTCCATATTATGTCCTACACAATATGGCTTCTCATTTTAGTACAACAATTAAGCTAAAATGTATAAGAGGTGTCCATCAAAAATCAGATTATACTATCCTTCCTTTATGTGTGAATTATTACTTAAGTATTCCCTCTTTGATCTCATCAAAGAGTTCTAATACTCTTTTCATTAATATTTCCTCTTCATTCTTAATCTCAAATAATTTCTCAAAGGTTTTGGATTTGTACTTCATAAAGTACATATGTCCATACTAGAGAAGTCATCTTTGAAAATTAATGAAGTTGAAATATTATCCTCTATCATTAATAGATATGGGCTAACATGCATCTAGATGCATGAATTCTATAAACTCTTTAGCCCTCTCTCCATGTCTAACAAATGAAGAGTTGGTCATTTTGCTTAATAAGATAAGACTTACATATAGTTAATGATTCTAAATCATTTACCTATATGTTACTATCCGAATAGTACTCCTTAAGTCTTCTCTTATAAATATGACCGTATTATTAAACAATAGATTGATCAATATCAATCTACTTCGCCTAATGAGGATTTTTCACACATATTATAAGAGCATACATATCTTATATGAATAAACTCTTTATTATGCTCCTACTGGTAAACACTTTACCAGTTATCATTTTCATACCATAGAATAAATCTCCATTTATTCAACTAGGAAATGAAAACAATATTATTTTAGAAGGGTAATTAAGACAACTCTAGAAGGCTATAGAAAATTTGTATCTCCCACTAGTAATGATGCAACATTTTGTACCATTTCATATGTAGGTCAACAATCTTCTTTAAACCTTCATTTACTTGCTATTATCTACAACTCTTTGTAGATATATGATGCATCTCAGTATCTCATACTATTATATGCACCCCTAGTATCTTATACTAGAATACACATACATAGTATCTTATACTATCAAATGTGTATATAAGACAAGTAAATATTAATGACATAGATACATGGAGCTTCTCAAGTTCCACCTTTGCATTATGTGCAATACACTTTGCACTTCTTCTTCTACTTACCATCATCATGATAGTAGAGGAATGCTATGTCAAATTTGGGTTATAATATCTTGGCTCACTTCTTTGACTTTTAACTATCACCATCTATCTTTATCTAATGATCTTACTTCTTTCTATTGGTCTTACCAATAAGAAGTATTCAAGATGTATTATTCTTCATCGCCTTTAATTAGCTCATCACCATGAGCCATGATGGATATCAAATCCATCTATCCATGTTGCCACTACTAGTTTTATCGATAGAGGCTAACATCGATATAAGGTAATTAATACATCTTTTCAATGAGATAAGATCTTATCTTCTCTCACATCATTAGATAGTGTAGGAGATACCTACTTCTCAAGTAGGATAGTCAATAGGTCAACTATGAGAACTATTCTCTTAGTTCTAAACCGATATAAGAAGTGTGAGCCATTAAAATACTTAGCATCTAGCATGCTAGATTAATGGTGGTTTATAATATTCTACAACGAGAGATATAATTATATTAACATTACGGACATTCATTAAAATTAAGATACGGTCTTTCATCCTAATTTATACTCCCACTTAATTTTCGGCAATTTGCATAACCCTCATTATGCAAAGACGGGATATCACGATAACATCCTAGTGGGGACCAAGACCCTACTAACTTTATGGTGATAACCTTGTGGGAAACACAACAAGTCATCCCATACTTAATAGGTAGGTAACTTTTACCAATTGCAACTCATGCAATTCTTAGTCATTCAACCTCTAGAGTTATAACCTTGTGGGAAACACAACAAGTTATATACTCTAGTTAGGTCAAATCCGCTTGTTACGTTATGAGAATGGATTCTTAACATAGCCCTTGTGGGAAACACAACAAGGCCATGCAATGGTCCACCCCAAAGTTCGGCAAATGCCTTAGCCATGATCACCAATCCCTTGCTGAATAGGCCTTGTGGGAAACACAACAAACCCATCCAATCTAAGATTGGCTCATCAAGACCATAACAACGGAAGGCTACGTGAGTCATTCTTAATGTCTCACGTTTATCGACCTAATTAAAATGAGGAGGGATTTTATTTTAGTCTCATTAACATAGGTGCTACATATAAATATTAATATACCTTTGGAATATCATATATTTAAGGTATAATCTGTAGCATACACCACATATCAAATATGCATTAAAACATAGGTGATCATGGACTTAACCCTAAGCATACACCTAAGGCACCCCTATAAGTGCAATTCCTTGCTTCAGAAGCTTGAGTTGGCATGCTCCCACTTCAGAAGGGTGCTTCTCCAAGTGGTCCCGCTCTCCATTCTACCACGAGCCGGCTTCTAACAATTACAAGCAGCTAAAGGGTACACAGACCCACAAATGTACAACTCATAATAAGAAACCTTGGTATTAACCAAGGGGAGTACACCAATGGGGAAGGTAGAATGTACAATCAGATTGTATAGAGAGAGAGGAGGCACACGCAGGCCCCATTTAACAGCATAACCATCTTAATTAACCAAGCAATCAAAAGCAAAGCAAATTTAAGTCCATGATCACCTCCATACACACACCAACATTCATCACATGAACATAGAGCGCATACGTGATAATTATATGAGATATATCATATATACCATCATAAAATTATATACTGTAATTTTGAAATTCCAAATTTCATGCTTGTCGATTTTTCATAAAATAAATAACATGAAATGCACATATAAACAATTTACATGCATAAGACAAGCAATATAAAATATTCAGATGATTCATGCTTTTCCAAAACTTCTAAGAGCATTAAATTAATGTCCAAATCATAATTCTTCAAAATCACATTTTTCAGAATTTATTTGAACACTAATTTACTCAATAAAGATTTTAAAACAATTTTAAAATCATTTATAAAATGATTCTATGGCAACCAAAGTCCAAAACTATTTAACAGGTTCATAAACATTTTAAAAACCTATTAAATAATTTCTCAGAACTTATATAATCATTAATTTCATTAATTTTGATCTTAAAACAATTTTAAAATCAAAATAGTAGAATTCAATGACAAAATAGTAAAACTCTATTTAATAAGTCATTAAACACTTTAATAACTCATTAAATAAATTCTACAATTTTTCAGAATTTTTCTGGAATTTTATGGCAATTTTTCGGATCAAAAATGAATTTTAAACAATTTAAAAATCATTTTCGAAATAAATAAAAGGCGGCGCATTGCGCCGGCCAATCGGCGCCTGCCACGTACCCCCTTGGGTGCGCCGAGCCGCCGGCGGCCGCGCGCCGCGCTCCGCGCGCCCGCGTGCGCCGCCGCGCGCCCCCGGGGCAAATGCGGCGCGGCCGCGTACCCCCACCCGGGTGCGCCGCGCTTCCGCCACGTACCCCCGCGCGCTATTGGGTCCGGATCCTCCGTCTTCTTCGCCCGATAAGGGCGGGGCGGATGCGCGGAAAACCCTAGAAAATCGCCGACTTTCGGGCATGATTTGGGGGGTCAAACGGTGTCCAAAAAATACGGAAAAATATGCGTTGGAATCCTTGTACAATAAGGATTCTATCTGTACACGTTTAATCTCATTAAAAATTCTATACAACGCACAGTTACAGGAGGAATATGCCACGGCCGCAATTAAACCAAAACTAAATCCCTCTCAAATCCGGCACCTCCAAGGGCCGTTGAGTGTCCAATAACTTATGGAAACTCTAGGAAACTTAATTTCCTATCTTCCTACGTCATTATACAGAGGTATTTGAGTCCAAATAGGTAAGTTCATCAACTCCCCTAATTTCGGCCGGATTTTCGGATATGATCATCTTAGCAACTTTCCGAACTCATTCCGGACTCTACGGATGGCAAAAATTCATGAGGTTTGCGGAATTGGAAATATTTCATCCACGAGAATCCAATGAATCTAACCACACACAGTTTCGTATCTCATACAAACTGTGGTGATCAAATCAAAACAGCTCTGTATGCAGTTTCGGGAAAGCAAGAAATCACATGAAATCAAGCCAATTTCGATTCAACTTCGACCAAGGCATCAACCGGGCTCTGATACCACTGTAAGGAATCAATACATGACAGCGGAAAAATTTTGATTCCATAAAACCACGATCTTTGCCTTGATCGAAGCCGAACGAGCAAAACCGGGAACCGAATATGAAGTAGAACGAGAGTACCTCATGGGATTTCTCAAATCCCTCACCATGGATGAAGAGAGGACGTTCCTCCTTTCTGAAAACCGTTCAAGTGTCCGGTCTCTAGCGGTATCCACACGATCTGCTTTAATAGACGAGTTCTCTCTTCCTTCGGGCCTCCAGAAACCTCCCAGATCCAAGCTTGACCATGGGAGATCGCCTTCTAGAGGAGAGAGGAGGGAGAGAGGAGGCTTGGGACGTGCTCCAGCCCTATGGCTTGTTAGGGTTTGGCTTCATAAGCCATTTATATATAGAAGACGGAATTTTTCACAAAAACCCAAAACTTCTATAAAATTGCGTCCATGCCCTCATCTCATTGACCAGATCTATTGTGTGTGACCCACTAGGCCCAATAGTCAATTTGGTTGAAGCCTTAATTAATTTAAAAGAACAATTCCTTTAAATTAAATCAAAACCGTTATCTGATAACAGTTTTTACGGCTTTCCGATCATAATGGGTACAAGCCACATCCTATGATCCCAAATGACTTTTGGGAGTTAAATAACATCCATTGAGCCTTTCCACCATCAATTACCGCACGGATTTAAATCCTCGTTCATACAATGTATCTAGGTCGGTCGGGGTTCGGCACTCATTGTCAACCCTTTAATAATCCGACTCTATGAAATCTTGTACTCAGGAATGGATCAACTGGAAAACTCTTTTTCCAATTATCCTATCTACCTTGGCCAAGGATTTAGAGTACTATCCATAGGACATTCTCTCTCTCCTACCGAGAGTGAACGATCCCCTATTGTCCGCTCAATTGTCTCCACCGGGTTTCCATATACCCAATCCATTAACTATATAGGACCACAATACTAAGTGATCCATCGGTCAATAGTCAAAGTACATAGTACGCACTGGCAAGACATCTTTGGCGACCAGTCAAAGATCCAATCCGTGCTATTGAGATGTAAGAATAACTTTGATAGACGGTTCGGTAAGATACCGATCGGAGTTTTCTTAAATTGGTCGATTCAGGTGTACTCATTCCACTAATGAGCACCTGTGTGTGTATCTCGGTGTCCCACAGCGATGACCAATAAGATCGGTCATTCTCATCATATGAGAAGACATCACACACACTAGTCTATCCGGATTCTTGATGTCCCGTCTCAAGGATCCTATGACTAGGAACATTTAGATCACATACCTCTAGATGATCGATCTCATTATCATGATCTCATCATGATTCAATCATCATTGCATGTGATTAAGGACTTCATTACGATATACGCTTCTAATAAAAGCTAGTAACGAAGTTTTGCCTATTTAATTGAATGAGATATTCCTAGAAATGTCGAATCATATCATATATGATTGGCTTGTAGGGCATACATTTCTATCAGTTCCCACATCGGTCCCCACGTGGACCACCCTTTTGCTTGGCTATCAGATCTGAACCCTCTTCTTTCCATCACTTTTCACTATCTCCATTTGCCTCACATAAGAAACAAGTCTAGATTCTAGTTTCTAGTTGCTTGTCTAGTTTCTAATTGCTTGTCTGGTGTTGATTGCTTATTTATTTAAGTTCATGATTTGCTCATTACTTGTTTTATTACTTGATTGCATTCTCTGCTCCTTCTCTCTACCTCCTTCTTTTACACTTTTTTTGAGGCGGGAGCTCACTCTCCCATTTATCCCTCCCATCCAAAACACCCTCTTGGTGGATTCTGACCTCTCTTCTGGGATATTCCTTCCTAGTTGACTTGGTTGGCTTTCATCAAGGCCTCAGTAATTCCTCATACGTGGAGTATTCCTCTTCACGATTGGGTAGGTTGTCCCACTCCCCAAAACCCGAAGCATCCTACGTTACCTACACGTGGTGAGATTGTGTGAAACCTAGGTCATTGGAGATTGGAGTTAGGATCCTAACCCATTTGTTGAGAGAACAATTCTTAACAAAATTCATAAACCTAAGGTTTAATCAAAATCATTGCGTAATCTTACTTTCAAGTCTTTGCATCACTTGCTTGTCAAACAAAAATTCAAACCTCTAACTTTTTGCAAAATACTAAAAACCAAAAAGAAGTTCTTTGTTTGTTTTGTCAACTTGTTTGCTTTACTTTCTCCTTGAAGTTCAATGCAACTAAGGTCTGGAAGGCACGTTGGAATGGCGGAACAAGCTGAACATCGAGAGCACGAGATGGGTCATCAACCAAATCCGTCAGATGGTCGTGTTAATCCATTGTTTGAGTCAGAAGCGCAAGAGGTCCCTCAACCATATACTCCTCGTGATGTTGAACAACTTTTTAGGGAATTGTCTCTCTATACCGACCTAGAAACCTATGCCCGTATACAATCCATGGTGAAGGGCAAAATGGCCTCAGATCAAGCTGAAGTTAACCAAGTTGCCTCATCTCCTTGTCCTCTGGTTCGACCACCACTCATTCAGTTACCCTTTGTTCAACCTCCTGTTGTTCAACAATCTGTGATTCAACCATCACTAGCACAACCATCTGTAGTTCAACCCTCTATCGTTCAACCATCTGTGGTTCAACCATCATTTGTTCAGCCATCTTATTTTAACCATGTTGCCCCCCCAATCTACCAAGCCATGGGACAATCTTCAAGTCATGTACCCCAACCAGTAAACCAAGAACCTGCTCTTACCCAGGTAATCATGGATCAGCTCACCCAGATGAATGAACGTTATGAAGAGCTGAGATGTCGCCTAGACTTCAAGTCAGTTCCTGAGATTTCTATTCCTT
This sequence comes from Cryptocoryne crispatula var. balansae, assembly GCA_036172225.1. Classification (NCBI taxonomy): domain Eukaryota; kingdom Viridiplantae; phylum Streptophyta; class Magnoliopsida; order Alismatales; family Araceae; genus Cryptocoryne; species Cryptocoryne crispatula. The sequence continues at coordinate 36,670,721 of CM069920.1, forward strand.
CTCTGCCAGTTCTCCACTTGCCACCTTCTGAGCTACCAGTTTATCGCCGCTACAATGGTACTGGCAATCCTTTTCTCCATTTAAAAGATTTTCTCTATGAATCCTCATTTTGGAAAGATGATCGTAGGGTTCTTGCCTTCTTGTTCCGTCGATCATTAGAAGGGTCTGCATTGGAATGGTTCTACTCACTCGACTCCTTTGAGGCAGGAGACTTCGATATTGTTAAAACCAAATTCTTGCAAAGATACAGAGACCGGGTGGCACCAACATGCTCTATTACGGATTTGATTGCTGAGAAGATGAAGCCAGAAGAGGACTTCATAAAGTTTGCTGATCGCTGGAGGGGAATGGCAGAGAAATTGACAGATGTGATTTCTGAAGGGGAACAAGTAAAGATGCTTATTGGCAACACTACACTTGCCTTGAGAAATGTATTGATCATGCACCGTCCTACCACCATGAATGAACTCTATGACAGTGCCCGATACTTGCAAGCCCACTTCAAGGATGCCACAATGATAAACCCTTTTGATCCTAAACCTAGAAACCTCAAGAAAACCCCCTCTGCACCAGTTGATCCTACAACCGAAGGAGTGGTCAACAACGAAGCAATAAACACTGTGGGGAACCAGGGAGGGAACCATCAAAACCAGTACAGAAACCCACCACAAAACCTTTCTTATTACCCCCCTCAACAACAAGTTAGGCCACCACAACCATGACAACCACAACAACCCCCGCAACCAGTAGCACAACCCCAGCAACCTCGTCAACCTGCCTACAATAGGGCATCGCCACCACCCAATCAGGCACCACGAAGGGGAGGTCCTAGGAGAGAGAACTACCAACAACTCCCTTACTCCTTGACCGACATCTTCAATGTACTCATGGCAGAAAAACAGTTGGAATTGCCTAAGGAAAGAGAGGTTTGGCCAACAAACGCAGATATGTCCCGATACTGTGCTTACCACCGGTGTCCTGGTCACACTGTAGAAGTGTGCTTTCAATTCAAGGATTACATCCACGATCTGAATGACCAAAGCAGCATTGATTAGGTCCAAATGGGGGAATGCATACAAGCTATGAAGGCTAGGCAGCAGCAGCGGCAGCGTCCACCGGCTCAACCTCAACAACAACCTGGCTTGGGGATTGTTCAGAATCCGCTCTCATTACATGCTCCCGCTCCAGCACTGGCACCAACACATCCAAACCCAGGAATTGGTCTAGTACACTCCATTGTCCAGGGAGATGCCAGCTGTGCTCAAGGTTGGCAACTAGAAAACAACAATACAACCATGCCAGTCAACTCAACTAGGCCTCCTCCTAGACAAATAATCCGTGCACCTGCTACTCCACAACCACTACCAAGCTCAATAACCCAACCACTGGCCGCCACTTCTTCTTGCCGACCCATCATTAGGCCAGCCCCCTCCTTAACCACAACTCCTTCAACCATTGCTACACACCGGCCCGTGCTCATCCGACCACCACAATCACCATCAAACCTGAACCACCAGCCTACGAGCTCTACCACTCCAAAACCCCAACCTATCATAACACCGACCCCACAACCTACCACATTACCAACACCTTCATCAAACCCATCAACCACTTCTGCACCCCGGCCTCTTCTTATTAGGCCACCAGTATCACCATCACTACCACCTCCAAATCCTACCCCTCTACCAACTAACCCAATCATCCAAGAACCACTGATCCCATTACCTATCATACTTGCATCTACACCACGTGTTCCACCACAACCCACCCTAGTTAACCTGTCACCTCTACCCGACCGCCAAATAGCCCCGGTGCTTCAGAGTGGGAGGATGTTCCAGCGGCTCTTCCCCCAAGCTAGTACTCAACCGCAGGATCCAGTGGAGGAGGAACAAGTAGAAGAACCGTTGCCAGGCACAGCCTATGATTTGTTGAAACATTTAGATAAAACACCGGCCCGTATTTCCATACTTGAGTTGATCAAAAGATCAAAGGTGCACCAGGAGATTCTACAGCAGTACTTGCAAAGGGTCATGGTGAATGAAGATCTCCCACCTGAGAAGATCACTACAGTGTTAGCCCCTAGAAGCGAGCACCCAACACTCACTTTCTCTCAGGAGGAATTAGCAGATCCAGAATTTAGGAGATATGATTTGCATGTGGCTGTGGTTATTTTTAATATTGAAGTGAAATCATGTTTGGTTGACACTGGAGCTTCCATCAACGTTATGCCGCCAGAAACTTTGCAGTTGTGCGGCATTTCTGAGCAAGAAATCAAGCCATCCTGTGCCATGGTGACAGCCTATGACAACTCCAAGAGGTCTGCACATGGGGTGGTCACTCTAGAAGTTAAACTTGGACCATGTACGGTCACAACAGATTTTCATGTTATAGAATTGGATCCAACTTTTCGGGCTATACTTGGGAGGCCATACTTGGAGGCAATAGGAGCTGTGGCTTCAACAAACCACCAGTGCATAAAGTTTCCCTTTAAAGGACAGGTGGTCAAGGTGACTAGCATGCCTATAAGGGACGAGCTAAACTATGTTTCTTTACCCCTAGGTCTGTCAATACAACCCCATATCTCAGTGGGAGAATTGCCAGAAGTCAGATGCATGACCGCCTCTCTACCAGACACACTGGGATGGCGGATGATGATGAAATTGGGCTATCAGCCTGGAAGAGGTTTAGGCAAGGATCTTCAAGGGATCACTCAGCCAATTGAAACTGTGAAAAGGCCACGCAGGCAGGGGTTGGGATACGAAGAGGGCTCCATCCCAAGGAGGATCTTCCAGCCAGGATATGCCATGGGGCTCCATACATTCTTTATCAAAGGGGAGACCATGATGATGGTTGAAGATGGCAAAAGTTCCGTGATAGCTGTCAAGAGAAGAAAGGCTCCAGATGAAGAAGAAGAAGACTTGGAAGACGTATGCTTATCTTTAACTCGTCTGTTCTCAAGCGGGGAAGAGTATCAAGAACCACCCAAGGGCAGACCAATCTTGAATCATCTAGTTAAGCATGTTACCCAAGTCAAAACCATTCCACGAGGCCCAAATACAACAATCCCATGCTTGAACCTCATACCTTTATTCATAGATCTTTTGGATGGGCTTCAGAGCCCACTTACCAACTTTGGGCCCATGTGCCCTCTTCAACCTTTCACTCTTATTGGGCCTGCATGCCCATTTGCTTCCCTCATCAACTTCAGAACTAAGGGCTTTTCTCAACATGGGATCACATGCCCATTTATTTCTATGATTGGGTCCACGTACTCGTTTACTTTTTTCATCAGTTTTGGACCCATGTGTCCACTTTCTGTTACCATTGGGCCCACGAGCCCCTTTTTCCCCTTTATTCTTAAGTTTTTCTCTCTGGTAATTCAGTCAGTTTCCAGCAAACCTCGAGTCATGCTGACTCATTCTATCTTTTTACTTGAAATTTCTAAAATGTCTTCTCTGAAACTCACATTTCCATCGAGGAGACGTCTCTACTCATCCCAGAGGGTACTCTTAATCAGGGATCCCCATTTCTGAATCATTGATCGATTTGCTTGATCCTCCCTCCACTGTAAATACCACCTTTCCAACTTTATCTTCAGTAGGTCAAGTTAGGTTAGTCAGAGGTAAGCGAGTTCCAAACAGATATCTGCAATAATTGGCACAGAAATGTGTACAGTCTTGACTGATCAGTTAGGGCGATGGCAGAGTTTCTTATCCCAATTTGATATCACTTATGTCCCACAGAAGGCAATTAAGGGTTATGCTATTGCTGAACACCTTGCCCATCATCCCATACCCGTCTTTGACCCAGTCCGGTCGGAGTTCCCGGATGACGAACTAATGTCAGTCCGATCTTCCAATCTTTGGACATTATATTTTGACGGGGCTCTGAATTCTCATAGTAGAGGGATAGGTATTGTCCTTCTGTCACCTGAAGGTGTCACCATTCCACAGGCTTTTCAGCTTAACTTTCCAGCAACCAACAACATAGCTGAGTATGAAGCCTTGCTGGCCGGGCTGGAGGCCGTTTATTTCCATGGTGCCACTGAACTGAGCGTGATAGGTGATAGTCAATTGATCCTACGCCAGGTCCTATCTAAGTACCGAACTTCTCATCCAAACCTCAAACCCTACCAGGAGCTCACCACCTACTACATCAAGCTATTCTTCAAACTCACCTTTGTCCATGTCCCCTGTTCTCATAATATCCTCGCCGATGCTTTAGCTTCATTAGCTTCATCTCTATCTGTCCCGCTATGCAGGCAAGTGCGGACTATCCACATCTGTAAGAGGACAATTCCAGCAATTGAGGATGGACGTTTTCTAAAGGTTAAGGAGAGGTTCAACAGAAAAGAATACTTAGAACATAAAGAAGAAATCTCCTTGATTGAGTTAGAAGAATTAGAAGAAGGTGAGAGACCTTGGTATGACGAGATTGCGAGGTATTGTCAAGATCAGTCATATCCGCCTGGATCAACCACCAAGGAAAAGAAAGCAATTAGAAGAGTATCCCAGAGGTATACAATCCTAGGAGGAGTGCTCTACAAGAGAAGCCTAAATGGAATCTTACTCAGATGTCTTGATGAAGAAGAAGCTGAGTTGGTGCTGAATGAAGCACATTTTGGAGTTTGTGGTGGTCATGTAAATGCCCAAGCCCTTGCTAAGAAAATCATCCGACAAGGGTATTATTGGCCAACTCTAGAAGAAGACTGCTCCATCTTTGTCCGGCATTGTCATTCATGTCAACTCCATGCCGACAAGATTCACTCTCCCGCATCTTCCCTTCATCCAATTCATGCCCCATGGCCTTTTGCCATGTGGGCCTTTGATATCATTGGCCCCTTGAGTGACCTCAACTCCGAAATGTGCTCAAAATCATTCATTCTGACGGCAACGGAGTACTTCACAAAGTGGGCTGAAGCGGAAGCATTTGTGGAGATTAAAGCATCAACAGTCTGCTCCTTCATCAAGAGCAACATCATGGCAAGGTTCGGGACCCCAGCGACATCGTCACCGATAATGGGCCACAATTTCTTTCTCAAGATCTGCGTGATCTTTGCAACAAGTATTGCATTTCATTGCATCATTTATCACCATACTATCCTCAAGGCAATGGTCAAGCAGAAGCCACCAACAAAACCTTAATCAAAATCATCAAGAAATCTTGTAAGTCTAGCAAATTTGCCGACTGGCCTGATAAGCTTATAGATGCTCTATGGGCTTATCGTACTTTTGTAAGGACTCCCACCGGACAAACCCCGTATGCTTTGGCATATGGGATGGAAGCAGTGGTTCATTATGAAGTATTACTTCCATCTCTCCGAGTTCAGCTCGACAGGGATATTCCTGTTGATGAGAGAAGAGAATCTCTCCTTGCACAGCTTGAACTCTTGGATGAAAGAAGGCTAGCCGCCGCTGAGCATGCCCGGACTTATCAGAATAAACTCAAAAGGTTTTATCAAAAGAGGGTGGTCGAGAGAAAATTCGAGATCGGTGAGATGGTAGTCAAACGCATATTCGTTAAGCCAGGGGGTCCCCGCTCCAAGTTGCAACCTAACTGGGAAGGGCCTTTTGTAATCACTGAAAAGTATCCAGGTAATGCATATGAATTGACTAATGCAGATGGAGAAAAACTGAATCATCCTTGGAATGGAGTTTACCTCAAAAAGTACTTTCCATAAAAATTGAGAAACCACTGGTATAACCTCAGGTCATCGATCCTAGGTTGTTCGTGAGAAGTCAAGGGTAGGTACCATCCTACACACACAACACTTCCCAATCCTAGAATCCAGACAACCTGACACTTGCGAAAGGCAAGGCAGAAATCTAGAAATGGAAGGAGTACCCTTTCCCTATTCTCTTCTACTCGGTCCAAGATAGGGAGAGAAGATTAAAGAGGGGTAGTATCGAAAACACTCCCACCCTAGTAGGAGGCCGTCTCAGAGGGTAAAAAAGGGTGCCAAAAGATGGGCAATGAATCCCTCAGGTTAGAAAAATAAAAATGATCAACTTGTCTGAATGAGTACCCAGAATGATAGTCAAGGCAAAAGGCACTAAAAGATGGGCAATGTCCCCTCGGGTCAAAAAACATGTCCAAATATGTGCCACATAGAAAAGAAAAAAGAAGAGAAAAACCCAAAGAGGCCGAACCCCAATGGGTAATTTGAGTGAGAGTAGAGAAATCCCTCTCAACATCTTCAAACCCTATCAAGGACTTCCTCTATACTCTTCCTCCTTAAACCCCTTGGGTAGGGTAAACCGACCAAATCCAGGTGGAATCCAAGCCGATCAAAGGAAGAAGGTTAGAAGGATTCTAGGTAGGGAACTTTATTTTTGCACGTGGCATCTACCACTTGAGTCTTGACAAACCCCAAAGACCGATGACTTGTCTCAAATACTAGCATTTTCTCCACAAAAAAAGAAGAATATTTCAAAATTTCCAAAAAAAAAAAACATGCATATTTCAAAAACCCAAAAAAATACATATTTCAAAAAAAATCCAAAAAAAATACATATTTCAAAAATCCAAAAAAGTACATATTTCAAAAAAATCCAAAAAAAATACATATTTCAAAAATCCAAAAAAAAATTGCATATATCAAAATCCAAAAAAATTAATATTTCTAAGAAATCCAAAAAAAAAAATGCTCAGTCATGATCATTGCCTTAGTTGCATCCATGTTTATTTGATTGTCATGCATATTTTCAGTTCTGCATTGCATATCCATTTTTGCTTTAATTACCTTGTTAAGAAGGCTCTACCCTTTGACCTAAGTCAAAGTTGACCATAATAGGCAAAGGGATGAGTCACGGTGAAGATCTAATCCCCTTTCTATCAAGTGTTTCAGGCATTTCAATGTAGAAGAGGAGAAGATTCACACCACGGCAGGTAAGTTCTCTTAACCCTTACCCCTATTTCATTTAAGTCATTTGTTTTACTCTACCTTGTTAAGAAGGCTCTTCCCTTTGACTTAAAATCAAGGCAAACGATGAATAGGCAAAGGGATGAGTTATAATGAAGATTTAATCATTTTCATTGAGTATTTTCAGGAGCTGAAGAAGCAAAAAGAGAAGGGCGATCAGGTACAATTTTTTTCTGAAAAAAAAAATGGCCTCAGGGCGCATGTGCCCTCATCTGAGGGCACATGGCCAGGTGCCCCACCCTAGGGCGCATGGCTAGGTGCCTCCGATCGGGGGCACATGGACAAAAAAATTCAAAAAATTCAAAAAAAATCTCAAAAAATCAGAAATTGTCTATAATGTAAAAAATGAAATTTTTGCTAAAGGAACCATCATCAGAAACGTTGTTTTGACATCCAAATGATGGTTCTAATAGTAAAATCTTCAGTTGATCATTTCATGAACAATCTGCTTCATATGACAATTACATGCATTTGGGTACTAACCAGAAATGTGCAGGCAACCTTTTTAGTCCTAACAGGTGAATTGGTGAGATCAGTGTTCCCCAAGGAACGTCATGCCAACCTTGCAGAGAAAAGGAAGCACCACCTAGCTGAACATTCTCATGGTGTTGTATTCTGTCAGAAGGCAAGACAAGGATGAACCAGAGATGCTGATGAATCAGGCGGTCGATGCAGCTTACCTGACTTCTCACATCATAGTTTCTCATCAATCTCATATCACATCACCACCATCACTTCATTTTGCACTTCACATCACTCTTACCATTTGTCACCTAGTTATGTTAGGTCCATTTGATACATATTATATGCATTAATGTTGAAGACCTTGAGAGTGAAAATGACTGGGCCCGAGATCCCCTTCAACAAAATCTATGACGGCTTGGTCATTCCTTCACAATCACGGATAAGCCAAAATTGAACATTGGAGGGACGATGGTTCCTAATCAGGTGTCTTGACCTCCAATAGACAATCTATATCTTCAACTATTTTCTACATAATTTTCTATGTTTGCATATCCATCTTTTTTTCATTCTTATCATTACTAATTTTATCCCTTCATGTTTTATTCCTTTCTTTTTATTCCACCATGTTTTATTCTTTCCTTTCTTTTATCCCACCGTGTCTTTTATTTTACCCACCGTGTCATATTTGTCATGCCATTGTTTCTTCTTTCCCATCATTCTATGTTAGTCCCACCACTATCTTTCAATCCCACTATGGCTTAAATCTGTCTTGTCGTTTTCCGAATATCGAGTTTTCTGCTAGAGCGTGATTCATGGTTTTCACGATACCCGAGCAATTTTGTTTTGCTTAAAATGAACCCTTTTAGAACTTGAGATTATTCCACTCAGAATTAAATTGAGTATTTTGGTGAAACTTGAGTGAACTTGAGATTCCAAATATGATGGATTGGTATTCTTTTCATTTTAAGATCAATTTCTCTTTTACAAACTTTAGCCCATCACAGTACAAGAACACCACAAAGTTCGGGTTGCTGGCTGATGATGAACCTACAAATTCGAGGACTCCTCACCACGCTGAGGGTTGGCTACATCCTTTTATCCTTTATCATTTACTTTTCATCTCTCGTGCCAAGGGCATGTCTTTTACCAGTCGATTATGTGAGGTTTTGATAGAACATGAAAGCGATTTAGAATACTCAGCGAGATTCATATTGCAGGATCAGGGAGATAAGCGTGTCTATATCTACACCTTGATGCCACCTTTTCAGTCCATCACCATTCCATTCCGCTACATTCATCTACACTCACTTGCATTCTATTACAGTTCACTACGAATCACTCCGCTTCATTACATGCCACTCCCTTACAAAGTCGACATCAAGGCGAGGCAAGCTCATGTTTTATAGGGTAACATGTGTGATTGACCTTATAATGATGCCGGGTCTTTTAAAGTTGATTTGGAGCTTCGCCGAACGAAATCGGATGCTTTCCGATGTTTTCCGCAAAAAAGCCGTAATATTCGAGCGAAAGCCACACGTAAATCGTGTAAACGCGGAAGTTGGGTGAATGACCAATGCCTAATGATCATACATTGAAGGTTATGGTCATATTCACACCCCGGACAAGTTTTGTTGCATACCGTGCCTTTCCGGTTTGCCGTCGGAGTCATTTTAACCTGTATCGGATCTTCTGTTCACTGCCCTAACTTACGGATAAAATTATGAAGATTTGGAGGGTGTGATGTCTGATCCGATTCTATAGAAAGCTTCTTCGGCCTGTTATCTTTCCAACGCAACAAACGGCGTCGAATTCCGAGTTCGGGAGTGTTCGTAATGGCTTCCGGAAGAAGGATGCGCGAAACCAGTCCCATGCGCCTGGGATCCTGGTCACATGCGCCCAGGACCCAGGGCACGTGGCCATGCGCCCTACCAGTGAGGCACGCGACCTCGTGCCCTCACTTGAGGGCACATGCGCCCTACCCTGGAGACACGAGGGTCCCATTTTTTCACCCAGACTCTACCATTGAACCGACGATCGGATAAGACCAACTTTCTCGAGATTTGTGCCCATGCGCCATCACTGGGGGGCGCATGCGCCCCTCAGTTGGGCGCATGCGCCCTTGGGGCTCAAGGCCCCTATTTTTTAGCCTTGATAACGCTGTCCGTTCTCCTATAAGTTAACTCTGATTCCGGTCATTCCAAAGGCATGAGCACAACCCCCCAGGCATCTCAAGACGTCCAACCACCCTCCTACATTGATTTTGTGATTTTTAGAGAGAGAATTTCGACTTTTTAGAGAGAGAAAAGTCGGTTCAAGAGAGAGAAAGGCTGTTCTGCAGGTGATCAGCCAGGTCTTTCTTCTTCGGCCTCTACAGCAGTGTGTGGACGTCTGCTGCCAGAGCTCTCTTCATCAAAGTTCTTCATCTCCAAGTCTTCTTGAGTTTGCAATAGACGGCACTTGATTCTGAAGTTGGGGCTGGTCGTGACGAGCGCAGAAGCAAAGTCGCGCCTAGCAGATCCTAGACTACTGCTCGGCTTTTTCGACAACCCAGATTTGGCCATATCTCTCTCTATTCAACTCAGAATCTTGATTTTTTTCTATATCTTTTTTTAGTGATTATTCATCCTCCTATTATTATTTTTACATTATTTGCATTACTTTTACTCTGTTAATCCGAAAATAAAGAAAGGGGTTAGAGATAACTCGAATCTGGTCAGTTTCCAGTCAATTGTGTGTTTTATGTTATTCTCTTTACATATACTCCACCTTGTTTAGTTCTAATGGTCTCTTTCACTTGTTTGTTTGTCTAGTTGCACAGAATATCAAGCACCCACCGCGTTGAGGACTCTTCTTCATCGGCCGGCCGAAGAAGGAGAAGCTTAAACTCACATTCTTCACGCTAAGGTACACACGGTCATTTTAATTCTATAAATTGGAACCCACGGTTTCTGGCGACCACATGTCTTAATTTATTTCTTCTCACCCTCCTCCCACATGACCCGAACCGTCTCTTTGGTGATCGAGCATCGCCAAGGGACGAAAGTTCGGGGATCAATGTGAATGTGGGACCGAGGTGAGAGTTGCTTTCCAAGTTTTTTATTCCTTTCTTTTCTCATCCCCTCTTGAGGTGACGATCTGGATTCACGGACTTCCCTGAAAAGGAGAGGACCTCGTCGAATTTTTAGAGTCAACAGTGGGATTGGAAAACATGTTGGGATTTAGAAAACATGGTGGGATTAGCAAACACGAAAAGATTAGAAAATGTGATGGGATTCAGAATGATCGGAATTAGGATACAAGAGGGTGAGAAGGTGAAATTATGAAATGATGTATGCAATGACAAAACAAAATGTAATGCAACTATCGCTACATGATGCATGCTGGGCTCAAGAAAACAAAACAAAACTTGTATAACAAATAGTTGAAGATATAGATTGTCTATGAGGTCAAGATACCCATTTGGGAATCATCATCCCTCACAACACAACTTTGGCTTATCCGTGAGCGTGAAAGATGACCTGACCGTCGTAGATTTGATGAAGGGGATCTCAGGTCAAGTCTTCCCCACATTCACGGTCTTGAACATCAATGCATAAAATAAATGCTAATGCACCTAATATATGCTAAGAAAGGAAATGATAACGGTGAGTTTGCAGTGTGATGACATGCATTCTCACAATAGAGTTCATGTGTCCTTAATGAGGACACAGAGCAAAAGCTTCTTGGCAAAGTTGAGGCCGAGGTAATGATGACACCTCCTCCTGAGAATCCTCAGGGGAGGGAAGTGGCGAGTGTCGCCTGCAAAAAGTTTCTCGGCAAAGTTAAGGCCGAGGTATGGTGACACCTCCTCCTAAGAATCCTTGGGGAGGGAAGTGGCGAGCATCGCCTTGTTGTGCAATTCCCCTTGTTTGTTCTTTGTGCCTGAAACACTCGAAAAATGAGATTAGAATGCCAATATGGCTTATCCCCCTTGCAAGTTGCAGTATGTCTTGACCTTTGTCAAGGGGTATAAGTTCTCCTTGTGCCTGAAACACTTAGAAGGAAGAGATTAGAACAACAATTTGGCTTATCCCCCTTGCAAGTTGTAGTATGCCTTGACCTTTGTCAAGGGGTAATAGCCTTCTTAAGGGTGTAAAAATAAAGCAACAAATATACAATGAATGTAAAGACGTGAATTCAAATCAAGCATGGTGATGAAATTTTTTTTTGAAAAATTTTGTTGGAATTTGAAAATGAAGTTTGCTTTTTTCTGAAAAGATTCAATTTTTTGGGATTTTTAAAAATATTCTTTTTTGAGTTTTAAAAATATTTAATTTTTTTTGGAGTTTTGTTGACTTTTTTTTGGAGTTTTTGAAAATATTCAACCTTTTTGAGAGTTTTTTTTTGAAAATATTTTTTTGGGGAGATAAAAATCAGTATTGACACAAGTTCTCATCACTTGGTTGTTTTTTTTAGGTTCATTGGTAGACACCATGTGCAAAATGGGATTCCTTACCCAGAATCTTTTGACCTTCAACCTCTGATCGGCTAGAGTTTAGCTTCGATTTGGTTTGTCCACCCACACCGTAGGGGGGTTAAGAATGAAGAATTGATTGGAAGTCGTTGATAGGCTTTGGAGATGTCAAGAGGGATTTCTCTACTTGCACCTAATTGCCCGATGGGGTTCGGCCTCTTCGGGTCTTTTCTTATTTATTGACAAAACTTTTTTTTTTGTGGCACACATTCGGACAGGTCTTTGATCTGTGCGGTCATTGCCTATCTTTTGGTGCCTTTTTTCATTTTCTACTTTTTCGGGTACTCATTCAGACAAGCCCATATTTGTTTAAACATGTGGGGTTCATTGCCCATCTTTTGGCACCCATTTTTTTATTTGAGAGGTTGGACCTTCTGAGATGGCCTCCTACTAAGGTAGCGGATGCTTTTGATATTATCCCCCTCTAGTCCCCTTCACCTATCTTGGACTGAATAGAAGAGAATAGGGTGAGGGTTTTCCTTCCATCTCTAAGCTTTGCCTAGCTTCTCTTAGGTGTTGGGTCATCCGGATTCTGAGATCAAGACGTGTTGTGTGTGTAGAATGGTATCTACCCTCGAATCCTAGAGAACATCCTAGGACATGTGGACTCAAGTCATACTGGTAGTTCTCTCCATTTTTGAGGTAAATTACATTCCATAGGCGAATCAATTGTTTGCATGCCTTGCAATGTAAAGAATTTGTTTTAAAAAAACAAGGTAGCTACAAATATCGTCAATCATGAATTTCTCTCAATTAAAATTGTCATGTGAAATTCAAAATTATTTCAAAAAAATATTGCCTTGTGGATGACATAATGATGATGAATGCAATTTCATGTAATACCTGAGAGAAGAAGAATTTCATTGTTGATGATGGCTTTGCTTGTGCTTGCCTTGTCTTGCCTGCCTGCCATGCCTTGCCTTGCCCGCCATGCCTTGCCTTGCCTTGCCCGCCATGCCTTGCCTTGCCTTGCCCAACTGCTTCCACTGTTGATATGCTTCACATTGAATCAAAGAATAGGAGTCATACAGCGAGGTGAAAGATGTGGAGGATCTAATTTGGCACGGCGGAACTAGGATTGATGATGTAGAAGGCAAAGATTGGGGTATCACCCAGGAAATTTCTCTACCTTGATTTTTTTGCTAAAAGTAAAACTTGGAAAAACAAAGAGAATTTAAAATGGAAAGAAACATGTTTGAAAATAAAAATGTGCTAAAGTGGGCTCTTGGGCCGAAGAGTTGATAGTGGGATTGAAAGCCAGGGAAGGGTTGGAATCAGGGGGCACGTGGGCCCAAGAGTTGAATGCGGGCCAGAGGGCCCAGTTGATGTTGATGGGCATGAGGGCCCAATTGGATGTGATGGGCTCGAAGGCCCAATTGAAGGTTGAGTCCGAGAGACCCAACGAAAGGAGCGGGCACATGGACCTGATTGTGATTTCTGATAGGCTCGTTGGCACCATTGAAGAGTATGGGTGCGCAATCCCAAAGTTGGAGAAGTGGGGGCACAGGGGCCCGATTTCGAAGAAGTATGGGCATGTGGGCCCAATGGTGAAGAAATGGGGGCATACAGGCCCGAAGTTGAAGGAGTGTGGGCATGTGTGCCCGAGGTTGATGGAAGGTGGGCACGTGGGCCCGATTTAGAAGAAATTTGGGCACATGGGACCGGTTGCAGAAAAGCATGGGCATGTAAGCCCAGTTGAGGTGAATTACGGGCACATGGGCTTGATTGAGGTGAATTGTGGGCACGTGGGCCTGATTTAGAAAAATTAAGGGCACATGGGCCCGATTGGGGAGAATTATGGGCACGTGGGCCTGATGGAAGGAAAGGGGCACGTAGGCCTAGTTGGGGAAAAGGGGCGCATGGGCTCAGTTGAAGGAAAGGGGCATGCAAGCCCGATTGATTAAAAGGGGCACATGGGCCCGATTGTAGAAAAGGGGCATAAGAGCCTGGTTGATGAAGAGGGGCACATGGGCCCGGTTGGATAAAGGGGGCATGCAGGCCCGGTTGATGGAAAGGGGCACAAGGGCCCCGTTGATGAAAAGGGGCATAAGAGCCCAATTGATGAAAAGGGGCATAAGTGCCCGAAAATGGGGCATAAGGGGTCGAAAATGGGGCATAAGGGCCCAATTGAGTGGGATGGGGTGTGGGCCATGACCCTAAGATTGATAGATTTTGGACCCATGGGCCTGATTGATGGTTGTAAGAAGGATAAAGAAAAGGCAATGGCCCTAAGATTGAGGAATTGTGGGCCCATGGGCCCGATCGTTGATTTGGAGGAGAATAAAAAAAGGGTCATGGCCCTAAGATTGATTGATCGTGGGCCCATGGGCCGGATTGTTGCTTAGGATAAGAATGGGGTAAGGGTTGTGGCCCTAAGATTGATGCTAAGGGATTTGCTTGCCTATCTGGAGGAGGTCCCAGTATCCCTTTGTCTATGCCCTTCTGAAGGCTTGTCAATTCATTCCCCATTTCACTGACCAATTTTATCCCCTTATTTTTTCGTTCAGGGGTCAATTCTATTTTCCCAACTTTAGGGATCAATTCTAATGATGGCAACATTTGATCTATACCTAGAGAATCCTTGCCTGGTCCTTGACAATTCACTAAATTTGTGATCCCCTCATCTAAGCTCCCTATAGTAGGCTTCTAGGTTGTTCTATAAAAGGGGGCATGCCTAGTCTAGGAGATTCCAGAAGTATCGAAGGGTTTGGTTCAACCTCCCCTACTGGTTGACTTGGATCTTGAGAAATAGCAATGATATGCTGAGGGGTAGAAACTGATTTCTCTACCGGGGCAAGAGCACAAATGGTTGGAGTGATTGATTCCTATGCCAGGGCAGGAACTTGAAGGGTCAAAGTGTCTGAATCTTCTACTACAACAGGAGCATGGATGATTGGAGTGACTGGTTCCTCTACCATGGCAGGAGCAATAGACGAAACAAGTGGTTTGACTGACCGAGGGGGAACCCTATGTTGAGGGATTGATTGAAGTGGTGCTGGTATAGAAGTTGGTTCAGACTGAAGAGCTATTAGTGTAATTAGTTGAGGAGTCAAGGCTTGAATGGTTGGCTGAGGAGTTGTTGGTGGAATAGATTGAGAAGCCAAGGGCCGTATGATTGGCCGAGGGGTTGTTGGTGGAATAGGTCGAGAAGCCAAGGGCCGGATGATTGGCCGAGGAGTTGTTGGTGAAATAGGCTGAGAATTCGATTTTGATAATGAGGTGTTGGCACAATTGACATGAGGAGCTTGATTGTGCACAATTGATTGTGCCGTTGACATGGGTTGCATGACCGACTGAGGTTGGGGCATGGGTGGCCTAATCAACTGGCATCGAGGAGTTGGCCGATGATGATGATCTGGATCGGGTTGGGGAGGGCTCCTAGGTTGGTGCATAGCATCATTGTTCTTCTTAGCCATGGGGCTCAATTCATCATGATATTGCATTAATTCCATGTCTCCTTTTGCATCCCCAATTATTGAATAGCCTGGCCCATATCATTTCAAAAATTTAGCCTTGACAATTTCGAAATCCTATATTTCTATTTCCCCTAGTGAAAAAAACCATTCTAAGGTTGCACCATCCAATGATCGTCTAAAAAGAATAGCAAGAGCTCTTCGATCATTGAGCCATTGAGACGATTTGCTCAGAAAATCATTGACATGGCTAAAAGGGTCACCTGAGCCATTGTAGCGAAGGTAGGCCGTTGTTTGTGATGGAGGAATGTAGATACTATGGATGGGAGATTCAAGGGTTTCTTGATCCCTAGCAATGGGTGAAGAGGAATTCACTAGTGGGTATGCACGTGGTACTCTTATGGGAGGGAGGTGGGTTGGTGTGCTAGCTGAAGAATGACCCACGATGGGGTGAAAAGGTGAAGTAACATGGCAGGGCTGCCTAGGTGGGGTTATGGTAAGAGGTCGAACTGCCGATTGGGGAGGTGAGGCAGCCCAGTTGACTTTGGCTGGGCCTTGATCGATAGGCATCTTATTCTTCACTAAAGATTGTATGATTGACACTGCCTTGGGATCAAGATGAAAAGACAGTTCCTTAAAGAGTTGCTCCAAACTGTATGTAGCAGACTGATGGGCAACCCCTTGCACTTTGGGTTCCATAGCAACATTGACATGGCTCTTTGGTTGGACCATGGGTTGTTGTTGAAGCTTGTAGAAACCCGTCTCGTATCCTTGTTGCTCGTAGTAGTCCAACCTCCCAACGTGGCTTCTAGACCTTAGTGTAGACACGCCAATTTGGCCTTATTTAGAGCTTAAACCATTATTCCATTGGCAACATCTATTTTAGACCATCAAAATTATGATGAATCACCCTTTTGGATGATCCTAGGTGCTTACTGGAAATATGAGGATGATTTTCTAATTTCTAATCAAATCCGTGTTTGCCGAACAAGAGACTCTTGGTGGTGTGCCAGATTATGCTTTTCCCAGCATATCCTCTAATTGAAAATTTTTCACAGGATTATGTGGACATCCAATGAAGAAGTCATAAACATAAATAATATTCCTCTACTAGTCCTCTTTTCAATGCAACAAACGGCATTCAATTCCGATCTACCATTTGTCCGCAGCGCCTTTTAGAAGTCAGATGCGCAGTTCTGTCCGCACGCAGCACCTATCAAGCTCAATTGCATGCAAGCCCAGCCCATTGGGCACATATATGACCAATTCACGACCTTACCTTACTTTTTACTCCTCCATATCACTTTTATAGTATCTGGAAGCTTCATGGTCGAAATTAGCATCATCTAATGATGGCAATCCAACTTGTTGTCTTGTATATCAAGACTTGTCATTTTTAGACTAGATTTCTTTCCTCTTCAAGTGGAGACATATTTTGAGCAAGGGGAAGATGATCCACGGTTTCCAATCTCTCTAAATCATTTAGGCAAGTTTCTAGATGCCTCAGTATGAAAATAAGCAACATTAAATGAAGGAAATCCAACCTATGGTCGGATGTATCAAAACTTGCTATTTTTTGACCTGGTTCTCATCCCCTATAAAGGGAGACTAATATGAACGACCTAAGAAGGGCATCCCCATCCTACAGCACTCCTCTCTTCGTCCTCCAGACACCCTAGGCTCTTCCCAACCTCCCCAAATCGTTCTATCTTCGTCCCGGTGCCCGGAGATCATCCCAAAGTGAAGAAGAAGCCGGTCTATGCTCCAACGTGCTGCACTGCTGATCATCGGCTTCTACAGATCTTTATAGTCATTTTATGGCCTTACTTCCTTCATACTAAGTGTGGTTCATCAATATATATTTCATCTACAACTGACGACACTCAATTCCGACTTGCCGTTTGTTCGTGACGATTGCTACACCAAGGGCGCGCATCCAGGTTCTGTTTTCTATATCCGCCCAATTTCAGAATTTTTACTGACTTATAAAGGAGGATTTAGGATAAGTCATAAACATATTAACTCTTCCTATCTGAGTCCTCTATCTACTCGAACAAACTTCACTCGATTCTGACATCGGGGTCGTCTGTAGCATCTTCTTCACCAAGGTCGCGCCAGAAGGGTGTAAAGGCTACCCGAACTGGCCTTCTTCAATCAACTCGGCTTCAACTCAAGCCGATCCATTCCATAAGCTTTCTCAACTCATTTAACTCAGTTCATTTATTGTTTTAAAGCATATTTCAGTTCATTTACATCATTTCTACATAATCAAAAAACACAAAAAAAGGGGTTAGGACTCGCCCCAATCCGGTGAGTTTGTTTCCAATTGTCGTTTTATGCTATTGTTTTTACAAGTTACTACACTTCACTCAGTTCTAATCTTTCTTCACTTGTTTTCTTGTCTTATTATCTTCTAGTTGCACAAATCAATCAAGCTAGCATCGGTTGGAGACTCTTCTTCATCGGCCGGCCGAAGAAGAAGAAGGTTGAACCCATATCCCGATCTCCCACGCTAAGGTACACGGTCATATTCAATTTCTTTTATTTGTCAATTCCATAAAGCGGAGCCCGCGGTTCCTGGCGACAACATATTTCATGTTTTAATTTCATCTCCTCCTCACTCTCCTCCCACATGACCCGAACCATCTCCGGTGCTCGAGCGACGCCGTGAGATGAAAGTTCGGGGATCAATGTGAGTGTGGGACCGAGGTGAGAACATTTTACCGCTTTCCGAGTGTTTTCAATTCACTCCCCCTTTTTCCCCAATTCCATCCATCTATCACCTACTTCTCTTGAGGTGCCGATCCGGAACCCGTTTCTGGAGTCGACAGCTTTTTGGCGACGACGGTGGGATTTCCAATGTCTTTAACCGTGCTAGCTTGATTTGTTTGTGCAACTAGTTTCATTCTAATTCAGTTCTAGTCACTAGACTATTTGTTTTGTTGCATGATTGCTTGTCTCATTTGCATATCGCATGCTCTATTTACTTCATTTCATTTCTTGTTTGCATATTTATTGCTTCTTCTCCTCTTACCCTCCATTTTTACTTTTGCATTAGCTTTTTGCATCGGGTACCGGACTTGCTCCGATCCGTAGGTCATTCGAGG
The DNA here is from genome assembly GCA_036172225.1 of Cryptocoryne crispatula var. balansae. Taxonomy (NCBI): domain Eukaryota; kingdom Viridiplantae; phylum Streptophyta; class Magnoliopsida; order Alismatales; family Araceae; genus Cryptocoryne; species Cryptocoryne crispatula. Next base: position 36,689,141 of record CM069920.1, read on the forward strand.
CGGGGGCTCTCTCTCCCAACACACCCTCACATTCCAAACACTTTCTTGGTGGATTCTTACCTCTCTTCTGGGATATTCCTTCCTAGTTGATTTGGTGGTTTCCATCAAGACCTCCGTAAGTCCCCATCTGTGGAGTATTCCTCTCCGCACGATTGGGCCGATTGTACCACTTTTCCCAAAACCCGAAGAACCCAAGTACCTACTCGTGGTGATTGAGTGACAACCTTAGGTCTTGAAGATTGAAACAATAGGAACCATACCCACTTGAGTGAACAATTGTTAACAATCTAACTAATCTAAGGTTTCAACCCAAAAATTGTCGAGTAGTCATTTTAAAACCTTGTTTGCATAACTTGGTTGCTCACCACAATTGAAAACAACCAAAAAATTCTTCTTTCAAAACACCTAAAAAAACTCTTTAATTTTGTGTTCAACTTGTTTTCCAACCAACCAAATTGAAACAAAAAAAATTTCAAACAAAATAAAAAATTAAAAAATTTTTTTTCAATTGTGTGCTTTGATTGCTCTCTTTTCTAACTATCTTTCTAGAAAGATTGACATGATGCCCATGATGCTAAAGTCCGGAAGCCACGTTGGGAGGTCAGACTATTACAAGCAACAAGAGTACGGGGAAGGTCTCTACAAGCTCCAACAACAACCCGAGAGCCATGTCAATGCTGCTATGGAACCTGAAGTGCAAGGGGATGCCCATCAATCCGCTTCATTTAGTATAGAACAGGCTCTTAAGGATCTATCTTTTCATATTGATCCCAATACCTTGTCATTCATACAATCTATAGTGAAGAGCAAGATGCCTATTAATCAAGGTCCAGCCCAAGTCAACCGAGCTGCTTTGCCTCCCCAATCGACAGTTCTACCTCTTGTCATAACCCCACCTGGGCAACCCTGCCATGTTACTTCACCTACTCACTCCATTGTGGGTCATTATTCAGCTCGCACACCAACCCACCTCCCTCCCATCCAGGTGCCACATGCACACCCCCTGGTGAATTCCTCCCCACCTGTTGCCAAGGATAAAGAAACCATCGACTTCCCCCTCTATACTATCTACATCCCCCAATCACAAATGCCAACCTACCAACGCTACAATGGCTCAGGTGATCCCTTCACCCATGTCAATGATTTCCTGAGCAAATCATCTCGATGGTATAATGATAGAAAGACCCTTGCCTTTCTTTTTAGGAGATCTTTAGAGGGTGCAGCCCTAGATTGGTTTTTTTCATTAAACGAAGTAGAGATATGGGATTTCGAAATTGTCAAGGCCAAATTCCTGAAACGATATGGACCAGGCTATTCAATAATTGGGAAAGCAAAAGAAGATGTGGAATTAATGCAATATTCTGATGAATTGAGGCCAAGGCTTGAGAGGAGCATTGATGCTATGAACCAACCTAGGAGCCCTCTCCAACCTCACCCAGATCATCATCTTCAGCCAACTCCTCGACGCCAGTTGATTAGGCCACCCATGCCACAATCTCGGCCGGACATGCAACCCGTGTCAACGGCACAATCAATTGTGCACAATCAAGCTCCTCATGTCAATTGTGCCAACACCTCACTATCAAAATCAAATTCTCATCCTATTTCACCAACAACCCCTCGGCCAATCATCCGGCCCTTGGCTTCTCAACCTATTCCACCAACAACCCCTCGGCCAATCATCCGGCCCTTGGCTTCTCAGCCTATTCCACCAACAACTCCTCAGCCAACCATACAAGCCATGACTCCTCAATTAATTACATCAATAGCTCTTCAGCCTGAACTGACTTCTATGCCAGCACAACTTCAATCAATCCCTCAACATAGGGTTCCCCCTCAGTCAGTCAAACCACTTGTTTCGTCTGTAGCTCCTGCCATGGTAGAGGAACAAGCCACTCCGATCATTCATGCTCCTGCCATGGTAGATGATTCAATCACTTTGACCCTTCATGCTCCTGCCCTGGCAGAGGAATCAACTCCTCAACATATCCTTGCTCTCTCTCAAGATCAAAGTCAGCCAGTAGGGGAGGTCGAACCAAACTCTTCTATCATTCTAGAATCCTCTAAACTAGGCATGCCCTCTTCCCCAGAACAATCTGAGGAGAAGCCTACTGTAGGGAGCTTAGATGAGGGGATCACAAATTTAGTTGATTGTCAAGGACTAGGCAAGGATTCTCCAGGTATAGATCAAATGTTGCCATCATTAGAATTGATCCCTGAAGTTGGGGAGATAAAATTGACCCCTGAACGAAAAAATAAAGGGATAGAATTGGTCAGTGAAATGGGGAATGAATCGACAAGCCTCCTTAAGGATGTAGACCTTAGCAAGGGGATACTAGGACCTCCTCCAGATAGGCGGGCAAATCTCTTAGCATCAATCTTAGGGCCACGACCCTTACCCCATTCTTCTCCTAAGCAACAATTCGGCCCATGGGCCCATGATCAATCAATCTTAGGGCCACGACCCTTTTTTTATTCACCTCCAAATCAACAATCGGGCCCATGGGCCCACAATTCCTCAATCTTAGGGCCACTGCCCTTTCTTTATCCTTCTTACAACCATCAATCAGGCCCATGGGCCCAAAATCTGTCAATCTTAGGGCCACGGTCCACACTTTATCCCACTCAATTGGGCCCTTATGCCCCATTTTTGGGCACTTATGCCCCTTTTCATCAATCGGGCTTGTATGCCCCTTTCCTTCCATTGGGCCCATATGCCCCTTTTCCCCAATTGGGCTTACATGCCCCTTTCCTTCAACTGGGCCCATGTGCCCCTTTTCCCCAACTGGGCCTACGTGCCCCTTTCCTTCTATCGGGCCCACATGCCCACAATTCACCTCAATCGGGCCCACGTGCCCGTAATTCACCTCAATCGGGCTCACATGCCCATGTTTTTATGCAATCGGGTCAATGTGCCCAAATTCCTCCTAAATCGGGCCCACGTGCCCACCTTCCATCAACCTCGGGCACACATGCCCACACTCCTTCAACTTCAGGCCTGTATTCTCCCATTTCTTCACCATCGGGCCCGCGTGCCCATACTTCTTCAAAATCGGGCCCCCGTGCCCTCACTTCTTCGAATTCGGGTTTGCGCACCCATACTCTTCGATGGTGCCCACGAGCCCATCACAAATCTTCCAAATCACAATCATACTTTCAATCGCCTAAATCGGGCCCGTGTGCCCACTCTTTTCGTTGGGTCCCTCGGGCTCAACCTCCAATCGGGTCTTTGAGCCCATCACCTCCAATTGGGCCCTCATGCCCATCAACATCAACTGGGCCCTCTGGCCCGCACTCAACTCTTGGGCCCATGTGCCCCCTGATTCTAACCCTTCCCGGGCTTTCAAGCCCACTATCAACTCTTCGGCCCAAGAGCACACTTTAGCACACTTTTGTTTTCAAACATGTTTCTTTCCTTTTGGAACTCTCTTTCTTTTTCCAAGTTTTACTTTTAACAAAAAATCAAGAGTAGAGAAATTTCCTGGGTGATACCACAATCTTTGCCTTTTACATCATTAATTTTGACTCCGCCATGCTAAATCAGATCCTCCACATTTTCACTTCATCCTATGACTATGAATCTTCAATCCAATGCAATATGGTGCATATCAAAGTGGAAGCAGTTAGGCAAGGCAAGGCATGGCAGACAAGGCAAGGCAAGCACAAACAAAGTCGTCATCAGCAATGAACTTCTTCTTCTCTTAGGTATTACATGAAATTGCATTCATCATCACTATGTCATCTGCAAAGCAATATTTTAAAAAAATGATTTTGAATTTCACATGACCATTTTAATTGAGAGAAAGTCATGATTGACAATATTTGTAGCTACCTTGTTTTTAATAAACAAATTCTTTACATTGCAAGGCATGCGAACAATTGATTCACCTCTGGAATGTAATCTACCTCAAAAATGGAGAGAACTACCAGTATGACTTGAGTCCACATGTCCTAGGTTGTTGTCTAGGAGTCGAGGGTAGATACCATTCTACACACACAACACGTCCTGATCCCAGAATCCGGATGACCCAACACCCGAGAGAAGCTAGGCAAAGCTTAGAGATGGAAGGAAAATCCTTACCCTACTCTCTTCTATTCGGTCCAAGATAGGTGAAGGGGATCATAGGGGGAGAGTATCGAAAGCATCCGCCGCCCTAGTAGGAGGCCGTCTCAGAAGGTCCAACTTCTCAACAAAAAAAGGGTGCCAAAAGATGGGCAATGAACCCCACAGGTTTAAACAAATATGGGCCTGTCTGAATGAGTACCCAAAAATGCAGAAAATGAAAAAAGGCACCAAAAGATGGGCAATGACCCCACAGGTCAAAGTACCTGTCCGAATGTGTGCCACAAAAATAGGTTTGTCGATAAAGAAGAAAAGACCCGAAGAGGCCGAACCCCAACAGGCAATTGGGTGTGAGTAGAGAAATCCCTCTTGACATCTCCAAAGCTTATCAAGGACTTTCCCTCAATTCTTCATTCTTACCCCCAAGGTGTGGGTGAACCAACCAAATCAAAGCTAAACTCTAGCCAATCAAAGGTTGAAGGTCGGAAAGATTCTGGGCAAGGAACCCCATTTTGCACATGGTGTCTACCAACGAACCTAGAAAAACAACCAAGTGATGAGGACTTGTGTCAATACTGATTTTTCTCTCCCCAAAAAAATATTTTCAAAAAAAAAAAACTACAAAAAAAAGTTGAATATCTTCAAAAACTCCAAAAAAATAAATATTTTGAAAAACTCAAAAAAAGAGAGAAAATAGCATTTTCAAAAATCCCAAAAAAATTATATCTTTTCAAAAAAAAAGAAAACTTCTTTTTCAAATTCAACAAAAAATTTCAAACTTTTTAAAATATTTTATCACCATGCTTGGTTTGAATTTTCGTCTTTACATTCATATTTACTTTCAATCTCTCATGTTTCAAATTCTTCATTGCATATTTGCTACTTGATTTTTACACTCCTAAGAAGGCTATACCCCTTGACAAAGGTCAAGGCATACTGCAACTTGCAAGGGGGATAAGCCGCATTGTTGTTCTAATCTCTTTCTTCTAAGTGTTTCTGCACAAGAAAAACTTTACACCCCTTGACAAAGGTCAAGGCATACTGCAACTTGCAAGGGGGATAAGCCATATTGGCAATCTAATCTCCTTTTTCTAGTGTTTCAGGCACGAAGAACAAATGAGGAGAACTTCACAACAAGGCGAAGCTCGCCACTTCCCTCCCCAAGGATTCTTAGGAGGAGGTGCCACCATGACCTCGACCTCAACTTCGTCGAGGAGCATTCAATAAGGCGATGCTCGCCACTTCCCTCCCCTGAGGATTCTTAGGAAGAGGTGTCACCATAACCTCGGCCTTAATTTTGCCGAGAAACTTTTTGCAGGCGACACTCGCCACTTCCCTCCCCTGAGGATTCTGAAGAGGAGGTATCATCATTACCTCGGCCTCTACTTTGCCGAGAAGCTTCTACTTTGTGTCCTCATTAGGACACATGAACTCTTTTGTGAGAATGCATGTCATCACATCGCAAACTCACTGTTATCATTTCCTTTCTTAGCATATGTTAGGTGCATTACTATTTATTTTATGCATTGATGTTGAAGACCGTGAATGCATAGAAGACCAGGCCCGAGATCCCCTTCATCAAAATCCACGACGGTCAGGTCATTCTTTGTGCTCACGGATAAGCCAAAATTGTGCAGTGAGGGACGATGGTTCCCGAATGGGTATCCTGACCTCATAGACAATCTATATCTTCAACTAATTGTTAGACAAGTTTTTTTTTGGGTTTTCTTGAGCCCAGCATGCATCATATAGTATTAGTTGCATTGCATATTTCATGATCATTGCATACATTCTTTCAAAAGCTTCACCTTCTCACCCTCTTATATCATAATTCCGATCATTCTGAATCCCATCATGTTTTCTAATCCCACTGTGTTTTCTAATCCCACCGTGTTTTCTAGTCCCACCAACCTTTCTAATATCTCACCGTGTCTATTAATCCCACCGTGTTCGGTAACCAGTTTGTGCCCTCAAATCTTTCATTTCTTTTCACCACTGTGGCCATTGCAACTTCTTTGCTATTCATCCCACCATGGCAGCCAATTCATCCTGCCAAGGGCCTTCTATTTGGTCAGAACTTGCACCGTCACTATCTTCACGGTCTATGCTTAAGCATTTGCCTTTCATAATCTGAGATCATTCCATTCCGAATCAAATCTTGTCTCTTGGAAGACTTAAATGAATCAGAGAGCCTGAATGTGCTCGATTGGTATTCTTTTACTTTTTTAAAACAAATCTCTTTTTTAAAAATAAATTTCAGCCCATCACAGTACAGGAACACCGCAAAGATCGGGTTACCGGCTGATGATGAACCTACGAACCCATGTTTCGGGGACTCCCCACCGCGTTGGGGGTTGGCTATTCTTCTCTCGTGCCAATGGCACATCTCTTACCAATCGAACATAGGAAGACTTGATGAAACATGGCAGTTAACCAGGAGACTTGAAGAGATTCTCTTTGCCGAATTTGGTCATTGAGCGTGTCTATATCTACACCTTGATGCCACCTTTTCAGTCCATCGCTATTTTGCTCCGCTGCATTCCATTATAACTCATTTCTCTTCTCTTCATTCCTCTACATTTCACTTCACTTCACTACATAACATTCCCTTGCAAAGCCGACATCAAGGCGAGGCAAGCTGTAGACACGCCAATTTGGCCTTATTTAGAGCTTAAACCATTATTCCATTGGCAACATCTATTTTAGACCATCAAAATCATGATGAATCACCCTTTTGGATGATCCTAGGTGCTTATTGGAAATATGAGGATGATTTTCTAATTTCTAATCAAATCCGTGTTTGCCGAACAAGAGACTCTTGGTGGTGTGCCAGATTATGCTTTTCCCAGCATATCCTCTAATTGAAAATTTTTCACAGGATTATGTGGACATCCAATGAAGAAGTCATAAACATCAATAATATTCCTCTACGAGTCCTCTTTCAATGCAACAAACGGCATTCAATTCCGATCTACCATTTGTCCGCAGCGCCTTTTAGAAGTCAGATGCGCAATTCTGTCCGCACGCAGCACCTATCAAGCCCAATTGCATGCAAGCCCAGCCCATTGGGCACATATATGACCAATTCACGACCTTACCTTCCTTTTTACTCCTCCATATCACTTGTTATAGTATCTGGAAGCTTCATGGTCGAAATTAGCATCATCTAATGATGGCAATCCAACTTGTTGTCTTGTATATCAAGGCTTGTCATTTTTAGACTAGATTTGTTTCCTCTTCAAGTGGAGACATATTTTGAGCAAGGGGAGGATGATCCACGGTTTCCAATCTCTCTAAATCATTTAGGCAAGTTTTTAGATACCTCAGTATGAAAATAAGCAACATTAAATGAAGGAAATCCAACCTATGGTCGGATGTATCAAAACTTGCTATTTTTTGACCTGGTTCTCATCCCCTATAAAGGGAGACTCATATGAACGACCTAAGAAGGGCATCCCCATCCTCCAGCACTCCTCTCTTCATCCTCCAGCCACCCTAGGCTCTTCCCAACCTCCCCAAATCGTTCTATCTTCGTCCCGGTGCCCGGAGATCATCCCAAAGTGAAGAAGAAGCCGGTCTATGCTCCAACGTGCTGCACTGCTGATCATCGGCTTCTACAGATCTTTATAGTCATTTTATGGCCTTACTTCCTTCATACTAAGTGTGGTTCATCAATATATATTTCATCTACAACTGACGACACTCAATTCCGACTTGCCGTTTGTTCGTGACGATTGCTACACCAAGGGCGCGCATCCAAGTTCTGTTTTCTATATCCGCCCAATTTCAGAATTTTTACTGACTTATACAGGATGATTTAGGATAAGTCATAAACATATTAAATCTTCCTCTATGAGTCCTCTATCTACTTGAACAAACTGCACTCGATTCTGACATCGGGGTCGTCTGTAGCATCTTCTTCACCAAGGTCGCGCCAGAAGGGTGTAAAGGCTACCCGAACTGGCCTTCTTCAATCAACTCGGCTTCAACTCAAGCCGATCCATTCCATAAGCTTTCTCAACTCATTTAACTCAGTTCATTTATTGTTTTAAAGCATATTTCAGTTCATTTACATCATTTCTACATAATCAAAAAACACAAAAAAAGGGGTTAGGACTCGCCCCAATCCGGTGAGTTTGTTTCCAATTGTCGTTTTATGCTATTGTTTTTACAAGTTACTACACTTCACTCAATTCTAATCTTTCTTCACTTGTTTTCTTGTCTTATTATCTTCTAGTTGCACAAATCAATCAAGCTAGCATCGGTTGGAGACTCTTCTTCATTGGCCGGCCGAAGAAGAAGAAGGTTGAACCCATATCCCGATCTCCCACGCTAAGGTACACGGTCATATTCAATTTCTTTTATTTGTCAATTCCATAAAGCGGAGCCCGCGGTTCCTGGCGACCACATATTTCATGTTTTAATTTCATCTCCTCCTCACTCTCCTCCCACATGACCCGAACCATCTCCGGTGCTCGAGCGACGCCGTGAGATGAAAGTTCGGGGATCAATGTGAGTGTGGGACCGAGGTGAGAACATTTTACCGCTTTCCGAGTGTTTTCAATTCACTCCCCTTTTTCCCCAATTCCATCCATCTATCACCTACTTCTATCATCATGGGCATCATGTCGATCTTTCCACACTGATGGTTAAAAAAGGAAGGGCAAGACAAGCACACAATTGAAGATTTTTTTGTTATGTTTTGTTTTGTTTGATTTTTTTTTTCAATTTGGTTGTTTGGAAAACAAGTTGAACACAAAATTAAAGTGGTTTTTTGTTTTGTTTTTTTAGGTGTTTCGAAAGAAGAATTTTTTGGTTGTTTTCAATTGTTGTGAGCAAGCAAGTTATGCAAACAAACTCTTAAAATGACTACTCGTCAATTTTTGGGTTGAAACCTTAGATTAGATTGATTGTTAGCAATTGTTCACTCAAATGGGTATGGTTTCTATTGCTTCAATCTTCAAGACCTAAGGTTATCACTCAATCACCACGAGTAGGTACTTGGGTTCTTCGGGTTTTGGGAAAGTGGTACAACCGGCCCAATCGTGCGGAGAGGAATACTCGACGGATGGGGACTTATGGAGGCCTTGATGGAAACAACCAAATCAACTAGGAAGGAATATCCCAGAAGAGATGTTAGAATCCACCAAGAAGGTGTTTGGAGGGTGAGGGTGTGTTGGGCTCATAGCCCCCGCCTCGAATGCCCTACGGGTCGGAACAAGTTCGGTACCCGATGCAAAAGCTAATGCAAAAATGAAAAATGGAGGGTAGGAGGAGAAGAAGCAATCAACATGCAAACATGAAATGAATGAAAGCTATTAAATAAATCAAGCAAGTGAATGCAATCAAGACAAGCAATGATAAAGTAAACAAGTAACTAGCAACTAGCAAGTAAAAGGTGGTTCGCGCGGGAACCGGCTTGTGTTGGAGTGCCCAAGTGGGGACAAATCTAAAGTAAAGGTAAAAGGACTGGGGACCGATTTGAAAATAAAGTGGCTCACATGGGAGCCAGGTTTTGAAAAGGTAGGTGGTTCACGCGGGAACTGGTTTTTTGAAGGAAAAGAGGTGGTTCACGCGGGAACCGGTTTGTTTGATTGGAAAAAGGAAAGGAGGGCCACGTGGGGCCAATCTAAAGTGGTGCAAAAGGGTGGTCCACGTGGGGACCGATCTGAAAGTTGGTTGGTTCACGCAGGAACCGGTTTAGAAAAGGGGTTGGTTCATGCGGGAACCGGTTTTTGTGAAGAAAAGGGTGGTTCACGCAGGAACCGGTGTAAGAGTTGACAAAATAGAAAGAGGGCCAAATGGGGCCAATCTGAAGGTGCTGTAAAGAGGTGGTCCATGCGGGGACCGATCTGAAAATAGGTTGGTTCACGCGGGAACTGAGTTTGGAAAAGAAAGATGGTTCACGTGGGAATCGATTTATAAGAAGAAAAGAGTGGTTCACGCGGGAACTGAGTTGAAATTAAAGACAAGCAATCAAGTCCACATGGGGGACAATCTTTAAAGGAAGAATGAACAGCAAGTTTAAAGGTAAATTAACATGTAAAAGGTAAAGGACAAGCCGGTTCACGCGGGAACCAAGTCGAAAAACAACTAGTTGCACGAATCAATCAAGCTAGCACGGTTGAAGACATTGGTTGTCCCACCGTGGTCACCAAAAAGCTGTCGACTCCAAAAACGGATTCCAGATCGGCACCTCAAGAGAAGGTGAAAGATGGAATAGGGGAAAGGGAGTGAATCGGAAAACACTCGGAAAGCGGTAAAATCCTCACCTCGGTCCCACACTGGCATTGATCCCCGAACTTTCATCTCATGGCGTCGCTCGAGCACCGGAGATGGTTCAGGTCATGTGGGAGGAGAGTGAGGAGGAGATGAACTTAGAACATGAATAAAAAGGTGGTCACCAGGAGCCGCGGGCTTCGCTTTATGGAATAAAAACAAGATTGAGTTGATTTGACCGTGTGTACCTTAGCGTGGGAGATTGGGATGTGAGTTCAACCTTCTTCTTCTTTGGCCGGCCGATGAAGAAGAGTCCAACTGATGCTAGCTTGATCAACCTGTGCAACTAGTAGACAAAGAAAGCAAGAAAACAAGTGAAAGAAGGATTAGAATTGAGTGAAGTGTGGTAACTGTAAAAGCAATAACATAAAATGACAATTGGAAACAAACTCACCGGATTCGGGGTTAGTCCTAACCCCATTTTTTATTTTTTTATGATATGTAAAATGATAAAAAATAGAATAAAATGATGCTTAAATATGAACTAAATGATTTGAATGAAGCAAAGAGAATATGAATGGTTAAAGACAACACAACCCAGGCAAAGTGGCAACCGGATTGGACAGATTCAATGTAAACTGAACACTTATGCCATAAATTTCTGACTATATTTTGTCAATCATTCATCATCTTGTTAGAATCTTATATTTTCATTAATGATTTTGTCTGTAGTTGCATTTTTTTCTTTATATCTGACTATACATCTTCTTATTTGCAATCAGACACATATTCACTATATCTTTAGCAATAATGTGTTATAATTTTATTTGTATCCCACTTATTACATATATAACATATAAAGTTACCAAATGTCCCCTTGTGTTCCAACTAACAACATAATCTAGAATACATCACTTTATTTTTATATACTTACTCAATTTTTAAGGCAACTGACCCTATTCCTCGTTTGATTGACCAACTTGTTAATGACATTTGACTTTCACTTTAACTTTTGAGGATTACTTGTTGTCTATTTGAAGATTTGACTAGTCATTTCCATCATTCCATGTTAAGTTTAAGAATATTAATGGATGCAATGCTATCCATTTTTCAAATTTGTAGGATGCATTTTTAATTCTTATCCATGTTTTAATCTATAGTCATATGGATTGGCGCTGGATGGATTTGCCAAGAAATGTGGACGGCTACTACGATGGTGTTGAGAACTTTTTAAAGTTTGAATATAAAAGTATACCATCGAGTCGTAAGATAAGATGTCCATGTGTGAAATGCGCATGCTTGAAAAAATGTGAAATGCATATTATTAGAGAACACCTCTACATAGATGGTGTTATAAAGGACAAATAGTTTTGGAAGTTCTATGGTGAAGAGTCAAGTCAGGGAAGATTTGAAGAAAATGTAGATGAATCAAACATGTATGAAATGTTAGCCGATGTCTTTTCGACGTGTAATGACGAAGTATATGATAACGACTCGAAATCTTTTTTGGACTTGTTAAAAGAAGTCAACCAACCTGTTTATCCTGAATGCAAGAATTTTAGCAAACTTTCTTTCATCATTAGATTGCTAAACCTTAAATGCATAGGTGGAATGAGAAATAAAATTTTTGATGTTTTATTGAAGTTGTTGAATGAGTTACTCCCAGATGGGTCATCATTACCACAATCATTTTATGAGATGGAGAAGCTACTTGATAAGTTAGGATATGGCTATAGAAAGATTGATGCATGTCCCAACAACTGTATGTTGTATCAAAAAGAATATGAGAAGTGTAATTGTTGTCCCAAATGTGGTGAATCCCGGTGGAAGTCATTTAAATCGAGAAGCTCGGAAAAAAAGAAAAGAGTACCTCAAAAGGTTCTCCGTCATTTTCCATTAATTCCACGACTAAAGAGACTCTTCACATGTTCAAAAACAGCACTCAACATGAGATGGCATCATAACAAACGTAAGGAAAACAGTATGTTAAGACATCCCGCTGATTTGGCTTGCTGGAAGTTATTAGATGCCATTGATGATTTTGGGTTAGAATGTCGAAATGTCCGTCTTGGATTAGCCATTGATGGGTTCAACCCGTATGGGAACATGAACGTCACTCATAGTACATGTCCAGTGTTGGTTGTACCTTATAATCTACCACCCTGGGAATGCATGAAAAGTACCAATATATTGTTGTCCCTTCTCATCTCTAGTCCAAAAGGTCATGGTAACAACATTGATGTTCTATTGCAACCATTGATTGAGGAGCTTCAAATCCTATGGAATGGTATTGATACCTTTGATGTAGCTAAAGGTAAGATTTTTTGGTTGCGTGCAGCCTTATTATGGACCATTAATGACTTTCTAGCATACGCTTACATGTCCGGTTGGAGTACTAAAGGTAAATTAGCTTGTCCTAACTGTAACAAAGACACATGTTCTACCTGGTTAGAGTGTAGTACGAAATTTTGTTACACTGGTCATTGTAGATGGCTTGGAAACAATCATAAATTTCAAAAGATGAGAACAGAATTTGATGGTCATGAAGAATGGGGTGACAAGCAATTGATGCTATCTGGAGATCAAATCTTACAACAGCTAGAGCATTTTAACTCTCATGTTACAAAAGAAGACAGCAAGAAGAAAGGTAAAAAGAGGAAGAGAAGTAAAAAAGATGATAGAAAGTACCTTGGGAGGAGAAGAATGAGTATTTTCTTCTCTCTACCTTATTGGAAATCATTGTTGCTACGCCACAACTTAGATGTTATGCACATTGAGAGGAATGTGTACGAGAGTATCATAGGCACCCTTCTATCCATTGAGGGAAAGAACAAAGATGGCTTGAAGGCTAGTCAATGTCAACTCCGAAAAGGGTTCCGGATCGGCACCTCAAGAGAAGGTTAAATATGGAATTGGGGAAAGGGGGAGTGAATTAGAAAACACTCGGAAAGCGGTAAAATGTCCTCACCTCGGTCCCACACTCACATTGATCCCCGAACTTTCATCTCACGGTGTCACTCGAGCACCGGAGATGGTTCGGGTCATGTGGGAGGAGAGTGAGGAGGAGATGAACTTAAAACATAAATGAAAGGAGGTCGCCAGGAGCCGAGGGTTCCGCTTTATGTGATGTAAATTAAGAAATGAGTTGAATTGACCGTGTACCTTAGCGTGGGAGATCGGGATATGGGTTCAACCTTCTTCTTCTTCGGCCGGCCGATGAAGAAGAGTCTCCAACTGATGCTAGCTTGATGTACCTGTGCAACTAGTAGACAAATAAGACAAGAAAACAAGTGAAGGGGGGATTAGAACTGTGTGAAGTGTAGTAACTGTAAAAAAAATAACACAAAACGGCAATTGGAAACAAACTCACCGGATTCGGGGTTAGCCCTAATCCCTTTTTTGGTTTTTTATGATATATGAAATGATGAAAAACTGAATAAAATGATGCTTAAATATGAACTAAATGATTTGAATGAAGAGTTAGCAAAGAGAATATAAATGGTTAAAGACAACACAACCCAGGCAAAGTGGCAACCGGGTTGGACAGATTTAAAGTAAACTATGCAGCTCTGATGCAGAGATTGTAATAGACAGCACCGATGTCAAAATTGAGTGACGTTTGTTTCAAAATAAAGAGGACTCACCTAGGGTGGTTTTATATGAAGACAAGTTTGCTTGAATCTTATGATAAGTAATCTGAATTTACCTGTTAAGTCGGATCTTGGACAATGAAGTTCTGGAAACTCCCAGTACAATGTCGATGTAGGACATGCTATGCGAACCACAGATATCCAAATTAAATTATTCTTGTTGGAGATAAAATATAACTCACCGGGGAACAATTTCTATGAAGGATGTATGGGCTGAATTCACCATTAAATATACTGAAATTGACTGAGAAAACAATGACTTAGAAGAGAAGACTTCGGATCTGTCTGTGCAGCTCCGGTGTTGAAGCCATAACAAGCAGAGTAAATGTCAGAATTGATCTCTGTTTGTTGGAGACGAAAGATATCTTGATTAAACACACTTTGTATGAAGGAATCCAGGCCATAAAATGACTATAAATATCTTTAGAAGCCGATGATCAGCAGTGAAGCACGTTGGAGCATAGACCGGCTTCTTCTTCACTTTGGGATGATCTCCGGGCACCGAGACGAAGATAGAACGGTTTGGGGAGGTGGGGAAGAGCCTAGGGTGGCTGGAGGACTAAGATAGGAGTTCTGGATGATGGGGATGCCCTTCTTAGGTCGTTCATATGAGTCTCCCTTTATAGGGGATGAGAACCAGGTCAAAATATAGCAAGTTTTGATACATCCGACCATAGGTTGGATTTCCTCCATTTAATGTTGCTTATTTTCACCCTTAGGCATATAGAAACTTACCTAAATTATTGAGAGAGATTGGAAACCGTGGATCACCTTTCCCATGTTCAAAATATGTCTCCACTTTAAGAGGAAACAAATCTAGTCTAAAAATGGCAAGTCTTGATATACAAGACAACAAGTTGGATTGCCATCATTAGAAGATGCTAATTTCGACCATGAAGCTTCCAGATGCTATAAAAAGTGATATGGAGGATGAAAAATGAAGGTAAGGTCGTTAATTGGTCAGATATGTGCCCAATGGGCTGGGCTTGCATGCAATTGGGCTTGATAGGTGCTGCGTGCGGACAGAACTGCGCATCTGACTTCCAAAGGGCGCTGCGGACAAATGGGAGATCAGAATTGAATGCCGTTTGTTGCATTGGAAAGAGGACTCAGAGTGGAATATTATTGTTGTTAAAGACTTCTTCATTGGATGTCCAAATAATCCTGTGAAAAATTTTCAAGTAGAGGATATGCTGGGAAAAGCATAATCTGGCACACCACCAAGAGTCTCTTGTTCGGCAAACATGGATTTGATTAGAAATTATAAAATCATCCTCATATTTATAATAAGAACCTCATCTCATCTAAAAGGGTGGTTCATCATGATTTTTATGGTCTAAAATAGATGTTGCCAATGGAATAATGGTGTAAGCTCTAAATAAGGCCAAATTGGCGTGTCTACAGCTTGCCTCGCCTTGATGTCGGCTTTGCAAGGGAATGTTATGTAGTGAAGTGAAGTGAAATGTAGAGGAATGTAGATAAGCAAAATGAGTTGTAATGGAATGCAGCAGAGCGAAATAGTGATGGACTGAAAAGTTGGCATCAAGGTGTAGTTATAGACACGCTCAACGACCAAATTCGGCAAAGAGAATCTCTTCAAGTCTCCTGGTTAACTGCCATGTTTCATCAAGTCTTCCTATGTTCGATTGGTAAGAGATGTGCCATTGGCATGAGAGAAGAATAGCCAACCCCCAACGCGGTGGGGAGTCCCCGAAACATGGGTTCGTAGGTTCATCATCAGTCGGTAACCCGATCTTTGCGGTGTTCCTGTACTGTGATGGGCTAAAGTTTAAAAAGAGATTTGTTTTGAAAAAGTAAAAGAATACCAATCGAGCACATTCAGGCTCTTAGATTCGTTTAAGTCTTTCAAGAGACAAGATTTGATTCGGAATGGAATGATCTCAAATTCCGAAAGGCAAATGTTTAAGTACAGACCATGACGGTGCAAGTTTAGATCGAATAGGAGGCCCTTGGCAGGAGGAAGTGACTGCCATGGTGGGATGAATAGCAAAAGAGTTGCAGTGGCCACAGTGGGAATAGAAATAAAATATTTGAAGGCACAAGGTGATTACCAAACATGGTGGGATTAACAGACACGGTGAGATATTAGAAAGGTTGGTGGGACTAGAAAACACGGTGGGATTAGAAAACACAGTGGGATTAGAAAACATGATGGGATTCAGAATGATCGGAATTATGATGCAAGAGAGTGATAAGGTGAAGCTTTAGGAAATGATGTATGCAATGATAATGAAAAATGCAATGCAACTAATACTATATGATGCATGCTGGGCTCAAGAAAACAAAAACAAAATTTGTCTAACAATTAGTTGAAGATATAGATTGTCTATGAGGTCAAGATACCCATTCGGGAACCATCGTCCCTCACTGCACAATTTTGGCTTATCCGTGAGCACAAAGAATGACCTGACAGTCGTGGATTTTGATGAAGGGGATCTCGGGCCTGGTCTTCTTTGCATTCACGGTCTTCAACATCAATGCATAAAATAAATAGTAATGCACCTAATATATGCTAAGAAACGAAATGATAACGGTGAGTTTGCGGTGTGATGACATGCATTCTCACAAAAGAGTTCATGTGTCCTAATGAGGACACAGAGCAAAAGCTTCTCGGCAAAGTTGAGGCCGAGGTAATGATGACACCTCCTCCTGAGAATCCTCAGGGGAGGGAAGTGGCGAGCATTGCCTGCAAAAGGTTTCTCGGCAAAATTAAGGCCGAGGTTATGGTGACACCTCCTCCTAAGAATCCTCAGGGGAGGGAAGTGGCGAGCATCGCCTTATTAAAATCTTGAAAATGCTCCTCGACGAAGTTGAGGTCGAGGTCATGGTGGCACCTCCTCCTAAGAATCCTTGGGGAGGGAAGTGGCGAGCTTCGCCTTGTTGTGAAGTTCTCCTCATTTGTTCTTTGTGCCTGAAACACTAGAAAAAGGATATTAGAATGCCAATATGACTTATCCCCCTTGCAAGTTGCAGTATACCTTGACCTTTGTCAAAGGGTGTAAAGTTTTTCTTGTGCCTGAAACACTTAGAAGGAAGAGATTAGAACAACAATGCAGCTTATCCCCCTTTCAAGTTGCAGTATGCCTTGACCTTTGTCAAGGGGTGTAAAGTTTTTATTATGCCTGAAACACTTAGAAGGAAGAGATTAGAACAACAATGCGGCTTATCCCCCTTGCAAGTTGCAGTATGCCTTGACCTTTGTCAAGGAGTAATAGCCATCTTAAGGGTGCAAAAAAAAAGCAGCAAATATACAATGAATGTAAAGACAAGAATTCAAACAGAGCATGGTTAATTTTTTTTGAAAATTTTGTTGGAATTTGAAAATGAAGTTTTCTTCTTCTTTGTTGAAAAGATTCAATTTTTTTAGAATTTTTGAAAATGCTATTTTCTTTTTTTGAGTTTTTGAAAATATTTATTTTTTTTGGAGTTTTTGAAGATATTCAACTTTTTTTTGTAGTTTTTTTTTTTGAAAATTTTTTTTTGGGGAGAGAAAAATCAGTATTGACACAAGTTCTCATCACTTGATTGTTTTTCTAGGTTCGTTGGTTGGCACCATGTGCAAAATGGGGTTCCTTGCCCAGAATCTTTCCGACCTTCAACCTTTGATCGGCTAGAGTTTAGCTTTGATTTGGTTGGTTCACCCACACCTTGGGGGTAAGAATGAAGAATTGAGGGAAAGTCCTTGATAGGCTTTGGAGATGTCGAGAGGGATTTCTCTACTCACACCCAATTGCCCGTTGGGGTTCGGCCTCTTCGAGTCTTTTCTTCTTTATTGACAAACCTATTTTTGTGGCACACATTTGGACAGGTGCTTTGACCTGTTGGGTCATTGCCCATCTTTACGTGCCTTTTTTTCATTTTCTGCATTTTTGGGTACTCATTCAGACATGCCCATATTTGTTTAAACCTGTGGAGTTCATTGCCCATCTTTTGGCACCTCTTTTTTTATTTCTTTTTTTGAGAAGTTGGACCTTCTGAGACGGCCTCCTACTAGGGCGGCAAATGCTTTCGATACTCTCCCCCTCTAATCCCCTTTGCCTATCTTGGACTGAACAAAAGAGAGTAGGGTGAGGGTTTTCCTTCCATCTCTAAGCTTTGCCTAGCTTCTCTCGGGTGTTGGGTCATCCGGATTCTGGGATCGGGACGTGTTGTGTGTGTAGAATGGTATCTACCCTCGACTCCTAGACAACAATCTAGAACATGTGGACTTAAGTCATACTAGTAGTTCTCTCCATTTTTTTGAGGTAGATAACATTCCATAGGTGAATCAATTAAAAATATGCCTTGCAATGTAAAGAATTTGTTTAATAAGAACAAGGTAGCTAAAAATGTCGTCAGTCATGAAATTCTCTCAATTAAAATTGTCATATGAAATTCAAAATCATTTTTTTAAAAAAATATTGCTTTGCAGATGACATAATGATGATGAATGCAATTTCATGTAATACCTGAGAGAAGAAGAAGTTCATTGCTGATGACGGCTTTGCTTGTGCTTGCCTTGCCTTGTCTGCCATGCCTTGCCTTGCCTTGCTCAACTGCTTCCACCATATTGCATTGGATTGAAGAATCATAGT
This sequence comes from Cryptocoryne crispatula var. balansae, assembly GCA_036172225.1. Taxonomy (NCBI): domain Eukaryota; kingdom Viridiplantae; phylum Streptophyta; class Magnoliopsida; order Alismatales; family Araceae; genus Cryptocoryne; species Cryptocoryne crispatula. Next base: position 36,707,668 of record CM069920.1, read on the forward strand.
CATAGGATGAAGTGAAAATGTGGAGGATCTGATTTGGCATGGCGGAGTCAAAATTAATGATGTAAAAAGCAAAGATTGTGGTATCACCCAGGAAATTTATCTACCCTTGATTTTTTGAAAATAAAACTTGGAAAAGGAAAGCGAATGCTTGAAAAGAAAAGTGACTTAAAGTGGGATCTTGGGCCTAAGAGTTGATAGTGGGATTGCAAGCCCGGGAAGGGTTGGAATCAACGGGCATGTGGGCCCAAGAGTTGAATGCGGGCCAGAGGGCCCAGTTGATGTTGATGGGCAAGAGGGCCCGATGAGAGGTGATGGGTGCGAAGGCCCGATTGGAGGTTGAGCCCGAGGGACCCAATGAAAAGAGTGGGCACATGGACCCGATTTAAATGGTTGGGAGCAAGATTGTGATTTGTGATGGGCTCGTTGGCGCCATTGAAGAGTATGGGTGCGCAAACTCGAATTCGAAGAAGTAGGGGCACGAGAGCCCGATTTTGAAGAAGTATGGGCACGTGGGCCCGATGGTGAAGAAATGGGGGCATACAGGCCCGAAGTTGAAGGAGTGTGGGCATGTGTGCCCGAGGTTGATGGAAGGTGGGCACGTGGGCCCAATTTAGAAGAAGTTTGGGCACGTGGGCCCGATGGTGAAGAAATGGGGGCATACAAGCCCGAAGTTGAAGGAGTGTGGGCATGTGTGCCCGAGTTTGTTGGAAGGTGGGCACATGGGCCCGATTTAGAAGAAAATTGGGCACATGGGCCCGGTTGTAGAAAAACATGGGCATGTGAGCCCGGTTGAGGTGAATTGCGGGCACGTGGGCCCGTTTGAGATGAATTGTGGGCACGTGGGCCCAATTTAGAAAAATTAAGGGCACAAGGGCCCGATTGGAGAGAATTATAGGCACGTGGGCCTGATGGAAGGAAAGGGATATGTAGGCCCAATTGGGGAAAACGGGCATATGGGCCCAGTGGAAGGAAAGGGGCATGCAAGCCCGATTGATTAAAAGGGGCACGTGGGCCCGGTTGAAGAAAAGGGGCATAAGAGCCCGGTTGATTAAATGGGGCACATTGGCCTGGTTGGATAAAGGGGGCGTGTGGGCCCAGCTGATGGAAAGGGGCACATGGGCCCAGTTGATGAAAAGGGGCGTAAGAGCCTGATTGACAAAAAGGGGCATACGTGCCCGAAAATGGGGCATAAGGGCCAAAAAATGGGACATAAGGGCCTGATTGCAAAAGTGGGGCATAAGGGCCCGATTGCAGAAGAGGGGCATAGGAGCCCAATCGAATAGGATGAAGTATGGGTGGTGGCTCCAAGATTGAAGAATTGGGGACCCATAGGTCCATTTTATGGTTGTGGGCATGATAAATAAACGGTGGTGGCCCTAAGAATGAGGAACTGTGGGCCCATGGGCCTGATTGTTGATTTGGAGGAGAATAAAGAAAGGGTCGTGGCCCTAAGATTGATTGATCATGGTCCCATGGGCTGAATTGTTGCTTAGGAGAAGAATGGGATAAGGGTCGTGGCCCTAAGATTGATGCTAAGGGATTTGCCTGCCTAGTTGGAGGAGGTCCTAGTATTCCCTTGCTAAGGTCTGCATCTTCCATCTGTAGGTTTATAGATTCCTTTCTCATTTCACTGACCAATTCGGTCTCCTTACTTCCCAGCTCAGGGGTCAATTCAATCTGACAAACTTCAGGTAACAATTCCAATGATAACAATAGTTGATCTATGCCAGAAGAATCCTTGCCTAGTCCTTGACAATCAACTAAATTTGTGATCCCCTCATCTAAGCTCCCTACAGTAGGCTTCTCCTCAGGTTGTTCTGGGGAAGAGGGCATGCCTACTTTAGAGGATTCTAGAATGACAGAAGAGTTTGGTTCGACCTCCCCTACTGACTGACTTTGATTTTGAGAGAGAGCAAGGATATGTTGAGGAGTTGATTCTTCTACCATGGTAGGAGCACAAATGGTTGGAGTTATTAATTCTTCTTCCAGGGTAGGAGCTTGAAGGGTCGAAGTGTCTGAATCATCTACCATGGCAGGAGCATGAATGATCGGAGTGGCTTGTTCTTCTACAATGGCAGGAGCTTGAAGGGTCGAAGTGTCTGAATCTTCTACTATAGCAGGAGCAAGAATAGTAGGAGTGATTGATTCCTTCGTTAAGGCAAGAGTACTAGAAGAAATGATTGGTTGTTGTGCAACCAACTGAGGAGGATCCCTATGTGGTGGGATTGGTTGAGAAGCTGGGGTTTGCTCGATCGGCTTAGGATGAATGATTGGCTAAGGAACCGTTGGTGAAGTGGGTTGAGGGGCCAAGGCTTGCGTGGCTAGTTGAGGGGTTGTTGTTGGAACAGGCTGAGAAGCTAATGGCCGGATGATTGGCCGATGGACCTTAAGAAATGTTGGTGAAGTCAAAGGTTGGGGAGCCAGTTTAGGTAATGAGGTATTGGCACAATTGACAAGAGGAGCTTGATTGTGCACAATTGATTGTGCCATTGACATGGGTTGCATGACCGGCTGAGATTGGGGCATGGGTGGCCTAATCAACTGACGTCGAGGGGTTGGCTGAAGATGATGATCTAGATGAGGTTGGGGAGGGCTCCTAGGTTGGTTCATAGCATCAATGTTCTTCTCAAGCCTGGGCCTCAATTCATCAGAATATTGCATTAATTCCACATCTTCTTTTTCTTTCCCAATTATTGAATAACCCGGCCCATATCGTTGCAAAAATTTGGCCTTGATAATTTTGAAATCCCATATCTCTACTTCATTCAATGAAAAAAACCAATCTAAGGCTGCACCCTCTAAAGATCTCCTAAAAAGAAAGGCAAGAGTCTTTCTATCATTATGCCATCGAGATGATTTGCTCAGGAAATCATTGACATGGGTGAAGGGATCACCTGAGCCATTGTAGCGATGGTAGGTTGGCATTTGTGATGGGGGAATGTAGATAGTATAGAGGGGAAAATCAATGGTTTCTTTATCCTTGGCAATAGGTGGGGAGGAATTCACTAGTGGGTGTGCATGTGGCACTCGGATGGGAGGGGGGTGGGTTGGTGTGCAAGCTAAGGAATGACCCACAATGGGGTGAGTAGATGAAGTAACATGGCAGGACTGCTCAGGTGGGGTTATGGTAAGAGGTCGAACTGCCGATTGGGGAAGCGAGGCAGCTCGGTTGACTTTGGCTGGACCTTGATTAGTAGGCATCTTGCCCTTCACTAAAGATTGTATGAATGACAAGGTATTGGGATCAAGATGAAAAGATAGATCCTTAAGAGCTTGTTCTATACTAAATGAAACAGACTGATGGGCATCCCCTTGCACTTCAAGTTCCATAGCAGCATTGACATGGCTCTCTGGTTGGACCATGGGTTGTTGTTGAAGCTTGTAGAAACCCGGCTCGTACTCTTGTTGCTCATAGTAGTCCGACCTCCCAATGTGGCTTCCAGACCTTAGCATCATGGGCATCATGTCGATCTTTCTACAAGGATGGTTAAAAAAAAGAGCAAGCAAAGCACACAATTAAAGATTTTTTGTTATGTTTTGTTTTGTTTGATTTTTGTTTTGTTTCAATTTGGTTGTTTGGAAAACAAGTTGAACACAAAATTAAAAAGGTTTTTGTTTTGTTTTGTTTAGGTGTTTTGTAAGAAAAATTTTTTTTGGTTGTTTTCAATTGTTGTGAGCAAGCAAGTTGTGCAAAGAAGTTTTTAAAATGACTACTCGACAATTTTTGGGTTGAAACCTTAGATTAGATTGATTGTTAGCAATTGTTCACTCAAGTGGGTATGGTTCCTATTGCTTCAATCTTCAAAACCTAAGGTTATCACTCAATCACCACGAGTAGGTACTTGGGTTCTTCGGGTTTTGGGAAAGGGTACAACCGGCCCAATCGTGCGGAGAGGAATACACCACGGATGGGGACTTACAGAGGTCTTGATAGAAACCACCAAATCAACTAGGAAGGAATATCCCAGAAGAGAGGTAAGAATCCACCAAGAAGGTGTTTGGAGGGTGAGGGTGTGTTGGGAGAGAGAGCCCCCGCCTCGAATGCCCTACGGATCGGAGCAAGTCCGGTACCCGATGCAAAAAGCTAATGCAAAAGTAAACATGGAGGGTCAGAGGAGAAGAAGCAATCAATGTGCAAAAACATGAAATGAAATGAAGTAAACAGAGCATGCGATATGCAAACAAGACAAGCAATCATGCAATAAAACAAACAAAACAAAACAAAACAAACAATCTAGTGACTAGAATTGAATTAGAATGAAACTAGTTGCACAAACAAATCAAGCTAGCACGGTTAAAGACATTGGTTGTCCCACCGTGGTCGCCAAAAAGCTGTCGACTCCGAAAAGGGTTCCGGATCGGCACCTCAAGAGAAGGTTAAATATGGAATTGGGGAAAGGGGGAGTGAATTAGAAAACACTCGGAAAGCGGTAAAATGTCCTCACCTCGGTCCCACACTCACATTGATCCCCGAACTTTCATCTCACGGTGTCGCTCGAGCACCGGAGATGGTTCGGGTCATGTGGGAGGAGAGTGAGGAGGAGATGAACTTAAAACATAAATGAAAGGTGGTCGCCAGGAGCCGCGGGTTCCGCTTTATGTGATGTAAATTAAGAAATGAGTTGAATTGACCGTGTACCTTAGCGTGGGAGATCGGGATATGGGTTCAACGTTCTTCTTCTTCGGCCGGCCGATGAAGAAGAGTCTCCAACCGATGCTAGCTTGATGTACCTGTGCAACTAGTAGACAAATAAGACAAGAAAACAAGTGAAGGGGGGATTAGAACTGTGTGAGGTGTAGTAACTGTAAAAAAAATAACACAAAACGGCAATTGGAAACAAACTCACCGGATTCGGGGTTAGCCCTAATCCCTTTTTTGGTTTTTTATGATATATGAAATGATGAAAAACTGAATAAAATGATGCTTAAATATGAACTAAATGATTTGAATGAAGAGTTAGCAAAGAGAATATAAATGGTTAAAGACAACACAACCCAGGCAAAGTGGCAACCGGGTTGGACAGATTTAAAGTAAACTACGCAGCTCTGATGCAGAGATTGTAATAGACAGCACCGATGTCAAAATTGAGTGACGTTTCTTTAAAAATAAAGAGGACTCACCTAGGGTGGTTTTATATGAAGACAAGTTTGCTTGAATCTTATGATAAGTAATCTGAATTTACCTGATAAGTCGGATCTTGGACAATGAAGTTCTGGAAACTCCCAGCACAATGTCGATGTAGGACATGCTATGCGAACCACAGATATCCAAATTAAATGATTCTTGTTGGAGATAAAATATAACTCACCGGGGAACAATTTCTATGAAGGATGTATGGGCTGAATCCACCATTAAATATACTGAAATTGACTGAGAAAACAATGACTTAGAAGAGAAGACTTCGGATCTGTCTGTGCAGCGCCGGTGTTGAAGCCATAACAAGCAGAGTAAATGTCAGAATTGATCTATGTTTTTTGGAGACGAAAGATATCTTGATTAAACACACTTTGTATGAAGGAAGCCAGGCCAGAAAATGACTATAAATATCTTTAGAAGCCGATGATCAGCAGTGAAGCACGTTGGAGCATAGACCGGCTTCTTCTTCACTTTGGGATGATCTCCGGGCACCGAGACGAAGATAGAACGATTTGGGGAGGTTGGGAAGAGCCTAGGGTGGCTGGAGGACGAAGATAGGAGTTCTGGATGATGGGGATGCCCTTCTTAGGTCGTTCATATGAGTCTCCCTTAATAGGGGATGAGAACCAGGTCAAAATATAGCAAGTTTTGATACATCCGACCATAGGTTGGATTTCCTCCATTTAATGTTGCTTATTTTCACCCTGAGGCATATAGAAACTTACCTAAATGATTGAGAGAGATTGGAAACCGTGGATCACCTTTCCCATGTTCAAAATATGTCTCCACTTTAAGAGGAAACAAATCTAGTCTAAAAATGGCAAGTCTTGATATACCAGACAACAAGTTGGATTGCCATCATTAGAAGATGCTAATTTCGACCATGAAGCTTCCAGATGCTATAAAAAGTGATATGGAGGATGAAAAATGAAGGTAAGGTCGTGAATTGGTCAGATATGTGCCCAATGGGCTGGGCTTGCATGCAATTGGGCTTGATAGGTGCTGCGTGCGGACAGAACTGCGCATCTGACTTCCAAAGGGCGCTGCGGACAAATGGGAGATCATAATTGAATGCCGTTTGTTGCATTGGAAAGAGGACTCAGATTGGAAGATTATTGTTGTTAAAGACTTCTTCATTGGATGTCCAAATAATCCTGTGAAAAATTTTCAAGTAGAGGATATGCTGGGAAAAGCATAATCTGGCACACCACCAAGAGTCTCTTGTTCGGCAAACATGGATTTGATTAGAAATTAGAAAATCATCCTCATATTTCTAATAAGAACCTCAGCTCATCTAAAAGGGTGGTTCATCATGATTTTTATGGTCTAAAATAGATGTTGCCAATGGAATAATGGTTTAAGCTCTAAATAAGGCCAAATTGGCGTGTCTACATTCAAGACTTACAAAAGTTAGGTATAAAAGAATGTCTTCATCCACAATAACTTGGATCAAGAAAAATAATGTTACCACCAGCTCATTCACTTGCAGCAGAAAAGAGAAAGATATCATCTTCAAGCTATTTCAATCTGTTAGGGTTCCTGATGGATACTCTTCAAACATTGCAAAGCGGTTTCTCAACAAAGATAAGAAGTTGTAGGGGTTGAAGAGTCATGGCTACCATGTGAGCATGCAACAATTATTTCTGATTGCCGTTAGGGCACTCCCAAATATTAATCTATCTTCTTCACTAAGCGACATTTCTCACTTCTTCCTCAATATATGTTCTAAAGTTGCTTATGCTGAAGACTTTTACCAACAAGGCCTACATATTGCAAAAGTATTATATGAACTAGAGATGATATTTTCTCCTAGTTTCTTTGATATCATGGTACACTTGATCATTCATTTAGCAGAGGAGGCAAGGATTGCAAGGCTGGTACAATATAGATGGATGTACCCATTTGAGAGGTATTATCAATAGTGAAAAGTTTTTAATTGCCATTTAAAATGAAAGTAGTAATCATTATTTCTTATCTTTTCAGGTATTTGGCTAAACTAAGTCTTACGCGACAAACAAGATTTATCCTGAAGGTTCAATTGCAGAAAGTTATATTGTTGCAGAGACAATCACTTTTGCCTCTCGATATCTAAATGATGATGTAGAGACATGGTTCAATAAGCCAAGTCGACAGGCAGAATATAGACCAAAATATGTGGAGGAAGGATGGGAAATTTTCATGGAGACATGTCGCCCACTTGGAGCAGCTATAACATATCGACTACAAACTAATGAGTTAGAAGAGATTCATAAATGTATCCTATTCAACTGTACCTCTATGAACAATTGGATTAAGTAAATGTACTTTTATAAAAAAAAACGTATGTTATTTGTACATCTCCATCAAGCTTCCAAAGTAATATTGTTTGTTTGTTGATTTCAATGCAGAGTCCACATTGATGAGGTTAGAGAAACTTGTCCTGAGCTGCCTGAGAGTGATGTGGAATAGATTCATACACGTACCTTTGTAGAATGGCTTAAATTTAAGGTAACTAGCATTAGCTCCGTTGGATTTAAGGTTAAATTTAAGATGTTATGATTGTATACATGAATTAAGGTTAAATGATAGTTTTAATTTGCTTAGGTGCACAAGGAACAAGATATGACCAAAGGAGACATGTCATCTTATCTTCGTTGGATTAAAGATTTGCCAATTGACGTGGTTAAGAAATATGAATCATGTATGGCTAATGGCTTTAGGTTTCACACTAAAAGTCTTGAAGAACGTCGAGTGACCCAAAACTCGGGTGTTATGCTGAGTGCTGAAGATAATGTTATTTACTACGGTGTTCTTCATGAAATTCTTGAAGTTGATTACTATGGACACATGAGGGTAGTATTGTTTAAGTGTGATTGGGTAGATGTGCATAGAGGTGTCAAATAAGACGGATCTCTTACCCTTGTAAATCTTTTATGTAAGTTAAGAACAAGTGAATGTTATATTCTAGCATCACAGGCAGAGCAAGTTTGGTATGTGGAGGATCCTAGGATCCTTGGTTGGTGTGTTGTTCGCAAGACAACTCCCCAAGATTTTTACAACTTATCAAGACATAGTTCTGAAGACAAGGCCGATTTTCTGGACATACAACCAACACAAGCAGAGCAAAGACAAAGTTACCAAGATGATAATGATATTCATAACATAACTGGGCATAGATCCGATATAGATGGGATTGAAGTTTAATGTAACTCAATCTGCCTGAATTTTGATATTTTACTTCATGTTACCTCGCTTCATCTTCACTAAATCAAGTATGCATGCATGCTTATGTCAGACTGTTATGTATGCATGTTTATGTATGCATGTTTATGTTACATATTTTTGACAAAGACAGTGTTGTTCCATTTAGTGACAGCCGATGGTGACATGTACAACTCTGTGTGGATAAGAACATACTTCACTACCGATGGTGCATTTGACAGATAGGATGATTTCACATCACTCTGGAAAAGCACATATTTCACTTATGCCATCTGCTTATTTTGTTTTAACTACCAATGGTGCATATATTTTGTTTTCTTTGCAAAATTTCTTTGTATAGGTGCGATTTTAAAAGATGTTGATTTAGGAAAGGTTTGTAGCTACTTTATTTTCGATTACTACTGATGATAAAATTAATGGAAGTGTCAATTTCAGGGAGAAGAAGATTATGGAATCACTGTCATACAAATCTGATGGTGTCAAGTCCAAGGAGAAGGGACTGTGGGAGCTTGATACATCATCCAATCCACTCCCACCGAAGAAAATCAAACATAATTCAGACATCTATGACCTCTCATCCACAGCAAAGAACAAGTTGGACTCGTAACTTTTCCAGATGTACATAGAGTATGTTATCTACTATGCTGTTTTGTTTTGGCCTTTTCTATGTATATTATTGAAAGTGCTTACAGCGTACAACTTAAAGAAAGCCATTGCATAACATGGTTATACATAACAGATTTTTGTGGAAGCTTGAAAGTATTGATTGTTTTTATACTCAGAATCTTATGTACTTTTTGTGTATTTTGATGCAGAGGCCCTTATTAACACATGTTTCAAAGTGATGTATGCATACAATTTAGATTCGACTATTTCATGTTGCTTGAAACATGTAGATTTTGATTTAGACTATAATCTTCTTTAGGATTGCTAGGTGATCGTCAGCTTCTCTTTAATTTGTGATTGATGCATGTTACTTTTTGATTGTCTGGAAAGATTTTGTGCAATTTGGCTGGTCTCAGAACATTTGACCCTTCAGACATAATATTTTATTTGTATCTTTGTTTTTTGAACGTTTCTACATAATAGCTAACTCTAACTTCTTTAAATTGTGCAGCCATATGTGGAGCCAACTTCAAATTAGCCAAAATATAAGTGCTACAATTATAGATTGTTTATTGTTTTCTATGTATATTAATGGTAGTCGTAGGATTGTAGAGTACATTCAGAAGGAAGAGATTTTCTCCAAGCCTTATATCCTTGTTCCAATAGTAGATGGGTAAGTGGAAAATAAATTTTGTTCTATGCAGAATATGAATGTTATTTGTCAACTCTCTAACCAAAGATGTTGTAGTGGTCATTGGAGACTGTTGATTTTATGCAACTTGGCTACCTCTTTTAAGTCCGAATTTGGACCATCTATGATTGTTCTAGACTCACGTCTGATGGCCGAGCCACAGAGGCAGGAACCTCTCATTAGGAGGTAAATTATTCACCAACACAAATTGCACCCTATGCTTTTTCTTCTTTTGTGTACACTAATCCAGGATCTTAATCTATGATTGTTGTCTTCTCAGGTTGGTAAAGGATATATACAATGCAGAAGGGAAGATGGTTAGTAAGAATATCTTAAAATCCATTCCATTCTTCATTTACAAGGTAATGAAAAACTAAACTTTCACAAGATTACGTGAGAAATATGTGGAGTTTACATTACCTTCTTCTAGGTGCCACAACAAAGAGATGACGTTGAATGCGGGTTTCTCACACTATACTTTGCATATCTTTTCTTTAAGAGTGCTCCACCGACCTTTTCTCGACTATCATCTCTGGCTTTTGTAAATCTTGTATCTCAACATTTTCTTATTTTTTCTCCAATCTGTCAGTCTTCCAATATAATTGCTTTTATTTGCTCAATAATGTAGATGTCGGAAGATTGGTTTACCATGAGGGAAATTGATGGTTTCATTATGAAAGTAATAACATACACTAAACAGGGAGACTTGTGGGTCTCTTCAGCTTCATCATCCATACCCTCTACCACAAACTGTGGGGAGGAAAATGAAGTTGCTCTCAAGGGAGAAGACACTAAAATTGAAAGTCCTGTAGTTGTAAAAAAGAAAACGAGAGGCCGCACATATTGTCGAGATGTGCATGTGCTAGAGGATGGGAAACTCATTTCTGTTGAGTGGAATGAGTTAGGACAACCGGTTAGGAAGGGTGGAAGGTCACTTAGGACCTTCTTGGGTACAATTGCCAGGAACGCTGACAAATGCCCAATCAAAATTACATTTTGGGATAAGATGCCACAAGAAAATGTTGATGACATCTGGGCATTTATTAAGATAAAGTTTTTAAAGAAGATCTTCTTGATTTGTATAAATGTTCAGTGTCTTTTACCATCATTAAGTTGTCAATCTTATGTAGAGAAAATATAAAGTTGATGAGGGAGATGTATTCCAGAAAATGTTTATAATGAAGACCTTGGGCATAAATGGAGATATCACAAGTATTGCCTAAGGAAAAAAAATTTAGAACAAAAAGATCCACCCGCTGGTCTGTATATTTCTAGTGAGATGTGGGAGTCCGCGAAGGCATCTTGGTCATCTCCTGATTTCCAAGTAAGATTCAATTCAGTTTAGTATAAAAGTAGTCTTTTCCTTTGTTATGTGGGTCGATATGAGTAATAAAGGTATATACAAGTTAATACAATTTTTTTCCTTTTGATAGAAGAAAAGCGAAGTGAATCAAAAGAACAAAAGTCTGCATAAAATTTATCATTGTGCTGGGACTCAGTCTTTTGCAGATGTAAGGAAACTAGAGGTAAACTCTATATTGATTTAACATATGATCGTGACTTTTTCACATCTTAGGAGTCATTGGTCATTTGTGTTTACTTTTCAGGTCGCTAAAACAGGGAAGGATGTGGATAGGGCAGATATATTCATCATCACTCACACAAAGAAAGATGAAAGGCCGTAAACGATGATTGTGCCCTTGCAATTGTAAGTACTTATCAATTTTTATATCATTACAACATTTGATGTCATGTTACTAATACCTTTGCCACTACAGGAAAGACTCAAAGTTATAAAATCAACTGTACCATCGACCAGCATGCATTTCATGACAGCTAAATCTGACGTGTTCTCAAAAGTCATGGGAAAAGACAAGAATGGAAGAGTCAGGAGAATTGGCACAGGTCCATCCCCTACTTACATTTGGGGAGAGAAAAGTGAATCATCCAATGTTCTAAAGAAAGAGTTATATGAACGTGTCCAACTTCTAGAATCGAAAGTTGCCAAATTAGAGAACACACCCCAAGAAGAGGTATACAATTCTGATTATATACAAAATTTATTGGAACTTTCATAAGTGAGACAGGTTTTCACCCATCCTAATTGATTCTGGAATTTCCTTGTAGTCTGGAATCCGATCATCAGCTGCAAGCAATATGTCACCATCGGATGCAAAAAATGTAAGTTAAAAATAGAACTTATGTTTTTTTAACTTGTGTAAATAGTGTAAGTTAAAAGGATATCTGTTTGTTCATTTTTTCCCACTTAAATTCATGTAATCATTTAGTATGCTAATCTGTACATATTTGCTGGTACAATATCAATAGGTAGGGAGAAGGGTGAAGCTCATGGATTTATAGGGTCAGTGTGTTGCTGAAGGTTTTTTTATCAGTGACAACCCTTCAAAAATGGTGATGGACAGATGTCTTGGGGAAGTTTTTTATGAGGTCTCAATTCTCATTGTCATAAACCCGAATGCCCCTTTGTTTGTAAAAGACAATCATAGAAAGAAGATGCAGGATGCCATTGGAAGTCATATAATTTGGTGGAGAGATTACGTAAGTCATCGTTACAATTGAAGATACATCACACAAATTTTCATGTTGCATACTTATTTTTTTTTACTTTTACGGCCATTGCAGGTTATCTTCAACCAAGATTGATTACATTAGCATCCACGAAGGTTATCTTCAACCAAAATTGCTTACTGGTGCATCCACAAAGGGCATTTGAAATATGTAATTCTGATGTATGTTGGTTGTGTTGGAAAACTGAAAACATTTAAGTCTCTCCTCACTTTGGTGTATCATACATGTGTAACTGTGTTACTCTAACAGTGTGTTAGACTTCTTTATTTTTAGTTTAGCAACTCAATGAAATATGTAATTCTGATATATGCTGGTTGGAGCTTGTTTTTTCAGTAATGGACAAATTTTATTCATGTGGATGTTTCTGCCACATACTTATCCTGTGCTTTAATTTCTGGCAAATGTAGTTATACATATATAAGAAGCATAATCCTCTTGCTTGTACTGAGGGAGGGGGGTCTTACATCTTGGGACATTGATTTATCTAGAATAGAAGTGTTGTTGAACCCTTTTCTATGTTTTTTTTTGGATTGGTTATATAACATTTTGAATTCACATCCTTAGTAATGGTCTCTACTTTTATCACATTTTACATGATAAGGAATCAAATAAGAGGCTTTTCATTTTTCATAGGGAATTGTAGACCATATAATTTTGCTATCCCAAGTTTTCAGGAATATTTTGTGGTGGTGCAAGTAAAAATAAGGTGGAAAGATCATGTTTTTCTAGGTCTTTTTATGTCTTATGTGCTACAATATCTGGATCCACAACTTAGGTGCAGATCCATGCCTCTTCTGGGCCACTGCTGGCTCAGAGATTCTAGACCAGTGGCCATCTTTCCCATCTGATAGGGCATGGTAGACAGCACAAGTAGCCTCGCTTCTTGCCAGCACCCTCTGCCAGCTGGCCGCCATTTTTCCCCATCTAGGACATCTAACCCAGCCTATTTTGCAAGAATATTACAAGATTTAACCTCACCAACCATCCCAAGAGGATTCCAAAATCCGAGTTGACATCCTTTGTCCTGATCAGTTTTGTTTTGTTCTTTGAAATCAAATCAGCTTCCTAAATTGCACTGATTCATAATTGATTCTGGAATACTCTGCATTAGTTTTATATTATTGGGATGTTATCAGAATGACCCTATTCAATTCCTGTCTGAATTGGCCAATCTCACAAACTATACATGTTAATTGTCAAATACAGTGGTGGAAGCCACCAACAGATCAATTTCCCTTAGTCCAAAGGACCTTATAATTTAATGATACTTGTAAACTATTACATTATTGAATCAACTAGAGTTAAATTGATTCTAAGAATATAATTGTTATGCACTTTTTCAATCAAGGTTCTATGCTTAATCATCATAAAATTTATTCACATATTTGACAATTTCTAATTTTTATACCAGCATCCTTTAGTCTTACAATGTTTATATGAATATAAATTTCTAAATCTGAAAAAATTTATCATAAGAAACAGTAAAAGAAATGAAAACAAGCAGCTTTGTTTCAGAGCCTGATAATTTGTTATTTATTGATACTTGTTACAAGTGTTCGCATTCCCCTCCATTTTAATTACAGCCTACAAGGATTTCTTGAATTTTCTTGTACCCTTGATCTGTGTGGTTCTTTAGTTGTTGAGACGTTTACTCTCCTGAGGTGTTTATAAGACCTTCATTTGAACATGAGGTTTCTCATCCTTTTAATTGCTGGTGCCAAAATGTAAACTTCAACATATGTTTTATGCAGATTTGTCATATAATTCATATATAGCATTAAATTGTCACTATTAACCTGTTTTAGGCGAATTAATTTATTCATCAATTGTCTTTTGAATCATATCTGCCATGTATTTCATTTTTCATGTTCACATTGTGGTGTCTCCACCAAAAGCATTTATTCTTTGCTCAACCATATACATCAACAACTCATTGAAATATCATCATATACGAGATGCTGTAAAGTAAAATTGGACAATTGGCCTAATTTTTATTTGTTTTTGGAATGGTTTTAATTCTTTATTAGCTTTTTGAACATCATTTTGTTGTTGGGAGATCATGTTGTGTAATTTTATTTTATTTTTATAATGTTGACTGGTTTTATCCAGCTACGTAAAAAGATCTACCTACTGGTCTGTATATTTATTTATTTTCATTTTAGCACCTTGGTTCATATGTGTAAATCTGTTTTTCTTAAATTGAATTTGAAATTTGAGATTTGAATGGAACATAGTGTAATGGAATAGGTTGTCAATGTGTCTCAAGAGGTGGAACATGAATGGGTGTATATATGGAATAATGAGTAGATGAAATAGGAATAGGCTGTATGAAACATGGAGCATGGAAAAGTGTGAAGAGGTGACCAATGTATGAAACAGGTTGTATGGAACATGATACATGTATAAAATAATGTGATTCATGTAAGGAATCGTCCATAAAAGTTTGGAGCAGCGGAAGCGACGATTCCTATGGGTTCCTTTAGAATCCGTCTCAATCAGAACTGAACGACGAAAACCGAAAACTGATCAAATCGGGTTCGAATATACCTGATAGGGATTCATATAATCCCATGGAGAGGAAGGAGATGAGCTTATCAAGCTCTTAAAACCGTTCAAGTGTCCGGTCTCCAGCAGTATCCACACGAACTTCATCCACAGCAGGTTCTCCCTTCGCGCCGGCCTCGAGAACTCTTCCCGAACGGAGCTCCATCGACCATGGACACCTTCTAAAGAGAGGAGAAGGTAGGGAGGAGACTTGGGACATGGTTATCACCCTTGGCTTGATTGGGTTTGGCTGAAACCATTAGTATTTATAGAGAATTATGGAATTTTTCACAAAAACCCAAAATCTCTATAAATTACGCCCTTGCCCCTGTACTTGTGGATAAGTCCTTTTGTGTGTGACCCACTAGGCCCAATAACCTATTTGGTTGAGGCCTAAATAAAATAGAAAAATTCTATTTAATTCTAATTAAATTCGTTATACGATAACAGATTAATCGGCCTACCAATCATGAAGGGTACAAGCCACATCCCATGATCCCAAATGGCTATGGGGATAATATCATCTCCATTGAGAATTTCCATCATCAGTTACCACATGGATATAAACCCTCATCCATCCAATGTCCTGGTCGGAAAGGAGTACGGCATCGACTGTCAACTCCTTAGTGTACCGACTCTATAGGATCTTGTACTCGGAATTGGATCAATTGGAAAACTCCTTTTCCAATTATCCTATCTACCCTGGCCAGGGATTTAGAGTACTATCCCATAGGACATTCACTCTCACTTACCAAGAGTGGACGATCCCTTGTTGTCCGCTCAATTGCCTCCATTGGATTTTCCTTGTACCCAATCCATCGCTATATAGGACCATTTAAATTGTGATCCATAAGTCAATGGTCAAAGCACAAGTTCCACCCAACAAGGCATCTTTGGCGACTCAGGTCAAAGGTCCAACCATTCAACCGTGATGATAGAAAACCTTGATAGACAGTTCGGTAAGATACCATTCAGGGTTTCTAATTCGGTCAGTTCAGTGAACTCATTCAACTAATGAGCACCTGTATGTGTATCTCAGTGTCTCCACACTAATGACCAATGAGATCGGTCGTTCTCATCACATGAGAAGACATCACATACACTAGTCTATCCGGATACTTGATGTCCCGTCTCAAGTATCCTGTGACTAGGAACATTTAGATTAAATACCTCTAGATGATCAATCTCATTATCATGATATCATCATGATTTAATCATCATTGTATTTGATCAAGGACTTCATTATGATATTCGCTTCTAATAAGAGCTTATAATAAAGATTTGCCTAATTAATTGAATGAGATATTTCTAGAAATGTCGAATTATATCATATATGATTGGCTTGTAGGGCATACATTTCTATCAATTCAATGGAAGTATGAATGAAACAGGTTGTATGGAAAAGTGTGAAGAGGTGGACCAATGAATGAAACAGGTTGTATGGAACATGGAACATCTTTTATGAAACAATGTGATTGAATGGAACATGAATGATTGTATGTAATGATGTGTATGAGTGGTTGTATGGATAAGTGTGGTTGTGGAACAATGTGTATATGATTGGTTGAACAACTTGTATGAATACCTACGATTTCTGGCAGTAGGTAAATGTAATACGCTGCCAAAGATCTAATTATTTTTTTATCACTACTATTACCTACGTGAGGAACCGTAGGTAGGCCTATTTGTATCAGTTTTCTTGACCTACACTTGCTAAACAGATAATCATGTTTTACCAATGGGTATATGTATTGCAGGTATACATAGGGACTATACCTACGGGTGTTGTTGAATCGTAGGTATAGTACATGTACTATACCCACGGGACCTACCGTAGGTAAAACATTTACCAACATGTCCTACCCCGACGCGACTTCCTACGGGGGGGCCCGTAGGTAAATTGAAATACCTACGGGAAAATAGACTTTACCTACATTTTTCTCGCGTAGGTAAAGGACGAATTTGGCATAGTGATCTAAGAAGTTAGAAGATTTGAGGCCACCCAAGAGAAATCCTTAAAATAGACACAAGTTAGGGAAACGAAAAACAAAAATCAGACAATTAGGAAGTCAAAACAATCTGCAAATTGGCAAGACTTAAAAAATCTGAAAACTGTCAAATTCAACAAAACAGACAACAAGCTCAGTCACCTGCCATTCTGACTGAGAGATGATTGACTTGTTCTTTGAATATATTGCCCTTAGAATTAGGCGCTCTTTGTTTACACTTAATTTTTTTCTAATCTTGGTTCGGTTAAACGATCCCTGTTCAATTCTTTTCAACACCACGAGGCATGATCCTTGCGAACCCTCCTTGACACTCTACAAACTCGGATCACAATAATCAAGTTGCTTCCGGGGGCAGTGAAGGCTGAGTTAGAGAGATCCAGACAGGTTTATCTCATGTAATACCTAACTAAATTTAACTCAACTTAAGAGTTAATTCTAAATCATTCAGAGTTGACCATGTAGATGCTTTTCTCCACCTATGTCAATTTTGAATTATTGCTTCAAAGAAATGTTAATCATATTATACTACTCTTCTTCTCTAAGTTCGCTCAAGTCTACCCTGTTCTTTAGACCAACGTTTGACAGGTGCAAACTATCTTAAACTCCCTTCTTTTAACTTATCTACAATTATTGTTACCCTCCCATTGCCTCTATCTAATATAGTATAACCACTCATCTGTGTAAATATTGCAATTTCAGTGACATTTTTCTATGGGCATATCTTATGACATAGGTTCAATTCTCTAATTAAAATAAGAGAACATGATCTAAAGGTTAAACAACATAGAATATACATTGTGTCAGAAGAGCCTTGGCTGATTGAATGAATATAATACCATAACAGGCTTACATGATGAACCACCGACCTTAAGCCACAGCACGACTAAGATTAGTTTTATTTTATCATGTATGCCGATGCCATCAGCACAGCTTGAGATTGAAGACAAGAATGACCCAGAGCAGGTTGAAAGAAATTTCATACTCAGATGAGTTTGATAAGGGCAAGATCAGAAAGATGGCCTTCAGGCTTCTCAGTGAAAGTCAACTCAGAGAAAAGGTCAAGATGTAGATGTGCAGATGAGATGCAATATCAAAGATAAGGGGGGAAGAAAATTCAGGAGAGCTTTGTGTGAGAAAGTGGCATTATCTCTCTCTCTCTGTGTGTGTGTGTGTGTGTGTGTGTGTGTGTGTGTGTGTGTGTGTGTGTGTGAAGGGGCTAAAAGGGCCTCAAACAGATCAAAAAAGAGCTTTGGAGACCCAAGAAATTAATTCCTAATAGCTTAATTGGGAACAAAAAAAGGATATGGGGGTAACAACCTGGATTGTAACTGTCGTGGATGTAGAAATTTTGTCCTCTCTTTTTGACTGAACACTCCGATATTGATTCTTCAGAAGTAGATGTCAGTATACATTCACCTTAAATAATGATAGTTTGCTCACTGAGTTAACCACAACATGGGACTTACCCTGCAATCAATAACCACCAAAAAATGGGGAAGATCATGGTTCTAACTTCTGCGCCTGGTGTACACATCATGTTCATCTTTGAAGTATTTTAGGTTATAAGATTTCCCTCAGAATAAAATTCTCTGGAAGGTGTATGCTTTCACAGCTGGAGAGAGAGAGAGAGAGAGGGAGAGAGAGAGAGAGGGAGAGAGAGAGAGAGAATTCAATGGATAGAAATGAGGCATTAATTTATGAAGGCCCCAAGTGATTGAAGAGAAAAAAAAAGAATGCTACAATGAATGAAAGGGGAACGTGACCTCTTTTATGTCCAGGGAGAGGGACCAGAAAGTCTAAAAAATCTACAGAGAGAACTCCACCTTTGTACGAATAAAAAATAGCAACATTTTGACAATAGAAAGAAAAGCACAAGAGGTCTTTAATAAACCAAGAGATAGGGATGAAATGCATCATTCTACCAATTTCTTGAATAATTCACCTAATCTTATTCTCCAATAAGCTCCCTTCCATATAAAATCCACTGTAAGGAGGCTCTGAGAGACTGAAATATGACAACGGAAAAGAGCATAAGGTCCTTAATAAACTTATCTAAAAAGAGCACAAGAGTCTTAATTATGAAAGCCTAAAATATGAAATTCAAATCCATAATTCCAAATTCTGGGCACCCAACCAAAATTGAAAACACAAACATCAAATTTCAAATCTATGGAATCCCAAAAATATAGAATATCAAAACACATATTCATAAAATCCATATCTCAAATCATAATTGGGACTTCAAATCTCACTACAGTTTGTAATATAAGTCGTATTCCAATAGGAATCTCACTTCATTTAGGATTCCATACAAAGTTGACAAGTATCAAAACCTATCAAACCCAAAATGAGCAACAACTGTACAAAATACAACTTGCAGAATATTTTTTCAGCATTTGGTTTAGTTGTGGGATGTGTTTCCTGAAACCAAACCAAATAAAGTAATTAAAATTAAAATTGAAATGAAATACATCATGCATTACCTTTTTAGGTAGAAGAAATACTAAAATGAATAGATGTTGTTCCTTTGTTTTGAAGGGTTGAAGGAAGATGAAGAATGTTATATTAATTACCTTATAAAGTCTCCTTTGTGATCGCAAAATTCTTGCTTTGCTTGATGTTATAATCGCCTTCTTCAAGTTCTGCACCAATATTGAGAAAAAACTATTAGAAGCCGTTGGGGTTAACAGTGGATACAGATTCCGCTAGGGTACTAGAATAGATTAAATCCCCAGTTTGGTCAGCATCAAAAATGTACATAATCATGTATGTACACATTCTCAAACTATGATAACCATAATTTACGAAGCACAAAAGGTATGAAAGAAAGAAAAAGAATAAAAAAGAGAGAATATATGTGCATATTTCAAACACCCAAAATAAGATCCAGATCTCCTTTTCTGGTTCTTATGTTTTTTTTTTGGAAACTTGGTGGATGGGATGTCAGTGTTTGTGGTCGCCAGGAGCCAAAAGCTCCAAAATATAGTAGAATGAAAAGAAATGAAATGGAGAACTAAAATGACCTTCGTACCTTTGGAAGTGGGAAGATTGTTGGGTTCCGACTTCTCCTCTCTCGGTCGGCTAAAAAAAGAGAGTTTAATGAGTCCTTCATCTTCGATCCGGTTGAAGCTCCGTCTTAGCTGAATTTACCAAAAAATGTCCATAAGAAAACATAGAAACAAGTGAAATGTTCATTAGTTCTAATAAAAGCATAGTGTCATACTCAAATTTGAATTCAAGCATGCAAAAGAAAAGAGACTAACCGGATTGGGACTAAATCCCAACCCCTATTTAGAAGGTTTAAAGATGCATGAAAATGTAAATAAGTGGCTTAGTGTATACTAAATGACATATTAACAAAAGTTAAAATGAAAGGGGAAGAGCAAAGGATCAAGCGAGAGGGTAGAAGAAACTTGAAAAATTGAAAAACAGGGTCTGCCTCTGCTAGTGCCCTATATACGGGGGGCGCCTGCTGCAGGTGCCCTGTTAGTGGGGTGCATTGACCACTAGGGACTGGCTCTGACAGATTTTCTTCCCTTCTTCGTGGTGTCGCCCCGGAGTGTAGGATGACCTTAAAGATGCAAAGAAAGCTTCTCCAAATAGCCAATACACAAAAGAAGCTGAAGGAAGGGTTATTTGGCACTAAATGTAAGAGAAATAGCTTGTAAAGGCTCTCAAAGTTCGAGAAAAATCATACATTTGAAGAAGAAAACTGTGGGTTTTTGGGTTTTGGGGGGAGGGTTTCGGTATGGTTTAAGGGCTTGAGGAGTGGTTGTGAGGCTTTGGGAATATAGTGGTGGAAAAGAAGGAGTGAGGGATGGACTTGGAACCTTCTAAACCTCCATTTGGGGGTCTCTCTATAGTCTTAAAGATGGTAACTTCATTCTGCTAGACTATCCCTTCAAGAAGCAACTATGATTGTTTTGGGTTTTGGGAGAGGGTTTTGGGACAGTTTGAAAGCTTGGAGAGGGGTTGTAGAGCCTTGGGAGTATTGTGGTAGATGATAGAGTTTGGGGGACACTCTTGGTGTGTCCTAAACCCTCCAAATGAGTGTCCTTTTATAGCCAAGAAGAAGGCAACTTTATCTGTAGAACTGTCCCATCAATCTGTCCAGTCAGTCAGACTAGGTGCAGGTGCCCCACCAGTTGGGCACCTGGCATCCTATTAATAGGGCACCTAGTGCCCTATTAACAGGGCGCCCAGTGCCCTATTTATAGGGCGCTTTGACTTGGTCAAAGTGCCCCATTAAGGGGGCACTAGGCCTAGTTAGGCCGAAATGTGCTGGGAAGTTTCGATTTTTCGAAAAACTTAGTTTTCTTGAAAGAATATTCAAATAGACTTCATGAAAACAAGAATTTAAGCTCTCCAACTAGACCAAAATTGTGTGTCTACAGTTTGCCTCGCCTTGGCGTTGGCTTTGTAAGGGAGTGACATGAATGAAGAATAGGTGAATGTAGTGAAGCGTAGTGAGGCGCAGTAGAATGAAGTGGTAACAGACTGAAAAAGTAACGACAAGGTGTAGATTTTAGACATGCCCTCATTGTCTTAGTTGAGTGGAATAAAACTTTATCGGACTTCGAGATAACCCTTTATCTTATCGAAAGCTTTTATCTAGTTGATTGGCTAAAGAGAAGAACAGTAAAAGTAAATAGTTAAAATCCCACGTGGGGGAGAATTGTTACCGGCCAGGACCCGAACTGCATGGTGTGCTGGGATCGGTAGAGTTGCATTGAAAAGGAAATTGCAAAAATTAAAGAGTACACAACCAATCAACCAAGGTTGGGTTCTTTAAATTCATAAGGTTTACTTAGAAATACCGGTTTAGTTCGAAATGGAATAACTTCTTGTTTTGATGAAATCATAGTTAAAACATGGTGGAAACTGATTCTCCAGAAAATCAAGACCTCCTCTAGGAGCTATAAAAGACCATCTTTAAAAGGGTTCATGATGGGACTGGAAGGAGGTTATGGTAGGGTTAGGAAGCAGAGAATGGTTGTGGTGGGATGATGCATGAAGATGTATGGAATGATGCATGCTGGGTTTAAAGAAATACAAATAAGTATAAGAAAATAGTTGAACATATAGGTTGAATATAACAGGTTAGGACATCCGTGAAGAAACTGTCATCTCCGCATATTCAACTTTGGCCTATCCGCAAGCCTAGGGAATGATTGAGCCCTAACTGATTTTGTTGAAGGGGTTCTCAGGCTCAATCCCCTCTAGACTTGAGGTCTTCAATATCTTAAATATTATTTATTTTGATAGGTGCAATACTAAATGCAAATCATAATAGGGGTTAGGGTAGTCCACTTTTGGTTTTTTCTACAATTTATGATTTTTTGTCGTTTTTGCTTCCTCCAAGTGTCTGGAGATATGAAGTTGGTATGCCTTCTCCTGTTCTTGCATCCACTCGAGAGAAGATATTAAAACTTTATTTTGGCTTAGTCTCTTATAAGGAGAGGGAAAAGTTGCCTTGATCTTTTGTCAAGGGACATGGGCCTTATCAAGGTAAGGATAACTCAAAAGGAAACATGTAAGACTAAAATTAAATATGAATGAAAAAAAAAACTAGTCAATTAGAGAGCAAATTTTTAGGTGTTTTCGAAAATTTTTGATTTGTTTGGGTTTTGATGGTTTTATATTGTTTTTAGTATTTTGACATTTTTATGATTTTTTTGGTGTTTTAGATATTTAAGTTTTAAAAGTTTTTGATTTTATGAATTTGTTTGGTGTTCTTGAAGTATTCAATTTTTTTTTGTGGTGTGAAGAAAATAACCATCTCATCCCTTGCCTTGCTTGTTGTAGGTGTTCCTCATCGTTACCCAAGGGTTAAGAGTATGCATCATGTGTGAGAAAGTGCCTTATTCAAAATCTTCTGACCTTTTGCCTTCGATAGGCTATAGCTCTTCTTGGACCTAGTCGGTCGACCTTGCCCACAACGTTAAATAAGGAAGAGGATTGGTGGTAAGTCTCTAGTAGAGTTCAGGGATGTCGAACTCGTTTTTCTACTAATGCCCATGTTGCTTGTTTAGGATTTGACCTCCTCAAGTCCTTCCTTCTAGCCCATTTTCTTTGATGGCCCACATTCAAACATGTTTTCTTTTTTTTGCTTGATTTTGACCTGAGGGTTTCATTGCCCATTCAGCCTCTTTTTCATCCACACATCTTAATAAAATGCCAGCCATGCTCCTTTTGTAAAGCACTCCTCCTAAGATAGTGCATCTCTGGGAGATTCTTCTGATAGCTTTCTTCTCTTTAGCAGTTGATCCTGATGGATATCTTTGATCCTGACAGTAATTCGTAACCTCATGATATCACGGTTTCTCACCTTCATCTAATTCCTCTAACTTGACCAAAGGCACTTCTTCTTTTTGCTTAATGTACTCCTTCCTTTCGAACTTCTCTTTAACCTTTAAGAATTGTGCATCTTCTACTGTCGAGATGATGCATCGACAGACATAGATTGTCCTAACCTGCCTGCCTAGCGGGACAGATAGTGAAGATGCTAGAGAAGCGAGAGCATTAGAAAAAATGTTTTGAGTACGTGGAACGTGGATAAATTTGAGTTTGGAGAACAACTTGATGTAACAGGCAGTGAGTTCTTGATATAGTCTGAGCCCAGGATGAGATGTGCAATATTTGGCAAGCATTTGGTGGAGAATCAACTGACTATCACCAATCACCTTAGTTTGGTGTCACCATAGAAGTGAGCGGCCTCCAGTCCGGCCAGCAAAACTTCATACTCAACTATATTGTTTTTGCTAGAAAATGGAGCTAAAAGCTTGTGGAATGGTGACACCTTTGGGTGACAGAAGAAAAATCGCTATCCCTCTACCTTGTGAATTTAAGGCCCCATCAAAATACAAAGTCCAAAGGTTGAAGGACTGAATGGATATCAACTCCTCATCAAGGAATTCTGATTGGATAGGGTCAAAGATTGGGATGGGATGATTGGTCAAATGTTCAGCAATTGCATAGCCCTTTATTGCCTTCTGTTGGACATAGATGATATAAAATTGAGAAAGAAAGTTTTGCCAGCGTGCTAATCGGTCGGTCAAGACATATTTTTCAAGAAGGAACTTAATGGGATTCATGCAAGCAATGAGATTAACCTCGTGTGCCAAAAAGTAATGCTTAAGCTTTTGAACTACCCAAACCAGGGCGGCATAGGTTTTTACCATGGTTGTATACTTTTGCTCACAAGGATCAAAGATCTTTGACAAATAGTATGTGGCTTGCTCCTTCCCTTCTTTGTCCAGTTGTGCTAATACTGCTCCAAGAGATCCTTCCAGCACCGAGATGTATAAGATTAAGGGTTTGCCTGGAACTAGAGGTTTGAGCATAGGTGGGCCTAACAAATACTTCTTTAGACCATCAAATGCCTCCTGACATCTTGCATCCCATTTAAATTTGGCTTTTGCCTTGGTCAACTCATAAAAAGGTTTGCACCTTTGGGAGTGTTGTGAGATAGATCGGCGAACAAATTGTAGCCTACCAATTAACCCTCTCAGTTCTCTTAAGTTTCTCTGTGGAGGCATATCAATGATGGCTTTGGCCTTATTGGGATCAATCTCAATACCTCTTTTGCTGATGATGAACCCAAGTAGCTTGCCTGATGATACTCCAAACACACATTTCTTGGGGTTCATCTTAAGCTTATATCCCTGGCTCACTGTAAAACCTTTTTTAACACCTCAACATGCTGATTTTCGGGTTTGAGATTTAACCACCATATCATCCACATACACCTCTACAAATTTATGCCAGATCATCCACATACACCTCTATAAATTTATGTCATGAAATATTGCCACCATGGCCCTTTGATAAGTTACTCTGGCATTCTTTAATCCAAAGGGCATGATAACATAGCAATAGGCTCCGCAAGGTGTAGTGAATGAGGTTTTCTCTTGGTCTTATTTTGCTATCCGGATTTGATTATATCCTGAATATCCATCCAAGAATGATAGGGTTTCATATCTAGCTATATTATCAACAAGAACATCAATATGAGGAAAGGGGAAATCATCTTTTGGACATGCTTGGTTTAAGTCCCTAAAATCAATGCAAATTTGGACCCTTCTATCTTGTTTCATGACTGGGACTATATTTGCCACCCACTGTGGATAGAGGACAACTCTAATGAATTTTGCCTAGTGCAACTTATTGACCTCTTCTTTCATTTTTAGTGCTATATCTAGGTGGAATCTCCTTAACTTTTGTTTGACCGGGGTGGCTTCGAGTTTTAAGGTCAATCGATGTTCTACCAATGAATTATCAACCCCGACATATCTTCATACGTCCAAGCAAACATGTCCTTGTATTTCTGCAATACCCCCATTAGATTTTGTTCTTCCAAAGGGGAAAGTTTGGCACTTATGAGGACATACTTGGGATCTTCCAGTGTTCCAAGATTTAGTTCCTTAGTTGGTTCGTCTAGCGTGGCTGATGGTTCTTCGAACCTCTTTAATCTGGATGAGTAAGCATCAGCCAAATCCTCTTCTTCGTCCTCAATGTCAGGATCTTTTTCTAACACAACCTCATAGACCTCTAGAGTTTGATCAAAGTTGTCCTTCTCCCCATATCGGATTTCATTCACTTGGATTGCATTTTCTAGATATTCTGGTTGCCTGGCACATTCTATGCTTTTTCTGAGCTAACTGATACATGTATCTTTCCGGAACTCTCCTACCTCTAATTTTTGTCTTATTTTTATTGGAAACTAAACCTAAATAAGAAGAAGGTAAATAAGGGGAGGAAGAGGAGGTGGAGGGAGTGGAATATATTGGAGAGAATGGAGGGCAAAGGAGGTCAATCAAAGATCTAGTGGCTCCATGGGGCGAATGCCCTTCCGGGGCAAGTTGAGATGTCTCCTCGATCAAAATTTGAGTTTCGAGGAGGACGCTATTTTCTTGGAAGTGCTAAACATAAAGATAGAAGGGCTTCAGGTGCCTGACTCGTGGTGAGATTAACTGCGGAGGCCAAAGTAGGTGGAGATATTGATAAAGAGGGGAAAACTTCAAGCAATGTTTGATAGAGGGGGCTCTCGGGGCCAATGTTGACAGAATAGAGGTGATAGGCCAGTAGGCCGGATGATCATGGAAGAAGGTGGGCTCATGGGCTCAAAAGGAGGACGTGGGCTCGAGGGCCTGGGTTCAAGAGATGGGCTTGAGGGCCCAAGAGTTGGAGAAAATGAGCACAAAGGCCTGGATTCAGTAGAAGGGCTCGATGGCCCAAGAGCAACAAGTGGATACACGTATCCATAAGTTGGGCCTGGGGGCTCAGAAATAAGGATCGAGCAAAGAAGACTGGGGAGAGCATCATAGTGAGTTGGGGCATTGGCCCCAAAAGATGAGATAATGAGGAAAGACCCTTGTGGAGTTGGTTGGACCTTTTCTTGAATCGGTTTGGTAATATGACCCTTGGGTGGGTTAACAGGTGGTTCAGCTTGGAGCAGTTCTTTGCTTGATCCTTCTTCATTGGTGGCAAAATAAAAGAGATATTTCATGATGCAAGTCATCTTGAAGGTCATCAGTTCTTCTTCTTTTGTCTTGTTCCAGCTCTTGCTCTTTCTTGTTCTTAGCCAGTTGAATGATCTCTTTCTTCATGAAGAACTTTTGTAAGCATCTAGAAAAGTATTTACTTTTGAGATTATGACCATTGGCAGTCGTTCCATCATACCCAACCCCACTTTTGGTTGTAACCTCATTGGATTGATTGGCTCAGCTATGTCTTGCAGTTCTTTGCCTAGTCCTCGACCCTCCTCGTATCCTAAACTCTTTATTATATGCCACCCAATAGTTTCATTTTCCTCTCTTTTCCTTCTCCACACTTGCCTGGGTTGTCTACTTATTTCTGAAAGATCCAAGATTGTAAAAATCGGCTTGTTTGGCAACCCGAGGGGTGGTGGAGGAGAAGACGGATGATGTAGGGGTATGCTAGTCACCTTAATCACGTGTCCCTTATAAGAGAATTTGAGACACTAGTGATTGGTGGAGGCGACTACCTCTAGTGCTTCCAAATAGGGCCGTCCACAGAATAGCTTTGTAGGTTGGATCCATCTCTAGTATGTGAAAGTCGACAATGACTATTTGAGGCCTGAGCCAGCAGATTTTTTCGAGTTGTCATTGTAGACACACCAATTTGGCCTTATTTGGGGCTTAAACTCTTATTCCATTGGCAACATCTCTTTTAGACCATCAAAATCAAGTTGAACGATCCTTTTGGATAAGCCAAGGAGTTCACTAGAAATCTGAGGAAGAGTTTTTGATCTCTAATCAAATCCATTTTCCCAAATGAGAGCCCATTCTAACTTCCATGTTTTTCTTGGTGGTCTTTGCACCAAGGTTGCGCCGCTTGGTGGTGTGCCAGATTATGCTTTTCACAGCATATCCACTATTTAAAAATTTTTCACAGGATTCTATGGATGTCTACTGAAGAAGTCTTCAACATAAATAATCTTCCTCTATGAGTCCTATTTTCAATGAAACAAATGGCATTCAATTCTGATCTCCCATTTATCCGCAGCACCCTTCAGAAATCAAATGTCTGTCCGCACGCAGCACCTATCAAGCCCAATTGCATGCAAGCCCAGCCCATTAGGCACATCTCTAACCAATTCACGACCTTACCTTCCTTTTAATTCCTACATATCACTTGGTAAAGTATCAGGAAGCTTCATGGTCGAAATTAGCATCATCTAATGATGACAATCCAACTTGTTGTCTTATACATCAAAATTTGCTATTTTTAGACCAGATTTGTTTCCTCTTCAAGTGGAGACATATTTTGTTCATGGGGAAGGTGATCCATGGTTTAAAATCCCTATCAATCATTTGGTTAAGTTTATAGATGCCTCAGGATGAAAATTAGCAACATTAAAAGGAGGAAATCCAACTTATAATCGGATGTATCAAAACTTGCTATTTTTTGACCTATTTTTCATCCCCTATAAAAGGAGACTCATATGAACGACCTAAGAAGGGCATACCCATCCTCCAGCACTCTTATTCTTGTCTTCCAGCCACTCTAGGCTCATCCCAACCTCTCCAAATCATTCTCTCTTCGTCTCGGTGCTCGGAGATCATCCCAAAGTGAAGAAAAAGCCGGTCTATGCTCTGACGTGCTGCACTGCTGATTATCGGCTTCTAAAGATCTTTCTAGTCATTTTATGGCCTGACTTCTTCAATAAGAAGTGTGCTTCATCAAGATATATTTCATCTACAACAAACAGAGATCAATTCTGACATTCCCTAGGCTTGTTACGGCTTCAACACTGGCACTGCATAGACAAATCTGAAGTCTTCTCTTCTAAGTCATCATTTTCTTAGTCCATTTCAGTATATTTAATGGTGGATTAAGCCAATACATCTTTCATAGAAATTGTTTCCTGGTGAGTTCTTTTATTTACAACAAGAATCATTCAATTCAGATATCTGTGGTGCCCATAGAACATCTTACATTGACATTGTGCTGGGAGTTTCCAGAACTTCTTTGTCCAAGATCCGGATTATCAGGTAAATTCAAATTACTTATCATAAGATTCAAGCAAACTTATCTTCGTATAAAACCACCCTCGGTGAGTCCTGTTTACTTTGAAACAAACATCACTTTATTCTGACATTGGTGCTGTTCGTTACAGTCTCTACATCAGAGCCGCACAGTTTACATTAAATATGTCCAACCCGGTTGCCACTTTGCCTGGGTTGTGTTGTCTTTAACCATCCATATTCTCTTTGCTAACTGATTCATATCATTTAGTTCATATTTAAGCATCATCTTATTCTCTTTTTCACCATTTCATATATCATAAAATACCAAAAAAAGGGGTTAGGGCTAACCCCGAATCCGGTGAGTTTGTTTCCAATTGCCGTTTTATGTTATTATTCTTTCAAGTTACTACACTTCACTCAATTCTAATCCTTCTTCACTTGTTTTCTTGTCTTATTGTCTTTTAGTTGCACAGATACATCAAGCTAGCATCGGTTGTGGACTCTTCTTCATCGGCCGGCCAAAGAAGAAGAAGGTTGAACTCACACACTTTCTCCCACGGTAAGGTACACGGTCAAATCAACTTATCTCTTGTTTGTATTCCATAAAGCAGAGCCCGCAGCTCCTAGTTACCACAATCACTTTATTCATGCTCTAAGTCATTCTATTCTTCACTCTCCTCCCACATGACCTGAACCGTCTCCGGTGCTCGAGTGATGCTGGGAGATGAAGGTTTGGGGATTAATGTGAGTGTGGGACCGAGGTGAGGATTTTATCGCTTTCCAAGTGTTTTCTGATTCACTCTCTTTCCCTTATTCCATCATCACCTTCTCTTGAGGTGCTGATCCGGAACTCATTTTCTGGACTCGACAACTTTTTGGTGACCACGGTGGGACAACCAATGTCTTTAACATGCTAGCTTGAATTGTTTGTGCAACTAGTTTCATTCTAACTCGGTTATAGTCACTAGACTATTTGTTTTGTTGCAAGATTTCTTGTCTCGTTTGCATATCGCATGCTCAATTTACTTACTTCTTTTCATTCCATATTCTTGCATATCGATTACTTTTTCTCCTCTTACCCTCTATTTTTACTTTTGCATTAGCTTTTTACATCGGGTACCGGACTTGTTCCGATCCATAGGGCATTCGAGGCGGGAGCTCTCTCTCCCAACACATCCATACCCTCCAAACACCTTCTTAGTGAATTCTAACGTCTCTTCTGGGATATTTTTTCCTAGTTGATTTGGTTGTTTCCATCAAGACCTCCATAAGTCCCCATCCGTGGAGTATTCCTCTCTGCACGATTGAGCTGGTTGTACCACTTTCCCAAAAACTGAAGAACCCAAGTACCTACTCTTGATTGAATGACAATCTTAGGTCTTGAAGATTGAAGCAATAGGAACCATACCCACTTAAGTGAACAATTGCTAACAATCTATCTAATCTAAAGTTTTAACTCAAAAAATTGTCGAGTAGTTATTTCAAAAACTTCTTTGCGTAACTTGCTTACTCACCAAAAATTGAAAACAACCAAAATTTCTTCTTTCGAAACACCTAAAAAAATTAAAACAAAAACCTCTTTAATTTTGTGTTCAACTTGTTTTCCAAACAACCAAATTGAAACAACAAAATTCAAACAAAACAAAACATAACAAAAAATCTTCAATTGTGTGCTTTGCTTTCTCTCTTTTTTAACCATCTTTGTAGAAGGATCGACATGATGCCTATGATGCTAAGGTCTGGAAGCCATGTTGGGAGGTCGGACTACTACAAGCAATAAGAGTACAAGCCGGGTCTCTACGAGCTTCAACAACAACCCATGGTCCAACTAGAGAGTCAAATCAATGCTGCTATGGAACCCGAATTGCAAGGGGTTGCCCTTCAGTCCGCTTCATTTAGTATAGAACAAGCTCTTAAGGATCTATCTTTTCATCTTGATCCCAATACCATGTCATTCATACAATCTCTAGTGAAGGACAAGATGCCTGCTAATCAAGGTCAAGCTAAAGACAACCGAGCTGCCTCACCTCCCCAATCAGCGGTTCGGCCTCTTACCATAATCTCACCTGGGCAGTCCTGCCATGTTACTTCACCTATCTACTCCAATGTGGGTCATTATTCAGCTTGCACACCAACCCCCCTCCCTTCCATCAGAGTGCCACCTGCACACTTCCTAGTGAATTCCTCTCCACCTGTTGCCAAGGATCAAGAAACCCTTGAATTTCTCCTCTATACTATCTACATCCCCATCACAAACACCAGTCTACCATCGTTACAATGGCTCAGGTGATCCCTTCACCCATGTCAATGATTTCTTGAGCAAATCGTCTTGATGGCTCAGTGATCGAAGAGCTCTTGCTATTCTTTTTAAGCAATCATTGGATGGTGCAGCCCTAGAATGGTTTTTTTCACTAGGGGGAATAGAGATATGGTATTTCAAAATTATCAAGGCCAAATTTTTGCAACGATATGGGCCGGGTTATTCAATAATTGGGGAAGCAAAAGGAGACGTAGAATTAATGCAATATCATGACGAATTGAGCCCCATGGCTGAGAAGAACATCGATGCTATGCACAAACCAAGGAGCCCACCCCAACCCCATCCAGATCATCATCATCGGCCGACTCCTCGACGCCAGTTGATTAGGCCACCCATGCCCCAACTTCAGCCGGTCATGCAACCCTTGATGATGGCACAAACAATTGTACACAATCAAGCTCCTCTTGTCAATTTTGCAAATACTTTGTTACCTAAACTGGTTCCCCAACATTCGACTCCACCATCATTTTCAAAGGCATCTCGGCCAATCATCCAGCCCTTGGCTTATCAGTCTACTTCACCAACAGCTCCTCGACCAACCACACAAGCCTTTGCCCCTTAACCAATTTAGCCATTAGCTCCTCAGCCTAAACCAACTTCTAGGCCGACATCAATTGAAAAACCCTTGGCTATTCAATTGACCCCTCAAAATAGGGTTCACCCTAACTCGGTTAAGACCTTTGTTTCTTCTATTGTTCCAGCCTTAGTAGAGGAATTAGTCACTCCTATCATTCATACTCCTGCCATAGTAGAGGAACCGATCAATCTGATCATCCCTACTTCTACTATGACGGATGATTTAGTCTCTTCAACCCTTCAAGCTCCTGCCCTAGCAAATGAACCAATTGTTCCAATCATTTGTGCTCCTACCCTGGCAGAGGAATCAGCTTCTCAATATATCATTACTATCTCTCAAAATCAAAATCAGCTAGTAGGGGAGGTCGAGCCAAACTTTTCTATCATTCTAGAATTCCCTAAACTAGGCATGCCCTCTTCGATAGAACATCCTGAGGAGAAGCCTACTGTAGGGAGCTTAGATGAAGGAATCATAAACTTAGTTGATCGTTAATCAAATGAAGGACTAGGCAAGGATTTTTCTGGTATTGATCAACTGTTACCATCATCAAAATTGATCATTGAAGATCGTCAGATTGAAGTGACCCCTGAATTGAGAAGTAAGGAGATTGAATTGGTCAATGAAATGGGAAATGAATCAACGAGCCTCCAAAAGGGCATAAACCTTAGCAAAGGAATACTGGGACCTCCTCCAGCTAGGCAGGAGAATTTCTTAAAATCAATCTTAGGGCCACAAACCAACCATTCATCCATCTTAGGGCCACCGCCCTTTCTTTATCCTCCTTCCAATCAACGATCAGGCCCATGGACCCACAATTCATCAATCTTAGGGCCACCGCCCTTTATTTATCCTTCTTACAATCATCAATCAGGCCTTTGGGCCCAAAATTTATCAATCTGAGGGCCACGACCCACACTTTATTCCATCAATTGGGCCCTTCTGCCCCTTTTCTTCAATTGGGCCCTTATGCCTCTTTCTCGGGCTCTTATGCCCCTTTTAATCAACTGGGAGCATGTGACCCTTTCATTCAACCGGGCCCATATGCTCCCTTTCCCCAACCGACCCCACGTGCCCCCTTTATCCAATCGGGCCCACATGCCCCTTTTAGTAAATGGGACCCACGTGCCCCTTTCCTTCAATTGACCCCATGTGCCCCTTTCATTCAATAGGGCCCATGTGCCCCTTTCATTCAACAGGGCCAATGCACCCATTTTCCCCAATTGGGCTCATGCACCCCTTTTCTCCAACTGGACTCTTATGCCCCTTTCCATCAACCGGGCCCACGTGCCCCTTTTATCCAACGAGGCCCGCATGCCCCTCTTCATCAACCCGGCTCTTATGCGCCTTTTTTTCAACTAGACCCATATGTCCCTTTTCCCCAACCGAGCCCATACACCCCTTTCCCCAAATGGGCCTACGTGCCCCTTTCCGTCCATCGGGCCCACCTGCCCATAATTCTCCCCAATCGGGCCCGTGTGCTCTTAATTTTTCTAAATCGGGCCCACGTGCCCACAATTCACCTTAATTGGGTCCACGTGCCCGTAATTCACCTCAACTGGGCTCACATGCCCATGTTTTTCTGCAACTGGGTCCATGTGCCCAAATTTCTTCTAAATCGGGTCCACGTGCCTACCTTTCATCAACCTCGGGCACACATGCACACATTCCTTCAACTTCGGGCCTGTATGCCCCCATTCCTTCACAATCGGGACCACATGCCCATACTTCTTCGAAATCGGGCCCCCGTGCCCCCACTTCTTCAACCTTGGAATTGCACACCCATACTCTTCAATGACGCCAGCGAGCCCATCACAAATCACAATCTTGCTCCCAACCATTTAAATCGGGTCCATGTGCCCGCATTTTCATTGGATCCCTCGGGCTCAACCTCCAACCGGGCCTTTGAACCCATCACCTCCAATCGGGCCCTCATGCCCATCAACGTCAACTGGGCCCTCTAGCCCACAATCAAATCTTGGGCTCACGTGCCTCTTGATTCTGACTACTCCCGGGCTTTCAAGCCCACTTTCAACTCATAGGCCCAAGAGCCCATTTTAACTCATTTTTGTTTCCAAGCACGTTTATTTCCTTTCAAATTCTCTTTCATTCTTTAAAGTTTACTTTCAACAAAAAATCAAAGGTAGATAAATTTTACGGGTGATACCCCAATCTTTGCCTACTACGTCATTAATCCTATTTCCACCATGCCAAATCAAATCTACCACATCTTACACCTCACTGTATGACTCTTACTCTTTGATTCAATGTGGAACATATCAACTGTGCAAGCACTTGGGCAAGGCAAGGCAAGGCATGGCATGAAAGGCAAGGCAAGCACAAGCAAAGCCGTCATCAGCAATGAACTTCTTCTTCTCTCAGGTATTGCATGAATTTGCATTCATCATCATGATGTCATCCGCAAGGCAATAATTTTTGAAATGATTTTGAATTTCACATGATAATTTTAATTGAGAGAAATCCATGATCGACTATATTTGTAGCTACCTTGTTTTTAATAAACAAATTCTTTACTTTGCAAGGCATACGAACAATTGATTCACCTATGAAAATCTACTCCAAAATGGAGAGAAATACTAGTATGACTCTAGTCTACATGTTCTAGGTTGTTGTCTAGGAGTCGAGGGTCGATACCATCCCACACACAACATGTCCCGATCACAGAAACTAGATGACCTGACACATAAGAGAAGTTAGGCAAGGCTTAGAGATGGAAGAAAAACTCTCACCCTATTCTCTTATGTTCAGTCCAAGATAGGTGAAGAGAATTAGAGGGAAGAGTATCAAAAGCATCCGCCACCCTAGTAGGAGGCCGTCTCTGAATGTCCAACTTCTCAAAAGAAAAGGGTGCCAAAAGATGGGCAATGAACCCCACAGGTTTAACCAAATATGGGTCTGTCTGAATGAGTACCCAAAAAACGTAGAAAATGAAAAAAGGCACCAAAAGATAGGCAATAACCCCACAGGTCAAAGCACCTATCCGAATGTGTGCCACAAAATAGGTTTGTCAATAAAGAAGAAAAGACCCAAAGAGGCCGAACCCCAATGGGCAATTGGGTGCAAGTAGAGAAATTCCTCTCAACATCTCCAAAGCTTATCAAGGACTTTCTTATCAATTCTTCATTCTTAACCCCAGGGTGTGGGTGGACCAACTAAATCAAAGCTAAACTCTAGCCAATCAGAGGTTGAAGGTCAAAAAGATTCTGGGTAAGGAACCCTATTTTGCATATGGTGTCTACCAACGAACCTAGAAAAAATAACCAAGTGATGACAACTTGTGTCAATATTGATTTTTCTCTCCCAAAAGATATTTAAAAAAAACTCCAAAAAAGTTGAATATTTAAAAAAAAACTCCAAAAAAAGTTGAATACTTTTAAAAAACTCCATAAAAAGGTGAATATCTTCAAAAACTCCAAAAAAAATTAAATAATTTCAAAAACTCAGAATTTTTTTTCCAAAAATCCTAAAAAAAATTTAATCAAATTCTAACAAAAAATTTCAAAATTTCATCACCATGCTTGGTTCGAATTCTTGTCTTTACATTCATATTTATTCTCTCAAGTTTCAAAAATTTCATTGCATATTTGCTGCTTTATTTCTACACTCTTAAGAAGGTTATTACCCCTTGACAAAGGTCAAGGCAGACTACAACTTGCAAGGGGGATAAGCCATCTTGTCATTCTAATCTTATTTTCTGAGTGTTTCAGGCATGAAGAACAAACATGGAGAACTCTGCGCCACAAGGCAGTGCCTGCCACTTCCCTCCCCTAAGGATTCTTAGGAGGAGGTGTCATCATAACCTTGGCCTCAACTTTGCCGAGGAACCTCTTGCAAGACTTCAATAAGGCAATGCTTGCCACTTCCCTCCCCTAAAGATTCTTAGGAGGAGGTTTCATCATAATCTCGGTCTCTACTTTACTGAGGAACTGTTGCTCTGTGTCATCATCAAGGCACATGAACTCTTTTGTGAGAATGCGTGTCATCACATTGCAAACCCACCATGTCAAGATGAACTCTTTTCATCTTGATCCTAATACCATGTCATTCATACAATCTCTAGTGAAGGGCAAGATGCCAGCTAACCAAGGTCCAGCCAAAGACAACCGAGCTGCCTCACCTCCCCAATCAGCGGTTCGGCCTCTTACCATAATCCCACCTGGGAGTCCTGCCATGTTACTTCACCTATTCACTCCATTGTGGGTCTATTCTTCAGCTTGCACACTAACCCCCCTCCCTTCCATCAGAGTGCCACCTGCACACTCCCTGGTGAATTCCTCTCCACCTGTTGCCAGGGATCAAGAAACTCTTAAATTTTCCCTTTATACTATCTACATCCCCCCATCACAAACACCAGCCTACCATCGTTACAATGGCTCAGGTGATCCCTTCACCCATGTCAATGATTTCTTGAGCAAATCGTCTCGATGGGTTAATGATCGAAGAGCTCTTGCTATTCTTTTTAAGTGATCATTGGATGGTGCAGCCCTAGAATGGTTTTTTTCACTAGGGGGAATAGAGATATGGGATTTCAAAATTATCAAGGCCAAATTTTTGCAACGATATGGGCAGGGTTATTCAATAATTGGGGAAGAAAAAGGAGACGTGGAATTAATGCAATACCATGATGAATTGAGCCCCATGGCTGAGAAGAACATCGATGCTATGCACAAACCAAGGAGCCCACCCCAACCCCATCCAGATCATCATCACCGGCCGACTCCTCGACGCCAGTTAATTAGGCCACCCATGCCCCAACTTCAGCCGGTCATGCAACCCTTGCCAATGGCACAAACATTGTGCACAATCAAGCTCCTCTTGTCAATTTTGCAAACATTTTATTACCTAAACCGGTTCCCCAACCTTCGACTCCACCAATATTTTCAAAGGCCTCTCGACCAATCATCCAGTCCTTGACTTATTAGTCTATTTCACCAACAGCTCCTCGACTAACCACACGAGCCTTTGCCCCTCAACCAATTTGGCCATTAGCTCCTCAGCCTAAACCGACTTCTATGCCGACACCAATTGAACAACTCTTGGCTATTCAATTTCCCCCTCAGAACAGGGTTCACTCTAAGTCGGTTAAGACCCTTATTTCTTCTATTGCTCCTGCCTCGGCAGAGGAATTAGTCACTCCTATCATTTATGCTCCTGCTCTAGTAGAGGAACCGATCAATCTGATCATCCCTACTTCTACTATGACGGATGATTTAATCACTTCAACCCTTCAAGCTCCTGCCCCAGCAAATGAACCAAATGCTCCTACCCTGGCAGAGGAATCAGCTTCTCAACATATCATTACTATCTTTAAAAATCAAAATCAGCTAGTAGGGGAGGTCGAGCCAAACTCTTCTATCATTCTAGAATTCTCTAAACTAGGCATGCCCTCTTCCACAGAACATCCTGAGGAGAAGCCTACTATAGGGAGCTTAGATGAAGGAATCATAAACTTAGTTGATCGTTAATCAAATGAAGGACTAGGCAAGGATTTGTCTGGTATTGATCAACTGTTACCATCATCGAAATTGATCATTGAAGATCGTCAGATTGAAGTGACCCCTGAATTGAGAAGTAAGGAGATTGAATTGGTCAATGAAATGGGAAATGAATCAACGAGCCTCCAAAAGGGCATAAACCTTAGCAAAGGAATACTGCGACCTCCTCCAGCTAGGCAGGAGAATTTCTTAAAATCAATCTTAGGGCCACAAACCAGCCATTCATCCATCTTAGGGCCACCTCCCTTTCTTTATCCTCCTTCCAATCAACGATCAGGCCCATGGACCCACAATTCATCAATCTTAGGGCCACCGCCCTTTCTTTATCCTTTTTACAATCATCAATCAGGCCTTTGGGCCCAAAATCTATCAATCTGAGGGCCACGACCCACACTTTATTCCATCAATTGGGCCCTTATGCCCCTTTTCTTCAATTGGGCCCTTATGCCTCTTTCTCGGGCTCTTATGCCCCTTTTAATCAACTGGGAGCATGTGACCCTTTCATTCAACCAGGCCCATATGCTCCCTTTCCCCAACCGACCCCACGTGCCCCCTTTATCCAATCGGGCCCACATGCCCCTTTTAGTAAATGGGGCCCACGCGCCCCTTTCCTTCAACTGGCCCCATGTGCCCCTTTCATTCAATAGGGCCCATGTGCCCCTTTCATTCAACAGGGCCCATGCACCCATTTTCCCCAATTGGGCTCATGCACCCCTTTTCTCCAACTGGACTCTTATGCCCCTTTCCATCAACCAGGCCCATGTGCCCCTTTTATCCAACGAGGCCCGCATGCCCCTCTTCATCAACCCGGCTCTTATGCCCCTTTTTTTCAACTAGGCCCATATGTCCCTTTTCCCCAACCGAGCCCATACACCCCTTTCCCCAAATGGGCCTACATGCCCCTTTCCGTCCATCGAGCCCACGTGCCCATAATTCTCCCCAATCGGGCCTGTGTGCTCTTAATTTTTCTAAATCGGGCCCACGTGCCCACAATTCACCTTAATTGGGTCCACGTGCCCGTAATTCACCTCAACTGGGCTCACATGCCCATGTTTTTCTGCAACTGGGTCCATGTGCCCAAATTTCTTCTAAATCGGGTCCACGTGCCTACCTTTCATCAACCTCGGGCACACATGCACACATTCCTTCAACTTCGGGCTGTATGCCCCCATTCCTTCACAATCGGGACCACATGCCCATACTTCTTCGAAATCGGGCCCCCGTGCCCCCACTTCTTCAACCTTGGAATTGCACACCCATACTCTTCAATGACGCCAGCGAGACCATCACAAATCACAATCTTGCTCCCAACCATTTAAATCGGGTCCATGTGCCCGCATTTTCATTGGATCCCTCGGGCTCAACCTCCAACCGGGACTTTGAACCCATCACCTCCAATCGGGCCCTCATGCCGATCAACGTCAACTGGGCCCTCTAGCCCACAATCAAATCTTGGGCTCACGTGCCTCTTGATTCTGACTACTCCCGGGCTTTCAAGCCCACTTTCAACTCATAGGCCCAAGAGCCCATTTTTACTCATTTTTGTTTCCAAGCACGTTTATTTCCTTTCAAATTCTCTTTCATTCTTTAAAGTTTACTTTCAACAAAAAATCAAAGGTAGATAAATTTTCTGGGTGATACCCCAATCTTTGCCTACTACGTCATTAATCCTATTTCCACCATGCCAAATCAAATCTACCACATCTTACACCTCACTGTATGACTCTTACTCTTTGATTCAATGTGGAACATATCAACTGTGCAAGCACTTGGGCAAGGCAAGGCAAGGCATGGCATGAAAGGCAAGGCAAGCACAAGCAAAGCCGTCATCAGCAATGAACTTCTTCTTCTCTCAGGTATTGCATGAAATTGCATTCATCATCATGATGTCATCCGCAAGGCAATAATTTTTGAAATGATTTTGAATTTCACATGATAATTTTAATTGAGAGAAATCCATGATCGACTATATTTGTAGCTACCTTGTTTTTAATAAACAAATTCTTTACTTTGCAAGGCATACGAACAATTGATTCACCTATGAAAATCTACTCCAAAAATGGAGAGAAATACTAGTATGACTCTAGTCTACATGTTCTAGGTTGTTGTCTAGGAGTCGAGGGTCGATACCATCCCACACACAACATGTCCCGATCACAGAAACTAGATGACCTGACACATAAGAGAAGTTAGGCAAGGCTTAGAGATGGAAGAAAAACTCTCACCCTATTCTCTTATGTTCAGTCCAAGATAGGTGAAGAGAATTAGAGGGAAGAAAATCAAAGGTAGATAAATTTTCTGGGTGATACCCCAATCTTTGCCTTCTATGTCATTAATCCTAGTTCCACCATGCCAAATCAAATCTACCACATCTTACACCTCACTGTATGACTCTTACTCTTTGATTCAATGTGGAACATATCAACTGTGCAAGCACTTGGTCAAGGCAAGGCAAGGCATGGCATGAAAGGCAAGGCAAGCACAAGCAAAGCTGTCATCAGCAATGAACTTCTTCTTCTTTCAGGTGTTACATGAAATTGCATTCATCATCATGATGTCATCCTCAAGGCAATAATTTTTGAAATGATTTTGAATTTCACATGATAATTTTAATTGAGAGAAATCCATGATTGACGATATTTGTAGCTACCTTGTTTTTATTAAACAAATTCTTTACATTGCAAGGCATACGAACAATTGATTCACCTATGAAAATCTACTCCAAAAATGGAGAGAAATACTAGTATGACTCTAGTCTACATGTTCTAGGTTGTTGTCTAGGAGTCGAGGGTGGATACCATCCCACACACAACATGTCCCGATCACAGAAACTAGATGACCTGACACATAAGAGAAGTTAGGCAAGGCTTAGAGATGGAAGAAGAACTCTCACCCTATTCTTTTTTATTCAGTCCTAGATAGGTCATCCGCCGCCCTAGTAGGAGGCCATCCCAGAAGGTCCAACTTCTCAAAAGAAAAGGGTGCCAAAAGATGGGCAATGAACCCCACAGGTTTAAACAAATATGGATCTGTCTGAATGAGTACCCAAAAAACGTAGAAAATGAAAAAAGGCACCAAAAGATGGGCAATGACCCCACAGGTGAAAGCACCTATTTGAATGTGTGCCACAAAATAGGTTTGTTAATAAAGAATAAAAGATCCGAAGAGGCCGAACCCCAATGGGCAATTGGGTGCAAGTAGAGAAATTCCTCTCAACATCTCCAAAGCTTATCAAGGACTTTCTTATCAATTCTTCATTCTTAACCCCTCAGGGTGTGGGTGGACCAACCAAATCAAAGCTAAACTCTAGCCAATCAGAGGTTGAAAGTCAAAAAGATTCTGGGTAAGGAACCCCATTTTGCATATGGTGTCTACCAACGAACCTAGAAAAAATAACCAAGTGATGAGAACTTGTGTCAATATTGATTTTTCTCTTCAAAATTTTTTTTAAAAAAAACTCCAAAAAAATTTGAATGTTTAAAAAAAACTCCAAACAAAATTGAATTCTTTAAAAAACTCCAAAAAAAGATAATTTCAAAAACTCAAAATTTTTTTCCATAAATCCCAAAAAATTGTAATTTTTTCAATTCAAATTCCAAAACTTTTTTTCAAAATTTCATCACCATACTTGGTTCGAATTCTCGTCTTTACATTCATATTTATTCTCTCAAGTTTCAAAATTTTCATTGCATATTTGCTGATTTATTTCTACACTCTTAAGAAGGTTATTACCCTTGACAAAGGTCAAGGCAAACTGCAACTTGCAAGGGGGATAAGTCATTTTGTCATTCTAATCTTCTTTTCTGAGTGTTTCAGGCATGAAGAACAAACACGGAGAACTCTGCACAACAAGGCGGTGCTCGCCACTTCCCTCCCCTGAGGATTCTTAGGAGAAGGTGTCATCATAATAACCTTGGCCTCAACTTTGCCGAGGAACCTCTTGCAAGACTTCAATAAGGCAATGTTTGGCATTTCCCTTGCCTAAGAATTCTTAGGTGGAGGTGTCATCATAATCTCGGCCTCTACTTTACTGAGGAATTGTTGCTCTATGTTTTCATCAAGGCACATGAACTCTTTTGTGAGAATGTGTGTCATCACATTGTAAACTCACCAGTATCATTTTACTTCTTGGCATATATTAGGTGCATCACTACTTATTTATGCATTGAAGTTGAAGACCGCAAGTGCAAATAAGACCGGGCCCGAGATCCCCTTCATCAAAATCCACGACGATCAAGTCATTCTTTGTGCTCACCGATAAGCCAAAATTAAATATCGAGTGACGATGGTTCCCAACTGGGTATCCGGACCTCTGATGTTTAATCTATATCTTCAACTAGTTTGTTAAGTAAATTTTTGACTTTTTTAGCCCATCATGCATCATATAGTTCTGCATAGTTCCATTGCATTCTTGCTTATCATCTCTACATCCCTTTGTGGTCATCACATCCTCTGAATCTCACTGGGTCTCTTCATCCCATCATTTATCCCAATTCTGATCTTTCAATAGCCCACCATGTTCGTTAATCCCACCATGTCACCACGTCCATCATCTATCACAATCACCATGTGTCCCTCAACATCTTTTTCTTCTATCCCACCCTGGCCATTGCAACACCCTTCTGGCAATTCATCCCACCATGGCAATCAACTCATCCCGCCAAGGGCCTCCTATTTGATCAGAACTTGCACTGTCATTATCTTCACGGTCTGAGATTCAACATTTGCCTTTTAGAATTTGAGATCATTCCATTCTGAATTGAATCTAGTCTCTTAGAAGACTTAAATGAATATGAGAGCCTGAATGTGTTCGATTGGTATTCTTTTATTTTTCAAAACAAATCTCTTTTAAAATTTTAGCCCATCACAGTACAGGAACACATCAAAGATCGAGTTGCTAGCTGATGATGAACCTACGAACCCATGATTCGGGGACTCCCCACCGCGTTGAGGGTTGGCTACTCTTCTCTCATGCCCATGGCACATCTTTTGCCAATCGGATATAAAAAGGCTTGATGAAACATGGCAGTAATCCAAGAAACTTGAGGAGATTCTCTTTGTTGAATTTGGTCGTTGAGTGTGTCTATATCTACACCTTGATGCCACTTTTTCATTCTATCACCATTCCGCTCCATTGCATTTCGAAACACCTAAAAAAAACAAAACAAAAACTTTTTTAATTTTGTGTTCAACTTGTTTTCCAAACTACCAAATTCAAACAAAAAATTTCAAACAAAACAAAACATAACAAAAAATATTCAATTGTGTGCTTTGCTTGCTTTCTTTTTTAACCATCTTTGTAGAAAGATCGACATGATGCCTATGATGCTAAGGTCTGGAAGCAATGTCGGGAGGTCGGACTACTACAAGCAACAAGAGTACAAGCCGGGTCTCTACGAGCTTCAACAACAACCCATGGTCCAACTAGAGAGTCATGTCAATGCTGCTATGGAACCCGAAGTGCAAGGGGTTGCCCTTCAGTCCGCTTCATTTAGTGTAGAACAAGCTCTTAAGGATCTATATTTTCATCTTGAACCCAATACCATGTCATTCATACAATCTCTAGTGAAGGGCAAGATGCCTACTAATCAAGGTCCAGCCAAAGACAACCGAGCTGCCTTACCTCCCCAATCAGCGGTTCGACCTCTTACCATAATCCCACCTGGGCAGTCCTGCCATGTTACTTCACTTATTCACTCCATTGTGGGTCCATTCTTCAGCTTGCACACCAACCCCCCTCCCTTCCATCAGAGTGCCACCTTCACACTCCCTGGTGAATTCCTCTCCACCTGTTGCCAGGGATCAAGAAACTCTCAAATTTCCCCTGTATACTATCTACATCCCCCCATCACAAACACCAGCCTACCATCGTTACAATAGCTCAGGTGATCCCTTCACCCCATGTCAATGATTTCTTGAGCAAATCGTCTCGATGGCTCAACGATTGAAGAGCTCTTTCTATTCTTTTTAGGTGATCATTGGATGGTGTAGCCCTAAAATGATTTTTTTTCACTAGGGAGAATAGAGTTATGGGATTTCAAAATTATCAAGGCCAAATTTTTGCAACGATATGGACCAGGTTATTCAATAATTGGGGAAGCAAAAGGAGACGTGGAATTAATGCAATATCATGATGAATTGAGCTCCATGGTTGAGAAGAACATTGATGCTATGCACAAACCAAGGAGCCCACCCCAACCCCATCCAGATCATCATCATTAACCGACTCCTCGATGCCAGTTGATTAGGTCACCCATGCCCCAACTTCAGCCGGTCATGCAACTCTTGCCAATGGCACAAACAATTGTGCACAATCAAGCTCCTCTTGTCAATTTTGCAAATACTTTATTACCTAAACCGGTTCCCCAACCTTCGACTCCACCAACATTTTCAAAGGCCTCTCGGCGAATCATCCAACCCTTAGCTTATCAGTCAACTTCACCAACAGCTCTTTGACCAACCACACGAGCCTTTGCCCCTCAACCAATTTTGCCATTAGCTCCTAAGCCTAAACAGACTTCTATGTCGACACCAATTGGACAAGCCTTGGCTATTCAATTGACCCCTCAAAATAGGGTTCACCCTAAGTCGGTTAAGACCCTTGTTTCTTCTATTGCTCCAGCCTTGGCAGAGGAATTAGTCACTCCTATCATTCATACTCCTTCCCAAGTAGAGAAACCAATCAATCTGATCATCCCTACTTTTACTATGATGGATGATTTAGTCTATTCAACTCTTCAAGCTCCTACCTTGGCAGAGGAATCGGCTTCTCAACATATCATTACTATCTCTCAAAATCAAAATCAGCTAGTAGGGGAGGTCGAGCCAAACTCTTCTATCATTCTAGAATTCCTTAAGCTAGGCATGCCCTCTTCCATAGAACATCCTGAGGATAAGCCTAATGTAGGGAGCTTAGATGAAGGAATCATAAACTTTGTTGATCGTTAATCAAATGAAGGACTAGGCAAGGATTTGTCTGGTATTGATCAATTGTTACCATCATCGAAATTGATCATTGAAGATGGTCAGATTGAATTGACCCCTGAATTGGGAAGTAAGGAGATCGAATTGGTCAATGAAATGGGGAATGAATCAACGAGCCTCCAAAAGTGCATAAACCTTAGCAAAGAGATACTGGGACCTCCTCCAGCTAGGCAGGAAAATTTTTTAAAATCAATCATAGGGCCACAAATCAACCAGCCATCCTTCTTAGGGCCACGGCCCTTTCTTTATCCTCCTCCCAATCAACGATCAGGCCCATGGACCCATAATTCATCAATCTTAGGGCCACCGCCCTTTCATTATCCTTTTCACAATCATCAATCGGGCCCATGGGCCCAAATTCTATCAATCTT
The DNA here is from genome assembly GCA_036172225.1 of Cryptocoryne crispatula var. balansae. Lineage (NCBI taxonomy): Eukaryota > Viridiplantae > Streptophyta > Magnoliopsida > Alismatales > Araceae > Cryptocoryne > Cryptocoryne crispatula. The sequence continues at coordinate 36,751,702 of CM069920.1, forward strand.
AGGGCCACGACCCACACTTTATCCCACTCAATTGGGCCCTTATGCACCTCTTCTTCAGTTGGGCCCTTATGCCTCTTTCTCGGGCTCTTATGCCCCTTTTCATCAACTGGGCCCATGTGCCCCTTTCATTCAACCAGGCCCATATGCCTCCTTTCCCCAACCGAGTCCACGTGCCCCCTTTATCCAATCGGGCCCACATGCCCCTTTCAGTAAACTTGGCCCACGCGCCCCTTTCCTTCAATCGGGCCCATGTGCCCCTTTCATTCAACAGGGCCCATGTGCCCCTTTCATTCATCAAGGCCCATGCACCCCTTTTCCCCAACTAGGCCCATACACCCCTTTTACCAACTGGCCTCTTATGCGCCTTTCCATCAACCGGTCCCACGTGCCCCTTTTATCCAACGAGGCCCGCATGCCCCTCTTCATCAACAAGGCTCTTATGCCCCTTTTTTTCAACTGGGCCCATATGCCCCTTTTACCCAACCGAGCCCATACACCCCTTTCCCCAAATGGGCCTACGTGCCCCTTTCCTTCCATCGGGCCCACGTGCCCATAATTCTCCCCAATTGGGCCCATGTGCCCTTAATTTTTTTAAATTGGGCGCATGTGCCCACAATTCACCTCAATTGGGTCCACGTGCCTGTAATTCACCTCAACTGGGCTCACATGCCCATGTTTTTCTGCAACTGGGTCCATGTGCCCAAATTTCTTCTAAATCGGGTCCATGTGCCCACCTTCCATCAACCTCGGGCACACATGCCCACATTCCTTCAACTTCGGGCTTGTATGCCCCCATTCCTTCACAATCGGGCCCACATGCCCATACTTCTTTGAAATCGGGCCCCCGTGCCCCCACTTCTTCAACTTTTGGGATTGCCAGATTTGTTTCCTCTTCAAGTGGAGACATATTTTGATCATGGGTAACTTGATCCATGGTTTCAAATCCCTATCAATCATTTGGTTAAGTTTCTAGATGCCTCAGGATGAAATCCAACCTATGGTCGGATGTATCAAAACTTGCTATTTTTTGACCTATTTTTCATCCCCTATAAAGGGAGACTCATATGAATGACCTAAGAAGGGCATCCCCATCCTCTAGCACTCTTATTCTCGTCTTACAGACACCCTAGACTCATCCCAACCTCCCCAAATCATTCTATCTTCGTCCCGGTGCTCGGAGATCATCCCAAAGTGAAGAAGAAGCCGATCTATGCTCTTACGTGCTGCACTGCTGATCATTGGCTTCTAAAGATCTTTCTAGTCATTTTCCGGCCAGACTTCCTTAATAAGAAGTGTGCTTCATCAAGATATATTTTATCTACAACAAACAGAGATCAGTTCTGACATTCCCTTGGCTTGTTACGGCTTCAACACCGGTGCTGCACAGACAGTTCCGAAGTCTTCTCTTCTAAGTCATCGTTTTCTTAGTCCATTTCAGTACATTTAATGGTAGATTAAGCCTATACATCCTTCATAGAAATTGTTCCCCAGTGAGTCATATTTTATTTTCAACAAGAATTATTCAACTAAGATATCTATGGAGCCTATAAAACATCCTACATCGACATTGTGCTGGGAGTTTCTAGAACTTCACTGTCCAAGATTTGGCTTATCAAGTAAATTCAGATTACTTATCATAAGATTCAAGCAAACTTGTCTTCATATCAAACCACCCTAGGTAAGTCCTCTTTATTTTGAAACAAACATCACTTTATTCTGACATTGGTGTTGTTCATTATAGTCTCTGCATCAGAGCCGCACAGTTTACATTAAATATGTCCAACCTGGTTGCCACTTTGCCTGGGTTGTGTTGTCTTTAACCATCCATATTATCTTTGCTAACTCTTCATTCAAATCATTTAGTTCATATTTAGGCATCATTTTATTCTATTTTTCATCATTTCATATATCATAAAATACCAAAAAAAAGGGGTTAGGGCTAACCTCGAATCCGGTGAGTTTGTTCCCAATTGCCGTTTTTTGTTATTATTTTTACAAGTTACTACACTTCACTCAATTCTAATCCTTCTTCACTTATTTTCTTGTCTTATTGTCTTCTACTTACACAGATACATCAAGCTAGCATCGGTTGTGGACTCTTCTTCATCGGCCAGCCGAAGAAGAAGAAGGTTGAACCCACACACACTTTCTCCCATGCTAAGCTACACATGGTCAAATCAACTTATCTCTTGTTTATATTTTATAAAGCAACCACAATCACTTTTTTCATGTTCTAAGTCATTCTATTTCTCACTCTCCTCCCACATGACCCGAACCATCTCCGGTGCTCGAGTGATGCCGGGAGATGAAGGTTTGGGGATCAATGTGAGTGTGGGACTGAGGTGAGGATTTTACCATTTTTCAAGTGTTTTTCGATTCACTCTCTTTCCCTTATCCCATCATCACCTTCTTTTGAGGTTCCGATCCGGAACCTATTTTGTCGAGTCGACACTCATATGCAGTCACTGTTATCTGAGATGGCCGGACTTCCTCCTCGGAGATTCCATAAATATGTAATGTTTCTAGAGGCATAACATTAATGGATGCTCCGGTATCAACCAAACATGACTTGATGTCTATTCTGTTGATGTGAACTATGATGCATAAGGCACACTTTCTTATTTCTCGATCTGCTAACTATTCCACATGACCCGAACCGTCTCCGGTGCTCAAGTGATGCCGGGAGATGAAAGTTTGGGGATCAATGTGAGTGTGGGACCGAGGTGAGGATTTTACCGCTTTTCAAGTGTTTCCCGATTCACTCTCTTTCCCTTATTCCATCATCACCTTTTGTTAAGGTGCCGATCTGGAACCCATTTTCTAGAGTCGACAGACATATGCAGTCACTGTTATCTGAGATGGCCGGACTTCCTCCTTGGAGATTCTATAAAGATGAAATGTTTTTAGAGGTAGAACATTAATGGATGCTCCGGTATCAACCAAACATGATTTGATGTCTATTCTATTGATGTGAATTGTGATACATAAGGCACACTTTCTTATTTCTTGATCTGTTAACTCTTCCTTTGTGAATATAAGGGTTGGGTACTCACTTCTCGAGACCAAAATTGATGAGATTTTTTTCGGGGGTAGGCTCTCGTTCACCATTACTCGCTGTAAGTATTGTTGGAGAACCTCTTGATGCACTCTGAATCTTTTGATCAATTCTAAGATTGAAATTCGTGCCGAGGTTTTATCAAGATGTTTCAACAAGTCATAAGATGTCCCAGGCAATGGTTCTTCAATGTGTTTTTCCTCTGCTTCTGGTGCCAACCCTGATTGACCGGCCTAGGGAAAGACCCTTTGGAACATGCACCCACTCCTGAGTACTGTGGCAAGTTGAGGAGCTATAGTTGGGGTGGTAGTGGCGGGTGGTGGGTTAGGTTGAATGATGGGAGCTCTTGGGATGGGTGTAATGATGGTGGTTTGAGGCATAGTGGGGTAGGTAGGGTGTAAAGGTACAATTGCACAGGAGGGATGATGATGGGTCCTAGTGGTGGTGATGTTTGTGGTGGATCAACCGGGCGGATTAAGGTCCGTATTTATTGGAGTTGTATGGCTGGTGGTGTTACAATGGGTAGTGATGGTGCTCGGATGATGGCTAGTCTGTTTAATATGATGGGATTAGCTGACATAGTCATTCGGGGTATAGAATGAATGGTTTGGTTGACGTGCATGGCGGAGGTGGATCCCTCAACTTGCCAATTCTGGCCCCGATCATGATACTCCTTAGAAGAGATCAAGATGGGATTAACATGTTGATTCTTAGGTGCGGGTGCATGTGGAGAGGTAAAGAATTTTGGATGATCCCCAGGCTGGGGTTTTGTTGTTGTTGTTGCTGAGGTGGTGTATACTGTTGTTGGTTTTCACTGTTCTGATGTATTCCCTATCTAGTCCCAGTCAATACTGCCTTTCTCATTAAGGTCGTGGATGTAGTCTTTGAATTGAAAACAATTTTCCACGGTGTATCCAGGACATCTATGAAACAGATAGTATTGCTCTGTGTTGGCATTTTGTGGCAACTCCAACTTCTCCCTTGGCAATGTAATTTGTCCTACCGCCATGAGTGCATTAAAGATATCTATGAGAGAGTACGGCATAGGAAGTTAATGGCTCCTCTTAGGTCCTACCTTTGGGGTTCGTAGGCCATGGGAGGGGGTGCTTGGTTGTAGTTGGCCAATTGTTGTCGTGGTGGTTGGGGAACTGGGGCTTGTACGGCTGGTTGTCGCAGTCGCTGAGGGATTGGAGCTTGTTCCTAACAAGGCTGGAACTGTGGTTGACGATGAGGCTGAGGTTGATGAGGGTTTCTAAATGGTTGATTTTGTTGAGGGTTCCTGAACTGGTGTTGATAATTGCTAGGTGGGTTCCCTATAACAATGAGGTTTTCGTTTGTCACTACGCCCTCAGTCACTGGGCCGGTTGTGGTAAAAGTGGTTTTCTTGACAGCTCGGGGTTTGGGATCAAACAAGTTCCTGATAGGTGAGTCCATAAGCTGTGTTTGAATGTACTGTGCTCACTCATGGTGGTGGGGTGATGCAAAGCCAGCATGTTCTTTAAGGCTGGAGTGGCATTGGTGATGATCATCTTCACTTACTCTGGTTTTGAAATGGAATCAGTAAGCCTTTCTATGATTGACTTCCATCTATCAGCATATTTGATAAAATCCTCATCATTTCTCATTCTTTCAGCCATGAGGTCAGTGATGGAATACCATGGTCCAACCCTGTCTTGATATCTCTGCAAGAATTTAGCTTTAACAGTTTCAAAGTTACTCACCTCCAAAGAGTCAAGCGAGTAGAACCACTTTAAAGCTGAACTCTCTAATGATCTTTTGAAAATAAAAGCAAGGGCCCTTGGGTCATTTTGCCACATTACTGACTCATAAAAAGTCCTTGATATGAATGAAGGGATTACCAGTCCCATTGTAGCGACGGTATACCGGCATCTCAGAGGGAGGTAAATGAAAAGTAGGGAGGGAAGGAAGAGAAATTTTGGGGACTGTCTTGGTGTTAATCAAATGTCTAAGCTCTCTATATTGCTCATCCATGCGATTTATTTTGTTAATCATAGCCTGATCAACAGAAGGTTCTCCAAGAGGAGGAGGAGTGGGTGCTTGGTGCACCAGAATTGGGATTGGATGGGCCGAAGTGGCTGGATAAGAAGGGTACATTGGGGGATGCACCAAAGGGTGAGTAGGGTTGAGATGATTAGAAGAATAAACTAGTGGCCTCTAGGAACAACGGCATTCAGATTAGGGTGATCTAGATTAGCCATTGGATGAGGAGAAATTGGGGCTATGAGCCCGGTATAAGAATGGCCATGACTGGGCACATTGGGTTGATGTGCTACCGACCGAGGGGTAGAGATGTGAAGACCACCTTTGGGAGGGATGTGTTCGGCGGGTGACTTGCTCTTGAGAATGGCTTCAATAGCCTGAAGTTGGGTGGGGTTAGCATGAGAGAATGCCTCCTAAAGTGAATTTGGATTGGGTTAAGAAAAAATTTGACTAGGTACGGGGAGAATTTCGGGTTCATTGACGGCACTGCTTGTATCTTTGATCCACCATTCCGATAACTCGTCCTGACCTCAAATTCATAAATACAATGAGAATGTGACGAGTAAAAGCACACATAAAATTTTTAGTTTTTTGATTTTTTTCCTCTTTTTTGGTTTCGAATTTTGGTTGGACAAACAAGTTGTCAAGCAAATTAACCTCAAGTAAAAGATTTTATTTTGTTTTTTGTTAAGTAATTTTATATTTTTGTTTGATTTTCAATTTTTGGTTTGCAAACAAGCAATAGGAAAGACTTGAAATGATTACCGCAGAATTTTTTTGTTTCAACCTTAAATTAGGGGCTTGTTAGGAGAAATAATGTCTACTCAAACAAATGAGTAGGACCCTATGCTCTCACAATGCCGAGAAATTTATGGTTGTCACTTTTCTCATTGTGATAGGTAATGGATTCTCCAGGTTTTGGGGTAAAAAGGTACAACAAGCCCGATCAGTGTAGAAGGAATCCTTCACGTCTGGGGAGTTACAGAGGCCTTGATGGAAGCTACTCAGTCCTTTTGTGATGGAATCTCCAGAGGAGTTGGCAACCACCAAGAGGGGTGTTTGGATGTGTGGGGGCTTTGGGAGGAGAGAGCCTCTCTTCTCGGATGACATAAGGAGCCGAAACTCCAATGCAAGTTAAATGCGAGTGAAATGTCAAGGAATTAAAGAGCAAGCAAGAAAAAAAAATTAACAGCATACAATGATTAATGAGATGTTGTAGGAAGCAAGTGAACAAGACATGGAATCAAACTAAGATAGAGGAAAGCACTTAACCTTCACTAAAGATGCTTAGTAAGTTTACTAGAATGAAACTAGACTTGGAAGGAAATAGGCAAGCATATTCAATAGCGCATGAAATAGGATGATCTCTAAGATACTAAGTTGAAATAAGATGATAAACAAAGCTAAACATCAGATTGCCATGCTTCTTTTTTTTTCTTTAAAAGGATAAGCAGAGAGCAAGTGAGCTTCAAGAAAAGTAGATGATACTTCAAAGAAACTAGTCAGCAACATAAATAAGTAACAATGTAAAGAAATGGAAATGACTCACACGGAAATAAAAATAATCACGCTTTCAAATGGATATTCTTAGGAAATAAAATAGGATCTCACTAAAGCAAAGTCGGTCCTACCGTGGTTCCCAAAAGGTGTAAACACCCCAAACGGGATCCGTAGACCTTCTTTTCCGGTCCTTATGCTTTCTTTGGAGACTTGGTAAATGGGATGTTAGTGTTTGTCGTCACCAGGAGCCAAAGACTCCAAAATATAGTAGAATGAAAAGAAATGAAATGGAGAACTAAAATAACCGTCGTACGTTTGGAAATGGGGAGATTGTTGGGTTCCGACTTCTCCTCTCTCGGCTGGCCGAAAGAAGAGAGCTTAGTGAGTCCTTCGTCTTCGATCCGGTTGAAGCTCTGTCTCAGTTAGATTTACCTAAAAATGTCCATAAGAAAACATAGAAACAAGTGAAAGATTCATTAGTTCTAATGAAAGCGTAGTGTCATGCTCAAATTTGAATTCAAACATGCAAAACAAAAGAGACTAACCGAATTGGGACTAATTTCCAATAACTATTTATAAGGTTTTAAGATGCATGAAAATGCAAATGAGTGACTTAATGTATGCTAAATGACATATTAATGAAAGTTAAAATGAAAGGGGGGAGCAAAGGATCAAGCAAGAGGGTAAAAGAAACTTGAACATTGGAGTCTGCCTCTGCTTGTGCCCTATATATGGGGTGTCAGCTGCAGGTGCCCTATTAGTGTAACATTGACCAAAGTCAAAGTGCCCCCTTGATGGGGCACTAGGGACTAGTTCTGGTAGATTTTCTTCCCTTCTTCGCGACGTCGCTCCGGAGTGTAGGATGACCTTCAAGATGCAAGGAATGCTTCTCCAAATAGCCACTACACAAAAGAAGCTGAAGGAAGGGTTATTTGAAACTACATGTAAGATAAATAGCTTGTAAAGGCTCTCAAAGTTGGAGAGAAATCATACTTTTGAAGAAGAAAACTGTGAATTTTTGGGGGAGGGTTTCAGTATGGTTTAAGGGCTTGGGGAGTGGTTGTGAGGCTTTGAGAATGTAATGGTGGATAAGAAGGAGTGAGGGACAGACTTGAAACTTTCTAAACTTCCATATGGGGGTCTTTCTATGGCCTAAAAGTTGGTAACTTCATTCTGCTAGACTATCCCTTCAAGAAGCAACTATGGTTTTCTTTGGGTTTTAGGAGAGGGTTTTGGGATGGTTTGAGAGCTTGGAGAGGGGTTGTAAGGCCTTGAGAGTATTGTGGTGGATGAGAGGATTTGGGGGACACCCTTGGTGTATCCACCCTCCAAATGGGGGTCCTTTTATAGCTAAGATGAGGGTAACTTTATTTGTAGAATTGTCCCATCAATCTATCCAGTCATTCAGACCAAGTGCAGGTGCCCCACCAGTGGGGCGCCTGGCACCCTATTAATAGGGCGCCCAATGCCCTATTAACAGGGCGCCTAGTGCCCTGTTTATAGAGCACTTTGACTTGGTCAAAGTGCCCCATTAATGGGGCACTAGGCCTAGTTTGGCCAAAATGCGTAGGGAAGTTCCGACTTTTCAAAAAACTTAGTTTCCTTGAAAGAATACTCAAATATACTTCATGAAAACAAGAATTTAGGCTCTCCAACTAGACCAAAATTACGTGTCTACATAGTTGTTGATCTCTGGTTGAATTCAGGTGTGCCGAGCGAGGACCATTGTGTCGTGTCCTTTTATCGAGTAATTGTATGTTTCTTTTTCTTATCGTTAGGGCTTTCTGGTTGCCGTTAGGTCATTCCAATAAATAAGGGGGTGGTATAGAGCATGCCAGATTTGTCCCATTGTTTTTGGTCGTCAACCCATGTTGTACGGGTTACCGCCTACGTTTTGGTCATTCCAAGTATTCCGGGTTGTCCCGGCTCTTCCGGGTATCTTTTCAAGTTTTTCAAGTCCCTCTCATCATTTTCGGTCATCAACCCAAGTTGTGCGGATTGCCGCTAGCTTTTCTAGTTATTCTAAGTATTCTGGGTCATCCCTGGCTTTTCTAAACATCTCTCCGAGTTTGGATCCTCTCGTCATTTTCAATCGTCAACCCAAGTTGTACGGGTTATCGCTGACTTTTTTGGTCATTTCAAGTATTCCGGGTCATCCCCAGATCTTCCGAGTATATTTCCAAGTTTTTATGATACTCCCATCGTTTTTGATCGTCAACCCATGTTATATGGGTTGCCGCCGGCTTTTTCGGTCATTCCGAGTATTCTAGGTCATCCCTGGCTCTTCCGAGCACCTTTCCAAGTTTTCCAGATTCTTCCCATCATTTTCGGTCATCAACTCAAGTTGTATTGGTTGCCACCGACTTTCTAGGTCATTCCAAAGTTTTTCGCATTGTCGTCGACTTTTTTGAGTTTTGGATCACTGTCCGGGCCTTCAGCACCACTAGGAGGATAAATCAGAAGTTACAGTCCTATACAAAAGTCTCGAGATGTGTACCTATTGGTTTACCCATTTGGGGAGATGCATTTGCAAGTCCTCTTTCTAACGCAACAAACATGAATTGAAACGGACCTCGCGTTTGCAAGTTATGGCTCGCGAACGAAGTGCGCATAGGAAAGAGAGTGGAGTGCGCCCCCAAACTAGGGGCACGGTTTGCGTGCCCCTAGTCTTAGGGTGCAGTCGATTCCAGAATCCAGAAATTTGCCCCAGTTTGGGCTTTCCAAACTAATTTTTGGGAAGTTTTCTCTTCTTAAAATGTTTATTTTGATCGTGCCCTCGAGTCAAGGGCGCATTCATCTTGTCATCTCCTTTTTAATAATTTTCCATAATTTTTCAAAGGCTTTTAGCAATAACGCATCGAACACGTCCCCAAAGTGGCGGTGCGCTCGCCGCGCCCTCAACTTGAGGGCATGGCCTGCGCACCTCGAGTTGAGGGCGTGGCCTGCACACCCCGAACCCGGGGGCACGGTTTGTCTGTTTCTATGTTTTGCACCAGTTTTAATCCTCTATAAATTCTGGCTATTGGGGTATGATCTAGGACTCTTCCTTCATCCAGCCACCCTAGGCTCATCCCAACCTCTCCAAATCATCCTCCCTTCATCCTGGTACCCGGAGATCTATGAACAAACATGTTTCTTTTCTGATCATCAGCTTTCACAGATATCCCTGATCATTCCGACCATGCTTTCTTCAGAAGAAGTGTTCTTCATCAAGCTATCTTTCATCTCTAACAAACGGGAATTGATTCTGACATTGCCTCGGCTCATGGAGGCTTCTACACTGGTACTGCATAGATAGATCCGAAGTCTCCCTTTCAAAGTTATCATCTTATTAGTCAATTTCAGTACATTTACTGGCAGATTCAGCCTATACATCCTTCATAGAAACTATTCCCCGGTGAGAATTATTCAATTCTGATATATGTGGTTCCCATAGCATGTTCTACGTAAACGTTGCGCAGATGGTTTCTAGAACTTCAATATCTTAGATCCGACTTATCTGGAAAATTCAGATCATTTCTCATAAGATTCAATCCAAATTGTCTTCATCTCAAATAATCCTTTGCAAGTTTTATTTAGTTTAGGATAAACGAGAGTTCATTCTGATTTCCGGATTGTCTGTACTGATCACTACAACAAAGTCGTGAAATCTGGCACTATTTACAATTTTTGTTCACTTTCATAGTTTCTATAGGGCTGTACTGACATATTGAGGAGAAGTTGTCAACATAGAAACTCTTTCTCTTCAAGTTCCCTATCCATTACAACAAACAACACTCAATTCTGACATCGAGACTACCTGCGGAGAGCTCTGCATCAAAGTCGCAGCAGACAGTGCCACTGCACCCCTAGACCCAGGGCGCACCCACCGCGCCCTCAACCCTAGGGCGTGCCCACCGTGCCCTCAAGTCAAGGGTGTGTACACCCCTATGTGCTGTCTGGCCAAATCGGTGATATCTCACCCGTTTTAGCTCCAATTTGAGCCATTCAAGTTTCTACTTCTTCGTCATTCATCCAGCATCATTTGTACATCATTTTTATTTAATTTTTGCAGCATCTCATATATCATAAAAAAACTAAAAAAGGGGTTAGGGCTAACCTCAAAATTGGTGATTATCTTTCCGATTGATATTTTTTATGCCACTTTTTTTTACAATTTCTACACTTCACCTAGTTCGAATCAATTTTTTTCACTTGGTTCATTATTCTAGTTGCACAAGTTTATCAAGCTAGCATTGGTTGGAGACTTTTCTTCATCGTCCGGCTGAAAAAGGAGAAGGTTGAATCTGCACACCCGTTTTCTACACTAAGGTACACATGGTCAATTCTCTCTCTTATTTCAATTACATAAAGCAGAGTCTGCGGTTCTGACGACCACATTCTTCTAACTCTTTATGCATTAAGTTCTTTCATACTCACTCTCCTCGCACACGACCCAAACCGTCTCTTCGGTGCTCGAGCAACGCCGAGAGATGAAAGTTCAAAGATCAATGTGAGTATGGGACCGAGGTGAGAGCTTTTCTGCATGTTTTCTTCCTTCTTTCTCTTCCCCTCTTGAGGTGGTGATCCGGATAATGACAAACCCATTTTTAGAGTTGACACCTAGGTGTACTATGGGATTTAGTTACTATATGTCACATTTTATTATATGATAAATGTGGTGCTAGTTTTGTGACATGGCTACAATGTCTAAATTGAGCATGTTAATTACTCAAACAAAGTGTTTAGTTGTGCATTTTAGCATGGTTATCAGTGGTTTAATCGAGTCATTTGTATTATGATAGGTTTTGTGGTGTATGCATACCTAGTTCAATTGAAGATAAGGTTATATCGGTTTAGTACATATAGAATCATGTTAACCTATGAGGTAGTTTAAAGCCATTATAATCACCTTAATTGAAGATATATTATAATTAGTTTACCCTATGTACTAATCTGAATTTTTAGGCTTATTATCTCTAATATCAATAGAAAATTATTATTATAGTAGGATAGTCCAGGTGTAAGTCCTAAGTCGAGTGTGACTCACCCCTTCTATTCTTTAATATTTTTTTACGTTTATAAGTTTAGAGCAATAGAAGCATAGTAATGGTATGGAATTCGAGGAGCTAGTTGATTACTTATTCAATGTTGGTATTTAATTTGTTTAGACAGAAATTTATTGTGCTATTAGGAAGTATGATTGGAATTATTTGTTGGAATTTGATACTAGTCTTGTTTTGCTCCAAAACAATATATTTCAAAGGTTACATCTCCGGATTATCTTCTGTTGTGCATCTTAAAAATTCAGATTGTGACATGAGAGATTTGATGGCATTTGGAATTAGGTCAATTTTACTTGTCTACACCTAGAGGTGTCTATCAAGTGATGGAGCTCTTTGTATTGCCCCTTGAGTTCATTAAATGTTGCTAGGTCAAGAGTTAGTTCTTGAGAAATTGGTGGGGGGTAAGTCAGTGCTTGGGAAACACTAAAGATGTATTTCTAGGATATGGAGGATAGGACTTGAAGCTTTGTGGTTGAACTCAAGGTTCTAGTTAGATAAATCTTATATCAAGACAACATAAGGGTATGTGATTACCCTGAATAGTGGTGTAGTGAGCTAGAAGATTTTCAAGAAAGACACCACTGTGGATTCTACAACTGATATATATATATATATATATATTTATAATGTATAGCTATTGCAAATTGCTTGGGAAGTGATTTAGATGAAAAAATTTCATTTTAGATTATGGAATTATCACTTTTATCTTTGATCGTGTCTCATTGTTTTGCGAAAATAATAAACTATTCTTATGCAATAAAGCTGATGTCTCATTAAAAGTTTAAACACTTTTGCAGTGATACCCTTTAATCATAGATTACAACTTATATAGATATAATCAAATATTGACTATCTTATGTTAATAACATTGCAGATCTACTAACTAAGATGTTAACTCAAAGTGTGTTTAAGTAACACCTTGAGCTACTGGAGATTAGACATAGGGGTAATTGACTTTAGTGCAAGTGAGAGATTGATAGAAATATATGCTTTACAAGTCATTCATATTTGATATGATTAGATATTTCATCATTCAAATAAATTGACATTATTTCATTAGTAGCATCTAATTGAATGCATATATCGCAATGAAGTACTTAATCACACACAATGATGATTTATTAATGATTAGATCATGATAATGTGTGATCAATAATTTAGATGTATGTTTTCTAAATGTTCGTAGTCATAAGATCCTTAAGATGGGATATTAAAGATCTAGATATACTAGTGTATGTGATATCTTTTCATATGATGAGGATGACCGATCTTATTAGTCATTAGCATAGAGATACTAAGATACACATACATGTGATCATTAGTAAAATGAGCTCATTAAACTAATCAAATTAGAAACCCTGAATGATATCTTATCTAACTGTCACTTAAGATTTTTTATCATCATAGTTGCATGGTTGACCCTTGGACCTAAGCCACTAAGAATGTCTTACCAGGCATATCCTTCTTCTTTAACTATTGACTTATAGATTACTCTATTTGATGGTCTAGTATTGCTTATGGATTAAGTACAAAGGAAACCTAGTGGAGGAATTAAGCAGACAAAAAGAGATCATTCACTCTCGGTAAGTGAGAGAGAATACTCAATGAGATAGTACTTTAAATTTTTAGCTATTGTAGAGAAGATAATTGGAAAAGGAGTTTTCTATTTGATCCGATCTTGAGTATAGGGTGGCAAAGTATTGGTATACTAAGGGATTAAAGGTCGATGTCGTATCTCTATTTGACTAGGGCATTGGATGAATGAGAATTTATATCCTTGTGATAACTAGTTATATTAAGGCTCAGTGGAGATAAGTTCATCTCTAAAATTGTTTGGGATTATGGGACATGACTTATACCCTTCATGATTGGAAAGCCATTGAAATGTTATTAAATAACAAATTTAATTTAAAATAAGTTACTATTTTAATTAGGCTTCAACCAAATGAGCTATTGGACATAGTGTGTTACATATATAAATATTGATGTGTAAGTACAGGGGCATGAGTAAAATTTATAGAAATTAAGAGATTTATTTAAAAAATTTTAATTTTTATAAATATAAATGACTTTGGTCAAACCCTAGAGCCAATTTCGTGGTCAACCTCTTCCTGTTTTCTTTCTCTCTCTCTAAGCACATTTTTTTTCATGTTGGAGCTTCATCTGGGATGAGTCGAAAGGTTTGGCATGCAAGAGAATCCAACCATGAAGGGTGTTCGTGTAGATACTATTAGATGTACTTGAATGACATAAAGATGTGAGATCTTCAATTCTTCTCCCATCATGAGGGATTTCTTGAATATTAAGAAGATATTTTCAATTTGGTTTGAATTTGGCTCTCTGTTCTTGTTGTTTAGTTCCTATTTAGACTGAAAAATATGAAGGAATTGTCATTTTCACTACACCAAATTTTGTTGAATGATTCCTTATGATATCACATTTTTGGCACACAAAACAACACCTCTTCTGATCCTCCTGATGGAGTATTCACTCCAAGTGAATTGTAATTCTTCACCATAAGCCAATGTTGCTCAAACATGTAGGTTGCAAATCATAGTGAAATAAAAGAATATGTAGTACCAGAATTGAAAATAATTCTAACATGTATTTCAACAAGTAAAATTGTATCTTTAATAGCCCTTGGAAGATACTAATGGCATAGCAAAAATTTTGGCTTGAGCACTCCCCTACTATTGATGTGGATGTAGAACATGTGTGCCTTGGGCATGGATTGCAGAATTGGCGGAATCGATCCGGAATCGGCCGATTCCGGATCGGAATCCGATTCCAGCATGGATTCCAGCATGGATTCCACAGAATCGGTCGGAATCGGTCTGAATCGATCCGATTCCGGCGATCCCGACCGATTCCATGGAAGATCCCGACCGATCCTACCAGTCTGGTTCAATTCCCGGTTCGATTATGGACCGGGAATCGAACCGATTCTAGCCCTTTTAGGGCCAGAATTGACCGCCGCGGTCGATTCCGACGATCCAACGGTGGAAGAGCTCGATTCCGGCGATTTTAGGGCGATTTGAACCTCGAAATCAAGGATTCCGGTGATTCCATCGTCGATCTCAGCTGTGTGCGCCGATTCAAGGGCGATTCCAGTGCTTCCAGCAGCGATTCTGGCGATTCCAAGCTACTTCTTCAAGGGATTCCGCCGAGCCAAACTCCGATCAACCTCGATTCAACCTCTTCTTCGATCATTAGAAGGTTATTGGTAAGATTTCTTCACCGAAAACTTCGTACGTCCATTCTTACGCGTTTCTGACGAGTCCGAGCATCGTTAAACTTGGTGATTTCCGACTGAACAAGTCCGTTTAAGTTCAGAACTATTCGATTGGATGTTCTTGGCACGGGAAAAATTATGGATATCTCGTACACCTATTTTTATGCGTTTCCGACGACTCCGAGCATGGTTAAACTCGGTGATTTTTGATCGAACAACTCCGCTCAAGTTGTTTGAACATCGATTGGATGTTCTTTGTACGGGAAAATTCTGGATACCCCGTACGTTGATTTACGACCATTTTCGGCAAATACGTAATCCTTTAAACATACTGAATAGTGTGTTTGATGGGCTGTTTGCTTCCCGAACAGTGCCTAAAGCAATTTTTATGTTATCTAATAAATTTTAGTGCATTGTTTATAATTTTTGCAGGTCTAAGCAATGGCCGATCAAGGTGATGCAGCACCAGCACGTCCTTCTGACGTGGGTTGGGAACACAGACACATGGTAGACCCGGTCAGAAAGAGAGTACAATGCAAATGGTGTGGGAAGGAGATGAACGGGGGGTGTTCCGGCTGAAACAACATATTGCCGAAACAGGTGGAAATGTAAAGAAATGTGATAAGGTGCCGAGGGAGAAGAGTGAGGAGATGAGAGGCTACATGACAGGTAGAGCCTCTCAACGGGCTGTTAGGATTGAGCAGAGGGAGGAGTTGCACGACGAGCTACTCCAGAGGAGGAGGGACTGCGATTTGCCTACCTCGAAAGGGAAAGGCAAGGGGAAGGCAACAACTAAGCAGGAGCCAGAGAGCAAGGAGGAGTCCACAGACTCCGAGCTTAGACGTGCTAGGCATGCTTGCAAGCGTGCATTTGCTGAGAAGAAGGACAGGAGGAGGGGAGCAGGAGAGTCAGGGTCCAGAGTTGAGCCAACTCTAGGCCGATCAGCATCGGCTCGCCCTACCCGGGACCGAGAGACTGACTCCAGGAGACATGAGCCATACCGCCATTCTACTTCTACCAGTACTCGATTTATGCCGAGTGATGAGTATTTATTTAAGAAACAGAGTGCTGGGCAGATGGGGATTAAACAAGCTATGAAAGAGGTAAAGACAATAGAAATGGCTGCAAAGAGAGCCGTTCGCGACATTGTGAAGTGGTCTTTGCATGCAAGGTATCACTTTTAAATTGGCATTTATGTGTGTTTTATTTACTTAAACTTAATTTTTGCCTGATCCAAATTTTTTTTAACTTGATGTAGGCATCCCAGCACATGCATCCACCAGCCCCTACTTTCAGACGATGGTGGTTGCCATGGGTGAGGCTGGACTGGGTTTGCAAGCCCCGGGTAGCAGACATATATACGGTGCTAGGCTGGATGAGGAGGTCCAGGAGTTGAAGGAGTGGATGGATGGATTTAAATTGGTGTGAAAGGAGAGGGGTTAAACAATTATGTGCGACAGGTGGACATGTATCACCAAGAGAAGTATGATAAACTTCTTGGTGTATTGTTCTGAGGGAACCACGTTCTTAAAGTCGGTAGACGCTTCTGGGAAGATTGAAAATGCCGACTTCCTTTTTTCTCTAATGGATGTGGTGGTGGAGGAGATTGGGGAGGACAATGTGGTTCAGGTTGTCACTGACAACGAACCTTCATATAAGGCGGCTGGGAGAAAGTTGATGGAGAAGAGGAAGCACATGTTCTGGGTGCCCTGTGCGGCACATTCTATTGATCTCATATTAGAGGATATAGGCAAGGAGGAGAGTGTATCCACCCTTGTCAGGCAGGCGCAGACGATCACATCATTTATTTATTCGCATCCCCGTTTGCTACATATTATGAGATCACACACAGGAGGGCATGATCTTGTTAGGCCTGGTCCGACTCGTTTTGCTATGAATTTCATTGCATTGGAGAGTTTACACCGGTGCAGGCATGCATTGGTTAGGTTCACACAGTCCGAGGAGTATTATAACTATATGGTGGACAACCTGTATGACAAGAAAGATCAACTGGAAATTCTTGTCAGGTCTGAGAAGCAGATCACTAACAAGAGATTTTGGGAGAGGATTGCCTATACTTGGCAATCAGTGAGCCACTGGTAGTTGTACGATGCCATGGACCGAGCAAAATTGAAAATAAAAGAGAAAAATCCCAGAGGTTACAAAAAGTGGTGGAAAATCATAGATGACCGATGGGACAAGACTTTGCACCACGATGTCCATGCTGCAGGTTAGTAGGTTCAAAAAATATTTTTGCTCACCTACTTTAAGTTTATTCAATAATTGTCTTATTCATAATGTTAACTATTAAATTCTTTCAGGATATTTTTTGATCCCCCGCATCCAATATGGAGGACAGGTGGTGAACGACAACGAGGTGATACGGGGTACACTAGCTATTATTCAGTGTCTCTGCCGATCTCAGCAGGACATGATAGAGGCTGAGATAGAAGTAAGTTAGAGTTTATTCAATACTTTGGAGTAGCTAATTATTAGACAACTAATGATTTTTTTAAAATTTTTTCAGATGTAGAAGTATAAGATGAGGGTCGGCGTATACTCAGATGCTGATATGAAATATTCGTGAAACATCACCTGGTATACTAATAGCTTGATGAAGATTTTATTTTCTTTTCATATAAGTTATGGAAGATGATGGGCTAATTGTTTATCTTTTCTCCTTTTTTTTTCTTGCAACTGAGTGGTGGGTTCAGGTGAACACCGGGAGTGGATGGAATCCACTTGCTGTCATCGGTATCAGGATACTCAGCCAGAGCACCAGTTCCTCCCATTGTGAAAGGAATTGGAGTACATTCAACCTGATACATACGAAAAGGAGGAACAGGTTGACCTCAGATCGGCTGGAGAAGCTGGTCTTCTATCATTACAATATGAGGCTACTCATCAAGAATATCAAGGATCGACAGAAGATCAGTGAAGAGCGATTTGCACGATTCGTAGGTGGTCCATACGAGCAGAGGCATACCTCCGCCACACCACCACCTGAGGAGGTGGACATAGATCAGATATTCCAGGAGGAGCATGCACTTGCCTCCTAGATAGAGGAGAGGGCAGCTAGGGATCATGTAGCTGAGTTTGATCCCGATGACCGTGCATGGGTTGAAGGAGAGTTAGATGGTGTTGAAGCCGAGGAGGATGCTCTAGCTCCACCTCCACCTACTTCTCAGGCTCAGGCAGGGCCTTCTTCTGCCCCAGCAGCTATGGAGCAGCCACCTGTAGCTTTAGCCCCTCCAATCCCAGCTGCCTCTACCCAGCCCATTCGTAGTCTAGAAAAAATGAAAACAAAAGTAACTGCACGAAAAATGGGCGGATTTGCAAAGTTAAAAAAATATTTGGGTTCTGGTACTTCAGAGATGGCTAAAGAGGTGAAGAGAAGGAAGCTAGAGGTCAGGCATCATGTGAGCCCAGATGACAGCACGCACGCTCCTTCTCACTCCTCAGTTGATGATGACGAGAAGTGCATACCAGCGATGCAGCCATCAGCAGCAGCCCAGTCACCTGATTCATGGCATCCAAAGCCGTATTACATGCTGGATAAGCAGGCACCGCAACATTATTTTATGGAGTCACAGTATCCAGCATTTGGCGAGGCTCACCAGCAGTGGATTTCTCCACCACCACCACTAGCTCCACCAAAGTCTGCTTACGTCCCGGTCGTCTCGCAGTCCGATCTGTACGACTTTGATAGCATGGCATCGGCATTATTTTCATATGGATATGGTCCCGGACAATATACAAGACTGACCACAAGGGAGGAGCATCGACAACAGCAGGGAGAGGAGGAAGACCAATATTTATATCCTAGATATTGGTAGTAGATTGATATGATGTAAATTCTTATTTTTATATTTTCATGATGTATCAACTAATTGGTTTTTGAATCAATGGAATATGTACTTAACTTCAAGTGGAGTTCATTAGTAATTATTTGATGTGGTCCTGTGGATGAATGCTAATCTTATTTTTAAAAATTTTTCTAACTCATTTCCTATTTTTAAGAATTTTTTCTAATTTATTTGAATTTTTTATAAAAAAAAATTCAAAAAAAAAATCGATCTAGACCGATTCCTCGATCGATTCCCTTCCCAGGAATCGATTCCGATTCCGATTCCGATTTCGGAATCCTTGGCCTTGGGACATGTGTCACCTGCTAATGTGGTACTATTGATCAAACTTGAGTGGGTTTTCCATTTGAAATCTTCTACTATATTGATGTTTGGTGCTACTTTATGATATCTTGGATTGGAATTCTGGCTGATCCTGTGCTCCATTTCACCACATCTAAAACATGCTCGAGTCTTCTTAAAACATTGCTACCGTGGTTGCCACTTACCACAAAACTTGCAAGATGTTTGCAACAATATTGATGATAACTTCGATCGAGGTAGAGATTGACTGAATACGAAGTCTTCGGAGTCATTTGTACTGACATACATCCAATAAGAGAAGGTCATGACCATAGTGGCCTCAACAAGGGCCTCAACACAAGGGCCTCAACAGCTGCAGTCGAGAAGTACTGGATCATTAAATTGTGCGTAGGCAAAGAGAGCAGTTTCCTATACATGTGACATTTTATACATGACACTAGGCTAGCACCTATCTTCAAGGTATTGGTATATTTTACTAAAGCAGACTGCCAGGGCACTATGTTAAAGGGCTGTTTCGTACCATATTAATTGGAAGATAAACTTTGTTTATCCCCTAAAATTTAAGATCATAAACTAGATTTATGTCTAAAAATATTTGATGCCAAACGGACCCTTAAAGACTATCAGCAAACAAGTCAGTGGCAACTACAATTACAATAAAGAGAGATCAAGATCAAGTGCATGCTCACTCGAGAGGAAGCAGCTCAAGATAATCTTATCATAGATACAATGTAGATTGTTGTATTTATGCTAATTCAAGTGCCACTCATTTTTTTAAGCGTTATTTGGTACGAGGATGAATAGAGATTAACTTGATTTATTCCTAAATCTATTTTTATTTTACAAATAAACATAAGTTTAATTTCAATAAAATTAAGGAAAATTAACGGGTAGTCTGTTTCAACAAACCCGCTATAACGAAAGGTCCGAGCGGAAATCTTGTTTAGCAGGAGGTCTGATTTTCAGCTCTTCATGTATTTCTGCTTCAGATATGTTGGTAACGGAGAGACCATCATTAAAAGAAAGAAGAAATTTCTTTTTCGCCCTCAAAAATAACGAACACTAGCTCGGCTTCGCTGCTTAAAATACATAGTATATTAAAAATTTTAAATTATTATAAAATAAAATCAAGTCAAAAATATATTGTAGTCACAAATAAATATAATAAATACAGTGTAATAAATAATTTTTAATCATATTTTTATTCAAAATAAAATAATATTTCACAATTATGGCATACATATAGTTAACATGATATAAAAATAGATTATTATCAATATTTTATAGTATAAAATATAAGAAATATGATTGATAAATACACTTTTAGTTGTAATTTTTTTATTCTAGACATAACAATATAATGTAATCAAAATCAAATATACTTGCCTTTCCACTTGTCGGATAAGTTGCCAGTTGACAGAAGGAACTGAGTTTTTAGCTTGGAAAGAAGTCTGGTCATCTTGTTGGCTTAGAACACGTGTTCATAATGGAGATACACACACATATATCTGCGTAATGAAGTTATTGAAGAAAATCTCCCTGCTAGATGCTTATTCTTTTGTTCAGTTTTTCAACAAATTAATTTTATTCTTAGAAGAACTGACATTGAGAAAATTTGTCAGCTTTGTTCTGTTTATTTGCTTATCCAAGATGGCCTTAATCCCTTAACTGCAAGTTTGTGGAACTTGCTTCTTGCGGCTTCTAGCCTGTCTAATGTACTTTGTTTCCACTGGTGCGAATGCTGCTTGTGGTCGTTCTTAGAATTGTTTCATTGTTTTTTTATCTCATTATTGTCCTTGATGTTCTTTCTTCTAGTCAATTACATTTCCTTCAAACTTTTTTTGATTGGTATTGGTGATTTTTGTGTCTTTATCCTTGACATATGCATGATTTATTTGCAGGGTGAAATTTGTAAAAGCATAATCAAACTTTCTTCTTCATTTGAAGTGAAGGAGTGGGCAGTAGCTGATTTGTCTGCAACTATCTCATGGTTGGAGCATCAAGAAGAAAGAGTGAGTTAACTATGCCTTCTCAGTTTTGTAACAACAAACAATTTTCTTTTTCATTCTTTAATGTTAGTTTACCTTTTTCGGCAGCTAGAGCCAGGCGAAATAAAGAAAATAGCAGCAGAAGAGATCATCACTTGCTTGCAAGATGCAACATAATGGGGTGTTTGGTTGCATGATAATTGAGGTTTTTATTTTAATTTTTAAAAATTGTAAGAAAACTTTTTGAAAGAGGTGTTTGACAACCATGACAATTTTATGTTTTGAAAGTGATTTTCTTCTTAAACAAAAAAAGAGGGTCTCACCTCTTTCTTTTTTCTTGTGGTCCCCCACTTTATTTGGTCATGTGCGGTGGTTACTCTTTTTTGTAATCACATCCCTCCAAACATGATAATTTTATGTCATGAGTTGGTTCACTTTTTATTTTAATACAATTTTTTATCATGAAAGTGTACAAAAAATTATCATGCAACCAAACACCCCATAAGCTCTTGACCATAACCAGGTGCCTTGGCTTTGTCAGATAGCTTTTTGAGGCACTTCAATGCCCACGTTTAAAAAGCTTCAGTCATGAAATGAATTATTTTCAAGACATTCTGTTTCACTGACCCTTTATCTTTTGCCTAAATGTAAAAAATAATGATGCTATACAAACCTGAATAGTACTTAAATACTTTCAGTGCCTTGTGAATAGTTGATTGTATTCCAATATTTATGATGACTTTATTTTTCAAAGCACCTCTTCTTGTTGTGGGGAGGGAGGAATTTTTCATTTTATCAAAATTATGCCTACTATGATTATCTCATGTAATTGAAAAGTTGAAAGAAAAAACCATTTAGGGCTTCCTAAACAAGAAGTTTATCTTTTGGTTTGACTAAAAAGAGATGGTAGATCATGCAACAAAGTGGATGCAAGAGACATCAAGAAGACTTGAGATGCTCTATCATTTACTAAAAATAGCCCTTAATCACTGAAATAGAGGGCTAGAACATCTTGCAACTAGAGTGAGAGATCTCCAGTAAAATCATTGAAATAGAGGGCTAGAACATCTTGCAAGTAGAGTGAGAGATCTCCAGAAGACAAGAAGAAACCAAACTCAGATGAAAAAACTAAACTATTATAAGTTTTTCTCTTTGAAATTAATGATGTTTTTATTTACATTTAACATGTTGGGCCAAGGAAAAACATGTTATTAATGTCAGCAAGTATCTTCCATACAAAACTCTTGTTAAAAATTTCAATTGTATTTTTTTTGTACTTTTTCTTTTGGACTTCAATGGTTTATATAAGGTGACTATACTTGTGTTTCATGTTTTCTGTTTTAGCAGAGTTTGATGTATATTTCTGCTTTAAGCATACTAGCCTTAGGATGCACAATTCAATATATAAATTATGAAAAGTTAGTTTACACCCACTTCCTAGGCATGCAGACCTTAGGGTTGCCTTTGACACTGAACTACCCATTATTTATCTCTACATTAGTTGGAAGGATGCTTGGAGCTAGTAGTTAAAGCACATTTCATCCAGCTCATGACATCATCATCAATACAATATGTGATGATGAGGAGTGGAACAATTTTTTGTTTAAAAAAAAACAGTGGCACAATTTATTTATTTGATTTGAATATGTGAGCACCATTGATGTATGATATTCAAGGCTGTGTGTCTTCGGCTCTAATTGTTGTGCCTTTTCATTCTCCACGATGATGATCTTATCCATCACAGTAATCTATGTTGTTTCATCGAGAATCCTTAAGCGTTTGCTTCGCTTCTTCCGAAAACTTGAGAGAGGGGAGTTTCCTTCCCTCTGTTTCTTTCCCTCAGTGTAGGTTGATTCCCTTCGTTTTTCTCTCTTCTCGGCGTTCTTTTGGTCGGGGAAGGTGGTGTTTGTAATCTTTTTTTTCCTCCTTTTCACTCTTATTTTCCATCTTCACACCATTTTTCCTTTGTTTCTCCTCTGTACTTAACCATCTTCCTCTTTAATCTCGTAGATCCATCCTCTGCTCTTCCTTGCGGCTTCTTTCCTGTGTGTTTTCCTGTTTTACCAGTTTCTATTTTTGATTGTAAATAGTTCCCATTCCTTTCTTCATTTCTTAATCAATCCCCTTTCGGTTCTTTAGGCCAATCTACCTCATTGTTGTCCGGTACAGTGGACGATGACCTAGGTCCTCGTTGCCCTAATCGGGTCTGTTCTTATGTCCAGACTTCTCCCACAGACTTCATTTTGGTTTACCATTTCTGTAGCATCCCGAGACTAAGTTTAATCCCTGGTACTTTCTCTTCCTACTTCTAGGTTCTTCTAGTGCCTTCTCCTCCACTTGTTTCTATTCCGCCCGGACTATTACCTTTGGTCTTATGAGCTCTACCACTTGGGTTGCCTTCTTCTCTCTAAGGTTGTTTCTTTAGCTTCCAGCTGCACTTTGTTTTTCTTTTGGTACTTTTTCTTCTTCGCTTTGGGTGCTCTCCTCTCTTTGACTTGCTATTTGCACCAGGATTATCTTCTTTTATCTCACTAGTTTTCCTTTTCTTCCGAGAACCGCTATTTTTTCTTCTGTGTTTCTTATGGATGTGGAGCCTATTGATGAAGACTCTATTCTTCAGCAGTTTAGAGATCTCCTTACCCCTCCCCCACTACTATTCCTCCCGTTAGCCTACTATCTTTGGTTACTCCTAAAGATCACAAGTGTAAGAGAAGTCTCATATTGAAGGTTTTCACTTCTACTAAAATTAGGCCAGCAGGCCTTAGAGAATGGATCCGCAAGATGTGGAATCCGAGTGCTCCTTGGTCATTACTATTACTCGATTTTCCTAATGATGCTTATATTTTGTACTT
Source organism: Cryptocoryne crispatula var. balansae (assembly GCA_036172225.1). NCBI lineage: Eukaryota > Viridiplantae > Streptophyta > Magnoliopsida > Alismatales > Araceae > Cryptocoryne > Cryptocoryne crispatula. The sequence continues at coordinate 36,775,544 of CM069920.1, forward strand.
TCATTCAGATGAGGAGGTGGATAAAGCTTGTTGTCGTGCTCCCTAATTTTTTTAATAACAATTTGATTCTGCTTGAATGTGCTAGATCTTTCACTTCTTTGATGGAATATAATTTACATCATGAAGATCTTTGAGTTCGTATTTACAATTAGCCATAGGAACTACTGCTACGAGAGGTTATCATGAAGATCGCTTCGCAAATAGGGGTTCCATGGGATCCAACTCCAGAGATTATTGCTGCTTGGAGTCTTTTTGCTCGCATCAAGGTTCGACTTAATGTATTAAATCCTCTTCTGACGGAGGTGTCGGTTTTCCTCCTGGATGGTTCTTTAAAGTCTTTCGAACTTGCTTATGAGCACATTGTTTGACTGTGCTATTTCTATGGTAGATTGGGCCATGAACACAGTGATTGTGAGTATTTAGCTAAACTTAATGCTTGTATTAAGTCGGAACTTTCAGATTCTCTCAAGTCCAATATGAAGAATCAACTGGTTTTTCGCTATGGGGATTGGTTAACCACTATGAAGCTAATGGAGAAAGATGCCCGTATTTCCCAAATTTCACTTTTTCTATTACTCAGTAGGGCCAATTGGGTTGTTCTGGTTCCCAACATTACAATTCTCAGTCATCTCCAGAAAAGGTGTACTCTTCTCAGAATGTTCTAGCTCTTCCACCTCCACCTCGGGTTACAGAGTATATGTTATCTTCGCTTTACTCTGCTACTTCAACATTAGCTAATATTGTTTCTACAAAGAACATTAGACATACTTTAGCTGATTCCATTAATTTTCCAATGTCTATTTTATTAAGTCTCTTATTTCTCCTATCAAGAGACTCCTATGAAAAAACTGGGAATAAGAGATAAACAAAAATGGAGAGCTTTTACACAAATGGCTAAGTAGTATGTTCTTAAGCCTGATGAATTTTTGTTCTTGATTAAGGTTGAGGTCTTATCTGTTTCAGGACCAGAGATACAGGGTGCGACAACCGGCTCTTCAAAGCTACCCTCGTCAAAATGAGGATCATTTTTTGGAATTGTCGGGGTGAGAATGGACGCTCGACAATTCGTCTTGTTGACCGTTTGACCCATTCAGTGAATCCTTCTATTTTTTTCATGTCTGAAACAAAATGCTCTTTATTGGTTAGTGATGAATTCTTTGTTCGCAGAAGTGTCAACAACTATTTTTTTGTACCCTCATCTAAGTGGAGGCGTCTAGATGTGGTGGACAGATGATATTCAACTGCAGGTTATCTCCTCTACTTCTTCTTGGATAGAAGGTATAATTCAAACTTCAAATTCTCCTTCACCCTGGTTTCTCATCGGCATATATGCACCTAATCTTGACTCAGAAAGAATGTGGATGTGGTTTGATTTAACTCATTTAATTCGAGAGATTTCCTTGCCTACTTGTTTAATCGAGGACTAGAATTGCATAAGAAACCCCTCTGAGAAGTGGGGGGAGATAAAGCCTATTAATTCTCATAACACTTTGAACTTTTCATTCAAAATAATAATCTTATGGAAGTAAGGAATGATGGATCTATCTATACTTGGAATAATAGAAGACCTATTCATCACCATGTTAGAGAAAAGTTAGACAGATATTTAGTCTCGGATTCCTAGTTCTCTTTGTTTCCTATGGTGCAACTTCATGTACTCCTATGTTTTACTAGTGATCATAGCCCACTTTACCTTAATACAAATCCTCTTACACAACTAAGGAAGTTGTGGTTTAGATTGGAGGCTAATTGGCTGAAGCATCCATCTTTTCATGAGCTGGTATCTACTTCCTGGAACAATTCTCCGGATTTAAGTCAACATTATGGTCATAAGATGAAGACGCTTCGACATGATCCATTGGAAGAATCATCTTTTTGGTAGCTTCTGGAGTCAAATTAAGAAAGTCCAGGATAAGTTATGTTTTCTGCAATCATTGCCACCCACATCTGATACTTTGTTTGAAGAAAATACTCTGCGAAAAAATTTGTTCTGGTTACAAGATTTAGAGAAAACCTAATGGCGTCAATGGGCTAAAATCTATTGGCATACTATAGGAGACAAATGCACCAAATGTTTTCATACTAGGGTCTTAAATTGCAGAAGATGGAATAGGATACTTGGGGTCTATTTACTTGATGGTGTTTGGTCAGCAAATATAGAAGATATCAAGTATGTTTTCTGCACTTATTTTGAATCATTATTCTATGATACTCTGGCATGTTCTGCTGCACATGTGTTAGAATCCTTGCATTTATCTGTATTGTCCTAACATCAAGGAGAAGCTTTATGTTTACCCCCCCCTTTGGAGAAAGTTAAGCAAGCACTCTTCTCTATGAAACCTGACAAGGCAACAGGAATGGATGGCCTTTCTCCTATTTTCTTCCATCAGTATTGGCCACTCATATATGAGGATGTGCTCTCTATTATTAGAGTTATGTTTTCATCCACATGTGTTCCGCTGGATCTAAATCATACACTTATTACTCTTATTCCAAAAAAGAGAGAATGCTTATCTTACGGAACACTTTAGACCTATCAGTTTATGTAATGTTTTACTTAAAGTTCTAACTAAAGTCATTGCTAATAGACTGATGCCTTTATTACCTGGCCTGATTTTTTAACTCCAGTCTGTAAGCACCCGAAATGGGGATATCTGTAGATCTCCCCTTTTCCAGCCCCTACGCTTACTTCGGTAACTTGGTGGATGGAATGTTAGTGGGTGTGGTCACCAGGAGCCAAAGGCTCCAAAATATAGTAGAATGAAAAGAAATGAAATAGAGAAATGATCGTCGTACCTTTGAAAGCGAGGAGATTGTCGGGTTCCGACTTCTCCTCTCTCGGCCGGCCAAAAGAAGAGAGCTTAGTGAGTCCTTCGTCTTCGATCCGGTTGAAACTCCGCCTCAATCGGATTTACCTAAAAATGTCCATAAGAAAACATAGAAACAAGTGAAAGGTTCATTAGTTCTAATGAAAGCATAGTATCGTGCTCAAATTTGAATTCAAACATGCAAAAGGAAAGAGACTAACCGGATTGGGACTAAATCCCAACCCCTATTTAGAAGGTTTAGATATGCATGAAAATGCAAATGAGTGGCTCAATATATGCTAAATGACATGTTAAAAAGAGTTAGAATGAAAGGAGGGAGTAAAAGATCGACCGGAAAGGTAAATAAACTCAAAAAAGTGTAAAACGGGGTCTTCCCCTGCTAGTGCCCCATATATGGGGCGCCTGCTGCAGGTGTCCCCTTGATGGGGCGCGTTGACCAAAGTCAAAGCGCCCTATTTATGGGGCACCAGGGACTGGCTTCAGCAGATTTTCTTCCCTTCTTCGCGGCGTCTCCCCAGAGTGTATGAAGACCTCCAAGATGGAAAAAGGACTTCTTCAAGCAGCCAATACTCAAGTGAAGCTAATGGAAGAGTGTTTTGGCACTAGATGTAAGAGAAATAGAGTGTATAGGCTCTCAAAGTTGGAGAAAAATCATATTTCTGAAGAAGGAAACTGCAGGTTTTTTGGGTTTTTGGGAGAGAGTTTTGAATCGGTTTGAAGGCTTATGGGGGGTGAAAATGTCTTAGAAACGTGGTGTTGGATCAGTTCTAGGGTGGCACGAAGTTGGAACCTCCTCCCAGCTCCAAATGCGGTTCTATTTATAGCCCAAAAGAGGGTACTTTTGCCATTTTCGAAAAGCAGTGCCACGCGGCATAGCGCCCTATATATGGGGCGCCAGCATCATGAGGTATGTCAAATCGATAAGACAAGTCACTGTGATGGGTCAAATCGGCCGGTCAAGTCGATTTGACTAGGTGCCAGGCGCCCTATAAGTAGGGCGCCTGGTGCGCTATTTATAGGGCGCCTGGTGCCCTATAAGTAGGGTGCCAGGTGCCCTTATATGTAGGGCACCGCCCTCTTTGAAATGTATCGAAAACCTTAATTTTTTCCAAAAAACTCGGTTCCCTTGAAAGGTTACTCAAATTTACTTCATGAAAACAAGAATTTAAGCTCTCCAACTAGGCCAAAATTGCGTGTCTACAGCCTGCCTCGCCTTGGCGTCGGCTTTGTAGGGGTGTGACACGAATGAAGCGTAGGCGAATGTAGCGAAGCGTAGTGAGGTGTAACGGAATGAAGTGGTAATGGAATGAAAAGGTGACGCCAAGGTGTAGATTTAGACACGCCTTCCTTAGCCTAGTTGAGTGGAATGAAACTTTACCAGACTCTGAGATTACCCTTTGTCTTATTAAAACCTTCCCTCTGGTTGATTGGTTAAAGAGAAGAACAGTACTAAAAGTAAATAACTAAAATCCCACGTGGGGGAGAATTGTTATCGACCAGGACCCGAACTGCATGGTGTGCTGGACTCGGTAGAAGTAAATTGCGAAAAGTAAAGAGGAGACAACCAATCAACCACGGTTTGGTTCTTCAAATTCATAAGGTTTTACTCAACAATACCGGTTCAGTTTGACATGGAAAACTTCTTATTTCGATGAAATCATTGTTAAAACATGTTGGAAACCGATTCTCTGAAAAATCAAGACCTCCTCTGGGGCTATAAAAGACCATCTTTAAAAGGGTTCACGATGTGATTGGAAGTAGGTTATGGTAGGATTAGGAAGCAGGAAATGGTTGTGGTGGGATGATGCATGATGGTGTATGAAATGATGCATGCTGGGTTTAAAGAAATACAAATAAGTTTAAGAAAATAGTTGAAGATATAGGTTGAACATAACGGGTCAGGACATTCACGAAGAAACCGTCGTCCCCGCATATTCAACTTTGGCCTATCCGCAAGCCTAGGGAATGATTGAGCCCTCACTAATTTTGTTGAAGGGGTTCTCAGGCTCATCCCCCTCTAGACTTGAGGTCTTCAACATCTCAAATATTATTTATTTTGATAGATGCAATACTAAATGCAAGTCCTAATTGGGGTCGGGGTAGTCCACTTTTAGTTTTTTGATTTTTGATTTTTTTTGTTGTTTTTGCTTCCTCCAAGTGCCTGGGGATATGAAGCTGGCATGCCTTCTCCTATTCCTGCACCCACTTGAGAGAAGATATTAGAACTTTATTTTGGCTTAGTCCCTTGCGAGGAGAGGGCAAAGTTGACTTGATCTTTTGTCAAGAGACATCGGCCTTATCAAGGTAAAGATAACAGAAAAACATAAGTATTCATAAAAGGAAATATGCAAGACTGAAATTAAACATGAATGCAAAGGCAACTAGTCAATTTAGAAAGCAAATTTGTAGATGTTTTGAAATTTTTGATTTGTTTGGGTTTTGATAGTTTTATAATGTTTTTAGATGTTTTGGAACTTTTATGATTTTTTGGTGTTTTGGATATTTAATTTTTAAGAGTTTTTGATTTTATGAATTTGTTTGGTGTTTTTGAAATATTTGATTTTTTTGTTGTTTTGGTGTGAAAGAAATGACCATCTCATCCTCTGCCTTGCTTGCCATAGGTGTCCTTTATTGTTACCTAAGGGTTAAGAGTAGGCATCATGTGTAAGAAAGTGCCTAGTCCGAAATCTTCTGACCTTCTACCTTCGATAGATTATGGCTCTTCTTGGATCCAGTCGGTCAACCTTACCCACAAGGTTAAAGAGGGAAAAGAATTGATGGTAAGTCCTTAATAAGATTCAGAGGTGTCGAATTTGTTTCTCTACTAGTGCCCACGTTGCCTGTTTGGGATTTGACATCCTCGGGTCCTTCCTTCTAGCCCTTTTTCATTGATGGCCCACATTTAGACAGGTCTTTTTCTTTTGCTTGATTTTGACCTGAGGGGTTTATTGCCCATCTTTTGGAGCCTTTTTCTTTTTTTCGGCTTTTGTCGGTACACATTCAGACAGGTCTATTCTTTTGCTGACCTGAGGGGTCATTGCCCATCTTTTGGTACCTTTTCCTCTTTTTTAAGAAGTCAGACCTTCAGAGGCATTTTCCAATTAAGGCAATGGGCACTTTTGATACTCCACATTCTAACCCCTTGCATCTATTCTGGACTGAAATGAGAAGAGAATGGGATAGGGTTGACCATCTTTTGCCAAGCGTTGCCTAGCTTTCTCTTTGACTTAATCATTGGATTTCAAAACTAGGCGTGTAGTGTGTGCAGTATGATGCCTATCCTTATTTCCCTAAGTGACAAGTTGGTGCACCGAGCAAGCAAGCGTTAGATGTTATCATTATTCTTCACACCTTTGGATTTTATAGATTTTTTGTGATTTTTTGTGATTTTTGTTTTAAGGGAAATATTTTTTGAGGTATACACCATTCCAGGGATGAGCTAGTTCTTCTCCTTCCGCATTAGTCAGCTTGTATGAATTTTCGGGATGAACAGCCGAAATCACATACGGACCCTCCCAATCAGGTTGAAGTTTGGAGCGTGGACCGCCCGGCTTAATGAATATTCTTTTAAGCACAACTTCACCCATTTCAAATTTTCTCTCTACCACCCTCTTCTGATAAATTCTTTGAAGCCTATTTTGATAAGATCTAGCAAGTTCGGCAGCGGCTAGCCTCCTTTCGTCCAAGAGTTCGAGTTGCGCGAGAAGGGAATCTCGGCGTTCATCTATCGGGATGTCTCGATCGATCTGGACTCGGAGGGAAAGAACGAGTACTTCATATGGGATTACCGCCTCCATCCCAAATGCCAGGGCATAGGGAGTTTGACCCGTTGGGGTTCAAATAGAAGTGCGATAGGCCCATAGAGCATCAACTAACTTATCTGGCCAATCCGCGAACTTGCTAGACTTACAAGTTTTCTTAATGATTTTTATCAGGGTTTTATTGGTGGCTTCTGCTTGACCGTTGCCTTGAGGATAATATAGAGATGAATGATGCAATCTGATGCAATACAAGTTGCAAAGGTCACGCAGCTCCTGGGAGATAAATTGCGGTCCATTGTCGGTGATGATGTCGCCTGGGATCCCGATCCTGGCAATGATGTTGCGTTTGATGAAGCTGCAGACTGTTGATGCCTTGATTTCCACATATGCTTTTGCTTCCTCCCACTTGGTGAAGTATTCCGTTGCCATTAGGATGAAGGATTTGGTTTTGTTTGTGGAGTTTGGGTCACCAAGGGGTCCGATAACATCGAAAGCCCACATAGCGAAGGGCCATGGGGCGTGAATCGGGTGAAGGGAAGATGCAGGAGAGTGAATCTTGTCGGCATGAAGTTGACATTGGTGACAGTGCCGGACAAAGATCGAGCAATCTTCTTCTAGAGTAGGCAATAATACCCTTGCCTGATGATCTTCTTGGCGAGGACTTGGGCATTTACATGGCCTCCACATACTCCGGAGTGTGCTTCCTCAAGCACCAATTCAGCCTCTTCTTCATCTACGCATCTTAATAGAACACCAGCCAAGATCTTTTTATAAAGTACCCCACCTAAGATGGTGTATCTCTGGGAGACTCTTCTTATGGCTTTCTTCTCTTCGGTAGTTGATCCCGGTGGGTATGTCTGATTTTGACAGTAATTCGCAATCTCATGATACCATGGTTTCTCACCCTCTTCTAGTTCCTCCAACTCCACCAAAGATACCTCCTCCTTTTGCTCAATGTACTCTTTCCTTTCAAATTTTTCTTTAACTTTCAAGAATCGTGCATCTTCCACTGCTGGAATGGTACGTCGGCGGACATAGATCGTCCTAACCTGTCCGCCTAGGGGGACAGATAGTGAAGATGCCAGGGAAGCGAGAGCATCGGCAAGAATATTTTGAGCACGAGGAACATGAATGAATTCGAGTTTGGAGAATAGCTTGATGTAACAGGTGGTGAGTTCTTGGTATGGTCTGAGCCCGGGATGAGATGTGCGGTATTTGGCAAGCACTTGGCGGAGAATCAACTGACTATCACCGATCACCCTTAATTTAGTGACACCATAGAAGTGAGCGGCCTCCAGTCCGGCCAATAAGGCTTCATACTTAGTTATATTGTTTGTTGCTGGAAAATGGAGCTGAAAAGCCTGTG